>JBBBDQ010000250.1:175000-835000 GCA_037127315.1 Ascarosepion bandense
CGTGTTTTTGGCAGAAACTCCTGAGGAAGAATGCAGATATTTTTTTATGCATGATACGTCTGAATGAACACGCGAATGTTTGCAAGACAAATAGCTATTCCCCATTGATGTTTTGATGGTTTTGCGAGTACAACAATTGTCCTATATCATCTAGAAAATGTACGGACGTTGTCCCGAGTAAATTCCTCTGCACGTGTTGTATTCTCTCAATGGTACTCACACCAATGCAATTCAAGTCTTTCCGGCCATCGTTATTTTCACAAATGAATCACAGTTTACACCTAATGAGATAATGAACTTCTCACTCGGCCTGTATTGACAAAGGAAATCCATATGCAATTGTTCCATCACTTCATCAAAAGCGCTTCTGAATGAATATCTGGACTGGTGTTGTTGGATTTAGGTTATTAGAAATTCATGTACTTCTGAACAGGCTAACAGGTGATGCCTACAATTGCTTCATGGAAAACAACAATCCCAAAATCTTAGAAGATATTCTACTGATCACTCGCGGACAAATTCATTTCATGCATCATGATGCTCCCACACACTTCAATCACATATTCTGCAAGTACATTGTTCGAAAGTTTATTAGTCGGTAGCTAGGATTATTTGGATCAATTGCATGGCTTCCACACACAAAACCTAAATGTGTTTTTGATTTTTACCTGTAAGGCCCTTTGAAAGAAATGGTGTATTCGTCCCCAGTTAGTGATGTTGACTCCATCTGGAATCGAATTGTAGTAAAGAGTGTAATAATAAAACCCCCTGCTATTTTGAGTTTGTGTTCGCGAGTCCATGGTACATCGAGGTGAAGCCTGCACCAGGTCAGCTTATGCTCGTTTTAAACACATTTTATGGGACATTCTAATAATTGTTTGTGTCGGATGTGGCAAAGGAAGGGATTCTGGTTAACACATGTGCGATAATCATATAACTCAGAAGAGAGGCGCTTCCGCACATATGTTCATCATGATTTTTTTTATTTATTTTCAAGGAACAAAAACCAGTACTGAAGTTTTAATCATTTCACCCCAAGCAAGGTATTCCACTGCCACTATTGCGCATGGGGCTACATCGGGGAAGGTAAAGAGAAAGAGTGGTTAGACATAGGGAATGTCAGGAGGAAGGTGACAGATGAGTAAGGATATCGAGTATGAGGGCTGGGCAGATGGGAAGAGTGTTTGATAGAATGGTAGCAGGTTAGTGTGTTAGGAGGTGTCTATTGACCTTACATTTAAACTCCTGGAGATTGTAGCCGTCGGGGAAGCAATCGTGTGGAAGGATATTTCACAGTCGGGAAGTGCGTGGAACGAAACTGTTGGAGTAGAAGTTGCGGTAACATTTTATGGGTTTCACTGTAAAAGTGTGGGATCCAGTTGCTAATCTAGTATCTCGTTCAAATTCGTATCTAGGGGGCACCAGTGATCTTAGTTCATCAGAGAAGAAGCCGTGAAAGTATTGATAGAAAAGACACCGGGAAGCCACGTCGCGCCTGTTAGATCGAGACTGCAGGCGGTTTGCCAAGTCGGTATCTATCACATTACAGATCCTCCTCTGAACCTTATCGAGAAGCCTGAGGAGAATAGCAGGGGCACCCGACCAGATATGGCAGCAGTATTCAATGCAAGGGCGGATGGTAGATTTATATATGTGCAGGATAGATTTAGACGGAAAAAACTTCCGGGCCCTACACAGAGAACCGACTTTCATAGCAGCGGATTTAGCAATGGATTCGATATAGTCATTCCATTTGAGGTCCTCTGAAAGTGTGAGGTCAAGGAGGCTTAGTGTTTTACTCACTAGGAGGCAAGCCTGTTCCATGCTAATGGGAGGTAGGTGAGATTGTCGATGATGGTTAATTGAGAGTAGCTTCGTCTTAGAAGAATTAAAATTTACTAGCCATTTCTTACCCCAGTCCACTATGGATTGGAGGTCTTTTTCAATCTCGACTGCGAGGTTAGCTTTGACCCCTACACCAGATTTTTGGTCGAGGCGGGAGTAAATTGTGGTGTCATCGGCGTACAAACCTACTTGGACTCATTATGGAATCAGGGAGATCATTAATGTATATCAGGAAGGGTGTAGGACCTAAGATGGAGCCTTGGGGGACACCTGCGTTTGTATGGTAGTCCTGGGAGGCATGTCCATTTAATACCACCTTCATTGTGCGGTTAGAGAAGAATGACTGGATTAGTTGAAACAAATGTCCAGTTATACCATAGCTCCGCAGTTTACATAGAAGGACAGCATGCCAAACTCTGTCGACCTTCTCTTGTATCTCGGCTGCGAGGTTAACTTTGACGTTATGCCATCTATTTTTAAATTACCCTGTACACACACACACACACACACACACACACACACACATGTATATATATATATATATAATCATTTGTTTGAACATTATTTTTTATCGATACTCGTATTTAAGTAGATATTCTGTTTCTAATTAAAGAGTATTATATATTTATATCTACCGGCCTGTTTATTTACGATAAATTTTTAGAACGAAAAGATGTGTCATATATATATATATATATATATATATATATACACACGAATATACATATATATATATATATATATATATATATATATATACACGAATATACATATATATATATATATATATATATATATATATATATATATATATATATATACACACACGAACACATACATATATATATATATATATATATATATATATATATATATATGTATGTGTTCGTGTGTGTGTGCAATTATAGCTTGTAGTTATCAATAAATAGCTCATTCTTAATCATTATAGAAATGTGTTCCCTTTGCCATTGAATGCTTTCCTAAACGGTACAGGGTTACCGTTTTCTTCTAAAGAAATATTATCCGTATTTTCACTGACCGGGCCACAGGGGCCATCTGAAATAAACTTTCTAAAATTGTTTAAATCAAATAATATTTTAAAAACATAGGTTTATTAAGTATATATATATATATATATATATATATATATATATATATATATATATATATATATATAACCAACCAGTATATGCACAGTAGTGACAGTTGCTCTTTTGGTGGGGGTTAATGTGAATCATCGGTATACAGATTATTTTTTTGTTTTTTTCTGGATTTAAAACTATTATCTATTTTCCTTGTTCATGCTGCGAAAAATCGCCAGGAGCTATGTTTTCTGCCTTCTAGTTATGTTCTTTGTTTGGGATTCTGCAACATCAGTCTGGGAAATTGCTGGAAATATGGCTGTTGATGTGACATACAAGCTTCCCTCGCACAAAACAATTTTTAACCGACAATCTGAGAAATCATTTGCGCACAACCGACAGTTTAGATTTTCTCATGAGAAATACGTTGCATCTGATACAAAGATATACGTGTAATTTGTTATTCTCAAAGTGAGCTTACTGCTACGGCGAAACACCAATTCCCGTCGGAGTATAAACTTCATTGGCACTGGTCAGTATCTATTTTTTTATGTTTGGTATCAGATGATTTGATATACTACACATAGATAACTGCACAAATTAGTTGATTCGTTACATAAAAATATGGTGTCGTATTTGTCATGCTCTACATGAATGATGGCATTTCCTCTCGGATGATTTCAAACCGAATTAAGCATAGATCATTTCGAATAAGAGTACTGCGTTTTGTGATACAGTTTCTGAGTGGTCAACTATAACTGCATCTGTTAACTTTTATCTGAAACGAAATGTTTCTATTTTCATCGCTGTGAAGAGAACAAACTATGGCAAGTATATTGATAGAATGAACTGTGTTAATTCGCATAAAAGGCGACACATAAGTCCCTTAGAACTAATAAAGAATTATGTTACGTTCTAATGCGAATAAAACCCGATATAATCACAACAGTTCCTTAGAAATTAATAGAAAAGATTGACCGAATAGAACAATTTATCAGCAAGATGTGTCAAAAAGTAAGATATCGATTGATCGAATATGAATATATCTTATATATCAATGTTTAATATTTATTTTCATCTCAATAATTTAACTCTATAGCTTACCCGATCACAACAATCTTATCCTTTTCACTTTTTGAGTCAATCAATATACCAATCATATATAAAAATCTAGGCCTCTTTTACTACAAACTCTACATAGAGAGGTTATTGGGCTTTATGTAGGTTGATAAAGTATGACGATGAAATACCTTAATTAAAATAAATTTAATATAATTACTCCAATCAAAGAATTTGACATTTTCATCACACACACGAACGCTGCGCCTAAAACAAATACTGAATTTTTTCCGTTTGGTCGAATTCCATTATAACATGCTTGTGTGTGAATGCATGTCGGTGTGTTACATTTTATTTTGCAGTATTATAAAATATAAATTATCTTAAAACGAAAACAAAAATAAGTGTCTCTCAAGATGAAGTAGAATTTGCTAAGTATAAATGCATGGATTACTTTCTTTAATTTTAACAGATAACTAAATTATTCTGAAAAGGCTAACATATTTGAATATTTTCATTTAATTTCTTAAACGGAGTTATTTTTTTTTTAATCATTTCACCCCAAACAAGTTGATAACGACTGCTAGCATATAAGTGTGTTACTGAGAAGGGTAGAAGTTGTAAGTAGAATAATAAAAACAGGGTGAAAGTGATAACGTAATAATACGTCCTCTTTTTTAATTTTATAGAAGATACAGCTTATAATGCCTTTATTGGTTAACATCAGCGAGTACATTTTTTCAATATATTTAGAAAATTCCTTTGGACATTTTATTCGTTAGAAAATTAAAAAATTTGAAGTTGTTTCTTTCAATATAGAATATTGTTATTACAATATAACACATAGCAAGACCCGATTTTGTGTTTCCATAGGGACAAGTGAATATAAATGTATGCGTTAATTCAGTTGGATATAAAATCATGTCCTGGGGCAGAGGATATCGATAAGAGAAAGTGCATTTGGTTCAGAAGAATGTAAGATCGGAGAGCTGAGTTCGAATATTAGTCGAATTATTTGCATATATTTACGCAGAAATATCTCTAGGAATGGTATAAATCTGTCGCATTCTCTCCAGCTATGGGTTAAATAGCAGAACAGATTTAGTTCTATAGATTTGTTTAGCAGCCAATCTACCGCAGAATGTAAACATAATCTACTGCGGGAGAATCTTACATTCAGTTAGTCATGACTCACCGACATATGTCAAACTATCTGAATTCATGTTCATAAATTGCTGGTCTTCAAACGAGTATAGGGCATATACAAATTAAATTTGCAAATTCTCATATTTAATATTATAAGAGATTTGCTTTAAGTCCAGTGTTTCGAATAACATTTCTCGGTTTCTGGGTTTCTCCAGGAAAACATATTTTTGACATATTGAGTACTTGCAATAGGAAAGAACGTAAATGGAATTTGTGGCTGACAACTGTGTTTTTGTATTGATAAATCTTTCAAGCATATCTCGATACATGACTACATTCATGTTTGAGGAATATAACAGTTATTTTTCTCGTGAATCTCTTATTGCTTCCTGCACATGACATATACGAATGATGCCTCGAACCCGAAGAGAACAAACTGTTATTCACTCAAAGAGCCTTCTGGTGATGTTACAACAAATGTGATAGACTGGAAGCAGGGGTTTCGTACAATCTGTTCTCTAATGGAAAACAAGACAAAAAAACAGAATTGAAAAAAAAAAACAGCGGAAAACATTGTTTCAAATGTTACATTCTAGATAGTTTGTCCTTTCTTTTCCATTCGACACCATATATATATATATATATATATATATATATATATATATATATATATATATATATTATTTTGGAAAGAATCCCTATTTTATGCATGTTTCGGTAAAGAACTCTAACAAGGTACCGTTTTCTTTTGTTCGTTCAAGTGTTTCCTTTTCTAGACGTTTCTGTTAAAAACGTCAAAAATCTGCATATCCGAGCTCTGTCTGGTATTTTTATAGCCATTATATATGAAGATTTATATGTTTTTATTAAATGTGTGGTTTTTTATTCTTAATTTTGTGTACTTAACTGAAATTTTAGGAATTTATCTGACCACCGTCAGCACTTTCTCACCGTGTTCATAGTTAATGTTTTTGAATGTTGGCTATTCCTTTTTTAGTCGGGTTATATGTGTGTGCGTGCGTGATAAAATGAAAAAGAACGAAGAAAATAATCGTCCATTTTCAAATATTAATTTTAAACAGCGCCTATTATAAAAAAAAGCAATGAATATTTCTCAGTTATTGTTTCTTTAGAACATTTGCAAACTACAAACTACTAAAAATTGTATTTTAGGTTTTGTCATTGAAAGAATGTCTCATCAGGTATTTAATTATCATGGGGATAAACGTTATATATATATATATATATATATATATATATATTTCATGTGTCTAAATTGTATATGACACGCTAATGTCCGCCTACTTCCACCGAGTGCCTAAGCTTGAGGTTGAATTGCCGATTGATGTCAATTCGGTCGGGTTTCAATTCTGTCTAGAAGTAATCAGATGTCTATCCGCACTGATGAGCTGTGATGCAGCGAAGTAGATATGTCTGCATATATATATATATATATATATATATATATGTGTGTGTGTGTGTGTGTGTGTGTGTGTGTGTGTGTGTGTGTGTGTGTGTGTGTGTGTGTGTGTGTGTTTCGAAGGTCAGGTAAAGTTGCATAGTCTTTTATAAAGAAATCATGCGAAGACTCTCGATAGTGACATAACTGCCAACTTTCGCATCCGAACGTAAACAATATAGATTTTATTTATTAATCCTACTTATTATATTATATTTATGTTATTTAATGGTTTTGAGTATGATATTTGTTCATTTATTAAACCCTATATTTATTTATTTACATGGGACATTTTATTTAATTTTTTGATTTTATAAATCAACATAAAAAAAATTATATCAGAAATAAAAAATTAATGTTTCAGAACAATACTACTCTTCATGTTATTTGTTAAAATATATGGTGAAAATTCGTTATTTACAATATATATGTTGATTTTGTTTTTATTTCGAAGATTAATGAGTAGTAGGTAGAGAATATACTTCCAGGTGTGTCAGTATTTTTCAGAGAAAAATGCAAAAATGTTTGAACTATGAAGTTGAAGATTTGGGAGGTGAAAGGCAACAGAGTAGCCTGACATCGCGTCATGGCATTTTTTAATTTTTATCAGGATAAGATATATTATTTCAATGGGTAGACAATAATTTTAACAGCAAGTTTCATATTAATTATTATTATATTTTTAATTTGATTTTGTAGTATCTAGTCAGTTTAAGGCAATTTAATTTTTAGATTAGAATTAGAAATAAATAACTCTCGTGTACTAATTTATATTGTAATAATGAAAACCAAATACATATTCTGTAGGTCCTTTATTTCAGGATAATGTTTTTTTAATTTTTAAATTGTTTTGGAACATAAGTTAAAATGATCAGTTGTAATCATTGAAATTTTAGAGTAAAATATTTTCGTTGTATACATAAAACCGTCAATACATCTCTATGATTCAGTAGTACCATATCTTAGGGAACCTTAAAATCTGCCGCTTTTCATTCAGGCACAGAGGGCAGATGGCATAGAACAAAATAGAGATACTTGATCTTTTTTTTTTTTTCAAAATATTCCATTTTACTTTAGGGGTGTTGTTTGTAGCTTTTAACTTCCAAAAATGAGCAGAAAGTTATGTTTAGTTTCGATGAGTGTTATATTCCAAGGAAGTCAAATGCAAATACAAACACTGCTGAAAAATGTTGTTGGTATATTTAATATAACCGTTTTTAACGTTGAGTTGTGACAACGATTAGCGACAAGATTTAATCGTATTAACACAGTAGTTTATTACATAACTGAATTCCGACATACCGATTTTGAAGTTTCGTGAGAACATTGTTATGATGTAACTCCTAAGGGCAAGGTTTTCGTATTACTGTCTTTTTTCCGGCTTTTTATTTTATTTTGGAATTTGGTGTCCATTTATATTTTCTGTAGGAGTGGCTTTATCGTGATTGTTTTTGTTTGGTTTTGTTGTGTTGATTTCCTTTTAATATTACAAGTAGGTTGATTTTCTATTTATTGTGCAGGTGTTTGATTTATTTTTATTGTATTTTTAATGTACACGTGAATGCGTGTCTGCTTAATTGCTTTATATTAAAGGGGTAGCGATTTAATTTGTTTTTATTTACTTTGTTTCATCAATATATTGATTTATTGAGTTAAACTCTTTTTATTCGTTCAAAGCTGTTCATTTAATTGAAATATTTACCTGCTTTAATTACACACACACACACACACACACACACACACACACACACACACACACACACATATATATATATATATATATATATATATATATATATATTTGTTTTCTTTTTAATTTTTTAATTCATGACATCTCAATTAATGAAGTGAAAGATTAGATTAAAGACAAATTTTCTTCATGCTATTTAACTATTCTATTCATGCTCTCGCCCGTCGATTGAGCACTCTGGAGAAATGGTACATTTTAAAAACGGTAACAAACCACCGCTATTTAAGCCTTATCCTTCAACAATGAACTGAACACTTTCAGCTACTGGCGTTTGCTTACAATGCCTATAGTACACGAAATTGTGCCTTCCTCCACCATTCGCTAATAGCATAGATGTAGACTCTCCAACTTGTGTAAAACGGTCGTGTTTTCATTCTGGCTTGCAGCAATTGGATGTCTAGCCATATATGAACAGCGATACAGCGAAACATACGTGCCTGCCGAAGACGTATATATATATATATATATATATATATATATATATATATATATATATATGTGTGTGTGTGTGTGTGTGTGTGTGTGTGTGTATGTTTCATGGTTTCATAAAATATATTAGCATTAAAATATATATTATTTTCTTTGTAATCATTTCATTATATCTTCTGCGATAAAGCAACTTTAATCAAAATGCTTACTGTGTGTGAAATTATCTGGAAATCGAAATTTTATTAAAACCATAACACAATAAATAAAAACAGAATTAAAGGATCGGGAGATGAATGAAGTTATTTTTTAAGATCAAAATTAACTGGATAGTAAGAAGGCGAGGGAGTTCCACAAGCAAGATGTGCAGCTAGAGGAACGGTTAAGATGCAAGTTATGGTTATAATTAAAAATTTTACTAGTAAAATGATGAGAACTATGCCCCGATCTAGAACTTTTTAATGATTTCACTTCAAGGTAATCCACAATGTCTCTCATCAAAAATTAGGTGCATTGAAAGAAAGGAAAATAAATTAACAGTTTTCAAAATGACAGAAGTTGGTGATTAACATTGAATTTAAATTTTTGAAAGATGTAGTTAACATAGAAGCAAATATCAAAATAAACTTCAACTGTTGAGAACAGGAGAATTAAAAAATATGTTAGTGTAGAATTTGTAAAGCAAATCTATAAAACGAAGTTGCTAATATAATTGCATGCGTGAGTTCATGTATATGAAACATCAACTAAAAGCCCATCAGAAGTGATTACCAAAAATATTTATCGACAAGAAGGAAAGCCAATAGTATTCAGTGAGAAAATGATTGAAGTAACAACGCAAAATCAAGGATGATTACATTACAGTATTTTTTTAATATTTTTCAAGATTCATGAGAAGCAAACTAAATATGGAAATTTTATTTTTTAAGCGCCAATGAATTGCAGATATATAAGTGTTCAAGTTTGATTACGGCAATAAAAATATTCTTACTTGACATAGTGAACAAACCTTCTTAGCAGTAAACAATTATTAAGGCATTAACCCTCTATGGCCATTCGTATCATATTTGATACAGTATTTCCCTATAAGGAAACATTTGGTATTTCCCTATAAGGAAACATTTGGTATTCATTGACTGAGCAGTCAGTATTGCTTTCATTTGAAATTTATACAATATTTCTCTTAAAAAATTTTTCAGGAAAATATTTCTTTCAAGGCTTGTTTTCAGACTGTATCAAATATGATACGAATGGCCCTAGAGGGTTAATTTAGTATAATTCCCATCACATATTTGGAAAACGCATGCCTAAGAAGGTGTAAAGTGCTCCTCTCCTGTCGTTTAATGGCAGCCAGA
This sequence comes from Ascarosepion bandense, assembly GCA_037127315.1. Classification (NCBI taxonomy): domain Eukaryota; kingdom Metazoa; phylum Mollusca; class Cephalopoda; order Sepiida; family Sepiidae; genus Ascarosepion; species Ascarosepion bandense. The sequence goes on from JBBBDQ010000250.1 coordinate 185,123, forward strand.
TTCATGTCAGGCAGAAATGTTTCTATGTGGTAATTAAATGAAAGCTGTTTTGTTTTACAGGCGTTCAAACTTACAAACCATTTCTTGTTAAAACGTTTTGGATGTGCTTTGCATAGGCAGTTGCCAGATGCGATAAAAATTTGTAAAACGGCGTAGCACAGAAAAAAACTTCATCAAGTGTATATCGAAAATGCATTTGGAAGCTGCATTATGATGACATGATAATAAGTATATCCGAGAAGTCAGATAAGAACGGATTTCATGTCATATTGATCGTTTTTGCGATTTTGTCAAAAATTCTAGATAATAAGAAGCGGATGCGGCAATACTAAACTATATCTGTTTTTAAACGTATTTTTTCCTTTCTATTATGGGTTAAATAACAGGACCGATTGGGTTCTATAGCCTTTGCAACCTACTGCGGGATAATTTTCTGCCCAGCCACTCGTGTCTCGTTCAAGACATGATTGCCCAAACATGTTTCATGTATGGCACTTAACTGACTTATTCTTTTTATTAGGTAGATATTAGATAGATTCTTTGAGAATGAATTAAAAAACAATGACTATATAATGTAATATTTTACGCGTGTGTATATAGCATATAATAGTCAAATGATTAGATTTTCAAGGGTATATCTCCTGAAAAAATAACTTTTTAATCAGGTTTGCGTCAGTTGAATTTAAATTTTGTCCAGATTGGTTTTGTTCCAAACCATACATATTTGATCTTAACGCAATTCTACTTTTTATCGTATATCAAATCTGACCCAGAGAAAATTGTAAATACTATACATTTTTCATTCTGGGTATTTTCTATAAATATTTTCGAAGGTTCAATATAATTTAATCATATTAGATTAATTTGCATTTCTCATTTGTTCTTTATTTTATATATATATATATATATATATATATATATATATATATATATATGAGAAGTGCATGCCAAATATCCTCACAGTTATCTGTCTGTTTATTTAATACAAAATCCATCTCGTACAATAAGTCCATGATATTCTTATATAAGTTAAAACATAAAAAGAAAAAAATGAATCTCAAAAACACTCTCAAAAATACTATGTCCGCAAGTTTACTTACGAACATAACAAAACCACTTCCCTTTCCTTGACATTTTAATAGAAACAAACTATAGGACATAAAATAACTCCCCATAAAAAAAATACCAACATGCAAAACAATTGCACTCTCAGCTATAAAAATGAATGTTCTAACTACTACGAAATAGCACTTATACACAATTAATCGAGCAAAAATCAACACCTTCACAAAAAAGATATTTCATTCTGAACTACAAAATATTAAGCAGACTCTAATTAACAATGAGTTCCCTAACCACATTTTAGATGAAAATATGAGACGATATTTCAAGTAAATCAATACATATCAAACAAAATATTGCATTTCCACAAAAGACCCTAAATATATCAAACTATTCTATTGCAACCAGATGCACGATGACTACAATCAGGAAGAATAAAAAAATAAAAAATCTCATTCATACTAATATATCTCCCGTTGATCCTGATAAAAAATAAAATTCATAATATATTTTAAAAAGTAAAATACTACTAATTAAATTATCCGTAATAATTACTGACCACCAACTAATGTTTTACGCAAAATCAACATTATATATAAACTTGACCCCTTACGTTAATTTTTCTGACCATTTGTCCATTTCTCGTCATCTACAACAACATTTCTGTCTACATTGACAATATAAAAAAATAATGATTGATAACATACATATCCTACAGCAAAAAACAATAAAAGCAAACAAGAGATTATCAAGACAATATTCATCGAAACACTTCAGACGACAATTAGCAGAATCAGCTATAAATACTGTATTAAAACATTGTGGGAAAAAAAAGTTTATTCATGTTTTACCACGTGCATTACCATGATATTAGAACATATAAAAATCCATTTTAGATAATATTTATGTTCTAATGTAGTTTAGAAATTTGTTAACCGTTACATTTGACGCAGAAAAAATACAGTAACTTTATCAACACATTTTTGCAGTTATTTTTTGTTACCATAACTCACACCCCTGAAGATTATATCGGAAAGAGATTGAATGTATTTGGGCACAAGGAGAAATGAACGATAATCTTCTCTGTCAAATTTACCGCTCATTTCTGAACATTATATTTCAATTATAATACGCGAAAGTTTATCCGTGAGTATGAACGGATTTTATTAAAAATAAGCAGACACAATATTTGCAATTTGTTTCATCTGATACACACGCAGACACACACAAACACACACGTGGTTGTGTGTGTGTGTGTGTCTGTGTCTGAAAAGTGTATGTATTTAATTGTAAATATCAATATATATATATATATATATATATATATATATATGCAATTTTTTATATATATTATTTATAAATTATATATGCGTGGTACTTATTTGACGGCGCTCAATATCAGTGATACAAATGACATATTCATAAAGATAGGTGTGAGTTTGCTTGCGATTGTAGGATAAACGCGGCAAACTCAATTTTAACTAACTTTCGTCGGTAATATGAGAGAGAAAGAAAACATAAGTAAGTTTCTGTTTGTTAGTTGTAACAAAGAGCGAAATTTTTCTACCTGTAAAATGCCCAAGTTGATTTAACCAATTTTCTAGGTATTTTCAAGGGTATTTGTGCAGGCTTTGCATATTTCTCTGAATGTGTTACAGTTTTAGGTGCATTACTTTAAAGTTTTTAATTATAAATAAGAATATATATACATATTATTGGCATTCAGAAAAACATCTTCTTAAACAAAACAGACATATAACTGTGCGAGTAAATGATATGCATACCTTGTCATCATTGATAATCAATATAGGATCGTATAATTAGATGTACGATCAAGAGAATGAAATGAGAAAATCTCACTTGCATTATCTTGATGATGAAAATGAATTATGAATGCCCTTGGATCATATTTTTATTCAGTTTGATTTTTATGAGAAAATCTTCTCGGAAAATCTTCTTCGAGTAATTCTTTCTTTGTCTTCAGAAAAATACTCAGTGCACGTTGTCCAATTCAATTTACTAACGTTAAATCGATATGCAGGCTGCTTATCGTATAATGAAAATAAGTCTCTCATAGTCTAGACATCACTGTAATGATATGTGATTGAACAGATAAACAATTTTAAATTCAAAACAGATAAGATCTGATAAAATATATCCTCTCTGTAATACGTCGCATTATAGTTCAGATTTTAGTATTTTCCGTCTTGGATTATTTCGTTGTTGCATTATATTTTTTTTAAATATGGAAATATTTTTTTTAAAAACAAGAAACCTTCACAATCTGATTTCACATTGATTTTCTTTTCGAAATATTCTTCTCTCTGACGTCTAACTTCAAGACGTGGATAATCAATCTTCATAGCAAAATTGAATCACTTAATGAACTTTGTCTTTTCGTTCTATCTGCTAATGTTTTTTCTGCATTCTGTATCACTTAATGTCATTGTTTAGGTAGATCACTAATTCGTTCTTTTCATCTTGCCTTCAGAATGTCCTATGAGTGTCAAATCCCCTATTCCTGCATTCCTCGTTGTATGGTTTAGAAATGTCAACTGTAAATTTCTGATTCTGAACACAAGAGTATTTTTCTGTTTTTTTTCTGTAAATCTTCCTCATTTCTCACATAGGCTTTACAGTTATTCTCGGCACCTTGCTTTATAAACACCTAAGTGTTGTTTTATCTTCATCGTTGGTGTAGTATGTGCCCATATAATAGAAGATATATCTGAATTTAACATTATTAAATAAAATAAATCTTGTTCCTATTATTAAATATAATAAATTTTGTTCATATTTCTATATAATTTGCTTAGCTAGTGTAAAGCACTCTTCTCTTTTTCGAAGCTTAATCTGATTTCTGTGTTACATTTTCCGTAATGCTCAGGCAATAAAAACATCAAAGCCAAATTGGTATTTAATGAAGCATGGGATATAAAGTTAAGAAAATCTGGAATGATCAAAAATTTATAAAAAATATTTATACCAAATGCAAGCTGCTTTGTCAGACATATAAATTTAATTAGTAGAAATAGCATACATAAAAATAGCCACACAATTTTAAAATAAATATAACCACTGAGTCAATATTTAAAATGAAGACTACATTTCTTTACAGTTTTTCATTACAAAAATGTACAAATTAAATTTAAACATTTTTGGTACGCTTATTAAGATAGGATAACAGGTAATGATAAAGAATCACCACTAAAAACTTGGAAAACAATTAGCACACCCGAAAAGACAAAGATTATTTAACATGCCGGAAACAGATAATAATATGTCACTAAAAAAATAAAGGGTGACCCTTTTTGAGATTTATCAAAAGAACTACTTGCATAATATTTCATGGAAGTTTCTAGAAAAATGTTATATTTTTGAAAGTTCAGTTTTATTCAAATTTTATTTTATGAAAGTTTCTGAGAAATCCTTTCTTTTAGGCTGTCCAACCTCAGAAGAATGTTCACTAGAACGTCCAATTTCTGTCGTCTCACGCTCTACTCTCTTGGAAGAGATCATTGTTGATGATTTCTTTGCTGTTTACATGCCTTCTTTCCTTACTCTCAAAAGATTTTTCCTCCCTTTAAATATGCTGTTTATCCTATCTAAAAGACTGACATTCATTTGTACAAAAAATAAAGGTTTTATCTGCCTTACTATTATCGATGTTATTAGAGTTTAAATCTAGGTCTCTTATATGAAAACATTCATAAACTTGAAATGGATCTTTCTCAAATTTGGTTTGATTGTAATCACTGGTAAAGGATTTACATTTGTAATAGATTTCACACAAATATTTTCGCCTGCATATCAATAAACTTTTCTAAAAAAAACATTTGTAAAAATACATTAATGAATATACATTTAAACAAGTGTAACATTGTTAAAATGATTAAATAAAAATTGTTAATACTGAAAGAGGTAATGGTTCTACCTTACTTGGATTTAATCAAGCGTGAAAGTCTTAAAACGCAGCCGTTCTCTGAGATGTAATAAGACTGTTCAACTCGAGGATCTTTTTCCCCAGGAACTGCTGATTTAAGCTGGAATCTAAAGGAAATGAGAGTTGTTATAATCCGTGGACACAGACCATCAGATCTTAGTTGCAATGTTTCATACATATATGACGATAAACTGCCTTCGGCTGCACAGTTTTTGACCAGAAAGATTTTAGAAGTGTGGATCCGCCTCGTAGATGTTCATTAATGACTGGGAAGGTTAGTGTCCTAGTTATGGGCAAATAGTTAAGCCTTGAACTTGGAACAAAACTAAATGAAAGTAAAAACATGGAATTTAGTAAAAATGCTAGCAATACATAATTTTAGAATAATAAGTTTCGAAAAAGAAAATTACAAGCAATATTTTTAAAAACACTTGCCAGCCATAAAGATTTTAAAGAACATAAACATCAATACAATAAATTAAATACCAACAAAATGTAAAAATATACCAACAATACACTAAAAAGAAATTAAAATTCCCACCAATACATTAAAACAATATTACCAGCAATAAAATTTTGAACAAAATTAGCAACTGTACATTTAGTAAATAAAAAAAAACTGTATTACAAACAATACGTCTAACTTAAAAATAGATATTTACAAGAATATGTTACAGAAACCGGGTCTACAAAATGTTTACTTACAACAAATATAGAACTATGCATACAAACCCATCATAAAAATCATGTCCATAATGAAATAATCCATTTTGTTTGAAATGGCATAAAACAAAATAAACCATACGAAAGTTTACTTGAAAATAAAGCATTGTTCTCGTTTGAAAATTTGACAGAGAAATTGCGATAGGTTAGAAGTATAGAGAAATCGGCGAAACGGTTTACATATATACCGACTTTGTTACATATAAATCTCATCTGATATCTGTAATCTTAATTTTTTTTGTACTGTTATAGCCATGTTAGTCTTGGGGAGCATATGACATATATTCCTTCGCTGAATTAAAATATTTTTTGCAGAAAGAGATCTAAAATTATGACATGTTCAAAGGGTATATTATAACGTAATTTTTCTAAACTTCTCTCCATAATATTTCCGCAAGATTTGAGTTTCATGCCAAGAATATACAGTTTTCCACTGCAATGTGCATTATTTTTTATGGAGATACAGGGTTTTGATCAAAATAACTTATCAGCATACGATAAGATCAGGTGCATCTTTGTGCAAATTAATTGAAACAAATTTTACGGTTAATTTTAAAGTGGCTGGAATAACAGGGCGTAATCGATTTTTTTCTTATTGTAGGTCATTTGCATTCATGTGCAGCGATGTGAATCTATTTTCGCGTCTATGACTAAATGTTTTTGAATATGAAGAAAGTACGACAACCATGATTGCATCAGGTTTTTTTTATCAAAACTAATCACTGTTATTTCGACTGTCGATAAATTTTCCTTCTGCCATCCTTTGCAATTTTTCGTTACTCGAAGAAAGCCTAAGAATATTCTAACGCTGCCTGAACACACTAGTAAGACCTAGAGAGATATCGGGGATATCGGTGATGTCAGCCCTTCAACTGTCATTTGTGTCGTCACACTAAGAATGACATACATGTGACAAGTAATGTTTGACAGATCCTTCGAAGACATTGTTAGCTTTTTTTAAATTAATTTACGCAAGGTTGTAGATACAATCTTAGTCGTGTGCAAACTACGTAAAATACCTACGTCAAATACTTAAGTACGTATCTTTCTAATATATATATATATATATATATATATATATATATATATATATATATACTCAGTATATTTTATATCTATTGTTAACTGTTCTGACAGGAATCCATTTACTGTGATTTCGACTAAGGCGTGATTATTTTTATGTTAAATAGATGAATGGTAATCCTTAATTAAAAGCTTATTGAGATAATTGCCTACAATCGTTAATTATTATTCCACCATGAAGTTAACATAAAAATATTGATTATATCTTGGTAATATAGTTTTTTATGGCATAAATATTCAGGGTTATACTGTCATTGAACTTCCTAGGTATGACGAAAAATTATATCTAGTAGCAAGTCGTCTGACTAAAAGAATGGAGGCCTTATAGAGCCTGTAACTAACACTTTGATGTTGTTCTCAGGTCACACTGACTGCAGGTAGCCAAGTGAAGCCCCAAACAAGAGCCTAAGTTTATGAAATTATACAAATACATTTTATAATATAAATGCTAACAATATATTTTTAATGTAAACTCATTACCCACAATACATATTTATAGTCAAAATTTCAAACAATATATTTTTATAGTGATACTAATTCACAGTAAAAACATACTTTTACAGCAAAATGACGAACAATTCCTTTTATAGGATTATTACAAATTATAGATTTTATAGTAAAATGAAAATATTTCATTTGTTAATAATTACCAGCATAAAATTACGTTCAACATATATTTAGTTGAAAGTTATATAACAAATAGAGTTATATATGTTGCTAAAAATAAATTAACGAAAAATCATTGAACTCTAGTAGGTTTAATATTTTCTGTTTCTTTCTACTAGTATGACTTTCAATATTCCCTCTTAAGGTTTCATTATGCATTCATTCGTTTCTCTTTACATGTTCCAAAATTTTGTTCGCATCTTGAATAATGTTGCCATATCTGTTCGGGTGCTTCTTCTATTCATTTTGAGTTTGACAAAATGTAAAGGATCTGCAATGTTGTTTATCCTGAATTGGCAGCATCCGTTATGTTATTTTCACCGACAGGATAAGGCTTCCTCTGTCGTTTTCTTTTACAAATATGTTCATCGCTTCTGTTCTGATGAAATTCTATCCCTGATACGTCATACATATAAATTTACTCATGATGCTAGATTGGCCTTTTACTGTCAAAAGGAACAAATAAACGGAAGTGAATTCTTTGGGCGGAAAATATGAGAAAAAAACTATTAGAGTAAATTGGAGTTTGCAGAAGATCGTGCTGCTAAACTATTATCACGCAAAAATTCCTGTATTTTTTTCATTGGGGGAATTTTGTCAGAGCAGTTCCAATGAGAATATTTTTAGAAATGAAGGTGAAGAAAGTGGCTCAATTCGAGATAACTCTTCATGATCGATTATATTACAGATCTTTCTGTGTATTTTATGAAGAATGTCTAGATGTACATTAAGAGCAACCGTGCAAAAATGGAAATACTGAACGGAAGATCACTTATAAATGTGCAAAATATATTCTGACGAGAAAGATTTTCTGGTACGACACAGTAATCTAATTTTCCTTGCAGTAGAAGCAGCTTTTGATTCGATACAGTCGCGCCACTGCATGTCGTTTGATAACATGGGGTTAAAAATACGTAATGTATTGTTCTATTTGAGTCTACCCCCAACAATGCCCAGGGCCACTATATAAAAGTATCTATAGTGGTAACTCAAAGCAGCTTTGTTTTGGAGAAATTAAAATTTACAATCAATTTCTTACTGTAGTTAATCATTGATTGTGGATTCTTTTCAAAGCAATTAATTTTAGAGATATGTCTGATTTTCTAGTGAGTCGTAAAAAAGTCTTACTCTTATGTAAATAAAAAGTTATATGGAAACTGATGGCACCAGGCAGATCAATGGTAAAGATAAAAAATATCGTAGGATCCATGATAGATACGGGTTTGTGAGATAGGATATTAATTTCATGACTCGATAAGAACGAACAGATTAAAACAAATATTTTTCTGTGTTTTCGTAGTCTAAGATATTGCGTACAAGATCAACATGTCAAAAACTGTCTAATGTCTTCCAGATATCTAGAGCGACGGATCGAACTTAGACGTTGTCATCCAGGGATTAATATATAAATTATTCGATGACCGTTAACATCATTTTTATACCTGTGGAAACGGAGGCGATGATGTCTTCTGAGAAGAGAAGTTGAAAAGTAAGATGCTTAACCAATATGCCAAATACAAGTAGGGGATACTAAAATCAAGCAGCTACAAAATTTTAAATAACTGGGAATTGCTATAACAGAAGAGGGGAAGTGCGACACAGATCCGAAGGCGAATTGGCATGGCGAAAGAAGCATTCCAGAAGTTGAGTAAGGTATTAAGAAGCAGGACAATTTTGTTAGAAACAAAGAAGAGAGTACTGGGATTCTCTGTGATGTCAGTTTTCCAATCTGGCAGTGAATGCTGGACAATATCATCAATGATGAAGAAGAAACTTGAAGCAACAGAAATGTGGTTCTACAGAAGGATGATGTGAATATCATTGATTGAGCATGTAAGCAATGATGAGGTTTTGGAAATTATGCAAACGAAAAGGAAATTAATAGTGAGCATCAGGAAGAGACAGCTGAAGTTCCTAGGACATGCAATAAGGTAAGAGGGCTTAGAGAACGTGATACTAACAGGTCAGATAGAAGGAAAAAGAGACAGGGGAAGGCAACGAATAACATATTTGAAAGATGTAATAAGGTGGATGATGGAACGAGGGTTGCATGGTGTAACGGAAGAAGGTGTGCTAAGCGCCACCCGGGATAGGGAAACGTGGAAAGTCATGATCGCTTACGTACTGAAAGGAAAGGGCATATATAAGAAGAAACAAAGCAGCAAATATTAGAACACCGCAAACTTTGAAAAAAAATAACTGAATAATTAGGGGAGAATTTATGCGGCCACAGTGTTCTCTAGAATTGTTAAACACTTCAAATGCAGAGGAGAACATACAACAAGTTAACATGGAAGTTGCAGCGAGAAAATTATTGTAGAGTTTGGAGAGTATGGTAGCATGCACGAGGATATATTTCTTTAGGATGAGGGCTGTTGCCCCGTATCTTAAGCTTGTCTTGAGGGACTCTAGTTTGGAAGTTTTGTCAGACATCCTTGACATTTTTGTGCGCATATAACTTAGTAGAATCTCAATTCTAGTGGGGAATAATATGTGTTTTCCAGATTAATTATATGGGTAGTTACATGCAAAGCACTCCGCGTTATGACCTGTAGTCATCAGAAAATTTTAAATCAGTTGAAGAGAGGAGGGATTAAGTATATGCTGTAGTTCGGCTGCCAGTACCATCTGGAACCAAAAAAAGTGAATGACTATGCGTTTTAATTCCATCAGCATCAAAGATTTTGTTTCTTTGAAGACATTATTTCATTTATTATCAACAGCGACAAAGAGAGGCCGGTTGCAACCATACATATTGCTCTGGTTCAGCCAGAAACATATTCATGTTTTTCACCTGACAGTCATGTAGGTAAAATCTTAATTTTTCGAAGTTTCTCTTGATAATTCTACACGGAATGAAAGTTTAATTTCCAGCTTTCACTTTCAGTTTAAATTCCAGCTTTTCTCCAGGGTGGCAGATGGGAGAACCGAACGTGATGCTTATACACGGTACCGCACGACCGTATTTGCCAAGAACGCATGGCTGCAATGTATGATATGAGTCAGTTAAATAAGAGATCGAGAAAGAATGTTTTTACTCAAAATTGTTTAGCGCCAAGTTGGTGATTTTTTAGTAGATAAATTTAGTGATAAATTTGTTTGAGCAAGAAGATTTTTATCGTAAATTGCTTGATATCTGGTTGGAAATAGCTAGGCTTAATGTAAAAAAATTCTAGCAAAGTTAAGTGCAGGCACCGTTATATATTTATTTTTTGCAGCTGTGTCAATGGAGAGAGAGAGAGAGAGAGAGAGAGAGAGAGAGAGAGAGAGATTGATAACATATAAATCCGTATATGTATAAATGTACTATATCTGACACTGATAAACTTGGCTTCAAATAAACAATATGACTTAAATAATTAGATATTTGCGTATGCTTGCGCTCAATATCCAATCTGATATCAAGTAATTAACAATAACAAAAACTATTTCTCAAATAACTTTTTTCATTAAAACTACTTCAAAAACAAAAAAAATTCTTGGCTAAACAATATCATGAAAAAACATATATATATATATATATATATATATATATATATATATATATATATATATTAAGAAAATACTGATAAAATTGTCAGTTGAATCGTATTCAGACGAAAATGTTTTTCTTTCACAGGATTTCTTCTCATATTTTAAATGGGGCTGCTTTTCTCTTACTCTCTCTTTCTGTTTTCTGTGCGTATGTGCATGCTTGTGCGTGTGTAAACGCGCGTGCGTGTGTTTGTGTCTCTGTATCCCCATCGATTTGTTTGGAAATGGGAATTTGGATTATGATGTAAATTTTGTTTTGACTGGAGTCATTCATTATTAAGCAAAAATATTTAAAAAATTATTGCTTCATATATATGTTTTATATTTTTTAGTTGCAATAACATTCTTTCAGAATTTACGGAAAAAACTAGTATTGAGATATGTCTATTGTTTCATTAAAAAAAAACAATAAACAAAAAACATTCTTATAAAAAATGAAGATTTACCTTGCCACAGTACTAAATAGACGTCGGGAAGTTTAGCACTATAATTTCACTAGTTAAATTAATGTTTACTGTCAAATATATAAATTTCTTTTCAAACTATTGAAAAAGAACGAGAGTTTTATAAGCACTTAAAGTGTGAGACGTACTATGAACATATGATATTGTATGAATGTAATATTCGACTGTATCTAAAAATGTTTGGAAACGTTTCCATCTATAACTGACAGAAGCGATTAATTTCAACTTTTGAATGGATTTTACTTCCCTTCTCTTTGACTATCAAAATATATTGCTAAATCAGTATATGTCTGCTGCAATACAATTGATATTTTTATATGTATGTAAATCACAAAACACGTCAATACAGAAATGTCTACAATACATATTAAATAAAGTATAATTTCCTTATACATAACGGGAGATCAGGGATATATTTCGGGAAATTGATTCTACTTTAATCTATTGGCAAATTAAAACGTTCTAGCTATCTAACTCTCTCTCTCTCTCTCTCTATATATATATATATATATATATATATATATATATATATAAAATTGCATATACATTTTGCTTATCCATCTTTCAGTATCATGGTAATTGTAGACACCATACACGATTACGAAGATTAGATGCATTGAAACATCAACTTTTTCAGAAATACTATATGTATATATATAATTTAGAAAAGATTTTGGGTTAATTACAATGGCTAATACATATTTCACCGCATCATGATGTTATATTGCGGCTCGTCAGACCCAAATGGTACAACAGTCAATCCACAAAATATCACCAACAAATTATTTTACACAGCCGCTTACAAGTCCATATTTACAATAAACCATTACAGATGTCTATTCTAAATATGGCCATGTAAGCGGCTGTGTAAAATAATTTTTGTGGGGACATTTTGACGATGAACTGTTTAATCCAAATGTTTTCTAAATTATATTACTATGTTAAATTAAATATATGAATTTATCATTGAGTTCTTTGAGTTCGTCTCTATCGGAATTTACCTGGATAGTATATCAAATGTGCTACGTTATATATGAGTATGGATGTAATTAAGTACACATATATATCTACACGCAAGAATACACCAATATATGAATAGTTAACAGGTGTTAATAGAACAGTCTTCAAAGTACTATAGCAGAGCTATTAAGCATCAATTAATAAAAATATAAATAACCCGACGTCTACAGCACGACTCACAGTTTCAAGCATCACGCAAGCCTCATACGCATATTATGAGCTCGATGTTGTGATATTTGAAATTTGTTTTTTTGTAATAGAGTTGTTTAAGTTTCTAAAAATTATATATCTGGGATATCAATGCTTTCATTTATTAAACATATAATTTTAATTTGGTTTATACCGAAACTTAAAAACTTAAATTTTATGAGGAAAAGAAAGTAAATATAAATATTTTGGGTGCCATATTCAGGGTGTTTTTTTCATGAGGGTAAATTATATTTGATAAATTATTTTGTTTTTTGCTGGTGAAGACATTGCAAAAAATGTAAATAAACGTAAATGTATACATATGTATATATATATATAATAATAATAAAAAAGAAAAACAAATAAAATAGATAACAATAAAATATTATTAAATTATAAAAAATTATTAAATAATAAAAAAGATAACAAATAAAATTGAATATATTAAATTGAATAAATATTTAGATAAATAACAACTAACAAAGGGAAATAAATTAAAAGAAGAGCCGGGTAATTTAAGCAGATATTTATTTCCTTGTTTCATGTGAACATTAATTTATTTTATTTCATATATAAAGATGACAGGTTTTCAAAACGAGGAGATAAATTATGTCTATTTCCTATTCTATTGTAAATTTGGTTTTCGCGATGATGAGCCAGAGAACATTTCTTTTTTTTTTTTTTTTTTTTTTTGTTTATTAATTGTCAAGAATATTTGGACAGAGAGAGTTATTTATTAATAAAGTCAATTTATGTTGTAGAATCTGTTTTCTAATTATTGTCTGGTGAACCAAAATAAGATTTAACACTGTTTTCAAAATGAATGCTAGCTTGTAAATTATACTTTCAGTCATACATTGAACGTTATGTTGGGAGACTGTATTTTTTCGGCACTTACAATTATTTTTAATTGGGTTGTTGTTATTGATATTGAAGTTACTATTATTTTACTGGTTGGGCATGTTTTCATTTTATATCAAACTGTTATGGAGTGAGATATGTTTATCTGATGTACTTGCACCAGCTATAACTATCCTTGACATTGTTTTCGTTAAAACTGATTTTTTTAATACAGGAGAAATGTTGCAAATTTTTTGGAATAAATTTAGGAAGAAATTAGATCTTTTATCGGAGTATTCTAAACTTACATCGTGTTTCATTTTAGTAAAGGCCTTAATATGTTTAATTGTAATGTTATCAATGTCTATATTATTGCTAAATTTAGAAGAAAATTCACATTTGACAGATTGATAAATCTAGTGTTTTACGGTAGGGGTTAGAATCTTTGGGGACTTATTTCTGATTGTAAAAATCATTAGTGCATGATTTGTGCTAGACATTATGTTAAGGAAGTTGATATGTTTAGCATTTGCTAGTTTATGTTAAGGAAGTCGAGAAGTTTAGCATTATTAGGGATAGTTATTTCCATTTCGCGATCTTTAAAAATTTAATCAAGTCATTTCTTAGTCGGTCACTTTATTGTGGGCTTGTTACAAAAAGGAAGATTCATCTGTCGTCTCTTTATGTCCGGATTTTATTTATCCTGAGGATGCAATTAAATTTCGATAATAAAAGATCGAGAAATTTAGAGGAAAATACATGAAATAGAATATATTTTTGTGTATCTGTGATAATATTAAAGCCATATTCTCTTATTGGGCAATATATTTTAGCTAATGTAAAGTGTTAGATAATAACGTATCCATAACAGATGAGTAAAAATCTCAAATATGAAACTGTATGAACGTGCATTCATTTGTTTTTCATAAATCATTCACTAAATCCATCCATGTTTTTCCACTGGTTCAGACCGAAAGTTTTTCCTTGTACTTGCAAGCACTTTCCAGGAGGATTTTGCTAAATCTACCGTTATAATTTTTAAAAGGTTACATAGACGGTATTGTAGGTTGTTTCTTCAATTGTTTTATGGTCTTTGACTGTGAAGAATGCATGTTGGTTGTTTAGTGCTTGGATCTCTCATTAGTTTTAAATTCTGTAGCCTTTTTTTTTCTTTTTTGTTTTAGAATTTTCGCAGTTAGTGGAATATATATATATATATATATATGTGTGTGTGTGTGTGTGTGTGTGTGTGTGTGTGTGTGTGTGTGTGTGTGTGTGTGTATGTTTTAATAGATATACTCCAGTTAACTTTCATTCATATTAAAGGCTTGGTTGATCATGTATTTTTCGTTCCATAATTGACTAGCTATTTTTTCCTGCCGTAGATTGCCATTTCTGCCGTTAACTGGTTCCCAACCATGGCTACAGAACGCAATCTGTCATGCTATTCAACCCACAGCTAGAAATAGAAAGACTGGTTTATAGATATAACAATAAAGTTTGACAAATTAATTTCCTTCAGACTGTTAGCCGATATGACATTCCATAATTTAATGTACATTGTAGCACTTAGTAAATTGTATATTTTGTCATTTTGGCTTCTAAATCATTTTTTGCTACCCATATAAACAATCTTTTAAGGTAATTTTGGATCATTTTCCTCTCTCACTCTTGGCTTTAATATATCCTTTTGTTTCAAAATTTCTAAGTCTCCTTTTTCTATTACGTGAGGTAGATGATCCACCCCAATTTTTCTGATTTTGTATATGTGTCATTTTGGTTGCTCTTTAATCTAAAACTTCGAAGTTGCTCAAATGTTTCGTCTATGGAATTTTCATCATAAATTTTTAAAAAACACCAATACATAACCAAGGATAAACGGTAAGATACTCCAACTAAAGTCAGTTTGTCATATATTCTATCATGATTATCGTCATGGAATTACGTAATTCTGCAATATAACTTATGAGCAAAGCCATGTCAAGTCAAAAATAAGAACGAACAGAAGGAAAATGCGTCTTATGATCTCTCCTGTCAGAATATGCGTAGTTCGGAGTGCATTCCTCATAGACAATTATAACTTTAAAAAATCAATATATTCACTATTGTTTTCTGTATGAATTCCCAAATTGTAGTACTGCTTCTGAAGTATTCATCATATTTGTTCAGTGTATATGAATGCAGTAAAGACACACACATATTACCTGCCTAAACACAACATTAAAATGGCGATTGTAGCATATCCAGCAAATCCCGCACCGGAAGTCGAATCATTTTGAATGTAGAAATTCTGAAAGAAACTATTGTATTGGGTCCACTTTAAAGCACCAGAGATTTGGCGCAATGCATAGTTTTTGTTCTTCAACGGATGAAGAACAAGCAAAATGGGAAAACATCTAAAAGAGAATTAATGTTTTTCATAAGCTTTTACTTCAGAACTGAACACAACGCTTCAACAAATGCAGCATCTTTTAATCAGGTCCATTAGGTTTTTCTTCAAGTATTGTGATTCTTTTTTCTATTACCCGATTTGATAAAATGTTGATCTTGATTTCTGGTTGGATTATACAACAAAATTTTCTTTGAGATTATTCAATTAATATAAAAGAATTGATCCATTATTTATACAATATCATAAAAAAGATTCCTACATTTTACTGAATAAAGTGATTTTAATGCATTGAGTAAGTAGAACAGTTTAGTCATCTTCATTATTTTGTGCGTAACTTTCTAAAAATAACAATAATTGTTTTTATTGTTAGCATGTGTCATTCTTGCTAATTAAATAATTAATTGAAATTATTATCAATCTCCTTCTGAAAATCATTCTCGGGTGTTTCTGTTTAGTAATGTTTTAACCTGGAACGCAAATTTTCATTTTTGAGTAGCATAGATATAATAAATTACCAATATGTATTTTTATAACAACAGAAGCCAAAGAAGTCAATGGTTATCTTAAAATTATAAAATAGTGTCTACCAATGTGTTTAAAATTAATCCACAGAAATCCTTGCTATTTGTTTGACTGAAAGAAATGTTGTTAGATATTATGAGATTATTGACCAGCGAAAGACGACCATGCTCATGTTTTATTATCAAAAATTTGATCGCTAAAACGAATCATCACCTCTGAAGTTTCGTGCTATGCTAATCAGAGAAAATGTCATTCTTAAGCACTACATTGCAAGGGCTCGCTCCCAATAACAATTACGAATATATTATTTTTAATAATCCCTAAATTTAGCATGAAAATATTACATTTTTTGTATCAAAAAACTAGTTCAGACGAGTCACAACATTTAAAAGAAAAGAAAATTCGAACATTCATGTGAATATATTTTTAGGGGAGAATATGACATCCAGTTTGCTTGTAGTCTTTAACCTGATTATATTATTAGTAAATGATATTTATATGGATGTTAATTACTTTAGTTCATATAATCTTTAGGATTCAACGGACTTATTTGTTCATTACGCTAATAATTATCTCTTTTTAAACAATTCTATTTCTTTCAACATATAAATTCCAACGCTTATACATTATTTGTGAATTTCTAATGCTATGCAAGGAATATTTTCCGACAGAAATTATGCCAATAAAAAAAATTATGACTTCATAAATATTTAAGTGAGTTTATATCATGTCATCTTCATATATTTTTGCAGTCATCCTCTCAAATTCATAATAAATATATAGCGGAATCAGGTATGAATCGACTATTTAAAAATTTGTTCTGGGTTTGATTTTTGTTTTTATATGCTTAAAGATAAAAGTGCGTAAGTATGATACAGCCTGTTGGCTACATAGTAGATTTCGAATGAAATACAATTTTCCACAAGAAAAAATATTAATATAGTAAAAAAAAAGATGAATGATGATTAGCGGCTGCCAAAAAGTGTAGTGTGACACACGCTCACCGGAAGGCCAGCTGTTCTTCGTTCATTCTTTCTTTAGTCGCCTCATAGAAATAGATTTCAGGGATTTTTTCTCGACCCGTTACACAGGGCAACTGCGATACAGACACAGGCTAAGCCACTGTTACTTCTTTTTCAGTCTTAATGTCAATGCGCAACCTCGACACGGGTAATCCACCAAGAAAATCCCGTTCTGACAGCAGCGCTGACATCCGCTTTTTATGCCACTCGAAGACAGCCAAACTTTGCATGTGTGCAAATATCGTCTCGTTTTGGACAAGGTTAGCACGCATAAATTGTGTCATTAACTGTGACCATCTTTCTTTTTTGTTATTATTTTATAGGCAAGACACATTCGTGCTCGTTTTGAATGCAGAGGTAAATCATATCTTTCGTTACACCCCTCCGTTATCTCGTGATCACAAAGGTAGCAACTTAGCGTCTGTCGTTTTTGACGTATGCTTCTTCGCAAAGGCAGGGAGGGGGGATCTACTCTTGCTTCCTATTGGGGTGGATTGACGCATTCTGAACTTTCCTTGTCAAATTCCAAACTTTCTGCTCTGCTCTCGGATGTGTCATCGGAATCTTCATCGGAAGCTATAAGACCGTAGCTCTAACGCAGATACTTAACGTGGTGGGGTATTCCGTTCACCAGAAATGACTGCAGGCTGATTATTTTCGTCGCTCGACCCTTGTTGAACTTGATAATGCACCTACTCATTAGTGCCTCAACACACTCGCGATCTGTGACCTGGTAAGAGCCATGCCCGGGAGCTAACGACATCGTCGGGGCATCAACTCGTTCGTATAGGTTGATCCAGTTGGCCTGTGCATTCTGGGGTGAGGTATTGCTTTTTGGCCTGACATTATACCAGTAGACGGCTTCCTGGATGGAGCAGCGCAACCTGGACGCGGTTCGATTTGCTGTGCCACGACATATATCTGCTATCCAATTACCAGCTTGGGTATATGCGCAACGAAACTGCATGTTGACTCCCCACTCGTGCACAAAAGCTCTGAATTCCTTGCTACAAAAGCCGTGAGGAGCTCGTGGGGTGGACTCCGATCGAAGGACACTGCTTTCAGCTGACGAATCACGATCGCCGAATCCTGTCTCGGCGGGCTGTCTCCAGACTGAAAAACGTGACGGGTCGCAGTCCATCAGCGTTAGGACGTGATGGGCACTATAGTGGGTGATATCCACCCCCTGTCTCTGTCAATTTTTGCTGACCTTTTTCTCAGTGAGTTGGTGCGGGGTCAATAGACTGGCATTTTTCACACGCCCGTACAGCTGATATGACGGCCGATTTTGTCGTAGAAGGCAGAATCTCCTGGCGACGTAGGTAGTGCGCCGCATTCCCAGCTGACTGCTGTTTCTGTGGATGGACATAATTTGTTCAGCATCCAGTTCGTCCACATGAATGTTGCCAATCAATCGCACTGGTCCATTGCTTTTATTCGGTGCGTCGAAGCATCGCTACGGTATCTCGTCAGTCAAACAGTTATATTCAGAGCCGATGGAACGAGTGTCACATCCACGGAAAGCTGATACTCGTACACGTGCTTCTTGAGGGTGTTCAACCTCCTAGTGGGCACTCGCACTCTCCCAGTTAGAATATCCGACAGTCAGTGGTACAGGCAAACAGAGTCTGTTTTTACGTGTAGCGTCTTGCTCTGCTACAGGCGTGCCGAATTGACGCCTTTCAACAAGGCATCTATCTCGGCCAGGTTGATATGTCCAGGTTGATATGTTGAGCAGTATCTTTAGGTCGTAGGCAGCAAGCAACTTCCAACACTGTATCGTGACTCTCTAATACCACTCTGATCGCCAGGGAGCTGTATCAAACCAAATGTTCAGCTCCTGGCCATCTACCCACCAAACTCCTTGAACCGGATCGTCTCGCTACACAGAATCCAAGGTCTTACACACAATTCCCTGGAGGAAGGCATCCTTCGTTTTGTCGTCCCAGCCTAGGTCACCGAACTTGTCCTTCTCTTGAGCATTCCGCAGACCACAATGGAGCCAACAACACACTGGGAAGTGGCCCAAAAGCATTCCATACAGAGAAGATACTTTTCGTCGTGTAACGACACCGAGAGCGATGGGAGCCACGCTTCCATACCTCCACCGCAATTTACCCAGCTCCATCGTGACCGCCAATCCTAGTACCCGTGCGTCATACTCTAGACGTTCTTGTTCCTTGCATTCTAGTCTAAACTCTGCCAGATGTACTTTAACGCGAACCGCGGGAACGACATCTTCGTTGATATAGATGTCGTCGATATAAGCGGATGCTGCGTGACACACAGTTTCTACATGAGCCAACACGGCGCTAATAATCGCATTTATAATGAGGGGAGCCACATTTAACCCGATTCCCATACGTGTCAGTCAATATCGTTTCCCGTCAAAATTCACGGTCTTGTATAGCCAGAGTAACTCGTGGATACGAAATTTGAGGTATGCTCTTCTGAGATCCAAGACAGACATGTTTGCTCCTTTCTGCCGCCATTCACGCACTTTAGCTGACAAGAGGTCTGCATCGGCTGTGAAAGCGTCAACGTGATGGTGAAAAAGACACAAACTAAGACGCAGTTACTTCCTCTTCGTCAGTCTGACTCTAAATCCGCAACTTCGACACACACAATCCGACGAAAAAATCCGCTCTGTCAGCAGCACTGGCACCCGCTTTTTCTGCCATTCCTGGACGGCCAAAATTTGCATGTGTGCAGATATGGTCTTGTTTTGGACGACATAGGCACGAATAAATTGTTTCTTCAATAGCGGCCATCTTTCTCTTTTTTTTTTTTGCTATTAACTTAGAGGCATGACACCTTTCGCGCTCGTTTTTAATTCCGATGTAAACCATGTCTTTCTTTACAGAAAAGAAGAGTTTTTTTGCAATACATTGTATATAAGTACCTACACATTATATATATTTATTATTTTGTAAATATATTGTTGGGGAGCCTTTTGCAGATAAGAATGAACTGGCCTGATGTGTACATATAACCCTGACTATGAACAGAACGGTATTGGTTGTCAAAGAGAGTAAGACGTCAGTTGCCCCGTAAGTTGGAGTGTTTTGGATAAAGGCATATTACCCGGACATACTTCTTCACTACAAGACCTTATATATTGAATGCTACTAGTAGTATTCCTAGAATTCCTAACTTGACTAACCTGTGTTCAAGTTTGTATATTTTCGTTCAGTATAGCCACATTTTCTATCTCCATATCTGTTTTTGTTATATATAATTTCCTGTGATTTCTCAACAAGAATCCACAACAAATTAGCGACGGAAAGAGAATAACACGTTTAACATCAGTCGCCAACAACAAATTGGAGACGAATGATTTCGAACAAGTTCACGCGGATGAAAAATACATTTTCACATCAGTCGCAAAAAGAACGCGAACTTACGTACAACCGCAAAGAACAAGAAATTAGCGTTGAGGATCTCGAGACTCACATAAGGGGAGTCGCCAATATCAAATTGGCAAAGTAGAATAGTACACAAGTCGCACAACAAATTTGTGACGAACTTAACCTGAATCACATTAAAAAAGTTCGCTACGAAGATTTGAACAACAAGTCGACCACAAACAATTTGGCGACACTATATAAGAGAGATAGAAGTAAAAAGCGGTCAAAATTAATTGCTAGAAAACAATAGCTAATAATCAAGCCCCTCACGGAATCGAAACAGCAAATCATGGAGGACTTTCAGAAAGCATAACTGGAAATGCAAAAGGAAAATGATGAAAAACAATCAGAATTACAAGAACTATCATTAAAATTAACAAGTACAGCACTAGAAAGGAATACGGAAAAAGACGTTTTCGCAAGATGCTGCGTGGAAAGCTATTAGAACTTCTAAATTCTCAATCGAGGAAAATAAAAATTTCAAAGAATAATACATGCGATATGAAGATATTTTTAATATCGACTGCCAGCTTTGGTGTGAAAAGAAAAAACTAACGCTTTTACTCAGAATATTATGTCCGGAAGAACACACTAACGATTTAACTGCCGACAAGGCAGCGACAAGCCTCACAGAGCTATTTAGCACCAAAATCTCTTTGTTTCATAAATGATTGAAATGCCTTAATCTCAGAAAAGACGAAAACGTGGACTATTCTACATTCAAAACTAGTCAGGTCTAAAACCGTCAGAGAATTGCCAGAAATGCCTCAGTATAAAATAAGATACCAAGGACATCGAAGAGTCAGGAGTCGCGCACATTTGAATGGTAAAAATAAATGTACGTTTTGTACCCTCCCCAAAAGGAAAACAAGATGATAATGACAAAGAAAAGAGATACAAAACTATGTTTGACAAGAACCCTTTTCTAAAAATTGCATCCCTCTTCAAAATTACAGATGTGTGGGACGGCATTATTTTAAAGTTTGTCTTTTCAATTAAAAAAATGCCGAGCGTGTGGTAAGATGGGCCAGAAATCTACGGTATTCAGATAAAAAAACAACCTAGTAGAGTAAGACCTACTAGAGGGGAAGATGAAAAAAAGGAAAACATGAAATGTATGTTGAACTGGAAATATTGAATAAGAAGATTAAACTACAATTGGATTCGGTGTCAGACTTTAACAATAATATATTTATATAGCGGAAGTTGAACAAGCCGATCATGTTATACACTAAAACAATTGCTGAATCGATAACAGAAAAAAAAGGATACAATTGGATAGCGAAATTATCGTGAATATAAAATCTCAAGGAAAAACTAAATAGCTACAAAAATATATGAGACAAGAAACACACATAATCTGGTAGGAACGAACTGGATGCAGAAATGTAATATATGGGATTTACCAATTAAATCGTGTTGTAAAAAAATAAAAAGCGTGACGAAGGAAACTTCAGAATTGAAATTATATGTATTCTCAAGCAGTTAAAAATTCACAACATAAATCCCGAAAAATATACAACCTGTATTTATTACACCGATTGTTACGGAAAAAAATTTGCTAACCAGGTGAACAAGGGAGACACATCAGCCAACAAAAAAGGAATGAAGTGCCAAGCTTGTCATTCTCAAAAATGTTGTCGGGATGAAAAAAAAAAAAACTATTTTGGAAGGTGTTGACAATGTTACATCCCAAGCGAAAAAAAAAACACGAGCACCTACCAAAAAGAACCTAGGGAGAGAATGTCGGGGAGCACACCTTTTTGAACATAAGAATGAACTCGCCTCATGTGTACATATAATAGTGCCTCTACAGAGAAAGATAATGATTGTCAAATAGAGTTAGTAAGGAGTCAGTTGGCCCGTAAGTTGGTGCAAAGTATGTTGAAGTGTTTTGGATATAGACTCATTACCCGGACATATTTCTTCACTACAAGTCTGTATGTATTGATTCATACTAACAATATTACTAGTATTCCTGAATTGACTAACCCGTGTTCCAATTTGTATCGTTTCGTTCAATATATTTGTTTTTGTTATTTATTATTTTTGTGATTTCTCAACAAGATCCCACCAATATATATATATAACATTTATATCAATATTTGTCAGGGAATCAATTAGTGTTCCTAATCTACTAGTCAAAATTTAAAATACAGTATTTAAATGACTTGAATTCATATGCAGATAATGTAAAAAATAACATTCCATTTCTTAAAGACTACCACTAAAGTGGGCTCATATAAACCAGAGGGAAGCATTTTTAGAAAAACAAATTTTAAACAATAATTAAGTTGTATAATATTAGAAAAAGAAATAGAATATTGATTACAAAATTAACTCATATAACTATAGTATTTTATGTAACATGTAATAGATACTGAGATAAAAATATACGTAAGATTTTTTCTAATTGCTAAGTAAATGCTGAAATCAATATTTTTATTTATATTACTAATAAATCAATATATGAATAAATAATTTCAAACTCATGTAAGTACTAAATTTTAGCTCCCTCCTGTTTATACTTTTTTTTAGTATGGATAGCAGAAACATAAGTGTTTTACATTCGTAATTCACCGTGGAAGTCTCTGAAATGTTATTTTCCACAAGAAAGAATCGCAAAAAATATAATTCAACGAGAAGTTTTCACGCTTACACGGAGAAACAAAAAGAAATGTTCATATAACTGATTTATTCGTCAAAAATGTAAAATGCACTTTCATATAACGAGGCAATACTTCAATGAAATAATGTTATAATATGCTTACGGAAAATGCTTATGATTTGCCAATGATTATCAAAATGCATATGGATATTTACCAGCTCTCCTACTAGAACAATATGCGGCACTACGTCAAGATTTAATATGGGAAGCACGAAAGCAAGCAAAAGGGCAAAGGACAAAAATTGCCAAGGTCAGCGCATAGCGGCGGTCGCGCTGACCTCGGTGGCGACAACCGATCCACCCCTTTGAAGTAATGGGCAAGCGCTGCGTCGGGAAACTGTTCTCGTGACTATGCACCTCATAATACACTGTTTCTCATATGCATGTTTGTTCTCGGACGAAGATACAACGGAACCACACTCTACACGTGCAGAGAGACACAACTGAGCTATGGTGAAACTCATCTACAAAAATATGTGGCAGGTAAATATAAACTTTTAAGTTCAACAATTATATGTTCCAAAATACAATGAACGAAGTGAGTTACTAAATGAGCCAGTTGAGAGAGCGTATTTGTAGGCAGCAGAAAGCATATAATGTATATTAAGACATCAAATAATCTCTCGCTTTTTTCTAACAGATTAAGTTCTAAGGGCTGAGTTCCTGTAGTTTCAGATGGTAACACATCTATAAGGAAGTAATATAAGCAATATTAAAATTCATTGCATTCATTCTTTTGAAGTCTAAACAACTTTGTTTTCATAGCGATAAACAAGTTGGGTTTCATGACAAAATACGCGTTTCGGAAGGGAATGTTAATGCACTACTATATTCAAAATATATCCGCAACTGAAGATCAAAAAAGCCTTGTTGATACTTCCGTCGAACTTGTTCTGTCTGCATAAACAACATGCAGAAATTTTTTAGACATTTCAACATAATTGATTTTGATATTGAATGCAATGAACATCAAAAAAGCTTGAAGACAAAGAATCAGACGCATTACATCATGTCATATGAGGCGCAAGCTGAAATTTCAGAACTATTAAGAGGTGATTTGCAAAAGCTTAAATGAGAAGTCCCACATTACTGAGCGAATTGACCAGATATTTCACCATCCGATTATCACTTGGTCCGATCTTTGGCATATGACATGAATGAAGAGCACTTTCATTCTCTGATGATGCTAAAATATGAGTCGATACATGATTGCCTGAAATGTTGTGCAGTTTTTCTAGGGCGGAATGCAAATACTGTTAGAATATTGGAGAAAGTAGTGTCTAGCATTGGACAATGCAGTTAGTGACATACTTCATAAAACATTTTGTAAATAACAAAAATTACTTTTTGTACAAAATAAATTCTGCGAGAACCTATTCAGGGTCCCTATATATTTTTTTTTCTAGTAAAATTTCTACCTGATTAGCTTAACGTCAAATTTATAATGAAACCATACAATGGGCTGTCTGTTCTAAGACGTACCAATTCCTGGAGAGATGTTGTCTCCTTGGAATTCAAATTTGCAAACTGAATGCTACGGAAACGTGGGGAAATCTACCATGTGTACCTGACATTGTCGTTCAAGTTGGTGAATGATTGAACTGCTTTGTACTAAAGAATATATTAACAATGTGTGTGTGTGTGTGTGTGTGTGTGTGTGTGTGAGTTTGTGTGTATATGGATATATAGAGATATATGTTTATTAATATATATATATATATATATATATATATATATATATATATATATATATATGCACATATATGCATGTATAGTTATGCATATATATATTTGAACTTATGTGTGTGTATATATATGAATATATATATGTATATATTTATGTATATATCTATATTTTACGCATATATATATATATATATATATATATATAATTTTACATATTTAGTTATAATGTTTGTTGAAAAATTCTATATAAATTAAATATTAACATTCAAAAACCACACAAATGAAAATATTTTGAGCATGTTGCTCCCCTTAGTTATTTTCTTTACAAAAAATCGAATTTGAGACCTCAAAAATAATTTAAGAAATAAAATAAAGCATACACACGTATTTGCGCATGTACCTATCTACCTGTATAGTTTTTATATACAGAAATTTTTTGTCACAGCTCGCCTCCTAGTGAACTCCCCAAGAATCGATGTGATCTGTAATCGAAAAAAAGATAGCCACTCCTAGAAGCAAAGATGTGATTTTTGTTCTGGACAGGGCAAAAAGCGTAGATAATATGACGTTAAGTACACTTGCATAATGGCCGAACGAATCAGATAATCAATAAAATCTTCACATCAAGAATTTATGCTTACATTTGTATGTTTTTCAGAAAAAAAGCGAAAAAAAAAAACCAAACAAAATAGTTGAATATATCATATGATGCTTTTTTGCCGTTTATTACATATGCGCCGATGGCCTAAATGCGATTTTTTCTGTTTACGATGTACCCAATGCAATTTTTCTTTTTTACACGGTAGACAATTTTCTACTGCATCCAGTTGACATGATGTAACTCTTTTACTTAAGCAATAGTTGGTTTCTCTTGTCTAAGTCATATATAGCTCGTTGGGTCCTCATTTATAATTATAAATATATATTTAAAATACTCCCTTAAAATTTTCTACTAATTTTGACATTTATCTCACAGTATTTCTGCAAATGTATCCTCGGGATTTCTTCTAATTTTCTTTCCGGAAAATTAGGACTACTAATTATATTAATGATGTAAATGATACAAAGAATACCCTACTCATTGTTTTAAACTTTATCCATACGGCGTTTAATGCTAACTCAACGTACAACGCGTTATTTTCGTAAAATTACTCTGGCATTCTTATTAGATTTTTAGACAATAGGATAGTAAAAGAAAGCTGGTCGATTTTCCATTCAGGTATAGTATTAAAAGATTCACTTAAATATATGAATATAATATTTGCCTTTAAATCTTTTCTAATCTAGACCTTTCAAAAGATTTATTCAATTTACATTAGGATAATGAAAGACTTAACGATATATACAAATATGATTTTTGCCATTTTATGGAGATCTAAAATAAAAGATATTTTCTAAATGTCATAAATCTGTACCAAAAGTAGAAACAGCGATTTTTATCATTACATTTTGTTAGCTTTAAATTCGATATCTGTAGGGGTGTAGCTTTTGATTATTTGTTCTTATTGTATAAGTATCCAATGTATAATGCCCAAAACTATATTTTAGTAAATGAGTTAGATATCTGTTTAAAGACTATATTAATAATGAAGATATTGCGTTTTATTAGGCATTCCTTTTTTTCGAAATTTTCTGGAACACAATGATATGTCAACATGTATATATATTCAGTTGTTAATATTCAAATTATTTTCTTGAAATGTTTTTACTAAATAATTATATTAGAAATACATCACGTTGAAATACGACAGTTAAGAACATTGCGTCTGGTCAATACTTACGCGCAAATAGTTTTTGAAGTGGTACGAATTGATTCGTTTGTCGCAAGCTATTGTGTAATCAGTAAGACTTGTATTAATAAATTATTATTGTGTATACAAACTTACAATCTGAAAATATCTTCAGGATTTCTTTTATCTGCAAAAAATTAATAAGCCATATAAAACAAATCAGTAACTATTAAATAGATAATTGGCTTCTTCTGAACCAATCTATGATATTGACCAATGGTCAGATTATGTGATATTAAGATATTTCATAGATGTTATACTTTCGTTAATTATACATCTCAACGTTGCTCTTTCTTGAACAGACTAGAGAACAATATTTGTATCTTTACAAAATTTGAAATCTTCTATAATAATCAATAAGCCGTTACGGCGGATATAATGCAATGTCATGTTAGATAGAATCATAATTGGAACGTCTATACTATCATAGATTTTATACCACAAGAAAATGTTCAGTCAGCATTACAGTATATTTTGAGTCGTCAAGTTGTAACACATATGTCTACAGAAATCATCTTCCAATGGCTTTCATTGCGTTGGCAAATCTCACCTGAATCCTTCCGTGTAATTTTCAGCAGAATATCAATATATAGAAAGACATTTATTCTTTCTGAACCTCGGATTAAAGAATGTTATACATACAGTGTTCACCAAGTGTTATAATACACTTTCATCAAGAAGGCTTCCTCAACAATACTTTCTGCAATGTTGGCAATCCTGAATCAAATTAATTATTGTGGAACAATGTGACGTTTTAATGAATTTATCTTAAAACTTAATATAGATAATGAAATATATGTTGTCATTTTGAATTGCATTATGAACAAACGTTCGAAGAATTGTTCAGAGCGAATGTTATTTCAGTCAGACGCGATACAATTGTTAATGACGCGTGTATGCAAGAATGTTTTGACAGAGTTTGATTGGATTCCTCTACTCACAACTGCTAAAAATTGTTAGGAATCGATATTTGATGAATTAATACCATTAAAGATAAGTAGAGTACAAAACGATACGAATGTAATACATATATATATATATATATATATATATATATATATATATATATCGCTTAATATTTTATATTACGTACACCATTTCGGAATATCGTCTCTATTTACGAACTTCATTATATACATATTAGTCATCCACATATAAGCATGTTTCGCTGTATCAAAGCTCATCAGTGTGGATAGACACACCCAATTGGTGGCAGTCGGAGATGCTACCACATATTCCCTATTCGCATGGAATCAGAGAAGAGGAATTTTAACGTGTTGTAAATAATCAGTGTATACACACGCCAGTCATCGAAAGAACTCAATTCATTTCTGTAGAGTAATGCTTATATCGCAGAAACGAAAGCTGTTTTTAAAATGTTCTCTCGAGAGCTCATTCGTAATGAGAGCGTAATATATTAGTCATCCATATACAAGCTTACCCACTACAATTTAAAATTTATGTAAATTTGAAACCTTTATGAGTGAGGATATATATATATATATATATATATATATATATATATATATATATATATATATATATATATATATATATTAAGAGAGGTTAGCCTGAGATTCAGAAATGAAATGAATTTTTGTTGATATCTCACTTGATGAGTCCCTTGAAGTCTTTCAGAAATATTCTGCTTTTGAATGCAATATATTTGCAGAAGTTTAAGATATAACAAAATATTTTTGGTAGTTGCAATTAGTTAAGTTCATGATCGAAATTTCAGGAAATATATAATTTCGAAAATATATTTCTTCATAAAATCATTTTTTTATTTCTAATAATTTATCTTTTTATATATATTTAGTTTTTAAATTTTTATACATATTATTTGAAGATGTTTCAATTTTGTTCTGTTGCTTCCTTATTCTAGTAGGATATAAATTCCTTTTGTTCTTTAGTTAATAAAATTGCATTGTTTACTTTATAGAATCTTACAATATATCTTATAGAAATTTATACAAATCAGTAGCGATATGAAATTTTTATTACTTCGAATTTTGAATTAATTCATTATAAAAACACTATAATTAATATATAGACTGGTATGAAATTCAAGTTTTCTTTTCTCTCGCATAGGAAAATTATTAGACATAGAATATTACTACAAATGTTTTCATTGATTTGGACAATCGTCTGATATTGCTGTAGAATAACATGACATAAAACATTAATTTATAAATTAAAACCTTCAAAATAAATCAAACAATATAAAATGTCATTTATTTAATTCAATGCTTAAAATTTACCATTTTTAATTTTTTTAATATTCGTATGACTTAATATAACTATTCACCAGTTTAGGAAAAATACATAAAAAATATTATTTTCACTGAATCTATTGTAATGATCATATCATTTCTAATGTAGTGAAAAAGCTTTATAATTCGCAAGAATATTTTATCATGAAGAATTATAGTAATGGAAAAATGTACTCAAAGTGATAGAGTATACACATTCATCGAATAGAGAAATATTCTTGAAAGAACAGGAAGATGTATCATTTTTACCGTAGGATTCGACGCCAAAAAATCATGACGTATCAGACTGCGCATGCTCCATTCAAAGTAAAAGTTGGTTACCGTTTTGTGAGATTCCTTGTAAAGGTTTTTGTCAGTTATTGGCAGATAGGAAATCCCTGCAGGTCTTGTTGCAGTTTCGCTTTGCTCAAGTAAGCTGGAAAATAACTGACAGGAAAGGAAGAGACCGTCGAATATAAAGAAGAGAGTGGATGGCGAAACAGATGGCCTTAACTTTCTGACGCTTTATATTATTCTCTTCAAGTCAAACGGTATAAGCAACCTTAGAAGCGTCAGTTGTCAATCGTGGACTCAGAAAATCCTTTGTAAAAATACGCCAGCACAAAAAGCGACAAATCTATGGCCCGTGTGTTAGGCACGTGCACATTTCCTAGGTGTGTATATCAGCTGGTAAATAGATGCGTAAATGTTATTTATTCATATAAATTATTGAAATTTACTGAAAGCAACTGTACGTCATATGTTCTCACTTCAATCTTATAAACCTATACATAGATCATATGAATAATATAAAAAGCAACTCTCTCTTTTCCCCATCTCTCCCTGTATATATCTATTTATATATGTTCTTCTTGAAGCATAGTTTTTCATTTGCAGTCAGAACATCTGATTTTCGAAACTGCTTTCATTTTAACTATTAAAATCTACATTTGCCCATCATATCACTTCAAAATACTACAATTACCTTATTTTCCTGTACAGGTGTTTGTTCAGTCCCGAAAACTTAGATCCAAATGTTTAGTCTATCGGTGTAACCAAATATCCTTTGTTGGAAAGAACGATCAAAAATAAGCCTCATAAACACTTTTGTGCATTTGTTTCAGTTCATCTGATAACAGTTGTTTCAAATATTTTGCTATTTTATTGAGAACCCGATACTTCTTCGCTGGTAAGTTGTTAACACACACACACACACACACACACACACATACATATATATATATATATAAACACACATACATATAGCTTACATCTTATTCGTATTCCCGGTAAAAGATGTCTGAAATAATATTTTTCATTTACAAAAAAAAAAATGGTAAAACCTGAACTGAATACCGGTTGATGAAAGTTGCATTTTGTCTTTGATTCCATTGAAACTCGCTTTGAAGTTATATAAATGAATTGGTTGCCAAGACTAAGGAGCATATAATTTGCATGAATATATCCAAAGAATTCACCGTCGGCAAAAATTATTCAATGGGCATATAATTTAATATCATATAGCATAACAAATCAACAATATCCTGTGTGTGTCTTATTGTTACCTTTGTAATAAGTACATTAAATGTCAATATTCCCTGGCAGCTTAAGCTACATTTATAAAGAACAGTGTATATTTCATCAATGTCTTCAGTTATATTAGAATTTCCCTTTAGAATATGAAGATGGCATGTTATTACTTTCTCTATTTTAAGTTAATATTTATAATAGAGTATCACCTGATATTAAACAAGATCTTTGTTTTTTTAATCATTTCAACCCGAGCAAGACATTCCACTGCCACTGTTGCGCAGGGGTTACATAGCGTCGGGGAAGTGATGGCAAAAGGACGGTTAGATATAGGAAATGTCAGAAGGAGTGTGATAGACTAGTAAGGGTACCGAGAATGAGGGTTAGTTAGATGGTGAGAGTGTTTGAGAGAATAGATGCAAGTTAGTGTGTTAGGAGGTGTCTATTGACCTTACATTTAAACTTCGGGCGATTGTAGCCGTCGGGGAAGCAGGCATGTGGAAGGGAATTCCTCAGGCGGGAAGTGAGAGAAAAGAAGCTGTTGGAGTGGAAATTACGGTTACATCTTATCTGTTTCACTATAAAATGGTGGGACCTAGTTGCTAATCTAGCATCTCGTGTAAATTCGTACCTAGGCGGCACCAATGACCTAAGTTCATCAGAGCAGAAGCCGTGAAAGTACTTGTAGAAGAGGCACAGAGAAGCCACATCACGCCGGTGAGAGAGTGGTTGAAGCCTGTCCGCCAAGACAGGATTGATCACGTTACAGATTCTCCGTTGTATTTTGTCAAGACCCAGAGGCAGGGTCACCAGACTATATATGGCAGCAGCATTCAATACAGGGGCGGATGGTAGATTTATATATGTGCAGAATAGATTCAGAGGGGAAAATATCCGGGCCCTGCACAGAGAACCGGCCTTCATAGCAGCGGACTTAGCAATAGATTCGATACAGTCATTCCATTTGAGTTCCGCCGAGAGTGTAAAGCCAATGAGTCGTATTGTTTTACGCTCAGAGAGGCAATCGTGTTCCATGCTAATCGGAGGTAGGTGCGATTATCTATGGTGGTTAAATGATAGCAGCTTCGTTTGGGAAGCATTGAAATTCACGAGCCACTTCCTACCCCAGTCCACCACGGATTGGAGGTCCTTTTCAAGCTCGGCAGCGAGGTTCGCTTTGTCGTCTACACCGGGTTTCTAATCGAGGCGAGAGTAAATTGTGGTGTCATCGGCGTACATGCCTACTTGGGATCTAATGGCATCGGGGAGATCATTAATGTAGATGAGAAAGAGCGTGGGACCTAGGATAGAGACTTGAGGGACACCGGCATTCGTATGGTAGTTTTAGGAGGCATGTCCGTTTAATACTACCTTCAACGTGCGGTTAGAGAAGAATGATTGAATTAGATCAAACAAATGTCCAGTTATAACATAGCTCCGCAGTTTGCACAAAAAGCCAGCATCCCAGACTCTGTCGAACGCTTTGGATATATCGAAGGCAGCGGTTCGTGCTTCGCCATTTTTGTCAAGAGCCTGTTACATGTACTTGGTAATGGTCGTTAGCATATCAGCAGTAGGCCTGGTGTAGCGGAAACCGTAATGTTTGTCCGAGAGAAGCCTGTGGGCGGTGAGATGCTAAATCACCGCGGCGTTGATAATGGCTTCGAAAGTTTTGCCAAAGATCGGAAGGAGGCTGATAGGGCGGTATGTAGCGGGGTCCGAGGGTTCGCCAGTATTCTTAAATATAGGAATTACAGAGGAGGAATTCCAACAGGCAGGAAAGCAGGAAGCAGATAGTTAGAAGTTATAGAGTTTATTTTCAAATTTTCGGATTTGCTTTATTTTATTTTATTTTATTTTATTTTTGTATTTATTTAATTATTTATGGACCTTGGCATAGTCTCTATATTACACAATATATGACAATTTACGTTTTCTACATAAACATTATTTTGATCTCGAGAATAAATGTATCTGTCCCTCAATTAATTAAATTTGATAGCTATCTAAAGTCTTTAGTCAAATATTCAAAATCATATAAAAAAGGTTCTTTTTTTTTCAACTTCGGATGAAGAAATTTAAAAAACGAGAGAATCTTGTATATAATTTGTAAAAATCAGATTAGAAATAGACTTCATTAAACGATCTTCACAACACCCTGCTTGTAACTACAAAGGATTTGTCTTAATTGTGAAAACTACACTCCTTCAATGAAGGAAGATAATTATTTACAGCGAAAAGTGTAATCTTTGAAAGAACTATATCTCATCAGCTAGTAAGCATTATATATTATAATAAGACAATATAATAAAATGATATAATTAATATTTTATAGTAAAATAAAGTTTCAATGTCGAAACAAAATATAAACTTTGTAGTAGATAGTAGTTTGAACATGTTCTAAAATATAATTTATAATAAATATTCATAGCTCTATTTCTATATTGAGCACTGTTTTAAATTAATGTTTTTAATGATGTAAACATTTTCTGCTTTCCACATTCAATTACACACACACAACACACACACACACACACACACACACACACACACACACATATATATATATATATATATATATATATATAAAGGAAAACTCATCACGTCATTTAAATTGGTTATAAATTATAATTCATTTCAATGAGCTAAATTTGCTCATCTCATCAGACTACACAATATTCCTTCCATTTGGTACAAAAGATTTTCCCGGAATAACCAATTTTCTATTTTTTGTACCAATTGGAAGGAATATTTTGTGGTCCGATGAAATGATCTAATTAAGCTCATTGAAATGAATAATAATTTATAAACAATTTATATGACGTGTTGAGTTTTCCTTTAAATATATATCATATTGCTCTGGATAAAAGTAGCTAACCTGGGGAGCCACCGAACCTACCAAGGTTTCACCAAATTGGATCTTCAGGGCAAGCCAACTTATCCTAAAGATCCAATTTGGTGAAACTTTGGTATATTCGTTGGGTTTTTAGGTTAGCTACTTCTTTTATTTATTTTCTCTACCAGTGTATTGAGCGCTTTACCTCTTAGGTTACTCGTCTCGTTTTTTCTTTCGACTACTACTTTGACTAATGTTCAAGTGCTTAGTTCGTTTCTTTTTTTGTTTCCATTTTCTTCCCCTCCGCGTTTATACGCCGTAGGTCTTTCGAGACTTGTTCAAAGACAGATTTACAGTATATATATATATATATATATATATATATATATATATATATATATATATATATGGTAATATTTTATTATAATTTTATAGTATAAAAGATAGTTTATTTCAACAAAAGTTTCTGTGTATTTTGTTTCTATCTTATTAGCCCTTCGTGAGTTAGTAAAATGTTTTTTCTGTTAGGAATCATTATATATAGAAGGTTAAGAAATACAATTTCTACTAGACCTAGACAATTAAATTCGGGTTATGTTCAGAATTTCTTTCTTAGCGAACCAGTATAAAATAAGGCCATGATGTATAAGAGAAATTTGATTATAACTGTAAAGGGGGATGGAGACTTCCACATTCAATGACTTAATACCAAAGCAATAACCATACCAGTGATTAAAAAAATGAATGATACATGTGTAGCAATTTACCAAGTGAGAAAATTTTTATTTTATTTTTGTTTGTTTTTTATTACACTGTAGGTCAATCATATATAGTACTTAGTAAGTAACAGATTAATTTTAAGCAGAGGCGATAATCAGTATGATCGATTATAAATGTCTAGTTCTATTATGAACAATTAACTATAATTTAAAGTATATTTCAGAAGAGGATTTCAAATTGAATTTTTACGTTTTGTTAAAACGATTTCAAATGGAATTCGTTACGTTTATTGGGTAAGTTTAGTTTTTTTAATTTAATAATTTGGAATTTTTCTTAAAAAATTAGTAAACTTGTCTCACGTAAAGATTTACAATTTCCTATAGTTTCAGTATATTCTATTCTACGATAGGTTATATATATATATATATATATATATATATATATATATATATATATATATATAGTCGCCGACTGACGACAATTCGACCGAGTTTCGAGCCTGGGTTATGTAGCAATCGGAGTCTAACCGTACTGATGAGCTGTGAAACAGCGAAACAGATCTGTCTGCAGATGACAATATGTATGTATTTATATATATATATATATATATATATATATATATATATATATATATATATATATATACCATCTTGGACTTAGAGAAAATGATATATAATTAGGCAAAACATAGCTTAATAATGAAGTATCTGCGAACACTTTCTGTCAAATATATTAACATAAATACTCAAAGGAAAACAAACCAAAGTAATATGAACGAATTATAAAAGTTTCATAAAAATTAAATTACATTTTGAAACAATCAACTATTGCTCAGAGAAAACATGAAGATATTCTAATTTCCAGATGATACATAAATCCCTTAGTGTGAGAATTATGCACAACTTCTAACATGAGTGAAATAATTAATGAAAGAACATAAGCCAAATGTAATATACATTGTTTAAATTGTCAAAAGATATTCATAGAAAAAAATGGAAATTAAACAATGTAAAAGTCATGAAAATAAACAAAGATAATCAGCATAAAAAGTGATTTCTCGAAACACCCAGTCATTATAAAAGGAACATCAAGAAGCGTGGTTGGTAATATCTCTCGGTAGAAGCCGTAAGTCAAAGAAAACGTGGAGTATCCGTTTTCTTCTTTCGCATCATCCGTTCTTTAATGTACTATTTACCTACATTAAACTAAATATAGAATCTACTAAAAGACCATCAGCTCTTGCTTGTAGATGGCATTGAATAGTAATACTGACAGGTGCTAGAGTGTTCATTTTATCTTTGTCTGCGAACCTGTCCACTCTCTCTGTCTTTCGCGTTCTCATTCTATTATATATATAGTGTTGAGTTATAATTTTTAGCGTCAAGATTTTTCAGCAGTTGTGCTGATAACGTATATATATATATATGTAGTTTTACTGATATATATATATATATATATATATATATATATATATATATATATATATAAGAGAAAATGAATGTCTAATATGTTTAATCATGATCAACTAACATAAACTTGTGTCTTCTAAATTATAAGAGTGAATGCCCCCAACGATATAAGTTACCCGTTATAAAAAAAATTAATTCAACGCACACAAATGATATCTTCTTCCAAATGTATATTTTATAGAGAATTACACACCCTTAAGCAAACACTTGTCAATAATGGAATTCCGAACTCCGTTATTGATCAACAAATTAAAATGGATTTCAGCAAAGTTAAGAATATCTCTAAAAATATTGATAATATTAATAATAATGGTGTACATCAAAATAAACATGACACTATTAACTTATACTATTGCAACCAAATTCATAATAATTACAAACAAAATGAAAAAACTCTCAAAAATATAATACGTAGAAATATTAAACCAGTGGATAGTAATAATCAAATTAAACTCATCATATATTATAAAAAATCCAAAACAATTGACCTCATAGTGTCTAATAACTCTAGAAGAACTAAACTAAATTCTCTACAAAAAACAATGTTGTGTATCAACTTGCATGCCCGTTCAGAGATTTTATCTCTGGTACTAATAATACACCCACTACATATATTGTTTTTACTAAAACCACGCTCTCCCGTAGACTTACCTGTCACCTTTCCGATCAGAGTGCAATTAAACAATATTTCTCAGAAAAATATAGACGTGTAGGTAAAGTCAGACAGATTTTAGTCAACAATACAATAATCCACACTCATACACATATTGGAGGCCATCTACATTAAATCCAGACAACCTACACTTAATAAATTCACGTTTAAATCTGGGCATAACACATTACATTGCATTTGAATACATGGTTCTGTTGTCATTTCGCGCTATCACGCGGGGTGACGTCATAGAATCGCGTTTGTTGTTTTTGGTAAATATTACAGTTGCTTAGCGGAATTTTATGTCAACACAAGATAAAATCGTCGCCGATTGTGGATGTTATTGTGTTACCGTCTTAAGAACCTCTCTGATGATGGCCCATGTGAGCCGAAAGCTTAGAACCAACTTAATAAAAAAATATCCAAATTTTGGAGAATTTTTGTCTTTATTTTCAACTGAATTTACAGTCAAAATACGACGTTTAGAACGGCTCATGATTAAACATAAAAGGCATTCATTGTCTCTTTTATTTAACTAATTTAAATTACAGATATATGCCAATTAATAAATTTCCTTTTAACTCATAATAATTTTAAATTCAACAACAAACACTATTTACAGATTAGTGGCCCAGCAATGGGCACGAAAATGGCACCTAGTTATGCCAATATATTCATGCACTTTCTAGAAAGGAAGATTTTAGACAATTCATAATATAAACCATCACATTATTTTAGATATATTGAGGACATTTTCTTATTATGGACTCATGGATTAAAAAAATTAAAAATCTTTTTTACTTTCTGCAACAGCTTCCACAATACAATTACATTTACCATGGAATACTCATACACATCCGTCCTTTTCTTAGACGTCATGATAAAATTAAACAAACATACACTTTCCACCAGTCTATACAAAAAACCTACAAACCAACATAAATTCCTACACTTTAACAGTTGTCATCCCCTTAAATTAAAAAAAATCTATCTTATACAGCTCATTTCTAAGAATCAAATGCATATGCGCAGACCATCTAAATTTTCTATACAGCATTGACAACCTAATAATGCAATTTCTAAACTGTAAATACTCAATAAAAATAATACAAGAAGCACTAAATAAAACCTTCCATATAAATCGTAACACACTTCTCACATACAAGAAAAGAAAAAACAACAACCGAATTCCCATGGTTTTTAACCACAATCAATATTCCCACACACTTATTCAAAATTTAAAAAATCAAACAAAAAAATCCAAGAAAGTTTTCGATAAATCACCAATACATGCAATGAAACAAACACCCAACCTATCAGCTATCCTCACTTCTACCAAATTCTAAAAAATACAAAATTATCAGGGAATTTCAAATGTAATAAATCTTGTTGTTTAGTTTGCAAACATTTAGTAAACGATTCAGAATTTTCTCTACCCAAAATCAACATCAAATTACACCCACCACGCCTCACCTGTGACAGCCAAAATATATTTTCTCTTCTGTTCAATATATTCAAATAGTGTATATATTGGTGAATCTGGAAACAGCTTTAGATTCCGTTTCAATAATCATAAACTAAGCATACGCCAAAACAACCCTTATTCATCCATAGCTGAACACTTCAATCAACCAGGACACACCTTAGAAAACTGCAAATGTTTACTGATAGATTCCCATTTTAGTTCTACATACTCACGCAGAAAGAAATAAAAGTACTGGATTTTAAAATTAAATAATTATAGGCCAGGGTTAAATAGGGACTTAGGTGTTTTGAATCTTTATAAATATTCCTATAGTTAAACATTTCCTGATACAGTTAAAAAAATATTTCTTTCAAATAACACTTAAGAGTATTATTAGAGATAGGTTTACGTTTACAAATATTAAAAACTCTATCGACGAACGCTCTCGCTGCGAACGCTTCTAGTTTAAATTTTAAAATCATTTGTTTCTGATGAAAGTCTGAGGCTAGTCTGAAATATCATATATATATATATATATATATATATATATATATATATATAATAAAATAAATAAATAAATACTGTCAAAAAATATATATATATGGTAAACCGTAATGATGAGATGTGTTACAGCGAAACAGATTTGTCTGTAGTTTATATATATATATATATATATATATATATATATATATATAATGTATATAATGTATTTTAATGGTACGAACTTTTATTTTTGCGTTAAAATTCAACATTTTCTTTAATATAATTGTCCATGTCAAATTTTAAAATAGAATATTATTTAACTGTTTTCGTCCCCTCTCGATATAATTATAATTGTAAAACGTAGGAAAATTATGAAAAATAATACCTGTTATGGGAGAAATGAATAAACAGAAAGGAAATTTTTTTTATTCTGATAAATATTCTTACATTTAAAGATGGTAGAGTCTCAGATGAGCAAGTCCAAGCAAACAGTATCTTTGGTTACAAAGTGAGGGTAGGCTGGACTTTATATATAGCGTTTCCAACACCTTCGGAAGGAATAACGAATATGACCTGGTTAAAACTGAGAATCAGTTCACACTAAACTCCGCAGCATAACTCGTAATATTTTAATTTACTTTTTACAACATGATGTACCTTCAAATTGACGGGTCGCCATGGGCGGCCATTATTAGATCCTACGTTGGTTAATAATTTTGTTCAATTGTATGAAGAGAAATGATCCACTGTGCCCCACTTTGTAACGTCGTTATGTTAATAATGAAACAGAGGCTGATCAATTTCTCTCCTCCCTTAATAAGCTATATCCCTTTGAGGGCTACTCTTGATTAAGAGGTTTATTCCAACGTTTCATTCCTGGATGTATTGGTGAATCGTACACCAACTTCTTTTCGTACCTCAGTTTATAAGTAGTCAACTTTTACTGCTTTATACACGCGTTTGAACACCTTTGCTCCAAATGCGCAAAATAAACCTAAACAGAATTTTAATGCATAGGGCATTCATGATCTGTTCTGAAGAGTTACTTGACAGTGAAATCGATTTTATAAAGACAACTTTGTGCAAAAGTAGGTATCTATCTACTGTTGTCAATTCAACATTTGCAACAAGATCGCTGACTTTAAAAAGAATAAGCTAGTAATTGTTTCTAAATGCCCGGGGTATTTAAGACTTCCGTAGACTGGAGAGAACAGTTAAAACCTTACTAGACAAATTTCTTCTAATGTGCATAAATGTTATTTTACTGCCAAAATGCGTGCTGTATTTGATATTAAAACAGTTTTGAACTCAACTCTTAAAGACGTTCTGCCCTCAGATCAAATAAATTGTGTAATTTACGAATATAATTAAGGCCGTGGTGCCAGTTACATAGACAGAACCACAATATACTTGACAGTAGACTCAAATAGCACGTTCCACTAAAATCCACAGCCATACCTGACAACAAATGAACTTGTTCAAGATATGTACTCTTCCTCAATTTGTAAACACGTTTTAAAAAATAGAAAAGGTGCCATGTTTTTTTTTATGTGAGTTGGTTTCCTTGTTATCAAATTCACATCTACTTTTTCATTTGAAGGTGCTGGAGACTTTTTATGTCAGGTCTTGCAGACAATCGATGTGTAAGTAGCGAAAGTGTTTGCTAGGTCTTGCTGTGATAAGTCTCTAGCAATTCATTCTCCCTTTCCGTCATGAAACATTACAGTTTTTATAAGTTTGATATTTTACGTTAAGTTCTCTTAGACTTTGACAATCCGGAACGAAACTGAATGTTTTCTTTTTTTATACATATCTTATTTTCAATATTTCTTCTAACATAAAAATTATAACTCTTAATGCAATACACAAGACCTGTACCACAAAAATGTATACATGTTGTCGTGGACACGGTTAAGAAGTCCAGCGAGAAATAATAAAACAACCGAAACAGAAAATAATGATATATATATATATATATATATATATATATATATATATTTGTATTTTCTAATATATATATATATATATTAGAAAATACAAATACTTGGAATACGGGTAAGGAAGAAATACTCTAATTGGGATTCGCAATGGTAGTACGGTAGCAGTCTTGACTATCTCTGCTTATCGATCTGCTGATCTGCTAATCTCTCACTCTCTGAGCTCTGGCACTCTTGTTAAGGCAAGTATATATATTTGTAGGAAGTGTTTAGTTCGTAGAATGGGTGATGCCAACATGACAACCAGCTCACAAGACATTTTCTCTATGTAGGGTGCTTTTAATATTTTTTCTTTTATGATTTATCATCAAAGGTTCGGTAAACTTCTTTTTTATACATAGATTTTCTAGTTTCTTCTACTGTACTTTGTAACTTGAATCTATCAAATATCCTGTCCATAGTTTCTTCTTTTTCGGTGGTGTGTTGGTTACTTTCAACTGCTCTTTCCTTATTTGATTTATTTGCCTTCTGTGCTTGTTTTCTGGACCTTAAGTATAGCATATATCCGATCCTATTAGCTGCAGTACCGGCTTCCTAGGAGAACGTAGTTTCTAAATCTTTTATAATATACTTTTTCTCCTGGTCTGAATGTTCTCTTTGGGAAGACTGACGTTGGCTGCTTTTTGTTTTGCTTCTGTAATGATTTCTCGAATACAGATTTTATTTTTCTCGCAAATATCACCTCTGACTGTGACAGTCCTGATGGTGTGTTGTTTTTTTGGGGGGAGGGGGTAATCCTATACACCTGTAGAAACTGTTGCAATGCTTTCTCTGTTGGTATCCCGAATCCCTTTTTCAAGGCTCTTTTTAGGGTGTCACCCAAATTCTCAGCTTGAACATTCGAACGTGGGTGATACGGTGGAGTCTTTATGCGGTTAATTTAGAACATCTCACAAAATTCCTGACAGTTTGTGAATGTGAATTGTGTTCCGCTGTCTATTACTAGACAATCCACTACCCCGAACCTTGCGAACAGTTCATGTCGGCAGGTAAGCGTGTTTTCTGCCGTTGTATACTTGTAGCGAAAAACTTCTTACCAATTGCTGTAGCTGTCTACTGTGATTAAGTAATAAAATCCGTCTATAGGTCCCGCATAATCAACGTCCATTCTCGACCATGGACCATCAGTTTTCGGCCAAGGCTTTGGTATCGTTGGGAGTGACCTGACAGCTAGTGCGAAACCATTACATTTTTCTACTATTACCACGATGTCTTCATCCATGTTCTTCCAATACACATAGCTCCTAATTAAAGCATTCATACGATTTTCCTGTATGTTCTATATGGAAATCCTTTAGTATTATTTTCTTCGGTGTCTTAGGTATTAGGATTCTCACATTATACGTCAATGCAAAGCAAAAAACTGTCTGAGAGATTTTTGCCTCTTTCTTGTATTTTTTCTCATAATTTTAAGGAAGTCGTCCCTTTCTGCCTCGTTCCTAATTTCTGATAACGTCACTGGCAGCTCATGTACTGTGTTTCCCAGTGCTGTTCTCATTTCGCTTTCTGATTGCAGCTATCATTGAATCTTCCAGCGGTTCATTATACTTTGGCACTAATCTTGAAAACCCGTCTGCGTGTCCAAACTTGCTGGAAGGCAGGAAATCCAATTTGAAGTCGTAGTTAAATAATATGTTTCCTCATTGTAATAGCCTGTTTGCTGTATATGCTGATAAGCCTTTCTTCGAACTGAAATTGTCAACAGCGGTTTATGATCAGTCTTCATAGTGAAATCTCTTCCATAAAAGTACCCTTGAAATTTGGTTACAGCAAATATAATCCCTAGAGCCCCTTTATCAATTTGTGAATATTTTCTTTCTGTTGGTAATAGTGATCTCGAAGTGTGTGAAATATATCTCTTATTTCCGTCTGGCGTTTTGTGTAATAGACAAGCAGCTACGCCATACAGGCTAGCGTCACTCGCTATTACTAGTTCTAAATTTGGATCGTAGTTTGTCAAAAACAATCTGGCGTTAATATTTTAATATTTTTAAACGCTTCTTGCCATTGTGCTCTCCAACTCTATTCTTTTTTGTTTTTCAGTATATCCTTTAATGAAGAACACAATTTATGCATATTTGCAATAAACGTCTGGTAATAATTTACCAATCCAAGGAAACATTGGACTTCCACGATATTTCCTGGTGCCGGCATATACTTTATTGCTGCTGCTCTTCTCGGATCGGCTTTGTTTCCCATCCTTTTCTATTAGGAAAAAATAGCATTTTTGTTCTTTAACTTTTAATTCATAGGTTTGGATTCGCATATATATTTCTTTAATGTGTTTCGCATGTTGTTCCTCGCTGTCTCTCTTAATTATTATACCGTCTAAATATGTTATGGCGAATTCTAATCCAGCTAGCATTGTATCCATTGTTTGTTGGAAAATCGCTGGTGCTACTTTAATTCCAAAAGAAAGCTTTTGTGATCTATACAATCCCTTGTGTGTGTTAATGCACACTAGCTTAGAAGTTTCCTCATCAACTGGTACCTGTAAATAGGCTTCGCTTAAATCAATTTTTTTAGAAGTATTTGCAGCTGTTAAATCTTGTG
Organism: Ascarosepion bandense; assembly: GCA_037127315.1. Taxonomy (NCBI): domain Eukaryota; kingdom Metazoa; phylum Mollusca; class Cephalopoda; order Sepiida; family Sepiidae; genus Ascarosepion; species Ascarosepion bandense. Next base: position 228,091 of record JBBBDQ010000250.1, read on the forward strand.
AACAGGTCATATGGACGGGGAAGCTGGTAGTGATAATCATTTTTTGCATTGTTGACACCTGTTGAAAAATCAGCGCAAACACGTATTTGCCCATTAGCTAATTTCTACTGTCGTTAGTATCCCTGTTTCTACAAGCCTATCCAGTTCCTTATGAATTTTTTTTATTAAAGCGTAGGGAATATTTGTTTTCGTTTTAAATATTGGTTGTACTCCATCTTTCAACTTCATTTTGCTGCTAACCAATCCTGGTGAAAATACGTCGGGTAATATTTATTTTATTTTTTCTTTTAATTTCTTTGCTTCTGTTTGTTCACTTTCTAATTTCTGACAAAAAAGTATTAATAGGTAAGTCCCATAAGTCAAGTTTTGCATCTAATCGGTGCCGAAAATTTTCTCGGTATTTTTAGAACGAAAATTTTGAGTTTTTTTTTTATTTCACATTGAACAATATTTTCGTGATTACGTCTCATTCGAGTTTTATGCTTTTCCTCTTACTCCACTTGCAATTTTTTTTTGTCCGTAGCCTGCTGGGCTTATTCAGTGTTCTCCATGTTTGCAAACTAATGATTGTCAAATCTGAGCCAGAATCTACTTGGAACTGATCCTTTTCTTTAGAATTTCTACTACCACCTATTTTTTTCTGTATATTCTGTCCTCATGTTTCATTCTGGAAGCTCTTACCCTGCTCCTATTTTGAGTTCTAGTTCTGCATTGCGAACTTTTGTGGCCTATTCTGTTACATGCTCATCAGGTTTTATAACGATACATGCAGACTTTATAGTAGTGAAGAGTTCCACACCTATAACATGAACTAAGAGGATGTTTCGTTTTGAATTGATAATGGTTTCATTCTTTGTTTAGGGAAAAAATTTGGGTATTTCTGTTTTCACTATTCTTTGGGGAGGGTTGAAAATATGTCTTTCGGATTACTTTCAAATATATGCGGTACCCGATTCTTTTCTGTCTCTAGAGTATTTTCTAACGCTTAAACACATCTGACAATCTTCTGCTAATTTCTGCAGCGTTAGTTCTGGTTCGATTTGCAGTTTAGAAAAAAATATTTTTCTCAGTCCTGAGTCTTTTGTTGATAGATCCTTGGACAAAAATGAAACACTAGAAATTGTCTGACAAGAGCTCTGATAGTTTCACATAGTCGCAGTGTTTATTTACAATTGCTGCGAATGTGCTGTAATCTTCGTCGTTTTTCTTAATTAGTTTAAATCATTTCCACCTTTTATAGAAAAGTGAGGTCTTCGAGCAGAACCGTTCTGTTATGCATTTAACTGCTTTCTCGAAAGTTATTTCGTTGGTCTTTTTGGGCTATTTATATTCAATGAAATTTGTAGATTTAGAAGTTCCCAGTTTTCTAAAGAAAAACCTCATTTTTTGTGTCTGACGACGGAGCGCAGTTAATTTTTAAAACATCCTCGTATTTCTTAAACTTTTTATATGTAATTTGCAATTAGGTTCTATATTGCGTTCTTAGAAAATGTAAACTCTTTTCTGCTGTCCTGACCTTTGTTGTTTATCATATTTAGTATTAATTCTTGTATTTCCATATGTCTCGTTTCTTTTTTTGCTGCATTTCTATTTGTTTTTGTTCTAATCTTTGTTGGAATTTGAAATGTTTTTTTAACAGTTCAACAATTGCTGCCTGGAAATCCATTTTTTCTACTTATTTCTATGTGGATTGGAAAAGAATAACTTTTTATTTAGTTTTTTTATGGAGATATTTTATTTAACCATGTCGCCACTTCCTATGACGACTGAAGTTGAAAAATTTGAATTCTTTCAGTTTCCTCGTCCCTTTGTGTCGTTGTGATTGTTGTTGAAAAAAATTCTTTATCTCCGCGTAATTGTTTGAATATTTCGTCGTCACTTGTCGTAGGACGATGTTTTTCTTTTTCTTTTTCTTTTTTTTTTTTTTGTAACTGCGCGTGAATTTTTTTTTTTTTTAGCTTCCGTGGCCACTTATCGTGCAGGACGCGTTATTTCCTTTTTTATCTCTCTGCGTGTATTTGTTCGAATCTTGGCTGCCACTTGGCGTGGATCCGATTAAGATCTCCAGCATGAAATGATACAACAACCAAACTAGGAAATAACAATATATTTGTTAAACATAGCAAAATACAAATACTTGGAACTCTGGAAGCAGAACAATAAATACGGGTTAGGAAATAATACTGTAATTGGGACCCGCAATGATAGTACGGCGGCTGTCGTTGCTATCTCTCTGCCTTAGGGGAAGTATATGTAGTTGTAGGAAGAGTTCAATCCGTCTAATTGTGGATGCCACCATGACACACACACACACACACACACACACACACACACACACACACACACACATATATATATATATATATGTGTGTGTGTGTGTGTGTGTGTGTTTTTGTGATAGACATATTTTATTTCAGAAAATATTCTTGTTTTATTAACCAAACTACCTGATAATATTTGTCATCTTTCTTTTGTCAGTTGAAATGTATAGAATCTTTCACTCAGCATTATTCTTTCGGAAAATTATTTTTCTGTTTTTGTATCGGTTATCTCTTTTGCGAATACTGAGTGAGGTTTTCTTCCTAGCATTTATTTTGCAGTAGTATGGATCTCAGAACCATGAGATGTCATTTTGTTTCTATATGTGTTAATTGTAACTTCCACATCAGCAATAAATGCTGTGAAAATTCCCTAAGTGATGGTGTTTCTGTTACATGGTAGATTTCTGCAGTGGCAGTCCACAATTTTTCATTTCGGCAGAGGCAGTCCACAATTTTTAATGTGCGACGGTCTTTGCCAAGACTAACTGTTATCAATTACTAAAAAATAGTATATATTTATATTAGTATATATCTATAAATTTAGCAAACAAATGTCTATGGTTTCATGATAAAATTTCTTAAACATATACACACATATATTTGCATTTATAAACCAAGCCTAGCAAAATGACAAATGAATAAATGTAAAGGCAAGGTCTTGGCATGAATGCTCACTTTATATTTGAATTATCTCTATCTCTGATATTGAGAAATGTAACGCGTAAATATTGCACACATTAAAATTATATTTTACAAAAATTTAAAGTGGATTCCTGAAACCAAAACAAAGAAAAATTTTAAATAAACCTATATCTGAAAATTATACATTTTGTGTAATTAAGATTAATAATGTTTACGTTAGATGTCGCTGTGTTGCAAAATAGGCAAGGTTACATTTGTCATTTGTGAATATTTGTGGCTAGTCTGTTTTCAGCATTTAACGTAAGTAGTAGTGTGTTAACTGACACTTTTACCTTTTGAAATGCAGGATATTCATATCATGATAATGCAGATATGATGTTAACATACGGCCGAGTCAATGTAAAATGATCCGACGTTTCATAGCTCTATTAGATTTAAATTCTAAATATAAGGGTGCCGGGTAGTCCAATATCTGTTATTTATAATCTCGTTCACGAGAGATGGATCGAGAAAAAAGTAATACGCTGACCACTAATAACACAGGTTGACGCGAATGATCCAGATGTCGGTACACGTCCTACATCTAAGCGTACCACATAGAAGGTATATCGAGAGCATCTATCCGCATCATTTATAATGTGAACCGGATCTTTTGCCCTCTTATGAATCGCTACTTTCGATCAGCTGATTTTCTATTCAGTCTAGTTTACGGATGACTCAACATTAGAAAGATATGGAATAGCATATTTACACAAACTAAATTTGTAGGTAGATTAGATTGTACGATTATTGTGTAGCCTTGAAATGCCTGTTAGATTCGTATGTTCTCCTAGGAAGTTTTGTAACCGCAATCTACAGGTACTATATTTCGAACACACTTCCAGAGTTGCTTGAGGATGTACTCCTGCTCATAAAAAGACGTGTGTTGTTCTTACATATATAGGCGCAACAACATTGTTTGTGACGGGCTGGCTGACATTTGCCAGGAGTATAATTAGAGGAAAACTGATTCAATGTCCTTTATGTCTCCCGACAGCATCTTTATGGATTTTTATCTATAGAACCACTTAAAACAAATGATTTATTCAACAATTTTAATAATGCAGAGATGTTTCATCAATGTGTCATGTAAGGACTGCGAAATTATGTAGAACCCTGTGGATGTATTTGAATGGTCCTGCTAGTCAGTGATCAGATGGGTGCATGCGAGTGTAGAAGAAGGCAGAGGAGAAGTTGAAACTTTTTATTACTTTCCGTGCTAAGATTCAACTATGGTGTTGTGAACATATGTCTATTTTCTGGACAATGTACCGTATTGTAATGTCAGAAATCTGACTCTAAGTGTGTAGTAAGTATTTTGTATACACTCTGTATACATACAAACTTCACAAATGTTCCAGACACATAGAATAACTGTTAGGCCATAGTATACGATAACCTGTAACAAACCTACATGGTGTCACATCATGTACACTATAGGCCATTTTTATTAGGCCACCCTAGTGTTTTAAAAAATCATGTATTTCATAGTATTTTTTAGAATTTATTGCCAAGTGAATAATTGCAATAGAAAATAGACTGGTTCTTTTGTTAATATTTCACAATAACATGTGCCCCAGATGAATGTATAAATATTTAATAATTACCTCTATTGCAGTTTCATCAATGAATAAATGAAAAAAAATTAAAGTGATTCGGACGTGTTCATATTTACTTGTAAAATTTTGCAAAATAATAATAACAAACGAATCATTCTATTTTCATTTATCAATAAATACTCAAAATATTATGAAATTCGTAACTTCCATTATAAAACCTAGGATGGCCTAATAATGATGGCCGGTAGTCTTTAAGTCTTTAAACATCAGTTATTTAAAGAAAAATAAATTCAAAAAATGTAGCAATATGATAAATTTGTTAGTCATTTAATATTTATATTTATTTTCATGTAAATTCATCTACTAAACAGTGAGGAGCGTCTAGAGTGTATTTGACTCCCAGTTATTTCAAACTAAAACAAAGTTTATTTCCCTATCGAAAATGAAATTCCAAATTCTTAAACAAAGTCTAAATTAGGTTTTTCATCAATCGATACCATAATCAAACAATTGTTTGTTTTCTAGCGATGGACTTTTTAAAAACATTTATAAGTTGTTCTTTTTTTGTGGAAGTGCATTTGTGACAAGAATCAAAGGTCGAAAACAAAGAAGCGAGAATAGTATGAATAAACATTTCAGCAGAAATTGTATGTCTTAATTATTTGCAATCGATGAATGTTTTCCTTTTAGAAAGTGTTTCTGTCTTCGGGCAATGCTCTAATCACACGACATTGTGTGAACGCCTTTGTTTCTCGTTCATACAAAAGATCATTAAAAGTCGTCACATTTGGGAATGCGGATTCTACAGAACTAATATTTGATGAATGTATGAGAGCGCATATTACTGAATGGGTATATGTTGGTGATTCTTTGCAAGTTTATAATGAATCAAATGTATGAAAAGAATTTACACATAGCGGTATGCTAGTTCATTTGTATAATATATGGCGAAAAAATAAAATAATTCAGAAAATTGTTTGAGAGTATATTAATGTGTATAATTGTCGCTGAAACTTCGTAGACTTTACAAGTTTTTAATCAAAGTATCCATGTCAAAGTTATCACAATATTAATCAAACTATAATTTATATTTTAAACCTAAATTACATGACAGTAAAAATGCTATTTGAATTAGAAATAATAATATATGTTTTTTATTAAAAAGTTATTTACATAATTTCATTTGCTGCGTTCAGATTTAAACTTTTTTTAATTTACTGATTTGTACAATCTACGTTTTTTTTAGTTCTATTATACAGTTACTTTTTAAATACTGTAACACCAGTCAAAGAGACTTGATGAAGACTAGTCTTCTGAAGGCTACAGTCATCATTCGCGTCAAGTCCTTTTAAAAGATTGACTTGAGAATATCTTTGTGTACCGCTGATTGGATATATTTTAAACGTGTTTGTCGCTATGTATGGCATCCATTTGAAAGCGTTGATCTGAATAGAATATTTAAGAATATTCACGATTTAGTTAATGCTTGGTTTTGTAGCAATATGCGTGGTTGGGTGAAACTATCCCTGCTACAGCATATACTAAGTTCAATAACTTTAGCTTCTATAAGAAATCAGTTATAACTGACACAAACGCAAATGTATTTCAAGTCTTTGTTTTTTTGTATTTAGTATTTTGACATCCTGATTTTTCGTGATTGATTCAAGGTACTTAGCAGCACTGATATCACCAAACAATATATAATATTTGGTATGTATATCCATTCATTCAATCAGTCCCGGGTTTGACATATAGTTGAAACTACTAATAAAAATCCATATGATTTTTATGAAGTGCCTACCTTCAAATAGCACGTAAGAAAGTATGGGCCAAATCCGATTATTACTTTACAATTTTCAGTTAAGGGAAGCTACTGTTGCAAAATGTCAAAACAATAGAAAAACTAAAATTTCATGCGCTGATAAAACAATACTTTCTCATAGAAAAATACTGTTCAAGCTAAGCAATGACTTTAAACGTATTATTCAGACTCTGCTTCGTCGGAAAAAAGGTTAAGATGTGGTATGCAGACTTTAGGCGAGGTTGAAAAGACACAAATGATACTGAAATCCCAAAATCTGCAGTTTTCCCGGAAAATACCCAACAAATCTACAAACACATACATTCAAATGCGCCAGAAACCAGAGGAGTTAAACATATCAGAAAGTAGTGTATTCATCAGTTTGCATGATAATTTGTCAATGAGGAACATGTCTTTAGAGTGGGTCCATTGTTTGCTCACAGCCGATCAAAAACAGCAAAGCATCGACGATTCAGGTTGTTGTTTGCAACTGTTTCAATGCAATAAGCAAGGGTTTTGCGCTAATATGTTACAAAGAAGGAAACATGAATCCACTACTTTACTCCGGAGGCAAATCAGCAGTCAGCTGAGTAGACAGGAGCATGTGAAATCTATCCAATCCGTCCAAAGACGCAAAAATCAGCAGGCAATGGTATTCGTATTTTGTGTTGTGCAAGGTATTTTCATCATCAATTACCTTGACATAAAAAGAACCATCAATAGTGATTATTGTATTACATTATTAGTGCGTTCGACACACGAAACCACCTCAAAACGGGCATGAATGAAAAATAAAAAGGTCTTTCACGAAGACAACGCACCGTGTCACAAGTCGATGGCAACGATGGCGAAACTACATGAATTAAACTTTGAATTGTAGTGAGGTAATTGCACATTCATTCTAATGAATGATTGTTTTTTCTTAGTTTACATTCTCTTCGGTCCATTGGTAAAATTAAGTGCGAGTTTGTATTTATTGTATTTTTCCCCACTTCATATGATGGGATATTCTATGAAAGCACTAACAACAAATAAGATATTCAAATTAATTATAAATCGGTGTCCGTTTCTTGAAATTATAAATGTCTGTATCAGACAGATTTTTGCATAATTTAAAGTTATAAAATAACAAACATGAGTTCAACAGATCCTCATTATTTCATACGAAAAGGCCAGTAGCATGAGCGATGAAACCAATCAAACCGTTGTCTATTAAATATACAATTTCCGAAATATAGTTTCCCCTTATTTACTATATAAATGTAATTCTTTGAAAATTCTTGCATATAATTTCTACCAAAGATTTCATAACAAGTGGAAATCAATATAAATCATTCTACAAAAAATATATTTATAAAATCTACTAATACATTCCGGCCTTTTAACAAACACTGAAATCTATCGTTGTCATAAAATTAGTCAATGTGAGATTCATATCAAAGATAAGTTAAAGTCACTGATAACTTTAGTTGTTTTATTTTTTAATAACTGAAGTGATTCCAGTGAAGAAAGCTACAAAGAATATTTCGCATCATTTGGGAGAACCGCATTTCTCACGACCAATTTCTCTGTCGGTAATATTTCCATAGCGTCAATGTACCATCCTCAAACATCGTCTCTATCTGACAAGCTCTTCGTCTAGAATGCGTCACGCTTGACTCCTAAGTATCATTTTATTTGAAGAATACTTCAGTGGCAAGATGATATGAGGAGGCCTAAAACGACGCTTCAACGATTACTTGAAGACATCCCAACACAGGTCAAAAGATCTTGAGGTCTGGGACAAATTTCCTGCAAAATCGGCTCTCTTAGCGCAGGACTATTCGAGACGGTACCGAGACTTTTAATTCTACTTGACAGAATGAAGAATATCTGCGACTTATTAAGACGGCTTGAAATATTTAGTAGTTTCCTTCACAGACACTGCTCTGTGACTGCTGCTCACGACTCTTCAAGGGTAGGATAGGCCTTTGCAGCCATCGCCACCACCACCAAAATCAGTAGAAAGGATGACAATACCATTGTTCTTAAATTAGTGTGTATTAACGAGTCGCTTGTATGTTTTCATTGCGTGTATAATTAACTCGATTAATCAAGGGATATGATTAATATCAATTCTACATTATATTTAATCTAGACGATTCCTTATTGCGAAATATTCTTATTTTTATTATGTTTTGTAGTTATTATATCCTGATAACATTGTACTTGGTAATCTGTCAACATTGACAATGGAGGTGATGTTGTGCAGACTTACTCTGTTTCATATAGTGTATCGTCAGTTTGCTGTGCAGTCAAACATGTGGCACAAATAATTTGTACATAATAAACATGTAACTTCTACAAATCTATATGCAATTGGTATTGCTTTAAGTCATTTCTTCTGTGATATGTATAGGCTTGACAACGGATCATTCTGAATATCTTTCACGCAAAAGTAGTCACTGGTTGCCAGTTTTTCAATTGCTGTCTAACTTTTCTATATTATTTGAAAATTTCACTGAATCATATTTTATCATTGATTGTAACGATTAAGAAGGCGTTCTAGTCGTAGGTTGGTTTGCTAAAAAAAATGACTTTTTTATCCTTAACACAATTTAACACACATTACATAAACAGAGAAGACAAATTAGATAAACAGACGCGGGTCTGACCATAATAGGCGCATATTTGCCTCTTTTCATAATCAGTGCAAAAGGATCCTAAATGAAGCTAAGCTGTTGTTTGCTGAAATAATGAATCATCATATAGAATCTCAAACTTTGTGTTCCAAAAAATACTGGCAGCACTGTAAAAATGTTTTAAAAACAGCAAGACCTCAGTCTTTTCTTTAATCAATGAATTTGAGGTCTCAACGTATTCAGCGGACAAGACTGAATGCTTTCTCACAGATTTTACAACAACTCGACATTGATTCGTATTGGGTACCCGCACCCGAATTCCCACCTAGAACTGAGGGTAAACATAGTGACGTTTACATTACTCCCTCGCTAGCAAAATTTCAAAGTTCGACACCCATAAAGCCATAGGAGATGACGGAATCGCAATCATTGTGCTGAAGAAAAGTGTCCCTGAACTCTCTTCTGTCCTTTCCAAATTCTAAAGCTACTACATATCTAGCTTCCATGTCTGTTAGAATCCCCCTCTCTAGTGACTGTATTTAAGAATGCTGGAGAGCCCACAGACATAACCAATTTTTCCCCTATCAGCCTCCAACCGATTTTTGACAAGGTGCTCGAAACTACTATTAATGTTGATTGGTTCACCATCTCACAGCCCATGATCTCTTCTTTGATAAACACTATACTACTTTCCGCTTCACCAGGTCTACTGCTGATATGCTAATGACCATCGCAGCATATATATATATAAATATATATATATATATATATATATATATATATATACCAGGCACTGCATAAAAACGGCGAAACTTAAGTTATTGCATTATATATACACAAAGCTTTTGACAGGGTCTTGAATGCTGACCTTCTACGCAAACTACAAAGAAGGTTAAAGAAAGAAAATATGTATCAGATTAATAAATGAAAAGTCCATTCATATATATATATATATATATATATATATATATATATATATATATATATATATATGTGTGTTTGTGTGTGTGTGTGTGTGTGTGTGTGTGTGTGTGTGTGTGTGTGTGTGTGTGTGTGTGTGTATTAGGAATTCCAAGTGGAAATGCATTGAATATGTGCGCATTATCTCTCTGGGACATATTTTGAAATGAGCCGATATTTTCTTAGGAAATGCCGTAGCGGAGAAGACTCTCGAGTGTTCACTCACTGCTAGTAGCTAATTTGAACACCAATATATCAAGAGCATTGTTGCATTGTTGTAAACGTAAATAGAGACCAATAATAATGTAATGAAACGTCATTTGTTCAATGATAATGGTGTGTAGGTCTCGAAGAACATTTGTCGCTTTCAAAGATTACTTCGTTTCATTTTGGAGAATTCACATTAATCGATATTTATTCTGTTCGATAATTATATCTCTTCACGAATATTTATCGAGATCCTTTACAAAATCTAGCTAACTCAAAGCGCTTTATCTACATTTGCAAAAAAGGGTCAGGAAACAAATACTTCGTTTTGTTTTTAAATGCAAACTTACTGCCACGTTACCAGTTCATTCGGAGTGAATATATCAACTTTGATGGTGAAAATATTTGAAACGTGGCTTAGCTTACGACAGACGAGGACAATAACGTACATCCATGCAACATAAGAGTTTATCACAATGATTGTAATCTGTTCCCACATTGGAATCCCTAAATGAAAATGGGGCTTCCGTTATTATTTAATATATATACATATATGCATGTCTATATATATATATATATGTGTGTGTGTGTGTGTGTGTGTGTGTGTGTGTGTGTGTGTGCGTGCGTGAATTAATATATACATATACAAAAATACACACATGAATGAAATATTATTCACGTGTTACTAAAACAATAATCAACGTAGTATAAATAATAATTAATAGTATAAAAAATCTATTAATTATATACATATTATCCTGCATTGATAGCACGAAAGAGTTTCATGCATTCATGGAAATTTTGAAACGAATCCTTCATTCTGTTTCAAAGAAAAAATGACCCTTTTCATGTAAGCATTAGGCGAATAATGTAAAATTAACTTGGCCCAAAGAATTGTGAATGCAATACGTGGCCACATCAGAGTGAACAAAACTTCAGGTAATGGAGTTTCTAAGGGGAAATAACTGAAATTGATATATCCTAAAATGGATGTCATGTAGAATTAGAAAAAAATCTACATCAGTTAATAAAATAAATTGTTCGGTTAGGAATACCAGAATATACCAGTTGATGATGAGTGTAGCGTAGGACGCCCTAATTGTCAGGAATATTTTAATAAACATGAGTAAAATTGCACAAACTTTGCAAAATACTGTCATCAATTTTCTGAGAAATGAATGAATATACAATTGTTTCTTTAGAGATATGAGTCTGTATTCTTATTATATCTCTGTATTTAATTTATATAGCAGAGCTCCTGCAAAAAAGATTAAGTAAATAAACTACATATCCAGAAAATGATATGGATTGTGTATTAAAGTATTTATGCAATGAAAACAAAGCGCGGTGCCTCTTAATAACGATATGTAGAGAATATTTAATTTTACAAAACATCAGTCTTTCATTACCTAACATTACATTTTATTGCACACACAATTTCATCAATTCTTTCTTACTATTAGGGTTGTTGCTCCACTCAGTCATTTGACACGTAGATTATACATACTATATTTAAATACGTTTGAGACAGTGGCTTCGTGGGGCCGTTGTTTATAAAAACGCTTATATTAAAGCATTTCCTTTGCTTGCAGAATCGTATGCATGTGGGAAGCCAAGAGGTTTCGATTTGGTGGGGGGGGGGCATTTGACACCAGATCAATCTTGCGCCTGGATCGCAAACATCTTTGTGCAACTTCTACGCCGACAAAATGCTATATTCCTACGGTTACTGGAAATCGAATGAATACTGAGGTGAACGAAAATTCTCACCGTCGTCATAATTATTATTAGGAATTCACGTTTTTTCAAACAATCCAAAGTTGACTGAGAATGATTCGAAACTCACGCCTGAGAAAATGTTCCGTTACACATTTTAGCATTCTGGCACAGATCCTCAAGTCAGCCAGTAACGGATGAGTGGTGAAAATAATTTTGTTCACAAACTTCAAAGATTCGTACCGTTTTTCTCTTATCTGACTGCCATTGGGCATGAGGCCAAAGCTGTTCCATCTCGAGACATCTCGTTCAACTAGCTTGAATAATTACAAAATATATATATATAAGAAAGAATGGTATTCCGCACCTTTTATGTTGGCTACAAACCTAATTTATCGTGGCGCTGATCGATTATGTCTTTTTCACAGACTATATAAGTAAAGTCCATTTAAAAAAAAAAACAGAGAAACATTTCCTATTTAATTCGTGGCAAATATACTAACTGTAATTCTTAAACTGGATTTTAAAAAATAAACAATATAAATAATCCCTAAAATATCACGAATTAAAAGATAATTTTCTACATTGTTTGATTTCGTTTTATGGCTTTTCTGACATATTACATTGAAGCGATGGTTCTATTTATTTATAGAAGTTAAATATCTTTACGTCTGGTCAGAAAGTATGGTAGGTAACAACTAAGGAATACCAGTTTAGTACCTGATATAGCTAAGTATTTTGCATAATTAAGACTGCTGTTTTATGCTGTTATTATCTTTATCTATCTATCTATCTATCTATCTATCTATCTATCTATATATATATATATATATATATGCGTGTGTGTGTATGAGTTTGTGATAATATAAAGAACAAAAACAGTTATCATTCTAACATTTTTCACATTTCAGCTCTGAATTTTATTGATTATAAATGAAAGAAGTTAGATTGACATACGTCTTTGGGCATGTATAATAATAATATACGTGCTAAAAAGTCTGCCTTCTTCTACCGAGCACCCATAGCCCAGAGGTAGAATCGCCGACTGAGGCCAGTTCGGTCGGGTTTCAATCCTTGGTTAAAAGCAATGGGAGTCTAAACCTACTGATGAGTTGTGATACAGCGAAACTGATCTCTCTGCGGATGACTATATATATATATATATATATATATATATATATATATATATATATATATATATGTGTGTGTGTGTGTGTGTGTGTGTGTGTGTGTGCGTGTGTGTGTGTGTGCGCGCGCGCGTGGATGAGGGAATATGCGTGTATATACGTGTTCGATCCAGCTTGATAGGTAAAAAGCTATAAAATTTTGGTGGACACTTCTATATTTACTGCACATATTTCTTATGCTTTATCATACGTAATCGTTACAAAATATGATACGCACTAATCATGCTTACGTGTGAAAATTATTTTAAACCTTTCATGTTATTAATAAAAGCCGAAATAATTTTTAATTAATGCTTATTGTAATTTTTTTTCATTTTACCTCAAAACAAACAATGAAACCGCTAATATTCAGAATATTGATTAGTTTTATATATTAGGCGCCTTGTGGTGCAATGAATTTCAACTCGGAACAACAAATCGGAGTGTCTATTTCGAATTCTCGTTGAATTTCTTGCATTCACTTACGCACAAATATCCTTGTGAAAAGTATTAATCCGTCTCTTCCCTACAGTTATTTGTTAAATACCAGGACAGATTGAGTTCGCTAGCCTTAGCTTGCCAACAAGTCTACCGCAGAAAGCAATATCAACCTCCTGCGGGATAATCCTTTGCCCTGTCTGTCGTCTCTCTTTCAAGGTATTCCAAAGCATGTGTCACGTATGAGACTTAACTGACTGAACCATCAAATATAAGGAAAAAAAACGACATTAAGAAAATAACGACAGGGTTTAAAAGAGAAGGTTACGATTAACATTGCATGTAAATTTTGAAGCTTAAACTTGACTGGAAAGCGCGAATTTAAAAGAGAGTTCCACAAGTGGATATATCTAGCTATTTCAAATGTAAAATGATGAGATCTTGTCACCAATTTATTACGGCACTTAAATTCAGATTCTAATAACCTAGATTAACATTCCGCAGAACAATAACCATAAAATTATTTATACAAAAAGCACAAGGGACTACTTTACGGCAGTGGAAAGTGAGTGTCACCGAAATGTTATGTCAGGATTCATGATCTGTTAAATTCTTATATGGATCATTTCAGAATTTGTAAATACATAGAAGGAGCATTAGACCATATGTAACAGCAATATTTAAATACAGACGAATTGTAGACTTATAAAGATGTAAGAATGATGTGGATATTAAAATTGTATAGCATGGCGCAGTGAACTAATATTCGTAGCCGCCCACATAGGTTTTGATTCAGTATAAACTTCCCACTATATGTCAGGAGGATCAATTATTATTATTATTATCATTATTATTCTAATATTAAAATTTCTACTGTGATAACGCTACCTACCAAATCTAAAGTAGGTAGCGCTGTGTTTTTATGGCTTCATTTTATGACTTGATTTTCTCTCATAACATAAGTAGCGTTACATTGAAAAAAGTTCTTAGTGTTTTTGCTGTAGTGATCTAGATATGTTTTTATATATTTCTTTTGTGCTGGAATTTCAAGGAAATTTTTCAGTGGTTTTCTGTGTTAGCTTACTTATCATTCCAAGTGCAGCTACTATGACTGTTAATATTCTTGTTTTCAATTTCCACTTTCTTATTTCGATTTTCAGGTCTTTATACTTCAATATTTATTTCAAATTCCTTTGTTGATATTTTGGCAAGCAGAATCTGTTAGTATGATTTTTTCTTTTCGTTATTTGACAATTATATCCGGTATATTTACTTCAAACTTCCTGTACATAATGATAGTGTATTACCACAGATTTTTTAATTTGGTAAGCGTTCTGTATATTTAAGAAATATGGTCAATATATTCATATAAATATTTGTTTGAAATCAATCATACCAATTAATGTTCTGTTGAATCTTGTTATCTATCTGCCTATTACTTTGATTTCAATGCTTAAAAATGTCAATAAGTTTCTCATATGTTATTTTACATATTTCTCATATTAAGTCCCCAAATTGTTTGCTCTGGTAATTCTAAACTAATAATAATAATAATAATAATAATAATAATAATAATAATAATAATTATTATTATTATTATTATTATTATTATTATGTAATTTTCCATCATAATTCGAGTTCACCTTAGTGTGTGATCTGTACTTACCAAGACAAGATTTGTATAACTCTTAAGCAGGTTTTTCCAGAGATTCTTTCATTGTGTTGTTTTGTTCCATGTTTTATCATTCTAATGAATCTACTATCGCTGGTACGATTCTTGTTGTCAATTTCCACATTTTCTCTCTTTCAATTTCTACGTTGTATATTTTGATAGTTTTTCGAATTCCTTGGTTGTTATGTTACAATTCGTTGGACAAACCATATCAAATAATAGACCACTTTTTTCCTTTTGGTTTTTGACAATAATGTCCGCCCTATATGCATTAATTTTTCTGTCTGTGTAGAAATGTTGAGACCAGACACAGAAAAAAACTCAAGGCCTCCTACAGAAGGTAGCTGAAGAAAGTAACAAAAAAGGACTAGAAATAAACTGCACGAAAACCGAATGCATGATCATCAGTAACAGGGCAGGCCAATATGCCAAATACAGGTCGGGGAAACTAGAATCAAGCAGGAAAAAATATAAATACCTGGGAAGTGCTATAACAGAAGACGGAAAGACCGTCACAGAGATCCGAAGGCGAATTGCCATGGCGAAGGAAGCATTCCAGAAGTTGAGTAAAGTATTAAGAAACAGGACCATTTTGCTAGAAACAAGGAAGAGAGTACTGGATTGCTACGTTCTAGGATAAGGCACATAGAAGAAGAAGAAGAAGAAGAAGAAGAAGAAGAAGAAGAAGAAGAAGAAGAAGAAGAAGAAGAAGAAGATGGTGTTGTAATCCCATAGAATGGTGACATATTCTCTTTCTGTGTCCAGTGAAGGGTGATATTCATTCCAGTGTATGTTACATATTGTTATTATTATGTCATTTTTCATCATATTTCGATTTCTGCTTTGGTCTCACTACCAACCAAGTCTGCGGGGAGACCTAAGGCAGGTAGTGACGTGTTGTTATGTCTCCATTTCATGTTTTTCTATCTTCCCTATCATCCCCAGCATTACACAGATAAAGTTTTCCTTAGTGTGTGGGCTGTACTTAATAAGACAATTTTTTGTATATCTCTTAAGCTGGGGTTTCCAGGGATTCTTTCAATGTGTTGTTTTGTTCCATTTTTTATCATTCAAAGTGCACCTACTATCACTGGCACAACTCTTGTTTTCAATTTCCACATTTTTCCTAATTCAATTTCCAGGTCTTTATATTTTGACAGTTTTTCAAATTCCTTGATTGCTATGTTACAATCCGCTGGACAAGCCATATCAATTAATAGACAAGTTTTCTCCTTCTGGTTTTTAACAATAATGTCTGGCCTGTTTGCTTCAATTTTTCTGTCTGTGTAGATGGTGTAATCCCATAGAATGGTTACATCTTCTATTTCTGTAACCGGTGCTGGATGATGTTCATTCCAGTGTTTGTTTACAGCTTTTCCATAATTTTTGCACATTGCCCAATGTAAATATTGCCCAACTCTATCGTGGCGATTTTTATATTCATTTGGGGCAAGCACAGAACAGCCTGAGATTAGGTGGTCTATTGTTTCTTGGTGTTTATCACAAAACCTGCATTTTGGATCCATATTATTATGCATAATATTTGCCTGAAAGTTTCTCGTGAAAAGACTTTGGTCTTGTGCTGCAAGTATAAATCCTTCAGTTTCAGACTTTAATCCAGATGCACGTAACCATCGATGAGTATTAACTTTGTCAACATTGGATTTATTGGCACGTACTGGATATTGGCCATGCAGAGGTTTGTCTTGCCAGCGCTGTTTCATCTGTTCAAGAGCTTTATCTTTGGCTTTCATTTTCATATTTTTTGCCGCAATAGTTGGTTCTTGGCTACTGTTTTGCTTTTCTACAGAATCTACTAACTGTAATTCTTGTTTGTATTTACTGCCTTCTTTTATTATTGAATATTTTTTCTTTCTTTCTTCATGTTGCCTTACTAATTGTATCATCCAATCCTTTGTTGTTTCTATGTATGTTAGTAAGCCAATAGTTGTTGTCTTGTATGACAATTCCAGCTGAATAAGACCCCTTCCACCTTCTTTACGGGGTATGTATAGACGGTCTACATCAGCCTTTGGGTTATGCATCCTATGCTTAGAAAGGAGCTTTCTTGTTTTAGCATCCATTCCCCTGATGTCGTTTAGAGTCCAGTTTAAGATGTTGAAGCTATATTGGACAACTGGGATTGCAAGGCTATTAATGGCCATAACTCTATTCTGTGAGTTTAATTCAGTTTTTAATATCATTCGTAGCCTTCTATAGTACTCTTTACGCACTATTTCTTTCATTTTTTTATGGTGAATGTTTTCGCTCTCATTTACACCTAGGTATTTATAAGCTTCTTCTGGTTTCAATTCTTTTATAGTTACAGCAGGGTCTAGGCTAATTGAGGATGTTTCTTGTATTGATCCACGTAAAACTGTAGCTTTAGCACATTTATTCAAATTAAATTTATTATTATTATTATTATTATTATTATTATTATTATTATTATTATTATTTTTGTTGCTGTTCACTTGTCCGACATAATGCGTTTTCTAAAGAAAAAGCTCTGTCATCAATACATCTGCAACTGAGTAAATTGTATGGATTTTTCAATTAAAATATTTTTACTAATCAGAAATTTGTTCTTAACCCTCTTCGTATCATATTTGATACAGTATTTCCTTATAAGGAAACATTTGGTATTTCCCTATGAGGAAAGATTTGGTATTCATTGACTGAGCAGTCAGTACTGCTTTCATGTGAAATTTATAAAATATTTCTCTTAAAAAATTTTTCAGGAAAATATTTCTTTCAAGGCTTGTTTTCATACTTTATCAAATATGATACGAATGGCCCTAGAGGGTTAACCATCGTGATGCTACAACAACTGAAAGTATTGTGTTATTTAATTTATTCAAGTTTATTTTGGCTTTTTTATATTCTTTTCTTCCAGAATCAGAATTATTCGGCTATTTAAATTGTGAACTGGCTTTCACTCTTACATTTAATAAAATCTTGCCTCTGGTGTACAGTTACTATCTCTATTATATTGATTCTCTTTATAATGATTTCTAATGTATTTGTTAAATTTGTTTATACTGGGATTAGTTTGATTTTTCCAAGTTCATTAATTATGGAAAATGATTGTTAAATAATCATATATAGATATTGTCTTGTCGTTCACACATGACATTTCATTTTCTGAATGTTATACACATTTTATTTTGGCATTGTCTACACCTACATTATTGGAGTATTTTAAATATATTTTAGCGCATTTTTTAAATTCAACTATATATTCAAGTGTTTATATTGTAAAGGTAAATTTGGACAAATTTATAATTATTCCAGTTATAATCTTGATGTTATTACAAATTCATGAGATAAAGTATATAAGGATTAAGATTAATGGCATTCTTTTTCCTGATGATGCTTTTCTAATCAAAAGAAAATGCAAAAGAAAATGTTTGCGTGATTTTCTCATATAGGTGATATTTCTTAGATAGTTTCTTCCTACTCTTATGATTAAAAATATAACAGGATACAAGACCTATTATGATTATAAACTTCATAACGTGTTCCTCACAAAACTTCGAAGACAATGTCAACCTGCTCAAATAAAGTAAGAAATAATTTTACATCAAACATATTGATTCTCTTTCTCCACGTCGATTTCTAGCTCTTTAAGATAAAAAGCAGCTTGCCGAAATACGTTTCTTAGTCAATCTTCTAAAAATAAACAATAAACTTGTCGCTAAATATTATCACATCTCAACACTATATATATATATATATATATATATATATATATATATATATATGCGCATTCAAGCACACATACATGTGTATATATATATATATATATATATATATATATATATATATATATATACTCGTTTTTTCGTAGTTTTCCATGTTTCTTATTATTTATTAATTTTCTCTTATGAAATTCACGTTGTCATTTCTTGGAAACTGAAGTACTTACTAAAAAATATATGTACATCAAAATGCAGCTTTGATTAGTTGCATGATGTCAGCATGTGTGAATGTGATAATTTGCTTGTATTCAGACAGGAATTTGTATTAAAATACCCGTTCTCAGTAAAATACCGGCAAAAATACTACTTTTGTGTGTTTGTGCGTGTGTCTGTGTATAGTGAGTGAGCCAGTAAGAGACAGATAGAGAGAGATTAAGATTGCAGACATGTATTCATATACCCGCATGAATGTTAATTCATTGTTGCCGGCTAATACATATTTGTTATTGAAGCGTGATCAATGATTCCATAATACCGGATCGAACGTCAATTTAATTATCAAGATTGCCATTTAAAAGAAAAATTCATTACTGATTCGGCCATTTTTCTGATAAACTGCTCCGAATAGTAAAATAAAATGTTTGTAAAATTAAGACATTTTTCAATTGAGTAAACTTCATTGCTTTAAAATAATTTAAATTAAGGACATTATATTTTCAAGAAATATTTTTTTCGGATAAATAATAAAATTTTATAAGAATTATTGTCATTTTTCAGCTATAATAATTAATGAAGTTTCAAAAGTGTTTTTTATATATTTCAAAGACATTTAGAAATTAGGTTATTAACTTGATATGTGAAAAATATCTTTACTAATGAAGAAGTGAAAAGTTTAATATAAATCGTCATGCCATCGTATTTTTCAAATTATTATTATAAGAAAATATTTTAGTCTAAATTTCTTGCTATTAATATGCAATGCTTGTGTAATCCAGATGAAGGTAACAGTAAATTTTCTAATTTTTCTGAAAACAACATATCATCGATTTATAATTCATATTTGGCAAGATTTTTAATACTGAGAATTTACTTTTGTTTGTAAATGATTATCACTCATAACTGGCCGAAATTTTGAAAAACATTTTAAAATCTCAAATTTTAGATTCCGATCTATTTCTGTTTGAAATACACCAGAGTAATTTACTTATAACTAATAAAAAATTAATAATTTAGCTTTCAATTAAAAGAAAAAAATGTTTGAAAGAAATTTTCTTTTTCTTAATTCAGTTTAAAGTTTAGTTATTAAAAATGATTGGAAGTAAATATTATACATCTAGTAAGTTAAAATATCAGATAATTAACCAATCTACCGTGAGAATCCGTAGAATATAAAGTGTAGTATGGTCAACTAACAGATATATAAACAATCGCGTGTATGCATCCATACATGATGATGCTTATTAATTTAACCTATCAGATAAACAAACAATTCGGAATTTTAATCTCTATATTATGAAACTTATAATACTACACTATCAGATAAATACACAATCCAGCGTACGAATACATAGATTTTGAAGTTTCTTAATTTAATCTGTCAGATAAAGAAAGAACCTGGTATATGTATTCTTCTATTATGAAGTTAATTTATCAAAAGACAAAATTAATGTACGAATTCATATATTAAGAAGTTTTTAAGTTGAGTTATTACATAAATAATACAGCGTATGAATCATTAGATTATAAAGCTCTTTAATTGATACTATCAGATAAATAAACATCTGGCGTAAGAATCCTTACATTATGAAGTTTGTCGATTAAAATTTCAAATAAATGTACCATCCAGCGAATGTATTCCTAAACTGTGAATCATATTGACTTAAACTATCTAATAAATAAACAATCTACTTCATGAATCCGTATATCATAATGCTTATTAAATTGAACCTAAAGAAAAATTAACAATTCAGCGTATGAATCTTTACTGCATAAATTCTAGTAAGTTTAACTTTCAGGTAACTAAACAATCAAATGTCTAAATCTGTTAATTATGAAACTTATTAAGTTAATCTATTAGACAAATAACCATTCAAGTGCATGAAGCCGTATATTATGAAACGTTTTTTGGTAAACTATTAGATAATTAAATATTACTGCGTATGAATCATATATTATGAAGTTTATTAAGTTAACCCACTAGACACCGAGTTATTTTTTATGAATAGAAAGATAATTTACCATATTTCAGCAATTCCTTCAGTTTTCAGATATATCTTTTATTAGTCATGTAGAATGAATTGTTTTTGACTATATCATCTACTGTCTGATATATATTGGCAACCCTGATATCTCCGTTTTCAATATAGAGTGAAACTTTTGAGGTGAAGGATACACTCAGCTTTCTCTATCATTCAAGCAAAAAATTCATGAGTATTACTTATATCTAACTCTTATTTGTATATAGTATATATGAATACTCTGTCTTATAAAACCATGAAAATGTTTTAAAAAATTGTGTTCAAATATACCATGCTCTATAATTTGGATTCTAAAATAAGGAATAAACTATTTTTTCTTAGTGTAATGCAATAAAAATTTCTATGTGTTTAGTATTAAATTAATTTTTACAAATTAATTTTTTTTGGTAAAAAATTCAAGAACACTTTTGGGCAGAACTGGGTTAAACTTTCAGAGAAATATAAAAAAACTGTGATTTATTGGTTCATGATTTTTAAAAACTCCAGATACATATACGGTGCAGCATATGACACCCTACATTATAAAACTTCGTATTTACACTATCAGATTAACATACAGTCCTGTTTATGAATGCATAAATTATAAAACAGTTAAAGTTAAACTAACAGAGATATAAACAATTCAGCTGAAAAATAAAATAGCAGTGAATTAAAAGATTAACTTAATTTCGTTAAACTTATTTTGATTTTATTTTTCTTCAAGTCCTCTTTTGCTTACACACAAAAAGTATAATTACGGTCAGTCAGTTATTATTACGTACACACTGACGGAGTACTTAGGGAAATCCATATGTAAATGCAGGGTTTGTTTGCCAAAAAAAATGCAAACTAATTGAGACTTTATAACATCAAATATTAACATAAATTGGTTCTAAACGACCATTTTAAAAGTAAATGAGCTTAATGTAGTTATTTTGTTTGTGTTTGATAAAGACTACGATGGATAAATGCATAATCATATATATATATATATATATATATATATATATATATATATATGTGTATTCTTAAAAATTTTTATTTGTCAAATTTAAAAAAATTCTTTGACTTCTATTTCCTAATTTCATAACATGTATTGTCAATAATGTAAACAGATGTATAGACAATAATTTTTTTACTTCCAGCCAATACTGAAACATTTTATAAGTGTTCGGTAGGATGGATAAATTTTAAAAAATGCTCTGTTATTTGCTTTTTTTCAAGGCATTATGATAATAAAAGAGTTTTTGCCTTTATCCGTAACAATAAAGCTGCGAAAATACAGTTAAATCTTAAAAAGGATAGATCAGAATAAATATCGACATTTATTAAAATCTCTTGATTTTTTCTTCTTTAAGGACGAGAAACGCCAGCTTACAGAAAAGGTAATAAGATTCATAAATTAAGCAATTACTAGTATATCTAGTCATATTTCATTCTTGCATTTTGTTATCTGATGAAAATTTAAATGGCAAAATGCATAATTAAATCTATTTTCAATCAAATGTGTTTTCATAAAACCATCATTTACCTTTGTCAAATTTAAAAACAAGGTCAGGTTTACTGTCTTATAAAACATGTGTATGTGTGAGTGTGCGCGCGCGTGTGCGTGTAAACACACACAATCTCGCAATTATTATGTCTTAAAACACATGTGTGTGTTGTGTAAAACTTACGCACACACACACACACACACACACACACACACACACACACACATATATATATATATATATATATATATATCAGTCAGTTAACTACCATACGTGATACACGAAAGAGACATGACTGACTCGACAGAAGATTATCCTGCAATATGTTGCCATTTCTTTCTGCTGTAGACTGGTGGCCGCCTAGGCTTTAGAACCCAATCTGTCTAATTATTTATCCAATAACTAAATGGACGAACGGATTGATACCTTTCCCAAGTGTATTTGCGAGTAAGTGAATGCAAGAAATTACACTGGAATTCGAACTCGTCACCCCGATCTCCCGTTTTGAGTCGATATCCACTGCATAACAAATAAATATGACAAGATAAAATGTTTTTCACTTAGATGATTGATGTCACATTTATTAACGTGACTCCAGAAATCCGTAGGCTTATCCTAAGGAAATCACTAAGGGCACTAATCAGAGGTATCATCAATATGAATATATTAAATTAAGACATAATTGTATAGTATATTTCTAATTATCACGAATTCAAATGGAATGGTCGGTTGTGTTTTTTTTTAATTTTCGGTAATATTTTCATAATTGGGAGACTTGTGTTGTTTCTCATTTATGAAAAGTATCTAGGTATCTTCTTTGATATCTTGAAATAGAAATTCTACTAAGTATAAAAGAAAAAGACATTTAGCGAAATGGGAAAACAATTTCAAACTCTTGTCAAACGGAAATTCACAGCTGGAGAAGGCCGGAATTCACAACTCCCGAATATTTATGAGTATAAGAATTCAGGTTACTCCTAATAGTATTACATACAGTAATGGTTATATTCACAAAATGATCAGTCTTGTATCACTTGGACTTTTTCAACCGCAATCTTGATCCCGATATCCTCAAGAATTGTTTATTTATTTAGTATTCATCGTATTTTCTTGGAGCGTTGCCATATATTTAATACGAGTTGATTGTATTGTAAATTTTGATGACTTGTTTGAAAATTCATTTTTAGCTGATATTTAGTGGCAGCGTCCATTTTTTGGATTCAATATTTGATTACCTGTTCGAATAGCTACCAGTCACGCAAAAATGTAAGTATCACTGTTGTCCTCCATGCCTATTCAATCTGCTTTATGCATTCCTTTAACATGTCGTTTACAAACTCATATATTTAATTACAAATATATTTGCAGTATTAATATTATTCGGACTATTGACCTAATTTTTCTTGGCATTCGTACAACGTTTCGGCCGTTGTACGCCCCGGACTCCTTCAGATACTAGGAATTTTAAACAGAACTCTTTATTACAATCACTGGTATTTTTATCATTCTCATTCCTTTAGTAGTAGTAATGACTCGATTGAAAGTGATGAGTTATTTTTCTCTAACCCTTCAAGTTGCTGTTATTGAACTCACAACTTTTTGGATCAAGTCTTAGGAACTAACCAACATCCATATCCACTGGGCCATGTGTCCTTAAGATGTAACAAGGATGAGGATAATAGTCCGAATAATGTAAATAGTGTAAACACTACCTCATCTCAGAAATATAGACAAATACAAATATGTTATTTGGTGTTTTTGTGATTACGGTAAATATTATTATTGATATAATTAATGATCACAATATAAAATTCCCAGTACAATGTCTATTATATATATGCTAATCATATAGTTACAAACTTATGCTATTACGTGCATAACAAGATGAGCTTTTCTCAGTTTGTGTGTCTATAGGGCTTACAAACATTTCCCTCTGAAACACCATACAATCAACGAAGTTAAGCAAAGACGAACCTCATCGGTATCTAAATTGGTGACCGCTTGGGAATATCAAGTGTTCTAAGTGTGGAGATGTGTGTGGTGTTAAAAGATAACGGCTCTGACTTGGAAAATAGATAGCCGAGTTGTAATTTCAGTTGGGATAATTATACACATTTATGTAAAAATAACCCCGAAAAAGGTATGAATTTGCCTTTTGTCCGCCCATCTATGAGATAATTAGCAGGACTTGTATCTGTAACTCATTCTCCTTTTAAGTCCAGTGTTTTTTCAAGGCGTAGATGACCATGATTCTCCGAACCTCCCTGGCCTTTCTAGCTCTTAATATGTCTTTTTGTTTTCTCTCCTAAACTCTGAATAATCTACATTTACTTATGCTCAACAAGTATGTCACGCGCAACGATTCTCTATTACTCTTCCCCTTCATATGTCCTGTCAGCATCAGATTTTCCAAGTCCTCTGTCCTCATTACGGGTCCCATAAATTTCTTCTTACTCTTTCTAGTGTTAAGTATATGTTTAAATTTTGTTTCCCTTCTTTCCAAAACGACATTGTTCGTCACATTGTATCCTAAGAAATCAACTATTTACGTCTTAGAATATGTTGTGGATTCCGGATGAGCAACCGCACAAAATATTAAAAACAAAAACAGATGTGGAGATAGAAAAGTAGGTTATATTGAACATAATATACACATTGGAACACGGGTTAGTCAGTTCAGGAATATTATTAGTAAAAATAAATATATACAAGTCTTGAGTTGAAAATGTTGGAAAAAGTATGTCCGGGTAATTTAGTCTAACTGAGTGAAACTCAGAGCTAGACTGGTCTCTGGGTAACTTCGGTATCTGTTGGAACTCTTCGATAACTGTAACGGATCTCTAGGATTACTCTCCGCTGTAAACTGCAACTACAACTGAGGTTCTCCGTTCACTGTATGGCAGGATAATATGTACAGTCAGCCGAGTCCATTATCATATACAAAAGGGGGAAATCCCACAACATAATAATAAATCATTATGCATCTATGATTGTTAATGAAGAAATATCGGCTCGAAATCTGAATC
The DNA here is from genome assembly GCA_037127315.1 of Ascarosepion bandense. NCBI lineage: Eukaryota > Metazoa > Mollusca > Cephalopoda > Sepiida > Sepiidae > Ascarosepion > Ascarosepion bandense. The sequence goes on from JBBBDQ010000250.1 coordinate 253,690, forward strand.
AGTATCTAACCTTCATTTTTTCGAAGAGAGTTTAAGGTGATCATTTGAAACGTGTCCTAATTGAGGATTTGGTAGTGCTTCAATTAATAACGGCTCGTAATAAGAAACCAGATAATCAATCTAGATTTACAGTCAAGTTAGGCGCAAATAACCTCAGTGAACATATGCATTCACGTTTTTCTATTCAGATAAGGTTTAAATTATAGGATTTGTATGGAAAACGGCTGTTATTATTCTAAAATCCACTAGTAAAGACATATATTCTTAAAATTTCGCTTTGAATATCACATAAAAAGTTAGGAAACTGTAAACAATATAATTATAATCGAATCCTCTTTCATCGACTGTAGATCTTTTTTCAGTGGGTATCAAGTTTTTCACAAGTATACTATACTTGTATAGAATATTGAGAGAAACACTTATGAATTGTAGGTATGAGATAGTTGTAATTGGCTTATTAAATTAGACCATTCGATTTGTCTCAATATGAACAACTTAAAATCAAATTAAAAATACAAAATCAAAAATTATATAAAGAAAACAATGACATTTTTTTCTATTAAAAATATTGTCTATTGTGTGAGTGGATTGTATACTTCTCTTATTCAGGAAATTATTTCATGTACATTTATATATTTAAAATATCAAATTAAATCAAATGAAGTTATTTCCTGCGTTTGTGTATAATTGTTCTACTCCTGCTGCGTCTATTATTATACTCTCAAAGATTTCCTTTTTCTCATTTTCTTATGTGCTGTGAACTTCACAACGTAGGCAATCATAGCTTTCAGCAATTTCTTGTTTTTCTTAGCTCTTAAAAAATTGTTTTTTGTTATTTCTGCTAAACGTGCGGTGTAGTGGGTATTAGCTCAGAACGAGAAATCATAGAGCTGAGTTCGAATTCCAGTTTAATAAGTTGCAATCGCTTACGCACAAATAACCTTGAAAATATATTATTCCGTCTGTTCTCTTCCAGCTATGAGTTAGATTGGGCTATACAATCTTAGTTTGCAATTAGCTTACCGCAGATAGTAGTTTCAAACTGCTGCGAAAAGTTCTTGTTTCCGATCAGTCATGTCTCTATCACGACATGATCACCCAAGAGTGTATCGCGTATGGCACTGACCTGACTGACTAAACGTTTTCCTGTCATCCATTTACTCAAACTCAAACATGTTAAACATTGTTTTCCTCGGAAAGTCTTGCCTGTCTCATGAATATTAAATTTACAAAGCCTTACTTCACCATTCTATTTGCTCTTCAATGTTTACTGTTTCTTACTGATGTTTAGTATGACTGTCGGTTTTGTTACCACTGCTTTCCGCAATATGATGTTACTCATGTATTCGAATCATGGTATTCTTAGAATCCTCCTGTAGAACAGTAATATAACAATCTGGGCCCACCCGAGGAAGCTGATGCAAGCGGGGGCGTTTCCGGTCGTTGAAAGGAACGGATGTTCGTTTGACCTTATTTCCGGCAGTAGCGGAAATGGCTACAAGAGGCAAACAGAACAGGTGTCTCTGAGAATTACGTGGGCGTGCGTGGGCGAGGCAAAGCCGGAAGTCCCGGTTTGGAGATTATAAAAAGACCTCGGCGCACGGATTTCAAAAGACGGAGACAGAGAGACAGACAGACAGAGGAGACAGAGAGACAGACAGACAGACCAGAGGAGCAACAGATACTACGACTCTCCCGTCAACCCATTAGAAGCGCGCTCTCTCGCTCTCTGTTCCCTAGGCTACACGGTTCATCGTCATTAATAAAAATATACTTTATATTTTTAGATACATGTCTGTGTTTGTCTGTTTATTGATATACAACAGAACAACAAGCATGTTGCTTCAACTTCCTTATTTATGCATGCAAAGGTTTTCTTGAATTCGTCGACATAGAGGATGACGGATTATAAGGTTAATTACACTTATTTATTCATGCAAAGGTTTCTTGAATTCATCGACATAGAGGATGACGGATTATAAGGTTAATTACACTTATTTATTCGTACAAGGTTTTTCTTGAATTCATCGACATAGAGGATGACGAGTTATAAGGTTAATTACACTTATTTATTCATGCAAAGGTTTTCTTGAATTCATCGACATAGAGGATGACGGATTATGAGGTTAATTACACTTATTTAATCGTACAAAGGTTTTCTTGAATTCATCGACATAGAGGATAAGAAGCGGATTATAAGGTTAATTACACTTATTTATTCATGCAAGGTTTTCTTGAATTTCATCGACATAGAGGATGACGGATTATAAAGGTTAATTACACTTATTTATTCATGCAAAGGTTTTCTTGAATTCATCGACATAGAGGATGACGGATTATAAGGTTAATTACGCCTTATTTATTCATGCAAAGTTTTCTTGAATTCATCGACATAGAGGATGACGGATTATAAGGTTAATTACACTTAATTATTCATGCAAGCTTTTCTTGAATTCATCGACATAGAGGATGACGGATTATAAGGTTAATTACACTTATTTATTCATGCAAAGCTTTCTTGAATTCTGTCGGCATAGAGGATGACGGATTATAAGGTTAATTACACTTATTTATTCATGCAAGGTTTTCACTTGAATTCATCACGACATAGAGGATGCAGGATTATAAGGTTAATTACACTTATTTATTCATGCAAAGGTTTCTTGAATTCATCGACATAGAGGATGACGGATTATAAGGTTAGCCCACACTTATTTATTCGTGCAAAGTTTTCTTGAATTCATCGACATAGAGGATGACGGATTACTAAAGGTTAATTACACTTATTTATTCATGCAAAGCTTTTCTTGAATTCATCGACATAGAGGATGACGGATTATAAGGTTAATTACACTTATTTATTCATGCAAAGGTTTTCTTGAATTCATCGACATAGAGGATGACGGATTATAAGGTTAATTACATAGCTATTCATGCAAAGGTTTTCTTGAATTCATCGACATAGAGGATGACGGATTATAAGGTTAATTACCTTATTCGTAGAAAGCTTTTCTTGAATTCATCGACATAGAGGATGACGGATTACCAGGTTAGGTACACTTATTTATTCATGCAAAGCTTTTCTTGAATTCATCGACATAGAGGATGACGGATTATAAGGTTAATTACACTTATTTATTCATGCAAAGGTTTTCTTGAATTCATCGACATAGAGGATACGGGATTATAAGGTTAATTACACTTATTTATTCATGCAAAGGTTTTCTTGAGTCGCTCGACATAGAGGATGACGGATTATAAGGTTAATTACACTTATTTATTCATGCAAAGGTTTTCTTTGAATTCATCGACATAGAGGATGACGGATTATAAGGTTAATTACACTTGTTGTCCTTACCAAAGCTTTCTTGAATTCATCGACATAGAGGATGACGGATTATAAGGTTAATTACACTTATTTATTCATGCAAAGGTTTTCTTGAATTCATCGACATAGAGGATGACGGATTATAGGGTTAATTACACTTATTTATTCATGCAAAGCTTTTCTTGAATTCATCGACATAGAGGATGACGGATTATGAGTTAATTACACTTATTTATTCATGCAAAGCTTTCTTGAATTCATCGACATAGAGGATGACGGATTATCGAGGTTAATTACACTTATTTATTCATGCAAAGCTTTTCTTGAATTCATCGACATAGAGGATGACGGAGTATAAGGTTAATTACACTTTTTGGATTTTCTGCTTCTTAATACTTTGATTAGATTTAGGCAATACATGTTTAACTATCTACATACGCCATCAAAATTCAGTGTCACAATTTGCATCCTTTTTAAAAATATTTCGTAGATAGATAATGTTTTGTTCATGTTTGATTTTGGGTATCTCAAACTTTTAATATGATTGTTCGACTGCTCGTTTCGATAACAACTATGTGTTCTGTCTTCTTGTAAATAATGTTTAATTCTTATATTTTATATATACGATTCTGTTAATGCACAGACATTATTATTGTGGGTATACAAGTGGCATAACAGAAATATAACAAGAATTGATATCAATTACACCTGATAACAATCAGTTGAATTATTTAACTATGTATTTCAATGAGAATCCACTTAGCAATTTCTACACATTCTTAAGATGCAAGCAGCGTATAATGAAGCCCTACCTGAGTCCCTGCAGTGAATGACATTTAATAATTACATGTCAATGAGAATAATCAGTACAATCAGAGAATCTTTGCTAGAAATCTTTTAAATGCTATTTGTCTCATACTGCTTTATCTGATTCGCAAATAAATGAACTGAACTCAGTTATAATGAGTATCATTTTACTTCATTTATTTCCACTGAAAGCATAATGAAAAAAAAAAACTTCAAATAATATTTGCTTTACTTTTTTGATATGACTCGGAACAGATAGATTCAATCTACGGGATTATTTAATTTTGGGAACTAAATATTTTGAAAGCAACTATATGCGTCAACTCTAGATAAAATTAGTTATTGGCCACTTGCTTATTGTCTGATAGACTCACTTTTCAGGATTTGTTATCAAGAATAGAGCTTTATTCTCGTTTAATGTTTAGGATTAGGGATTCCACTTCCTTTTAAAATATGTGCATTCGCTTTCGTTTTCAGTAGCCACTGTGTCGTAAATATTTTTGGGTATCAGTATATTCAAAAGCAAGGGCATATATCAGGAGACTGTATGTTTTCAGGAGCGTAAAACAAATAACTAATTGCTGTTTGTTCTCAGGTCTATCATGACGCGTGAATTAGGACCTGTTTGGCTCCCAGCCATGTGCATATATTGAACTCCACCACAAAGATATAAAATAGAACACTATAAACCTGTAAAAATTGAGGCAGTACATTTTTATTTGGTTACATACTTTTAGTAAATTGTTAGAATTGTCAGTAACTAATTTTATATATAGTTGAAGCATATATTTGCTCTTAAAATATTTAGTTTCCGAAATTAAATAATCTTGGAGGTTGAATTGCGGCTAAATAAAAACGACAACACAACATGCATCTTTTATAACATTATTGCTTTCTTTTAGAACAAATCGTGTTAAAGACAAAAAAGATAACATGTAAAATATCATTATACTTGTTTAATAAAAAATTGATTAATCACAGCGTCATTATGGTATCATAAAATGTGTGTGTGTTTTAAATAGTAGCCAAGACTTAAATATTTTTAAAAATACATTTAAGTTTACGTTGTTTATTATTTAAGCTTGAATAAAATCGCAAGAGATAAGCGATTTAGCCGAAATTATTTTGAAAATTATAATTATTTTTTCTGTGATCATCAGTTATTTTTTCTGTGTTTGTTTATTATATTTTATAATCGGTAACTTTTTCCGTAGGAAGCGAAATGAAAGTTGTTAATCTCGAGCGATTTGTCATCATGTTATCTTGGTTTGGACAGAAAAAATGATGGAATGGTAGCAGTTGCGGAGAGTCGAGATCTAATTAGTGTCAGAAAATGATTAAGCAAGCTGTAAAAAAAAGAATTGCCACCATGTTCATTTGTCACGTATCAATTATCGATTTTTGGATTTCTATTTTTTATAATTTATACATATATTTTTTTTGTTTTGCTCTTGCATCAATTCATGCAAAATGCATTCAATGCATTGAATGTGTATTATTTAGCTGTGCCAACGATGGGTTAATCTATAGAGATTTGTGAAACGTTCTGGTTGTATAGCCATTATCGCCAGGGTAATTAGAAAAAGCCAGGCGTGTTCGAACTACGAGATAATATGTTGAATTCAATTTCCTACCGCTGCCGATCCGAAAGTTGTGAATGCCTCTCTTTTCATTTCTCACTGATATGAGTTACATATAAATGTTTTAAGTGTTATATTTAGTCATTATTTTAAAAAGAAAAAATCAAATTTGGAATTATTAACTGTATAGAAGACATACAAAAACAATTACAATAACGTTGCTGAGAAATATGGATGTGCGTTGTGAGGCAGCAGATATTGGCTCGGAACTAGAAATCTGGGAGCCGAGTTCGAATTCTAGTTGAATGTCCTGGAATCTTATTATTTGAGTTTTTAATAGAAATATTTTTTTCTCTAAAGAAGAGCTGTTGCGTTTCGTTGCTACACTGGTCACCTCATCAGGCAATAGCTAATGCGGTGCTAAATATAGCTCTGAAACAAGACATCTCTTGTGTAGCGAACAATATTTTATATATAAATAATAAGTATATTATTACATACAGACGCACATCTGGAAGAATAGTAGACTTTGAAAAACAGTAGTTACTCTGGCGTGTACGCATCGCGCATTCAGTTAAATGAATTAGAGCATTCTAGCTATTGGGCCCGTGTAATGATAATATATGCGCCAAAATGTCTGCCTTCTTCCACCGAACATCCATAGCCCAGAGGGTAGAATCGCCGACTGACGCAAATTCGCTCGGGTTTCAATTCTGGGTTAAAAAGCAATCGGAATCTAACCGTACGGATGAGATGTGATACAGCAAAACAGATCTGTCTATGGAAGACTATATATATATATATATATATATATATATATATATATATATATATATATATGCGATGAGCAAATTACCGCCCATTTAATTTATAGTTTTTTTTTTTAATTTAATTTTGTCTTCGGCAAAGTACACTAGCGTTAGTTAAGCAGCGTCTCTAAGAAACGTAGCAATATGATGCAATTCACTCCGACAAAAATTTGCAAAAAGAATTATCCTGTCTTACACGGCATGCGCGCTGAAATGTTCTATATAAATGTTTCATGGTGTGTGGGTGTCAATCTGATGAGAGTGATGTGGATACAGCCAAAGTTGGATTAGTCTAATTGTTATTTTGAAGGTGTTTGCAGTGATCTCTACTTATAGAGACAATACGCCTTCATTTATCATCCCAGATGGCATTAGACTCAACACAAACTTCTAAATCAATCTTTTGTATGAAGATGTAGAGCTGTTTTTGCTCAAGAGGGTGTTTACTGGAATTCCTTATATCTTGCAACAAGACTGTGCATCATGTAACACAAGCAGGAGGACACATTCATGGCAGTCAGACAATTTCTGAGATTACATGACTTATTATATGCTTGTTGTGGTCTGCACGTTCGACTCACAAACTTTAACTTTGTCCGATTGATACGGAGCCGGCTGCTGCGCGTCCGATCATGTCGGCGTGTTGTTGGCTGCACGTCTGACATGCGTCCAATCACACGAGCGCGTGGTTACCTTTTTTCAAAACATTTGACTATTATGTAAAAGGCGTAGTTGAATGAGACACCAACAACACGATTTGTAACACTAAATTATGAAATGAAATATAGCATTATGGATACATTCACCAACTGAAACAATGGAACAGTTTAACAGAGGAGTAAGACATTCCGAAACCATCTGGAAGCTATGATTAAAGGCAAGAGGGATTTTATTGAAGAGTTTTACTCTTTAGTATTTCAAGATATTTTCCTGTGATTTTGGTTTATATATCTGTCCAAATGAGATATCAATAATATTTTCGTTTTTTTTTTTTTGTCATTTTACCCCGTAAATGAATTTATTGTAGGGATTCATGTTGAGTCAGAGATCTTGTGGGAAGATCAATGATGTTGCCATCACTAGTGATCACGAAAAAAAGCCATGTTGATGTCTGAGTATATCAATAATCTATTTTGAATCCTCTGCACTGTCCTCAGTTTTACACCCAAACATTTTGAAATGATATTATTTGAGCAGCAGTTCACTTTTTCTAACAGACGTCACTGTTCTCTTTTACTGACAGACGGCGGAAGACGCTGTCGACAAATTTAGAGGTTTTATATTTAACAATTTTCTTTTCATTTTTAACATTGTTTTTAAATCATATATGTTGGCTTGAAAAAAAGATATTCTTTCAGGAAGAGAGTTATTTGAAAATCTCCGTGGCGCAGATACATGTTCTGATAAGATTCGATATAAATATATATCTGTTATCTTTCTTGTAAGTTATTTTACATTTTAATAAAAGTGGCATTCTTTAAATTTTGTCAGTGAATTTTCTCTAAAGATTTTATAAATTGGTAGATATAAGACACTTTTCGTTTGTTTTTTAAATTTTCTAAATCCTTAATATTTCATCTAAAATTCTAAGAGAAAGCCACAGAAAATATAGAAACAAAAAATATAATAATATTATTAACAAAAATAATGACAATAAACTAGGTAAATAAACATAATGGTGCTTATAAGCTTCATAGGATAAACTATCAAAAACAATTTATCCAATTTTCCGAATATCAAAATAAATACAACCACATAAAAAAAAATCAGAGATATGTTCAGATCAAAAAATCTCATCACGATAATCATTCTGATATAGTTATATATAAAATAAACTTACAACTACTTTTCACAGTGAATTACAGAAGCTGCCAAAAAATTTAACACCTCATGGTCATATGTATACAGAAAAATAAACATCGCGAAATTTCTTATTAAATAAACATAACTTTATATATACACGCAACATAGCTTAATTACGGTTAGTGTGCGCGCAGTATAATTTGTATTAATCAAATGATATTTAAAAAGAATAAATACATAGTTATATTTAATTATGAATGTATCAATTGATTTTCAGATTAAAGTTCCCAATTTTTATATACTTTTTAGCAAAAGTATATTTGGCAAGAGAGTACATGATTAAAATTGAATAAAATATCATGTGTATGTATTTGCGTGCATATGTTTCTAAAAACTATTTTTAAAACTTTTGATAACATCTTTTAGAACAATTTTTCAAGTAAATAGCTGCATGTGAAATAAATGCTCTAGTTGTAATCTAAACAGTGTGTAATTACATCTATCAGCATCGTCCGTGTACAGAATACTGCTGTCATATATGATCAGGTGCCCCGACTTTTCATCTCAGTGTTTTCGACAAGCTCTGAAGGCGAATCTGTAATGTGATAGGTCCCGACTTGGCAGCTCGACTCCAGCCACTTTCTCATCGGCTCGGATGTGTCTTCCCTCTGTCTATTCTGCACATATTTCCATGGTTTCTCCTCCGAGGAACTTAAGTCACTGGTACACTCACCACAAGTATTTACTTGTGCAACCAGACTGGCAACGAGGTCCTACCAATTTACAGTTAGAACAACCAAATCAGCCGACAATTATACTCCATAAAACGTCTTTTCTCGCACTTATCGGCTGTGGAACTTCCTTCCATAGTATTGCTCTTCTGACAGCTACAAACACCAGTAATTTAAATGCAGTGTCAATACCCATATCTTAGCCACTTGATTCCTCTTGTTTCTTATTCACCTTTTATATCTTGTTCTTTTCTTTTCCCTCTACCTTCGCAACTGTCTTCAAACCTGTTTTCCCATTCTTCTCTTGCACTTTCTCTAACACCCATTGTAACTGATGTGTCTTTCTCTTTACTCTCCTCCTATCTAAACATTTACTCTCTTATGTAGCTCACTGCGCATCAGTAGTGATACCACCATGCTTGGGGTGAAACAATTAAAAAAAACTTTCACTAAATAAACCTTAGTAAATAAAAAGTGCTCTCCGTCAAGTTTCGAATCTTTACCCCAGTTTGCATTGTTTGATCACTGGTAAAATTATTTTATTGAAATGCATAATATACATTTCTAGAAACATTATATCAGAAAAAATTTTCCGCAAGTCCAGTGAAATTTATCCCTCTTTCCAGTTTCAGTTGAGGTTTCTTTATATGTCAGTTTGTGTAGAATTTCAACAAATTGATTGTGTACTTATTTTCTCTAGGTGTCATTGGTACATTCATTTTAGTTGTTGCTCTTGTTGAAATTCCTGCAGTGATAGTTTTCTGTTACTTGTTAGAGTCTCTTGTTGGTAATTATGAAGGGCCAGTTCACAAGGGTCGGAGAAACCTGGCACTCGCTAAAACACACACACACACACACACACACACACACACACACACACGTGTATCTTTTTGTATGAGCTTATATATATATATATATATATATATATATATGTGTGTGTGTGTGTGTGTGTGTGTGTGTGTTTGTGTGTTTGTGTGTGTGTGTAATATTTTCTGATACCGTATATCTGCAAAAGTACGAGGACATTCTAAATAAATGCAAGATATTTTAGCTGAAGCGTTTCGTCTTTCGGAATATTACCAAGACGAATCAAGGCTTTATTTTGTAACATGTATTTACAGACAACATAGAAATTCAATTGCTTTACAACACAATTTTTATAGGGACGATTGTAAAATTCACCAGTTTAACTGAAAAGTAAAACAAGTTATTGAGGACATGTCTAACAAAAAAAAAAGGGTTCAAGTAATTCGTTTTTCAATGCAAATCATTATTTAATATGTTAGTTTGTAATTAATTTATGCGTTATATATTTTGATTCACGTGAGTTTATGGATCAAACTTTTTTGTACTAAATCTTTAGTATTGTTGAATCTATAAAAGTGGGCAAGGTAGTAATTCATTCACGAATAGAAATATTGAAAAAATAGGATATGTATTTCTGAGCGTTTTTTAACCTAAAGATTTTGATAACAAATGTCATTTTAGATACTGTATAATAAATGCTAGTTACAAAATAAAGTCCTCGGATTTGCCTTGAAAATGTTCTTCAGACTACGAAAGGCATCAGTTATACATCATTATACACAAACCAACACACACACACACACACACACACATATATATATATATATATATATATATATATATTCATGTAAGTGCGTAAGCCTATTCAGAATTATGATTAACATCTGAGACATTAAAGGCAATTGATGCATGTTTATAAATATTCAACCTAACGTTGAAGTAAAAAATGTGAATAGATATTATGAAACAGTGTATATTTGTAATTTCTGAAAAGGAAAAGAGAGCGAGAAAGAAAGAGAAGTCAAATCGGATTTGAGAAAAATATTTTATTCTCATTGTGTCTGTGATGGATAGGAAATAAAGAATTAAAAGCAACTTTCTTCTTCAATTTTAAAAAAATTTACAATGACATGTGAAATCCTCGTTTTAACAAATAGAAAATGATTGACCAAATGCTTAAAAAAATCGAAACCAGATTTTGCGAGTAGAAGCTAAATTAATTTTTTAACAAATGGATGCGATTTGTAAGACTGTCAAGAGTTAACTATTCAATGTTAAAAATCTAAATGGCTATAAAGGCTTCGGTCAATGACAGCCAGTCAGTCAGATGGTACAGCCAGAGAGACGACACACTAAAATGTAACTGGAGAAATTTAAGTCGACCCGGTCGTAAGGTGGCGTCGAATATTCATTCTCTTTTTACTTTCTCGTTTACTGATTCCTTTAAATTCTTCTCCATTATCAACAGCTCCATATGCATCATTTATACTTGATAACAAATGATAATTTTAAGATTGAGCGAATTCTTCAAAGCTTTACCTAACAAATAAAAACTCATACATACATACATACAAACGTATACAAAACCTCTTCCCAACAAATTAATATTATGAACTCTTGATATCCTTAAATTTCTCAGTGAACATTAAATTCTACAATTCATGTGACACTTTCCCATTAATAAATTTCTATTTCGACATTGCATTTTTCACAAAATCCACACAATCTGCAACTTCATGCTGACAACCACATTCTGATGATAACGAATAAATCTTGTAAGCTGTATGAAGTTCAGTTATGTATGACACAAGACCAAATCAATACACATTAACCATCTCCCTAAAGCTTCACCAGAGATACGCAATGCATCGGTATTGACCATGGATAAAGCAGGGTTAGGACTTGCGTCTCACATGTAATAATATCTCCCCTCAAAAACAGCAGATATTTTTCCCGGAATCTCGAATTGAGTAACACAATATTATGCATGAGCGATTTAATCATGTCTCTTTATCCAGTAATATACATGTAGAAATATACTATGAAAACTCCTAATATTTTGCTGCTTTTGTATTGGTGTCCATTACTGCTATGATCTATGTGGAAACGTTATATCATTCTCGTGCGTGACAAATTTTGTTGATTTTGTCGTTTAATTCAGAAATAAATCATTTAAGATTAAACAAGTAACGTTACACTGTTACCATATTATGAAAATTTGGCAAATGTACAAACTTCGGAACTGAGGCAAAAAAAGCAGATGGTTTGCTTCGATCGTACTCTAGCTTTTTGGACGGTGAAAAGACTTGTTGGCAGATTTCATTAGAGTAATTTTAACCTAAACGAACAGCCACATTCGGAGCTACATTGCGTCGTGGGTGACGATACCCTTCTCGACGTAATAGAGAGTTAAGCGAGGACTTCGATGAAAAAGACAGCAAATGTTAGAAAATCGATACCTCAACTGCTATACTTCATTTAAATACTTTGTTTTCTTTCCAAACTAGATATGTGGGTTTTGGGAAAGTACAGCTTCGATCTTGATTCTGCAACGATTTTTTGTTGTTATGCCAGAAAAAGTCGACATGTTTGTACAGAATTTCTACAGTCGATGAAAAATGGATTGTTTATGATAATATTTGGCAAAAATAGAGAGAGAAACATACTTGTGAATGCACAGAGATAGAAACATACTTGTGAATGCGCTGAACGTTGGTTAAAGCGGTCTTGCATCAAAGAAAATTGTTGCTGCTCCTTTCGTGCAAGGAATAAATTGATATCAGTTCATTTGAGCCAGCTGAACAATAATTGAAAATAGTATTAAGACTCGCTCACCAATCTTAATGCAGAAATAAAAAAAACGGAATAAATGGAAAATATATATATCAATTTCCGCGAAAACAACGGAATACTACGACACAGACCTGTTTGAAATTTTAAGAATTGAAATGGCAATTACTGCAAGCTTGTGGAAAAATTTGTAAAGAAACAATGAAGCCTATGTCAGTTAAGACGAATATTTCTTGAGCCATCATGTCTCGAAAGAGACATGATTGACTTGGAAGAAAATCTTCCCAGAGTAGTTTGCTATTATTTTATAATGTAGACTGATTGCAATCCAATGCTAGAAATCCAAACCTCTCGTGCTACTTAACCAGTAGATGGGAGAAGGAACAAGGATAAATACATTTCTTAAGAAGATCTGAGTGTAAATGAATGCAACGATTTAAATGTAAGTCAAAATAATCTTTTCAATTTCATTTTCCGGGCCGATATCCATTATAACACAGTGTACATCTATGTACTATATTAATATATTCTTGAATATGCAAAAATGTTTACAATCATATATCTGTAAATGCAGCTGTCTACAACACATTTTTCGGATTACAGGTTAATTTTGACATCAAGCATATGAAGCATGCATGTCTTGGCGACGGATATTCTTAGTTTAACATCGTCAAGTGGCGCTAAACAATAACAGAAAACAGTTCGAAATAACAGAAATTATATCACGTTTGAATTTTCAACAATAGCAAGAATAAAATATCGATCCCACATGCAATTCAAATAGATCTTATGGGCAGATTCAAGATGCTTACATTTTAAACTAATTCAAAGTAAATAGTTGGAAAAAGAACACCGACCATCCACCCATTAAAATTTTAAAAATCAATCACTGTTTTCGTTAAAAACCTATTTGCCTGGAAATCTGTTTTGATATGTTTTCTGAATTCTAATTGAAATTTATACTGGTTTTCTATGATTGAGGAAAGTTTTTAAAATAATCACTTAATATTCTTTAACTTTAATGTTATAACGTTTAGGTGTGCATATACTAAAACAACCTTCTATTTGAAATGTTTAAAAATTGATATATTAGCTACTTATATAAACGTTTTTCATAAATAATATTACATACAAGAATGTCCACTGTTTGAAGCCATATGACAAAATTCATTCTCTGGATTCTGATGAAGAGATAGGTCAGCAGACCGGAGATATGACAAGAAAGGTTTTGATTATTTAAAATAATGGAAAACTGTTCGTGATCTTTATGCTCCTAATGCTAACAGAAAGACTAATTGAAATGTAGAATTATGTGTACCTGTGCTTTATGAAGTACGGAAAAGCGTTAGATAAATTACAAAAATATGTAAGAACTGTTACTCAGATTAACATATTTAGAATGATATTAGAATTATCAAGTACATATCCTGGTTGTAAACCGCTTGCATACGGATATAAAACCAGTTCAGCAGTTACAAAATAAAACATAACACAAAGATGTGACTTCACTGCTAATGTTATTATTATCATTACTGGTGACCACAAATTTAAGAGCTTATACATATAATTGTGTGTTGATAGCAAACACAGAGAAAACAACTACAAAAGCTTTTGAAAATAGTCACAAGAATAAGTGAGAAGATATAACGAAATATATTTCACAAAAATACAAAGTGGCGAGTGTTTTAAAAGAAGAAAATTGTGCGACGTTCAAAAGATAGTTTTGGATGTACACATATAGTTTCCAAAAGCTAAGCCGTATATTAAGAGACAGAAAAATATTTAGAAACATGGAAAACAATATTTCCTTCTATATGACAATGAACGTTTGACAATCTTATCAGAGATGGAGAACAGATTTTTGGCAACATTAATGTCGTTCTTCAGAAGGGTGACAACGCATCTTAGCAACGACAATATTTTAGAGAAAAAAAGAATAAATAAAAGGCATAAACTCTATCACGAAGTGACAGTTGAATTTTATAGGTCCGGTATTGAGAAATGTATCTGATGATCAGAAGAGTTTGAGGAAAAGAGGTACAGGGTGTACTTGAAAAGAGTTACTTGATGGGTTCAGTCACTCAAAGGCGAAATAGGTTTTAGGAAAACAGTATAAAGACAACAAATATTAAGACCTACAAAGGATTACAAGGTTGACACGGCTGATAAAGAAGAATTGTTACTAACTGCACAAAAATAAAAAAAAGAATCTGGAATCAATGTTTTGATAGTATCATATTCTTTTTTGCACCAATCTATTATTTAATAGAAAACAATCACCACATCGTAAAATGGTTCTATAATTGTAGTAATTTATATTTAATAATGATATATGATTTTATCTCAGTAATTTTATGAATATCTTTCAGGCAATGCTCCGTCCTTAATCTTTCATTTCTTTTGAATTGTTGTATTTTTTTACAATTGTTAACACAATAACGTGCATTTAGGCAAAATATAATGTAATTGGAATGCGAAATGGAAATGACGTTTTATCTTTGTTTCTTGATCTCTACAATTTAATTTCTATTTTTCTTTTCCTCACATTAAGACTCTGTTTCCTTCTTGGTCTCTTTTGATTATTTTTTAAAGATTTTGTGAATTTCTTTGATATCTTTTAATTTTTCTTATACCTCCTTTTGTCTTTCTTTTACTTAATTATTCCATTCGCTTTCACAGCCTGTTCGTATTTATATTAGTATTTCTCATTTTATTCTGTTTAATTATCTAATGTTGTGTCACTAACCAGTGGCATGATTATTTAAATATACCTCTTTATTTTTATGCCATTATCTTTTTATCTCTCTCTTTCTCTTATTATATTTTTCTCACATACTATATTTCTCTTTTTCTCCCTGAAGATGTATACTCGATATTTCCTTTATTTTTAATTCTTTTGCTTATCTTATCTTACATTCTCATTAGTTTATTCGTCTGTTTGGGAATTTTATACTCTATTTCTTTTAAAATTATTATTTAATTTATTGGTTATTTGTTCATAGTTTCATATCTAGAGATTATTTGGCATTTGTGGTCGCAATTCCACCAAATGAACTCCAACCATTGTAATAGTCGATGTGTCTACGGCAAGAGAGCCTGACAAAATACATCAATCTTTGGCATGATTCATTGTCAGCAGTCTTCTTTCTCTTATAATGGTTAGTGCGCCCGACCTTCTATGCTCGTTGAAGCAGAGCTAGTTAGATAAAAGACGGAATTAAAGTTTTCGGAAAAAGCATTTAGCAAAGGTGAATCTAATATATCAGCATAGTCATTATGGATACAAATCATATATCATTCATCAACAAGCTAAAACACACAAAGTAAAATTGCACACCCGCAAAATGGAATTCAAACGATTAAAATAATTTTGGAAAAAGACAATGAAACAGACATATTAAAATGGCATACTCGCAAAAGTGGGTTCAAACGACTAAAACATTTTCAAAAAACCAAAACCAAAATATTTACAGGTAAGTGAGAAAAGCAAAATTCTGGATCCAGGTTCGATTAAAAATCAAAACTTCATATATGACTTTTAGTCAAACGATATTTTGTTCACACCTAAAGAAGAAAATGCCATCCGGAACCAGTCCCATGACTAGATTCATTACTTAAGGACATTGCGTGACCAGTCAAAATCAGTCAGCATTGAAAGCGGTTAGCTGACGTCGCAATATAACAAAAGAAATAAATACAGTCATAATGGGCAAATTCAAGATTACTCGGTCACGTGTCACCGTTACTTCCCGTTTTCTTTTCTTCTTTTTCACTTCACGCCGCCAAAGAGAGCAACAACAACAAGAACAACAACAGTACACTCTGTCTGCAAAAAAGTACTATTTCTTTAGTTCTTCTTTCTCACCTTGTCGTCGACCTACGAATTAAATTTACATTCTGCTACTATCATTATACGCCAGGGATACTTTGCTACTTGCTACTATCAAACCATGATCTCTTAATTTCTGTGGACATTTTAAATACTTACATTTCTCTTTTAGAAAAATTGTCTACAAAGCTACATGCATTTTCTCAATGAACATTCTTTTCTCACAAACATTTTATACTGTTCCGTTAACAAATTTCACTTACATTTGCCTTCGTACAATTTTGTCATTCTGTTGATAAATCTTTACTTTAATGTAGGCACGAAATATTTTATCATCCTACATTTCACCTTCCATCCTTCAACATTCTGATATTTAGATTGTGGGGAATTGAGACGTTTTTGGCAGAAGGCCAATTTCCCAGGCATCTTACAACTTTGAACCCAAATCGCGATAATATGATCAACGCCGATAATTGTTAAGCTACTCGGACATCTAATAATTTAGTTTATTCAGAATTCTTCTATTTATTTCTTCATTCATTTATTTCGCTTTTTCATTTTGTATCTGGAATTTTATTTTAGCCAATAAACTTATTTGAATTTCTATTTATTGATTTTCTCTGTGTTGTTATTTTGTTGTTTCTTTTGCTTTGTTCGTTTGTTTCGCTTTGTTCGTTTGTTTCACAACTGTTTTGCCCCACTCCTTAGAATCCTTTAAGAATGTTTTTCTTCTCCATTTACCTACTGCGCTGTTTGCCATCCTTCTTCCTTTCAAGATTTACAAATATTTCTTTATTATTCGTTTTCGTAAAATTAGTATTCAAATTATAATTTATTTCTCATTTTGTTACGGTTTTTTGCTCTGTCTCATCTCAATTCTTATTTAGTTGACTCACAAAATTGCATTCTTTTTGTCATCATCTGATTTATTTCAGGATTTTATGTACGTTGCAAAATAGATTCTATAAAATATTCATGATGAATATCAGTTGTTCTTATATTTGATGTTTAATGAAACAAAAGAGAAAGCAATTTTTTCATGTTAATATTTTAGGAGGGACTATAAATGAATTTATAAACACTAAAATGCATATGAAACGAAAGTGAAAATATATTAGATAAATCAATATTTTAATAAAAAAGAAAAATATTTTGATACAGGAAAAATTTCACCCATCCTTAATATTTCATTACTTCATTTTTTTCTGATTCCTTATTCAGAAATCTATAATTACGCTACTTATCTACAAGTTATTGTATTATATTATAGTCGAAACTTTATATATATGCATAAGTACCGATTTTATAATACGTCAATATATATATATATATAAAAGTAATTAGGGTTGTTGCAACGAAAGAATTTGGTATAGATTAAACATTGTGAGAGGCTATGAACGGTTTATATTTAAAGTATAGTTATTGTTGTTCTTATACATGTGATGATACTTCAAGTGTTCATAAAGGTATTTATGATGCTACACGCGTTTCGAGTCTAAGATTGACTCTCTTCAGGCTTAGAAACTTGTGGCTTTACATATCGGTTTCTTTTTGTTTTTGAGGGCCAAGTTCTTGTTTATATATAAGTAAGTAGAAAAATAAAAACAATAAAAAAATAAAACAGATCTGTAAAAATGAAATAAAATAAGTTAAAATAAATCAAATGTCGGCGTGTTGAATTGTCTTTTTTCTCACATCAGCACGTGTATCAATGGATGAACAGATAAATAAATAACTAGATGACTGAATCAAGTGCTTACCCTAACTTGAAATGATTTTGGTTTGGAGTTTGCTCATTATTACGTGAAACTTATAGTTTTAAATATATTTTGTATCTGTCACTGGCATGAAGATATACTCTCACCTACAAATGTGTTAATGCTCTAAGAAAGAAATAATCCTGATGCATACACAAGAATGAGTTGTTCAGCTTAAATGAAGTGAAATAAATTTTAGTTTGTCTGTTGAACACACGAAGACGGAATACGCAAAGTTTTAACACTCCGGTATTTGATGAAAAAATGAGAGGACTTGAATTTTTTATAATTTTACACTGACTTATTTTATTTATTGTACATTAAAGTGAAAAACACTTTCGAATAATGTTTCCAATACTTTCACGAATAAAATAGAATTCCTCAATAAATTCGAACTAAAATATACCGCCTTTATACTTGATATTACACATTATCATATATCTGTTTATTTTGTTATTAAATTTCAATAATTCCACTTCTCTAAAAATATGTATTTTTAAATATAATCATCTAGGCGCTAACCATAGCAACACTAATAGAAGGCGATAAATTGCCAACGCCGCATATTTTTACATTCCTGGAAAGTGGCATCTTTTTGGATCGGTGAACAAAACATTGAGGTTTAATGGATATCGACTCGGAATGAAACATCGGGAGCCGAGGTCGAATTCCGGTTAAATTCTTCGCATTCACTTAAGCAGAAATACCGTTGGGAAAGGTATTAATTCGTCTCTTCCCTCCAGTTATTGGTAATATAATAGAACAGTTTGGGTTCTATAGCTTTGGCTGGAAACCAGTCTACCACAGAAAGCAATGGCAAACCACTAAGTGAAAAACTTCTGCCCAGTCAGTCATGTCTCTTTCGAGACATGATTGCCCAAAGCGTGTATCACGTATGGCACTTAACTGACTGAACAAAACAGAATTACTAAATGCAAGTGTTAAAAATACAAAAGGTGAAGAAAGACTTACAAACTTTTTCAACGTATGTATAACTTAATTGAAATTTTGTATAAGGTAAAGAAAGCTCCAATCGATGCCTAAAAAGTTAATTGAAAATATTCATCCCCGCCAGAACAAGACAACCTATTCTCTGTCTGAAATATAGTCACCAAGACGCTCTCCATGTAAAAATCGTTTGCGCACTGATTTATATATAACACGCAAAAATCATGTCAAGGGTTAGATATCTACTTACGGGAGAGTTAGGTAAAGTGAATTCATGATTTTATTTTCGTAGTGTCTGAAACTAAACTTCCCATCAATTATTTAAGAAAACCTGAAAGTCGGCGAGCAATTAAAAATGAAAGTAAAATAAAAATATATGGTAATATTCAAAGACGTGTAAAGTAATATATTTTAGGTCCGGTTTATATATTTGACTAAAAATCCAATTTCTTACCCTCTTAAAAAAAGCCAAGCTAAAGGCATAGTAGGCAAAGCTCTCAAAAGGGCCAACCCTTTATAGACTGGCTTACGGCCATATCACGTTGAATACACCGGTTGTCGCTCGATCACAGAAGTTAAGCAACGTTGAGCCTGGTCAGTGCTTAGATGGGTGACCGCTTGGGAATACCAGGTTCTGTAAGCGTTTAGTGACGGATGTGCGTTGTGGTGCAGTGGATATCGGCTCGGGAATAAAAATCGGTGAAGCGAGTTCGAATTCCAGTTGAATATCCAGCATTCACTTAAGCACTGGTACCCGTGGGAAAGGTATGAATCGGTCCCTTCCTGCCAGTTATAGGTTAAATACCAGAGTAGTACTTGGGGAACCTGACTTTAAAAACAAATCCCAATGAATTTTGACACACGAAAAGAAAAAAAGTATTACTAGACACAAAAACTTATATAACAACAACAATAAATTGTTGAAAGAAAAAGGTATTACCAGCAATAAAAAAAATTAGTTCGCCGACGACAGTGATATGCCATAAAACAAAACAACCAACCAACCATTATAAACTGATAACTTGGAGAGTTGAAAAACATTGATTCGGCTGAGCGTCATCCAGTACTCTATTAAAAAAAATCACCCCATTGTTAGAATACTACTAGTATATTTATGTTACTTTTTATTATATTTTCATCAGATACAAGGCCTAAAAGCTATTCAAATTCCAAGTAATGATAAACAACAGAGCGTAGTAGTAAATATAAAATCGAAAATGAAAAGCCCAAGTATCTTTTTTTTTTTTTAATCATATCACCCCATGCAAGGCGAAAACGCCACTGATGCGCAGGAAGCTACGTAAGAGTGAAAAGATTGGAAAAGAGAAAACCGGAAACCACATCCTAAACAGGAAACAAGGGATGAGCCTCTTCACCTGTTCAATAGACGTGGGTGGAGTGTGACCCGGGCGAATGTTTAGTCTATCTACTCCAATTGAAAAAAATAAATAAAAAAAGAGTGAAAAGATTGGAAAAGAGAAAACCGGAAAACACATCCTAAACAGGAAACAAGGGATAAGCCTCTTCTGTTCAATAGACGTGAAAATATAATATATTTTTTTTACTAAGTTTAAACAATTTAGTAGAATTTATTCTCAAAATTAAATAAGTAAAAACAAATATGGTAGAATAAATTAGCAGAAAATTCAATCTTACCACGTGCGAGCCACTGAAAGTTGAGAAAATTTCTAAAGTCACACCAAATTTGCTCTGATTTTTCCAGTTTATGCAGGCTACCAGTAAATAAACAGTGTGTTAGAGAGAGAGGGACAGAGAGAAGCAAGTGTCCAGTAACCGGAGAGGGGGAGAAAATAGCTGAATTCAAACAGTAACGGACTTCAAAAAATATATTTCTAATTTAAGGAAAGACATGAAAACCTTGTAAAAGCAATAGAAAAATTGTAAGGGAGGCAGCTGAAATAAAAACAGATTTAGGTCAATTTTAGAACAATAAAATCATAATAAATATCTAGTTATTTGGCGAAAATATAGAACAAATATTGTAACACTAACTTTCAAGCAGTGGTCCACTAACCAAACCAAATTTAAAGAGAATCATTTTCTACGGTTAACAATTGCAATATATATATATATATATATATATATATATATATATATATATATTGCAATAGTAACCAGAGAAAATATTTTCTCTCTCTCTCTCTCTCTATATATATATATATGTACACATATATAATAATATAATTCAATTTATTTAACAATTAAAAATATATTGCGACACGCCATGTTCTATGTTCGAGATTTCTATCTCTCATCAGGTAATGATAATCATAGTTGTGAAAATGGTTTTCATGTAAATATGAGAAACAATACGTTTATTATGTATTGATATGATAAGACATAAAAGATATGTGTGTCCAATTTAACTAATCAGTATAAAGTTTTATTTACACAAACGTTCCTTTAAGCTAGATAAAAAATGTTTTCTTTCTTCATCTCTTTTCTTTTTTCTTCTTTCTTTTTTTCTATTATGCTTTAGATAATGTTGTGATATGGAGAAAGCTAAAGGAAAAATTATGTAACAATAACGTATACATTAACGGAAATATGGTCTAGAAGAGTTGTTGTAATTTAGGATGACGATTTGGCCGTTAAGATTGAAAGAAATCATATATTCCTCAAAAATATATAATTTTCAAATTTCAAGTAAATCTCTATTCTGATCAGTTAAATTGAACACATACATTGATTTTCATGTTCTCTCATATCTATGAATAACAAACGCATTGTTTTTTTATTTTTAATGAAAACATTTTCACAACTATGATCTAACCTTGCATGATGATATATATGTGTGTTATCAATTATAGTTTAGGACATGTATAAATTTGTAGTAAATAATAATTAGTACATGTTCTAAACTATAATTTATAATTAATATTCACAGCTGTATATTGTCTATCGGCCACCTTTTCAAGTTAATGTTTTGAACGTTGTCAATAATTCTTCGTTCCTTATATATATATATATATATATATATATATATATATATATATATATATATATATAAAAGAATGAAAATGAACGAAAAGAAATCCATACGTACCATACGTATTATAAAATATTAGGGAGCGATTTTAAAACGACTAGTGTTATCACTGTTCTTTTTAGGGTTTTGCTTCCGGTTCCTTCTAATGTTTTATTGTTCAGTCTCTGCCCAGTAGCCTTTTGTGTCTTGGTTGTGTTATCGCTTTGCTTAGTTTGAATTGATTAGAAAATATCATAGTAAATATCAATACATGCAAATGTAGGAAACGAAAGCGACGGTGACAATGTCTTGTAAATATCGACCTGAATCATGCAATGATTGTATAGAAAAATGCTTTCAATCGTGCATAGCAAATTACACAGGAATAATCAACACATTGCGAAAACACTCAACAGGATAGTAGACTTGTAAGTACAAAGTTTCTTCTCATTATAATTCTTGTTTTTGTTTTTTTGTTATTGCTATTATTATTATTATTATTATTATTATTATTATTATTATTAAATTGGATTGGCTCTTGGCAACGATCAATCTATAGCGTTCCATCTTTTTTCAGGAATATATATGGTGAGACCACTGATGTACCACAACCAATGCGTGATGACAGAGAGCATACCTAAAGCTTCTGTCTGAACATACACTTGAAAACCACTTTTATTTGAGTCAAGTGTACAACAAAGATGAAAACAAGAACTAAAACAATGACGATTTAATCCATACAAGATTTTCATATTCTTTCATGCAATATAGAACCTAAAAACATAGTTCATACATACTACACTGTAGTAGGACCAGATAGATTTTTTAGCTCAACAGAAAATAGCAATGTACATTGACTAATGGTTTTAAACCATATTTTTTTTTATTTTTACGTGCAACATATATGCAGATAATGGCCTATATACATACTACATCGAGGTTGTTCTATACGGAACCTGTAGCTTAACAGGAAATATATATGTATGTAGCGTACAATGATAAATATTTATTAACAAGATTTTTATTGTTTCATACAATATAAAATGACACTATAAAACACAATCAGGGGGTACGTTTTACGCCTAGACTCATATTGTATCTGTACCCTGCGTTCCTAATAAATATGCATATATGTATAATAAGCAAACCGTGTCACCAAAAGATTCTGCTGCTGTCGTCTACTGCGGAAAGTTATAAATAACAAGTCGCAGTTCACTCATGAACTGATAGTGGCAGATTTTAAAAAAAGGTGTCTGACCATGGGTCTGGATTCGGATTGCACCCTCTCATATGTAAGTCATAATATGTTATCTCTCCCAGCTTCTATTCTCGCATGCTGGATATATTACACAGTGTTTTAAACTCTCCCTCATATCTCCATTATATCGTGTATATATCAAATATCAAATTTGTCAAGCTTTCTTTCGGCATTATATTTTTTTAGAATATTCAGCTCTCTATATTTAACATATTTATAGGAGTCATTTTGTTTATATTTTAAGAAGAATTACTAATTACTAACAGCAGAAATCTATTGAAATACAGTGTCATTCTATTGAAATATCCGTGTCATACAACGTTGATTATTTTAGAGGAAATTTGATGGTGCATAATGATTTAAATATATATTTTCTTTGTTCTAACGAAACCTTCCTCTTTCTTAAAATTTTGTCTAGTCTTTGGCAGTCAACTTCCGGTTTTTCAATTCACATACTGATTTTGGTGTTATTTAATTACCGTAGAATTCCTGGCATTCATTTACGCGCAAATACCATTGGTAAAGATTTCTTCCCCCCTCTTATGGGTCAAATACTGGATAGATTAATTTTTTAGCCTTGGCTGCCAACAGGCTTCAGCAGAAAGTAATGGCAACCTACTGCTGAACAATTTTCTGTATCATGTATGGCACCTAACGGACTGAATGACTTAATTTCCACTTCTCCGATTTGTAGTTCGCATCTATAATCATCGTTCACGTTCATAAGAATATATTCCCTTTTCTTACAATTAATCTTTTATTAGTCCTTTTTTACTTTCCGTGAGAGTTTCTACGGTTTATTTTCTGTGTCCGCTAACAAATCTGCTTCACCTACATATATAATGCTTTTAAGATTTTAGTCACGAAAATAAATCTCTGTTGAACATTTCCTTCTCTAAAGATTTTCTCAAAGTAAAATTTAAATACATCCGGTATGAAGAAAAACTCTTTCCTTAAGTCTCTTTGTGATTTTGTTTGTGGAATTAATATTCACGCAGGATATTTTATCAACTAGACTAGAAAAAGATAGATAAAAAATAATTAGAAATTTTGTTTTACACTCAAGCAAATCAAATCCCTGATTGATCAACACATAGTATTATTAAGAAATAAAAACAAGAATAAACATGACACAATATTTAAGTATCAATATAGAATCTTCATACTTTGTAAATAAGCATATACATTCGCAAGAACAAATATGGAATTATGGCAGAAATCAGTGAGGCAAGTGGAATATTGTTGAAAACAAAAAGGGACACCACAGATTCAGGAAAGAAAAATTGAAAAAATAAACAAATAAACGGCAGTTTAATTTCTCGACCTAATAAAAGTGAGACATCAGATGAGGATAATAGACGGTGCCAAATGCATGTAGTCTAAAAATATCAGAATGTAGCTCAATGAAGTTAAAACTGTTTGGCTCAATAAGAAAGATGCAGAAGCCAGGAAATTACAGGAGTAAGTGTTTATATATATGCAGCAAAAGATAGCATGAATAATATGACTGATTCTTTTATTACAATGTATAAATTTTAAAAAAGAAATTATCGTAAAGAAAATATAATATTATCTAATTAATCATTTATATTAGAAACTCTAACATAATGTCCAACCAACACACTCGATAGAAAATCCAAAAAGTAAAGTATTTCCTTTATAAAATTGCAACAATTATATTTTCCAGCTTTTTCAATAATTATTTGCACAGTGATTGTTTTAATAAAATCTCTTGCATTATGCTTAGGCTTTATGTCTTTAAAAGCGTTGGTATACATTGACGCAAGGCCTTATCATTTTAGAGTTGAAATAAGCTAAAAAACTGTTCTATGCTAACAGCGTTTTATCCATTATTTCCTATTTGTAGAATGCTCTACTAGCTATCCACTCAAATTTGATCTTCAATAAGTAACATTCTATATAAATCGTTAGCATCTATCTTCTGGTTTCTTGTTCTTTATATTACTCTCTCCATAGTAATGATTTTTTTATCATATTCCTTTATGACAGTAATCCATAAAACCTGGTGGTATCATAGTTTTGCTTGTAGTAAAATTATTGAAAAAACATTTAACCTGAGTGTAAAATGTCTAAAATATTTATCTTGCTTATATTTATTAATATTACGAATTTGAGAATTTTGTATTGCGTTGAAGAAAACTTTTACGCTATTTAAAGCAAATGCGCACAAATTTTAGATTATTAATCTATGACAAATTTTTTCAAAAATATAAACAAAGTTAAAATAATTTGCAAATTTTAGCGGATCATGGCTACTTCTCTGTGGCGGTAACAATGTAAAACATTAACGAAAACCATCACATTCCAAGGAATTTAGGTACCACTGCATCTGAACAAAAATGGTAGCTAATAATGACTAGTTTTAATAAATACAACACGATTCTTTGGACACAGATGAAAAACCAGTAGATGGTGGAGTTATATATCTATCTAACAAAATATGAAGAAAACACTCAATGCGCTTAACATTCATATTGATATGTTAGAAAAATTTGTAATTCAATATTCTTTTAAGACATTACTTAGTTTGGATCTTTGATTTAATCTACATTTGTCATTCGATTATGGCAAAATACGAACCAGAAAACAAAGTAAAAATTACATCTCGTTTAGTATAATCAACTGTATATCTTACACTCATATCACCCTGAAACATCAGTCTCCGTAAAATCACCGACGGTAAGCAAATTTTACCTGCTCAGTACCTAGATGTGTGACCACCTGGGAGTGACGGATGATCTAAATTTAATGTGTAATGGATAATGACTCAGTATTGTTAACAAAAGATCCGAATTTCAATTCCAGTTGGGTTCGTTATATCACTTACGTGCAAATGTCTTTGTCAAAGGAATCAATCCTCTTCTTCAAATAACTATCTTTTTTTATACAAGTTAGTGATTAAATATATTAATATTACCTTAAAATATATTCTTACAACTAGAAATCATTTTAAGGCTTTATATATCCGCCAGTGGTCAGGTAAACAGTAGGAAAAGATTCACACAATCAAACAAATTAAAGTTTGAATTTAAAAACTTATCAATATTTAACTGAAGAAAAAATAACATATTAAATACGACATTTGTACACGACTAATAAGCTCGAAATGAACAAATCAGTCAGAACAGACAACATTATAAATATGACAATTACTTTTGTAGATGATAAATTCATTGATATTTTATTTTTATAGAAATTATAGCACTAAGGAATTTTTTAAAGTTTTCAAGTCATTCTTGTAACGCTGCCAATGAAATCAGGTTCATAGAAATAAAACAAATATAAGGTGTCATCAAATTATAAATTGATTGATAATTTATATTCTACTGAGTAGTATATTGTAGCGAAATCAGCCATGGTAAATGAGAGGAAAAAAGTCACTTCGTTAAAGTTAATAAAAGAAGAAATGCGATTTTTATTATTGGAACTTTATCAGATTGATCAGTAAATCTTAAAAAAGGTATCTACCTATTTTTCTGAGACCAACTGTAAAATATGACAGAAATGTTTTCAGCGAAGTTTTATATGAAACTCTCAATCTTATAATGCGGGAATTACATTGGAAAGAAATTGTTTGAATGTGTACATACATCAACTTAACGGCAAACACAAAAATATACTAGAGAGCGAAAATGATGCGTTTTGCAGAGGATGTTATCTAAAAAGTGTAGAGATTTACTGACTGTGTCTTTAAACTAACAAAAAAAATCATTTGATGCTCAGACAATTATCTGCTGAAGTAAGTTTTAAAAGAAAAATAATTCGGAAAGAACTATTCCAAATAATAATTGAAAAAAAGCCAAACAAAACATACTAAGCGTCAATGGGATGAAGAAAAATAAAAAAAAACAGAAAAAATACATTTTCGTTGATCTTTAAATCTTGGGATTGTAAGATGTCAAGTAATTCTTGCAACATAGGATAGATACTTTTAAAATCGAAATCCAAAAGAGCATAGGAATAGATTGGCTTTTATGGCCTTACCCGAATTACAATTCTTCGGGGCATTTAGTAATATATATCATTTGCTATCCTTTTACTTGTTCTTTCATCTATTTACACATGCTAGGTAGGTTTTTCAATGCTTGTCTTTGTCTATATTTTTTTTTAATATTTCCCCTGAGTATTACTATTTTTAGTATTTGTCCCAGAAATATTAACATTCCCTTTCTGATTATATTTATAATTTAACTTAATGTTTATATATTCTTTAAAATTCCCTTATTGATCACATGCTCCTTTATGTTTTATCTTTATTATCCTTCTGTAGACCCACGTCACTGTCTTATGTGAGAAGATATTTTATATCTTTCTTCAGCATTCTTGTTTTTGGGCTTGACGAAATTAAACTGTTTCTTAATATTTTATAGAGTTTTCTGAAGGCACTAATTACTATACCAAATCGTTTTTTGATTTCTGTCACGTTTTACGTTAGCTATTAAAAAACATGCAGTAATTTTGTACATATCTGTTTACTCCAATTCATAGTATGAAGCTTACTTTTACTGCCTTTCTCTGAGTTCCTACATTTTTCTGTAAATAAAAAGCTGTCAGGTGACAGAAAATATACTTATAAATATAAAACAGTGTGTTGCGTTGCTATATTATTCAGAGTTTCTGTATATCTCTTAAGGTTGTGAAAATTTGTTATATATGAGGAAGAAAAGAATTGAAAACATAATAGAGATGTTTCATCGATATATATTAAGCAAATCTGGATGGAATATGTAAAAAACAGAAAATAATAGTAAAAAAAAACAGCTTCCATACTTTGTAGGGCATGATTTGGCAAGAAAAATAGTTCAAGACAAGAAATGACATAACTGACGAGTTCGAGATCAGGAATGGCAAAAGTACCAACAATAAAAATGGGTTATGCATGAACAAGAATTAAAATACGATCACTAAAGACAGGGAATGTAACTGAACAACGATGAATTAACATTGGAAAGAACATAGTGTTTCCTCTGCATCATAAAGGAAACTTTGAAAGAAAATTGAAACAAAAACATACTCAGTATTTTACAAACAAATGTAGTCGATATCGACTCGAAACGAAAAATCGGAAGACCGAATTCCAGTTGCATTTGGTGTATTGCTTTACGCGCAAATAATCTTTGGAAAGTGATTAACTAGTCTCTTTTCACTCTAGCTACGAGTTAAATATTAAGAGAGATTGGGTTCTATAGACTTGGTTGGCAACTAGTGTACCGCAGAAAGTAATGGAAAATTACTGAAGGAAAAGCTTCTGCCCTGTCATACATGTTTTGTTCAAAGTATGATCGCCCAAATGTGTATCAAGTATAGCACTGAACTCACTGTCTTCTTCTTCTTCTTCTTCTTCTTCTTCTTCTTCTTCTATGTGCCCTGTCCCTTCAGGACGTAGGCGACCAGGGCTCTCTACGTCTCCCTATCACTTGTGGTCCTTAGCATGTTTCTTCCTGTTACTCCTGGCAATCCCCGTTCCGTTATCCACCCGACCAGGCCCTGCAAATATGTTATCCGATGCCTTCCTCTGTCTCTCTTTCCCTCTACCTGGCCAGTCAGTATCAGGTTCTCCAAGCTCTCCTTCTACATTGCGTGTCCCAGGAACTTCAGTTGTCTCT
Source organism: Ascarosepion bandense (assembly GCA_037127315.1). Taxonomy (NCBI): domain Eukaryota; kingdom Metazoa; phylum Mollusca; class Cephalopoda; order Sepiida; family Sepiidae; genus Ascarosepion; species Ascarosepion bandense. The sequence goes on from JBBBDQ010000250.1 coordinate 282,753, forward strand.
TCCTGATGCTCGGTATTAATTTCCTTATAGTTGCCATTCTTTCCATCACCTCATCGTTGCTTGCATATTTAGTCCACGATATCCGCAGCATCATTCTGTAGAACCACATTTCCGCTGCTTCCAGTTTTGTCCTCATTTTTGATGATATTGTCCAGCACTCACTGCCGTATTGAAGAACTCTCAGCATATAAGATATGTTGCCAATAACTGATCTTTGGGAACCAGTGTAATTGATTCTCTTTTGAGTAAAGTACAGAAAATTTACAGAAATTGGTTAGAAAGTGATGAAATAAATGCACATGTTCATTCATGTATTAATAACTTAAATGGTATAACAAAACACCATTCTCAAAACTTTGAAAATATTTTAAATGCTCAATGACTAAACTTCCTATGAAATTCTATCTTTTAATGCTGTAAAAAAATAAATATTTTAAAGAAAATACGTACAAAACTAAGACATAGAATGAGACAATTGTCCAGACAACATGCATAGCCATCTGCGTGAACAAGGTTGTTTTATACTTAAAGATGTAATTTATTTCATGTTTTTAGCTTCAACTGCATGGATCTTATTATATATGCTCAAATCATATTATATACGCAATACGGTAGCAACAAAAAGTGAAGTAAATATTTTGTGAATATATTTATATTGACTGATTTAATCATTTAACAACAAGGCAACACGACACTTATGAATTTGCGGAAAGTTAAATTATATGCGAAAAACATTTTGAAGGAGAGAAATATTTTGTTTAAAAGTCACAAGAGAATAGAAGAAATGGGAGTTGTTTTTTTTATGCGCGCAAAATACATTGATTTCCTCTGTGATGATATTGAGGGTCATGAACAATAAGGGCCACGTCGTGCTTCTAAATTATTCTTTCAAGCATGTAGGGTTAAATCTATAGTTTATACCTTAGAAAAGTAGGAACATCGTTTGCAAGATCTTGATTGAGTAGACCGTTCAGGTAACTGCATAAATTTGCATCCTCCCCAATTCAAATGATTGCTTGAAAATCTACCCCATCGTTTTGGTATCGTAGTTCACCTGAAGTACATTTATTCCGACGTGTCACTGAAAACTATACCAATAAACATGAGCAGAATAGCCCGAATTCATTTCAGAAGGGAACGTGAGGTGAATATGACTAAATATCAATTGATCAAAGTATGTAACAACTTGAAAAGCCGTGACGAAACCGTTATCACTACTGCTGGTGATGGAACTAAATCGACATATATTTTTCATATGTGTATTAGAAAAAATGACTAGAACTTCGAACTGAACTTTTATTTTGGTCACTGGGATGGATTTTTCAACTTCTAGGCGTCAGGTATTTTCCGGGTGCCTTAGTTGTTTTTTTTTTTTTTAAATCAATTCTAAAAGATTTTGTTTACCACTGCTGTAGCGATGCAATGAACTCACAACTCTTTGGGTCAATTCATAAGATATAATCAATATTTTTTATCCGATGTGCCATTTTTCCTTGAGGAAACATGGCTCTGGATCAATCACCAGAACTAATTACCCAAAGAAGGCCGGAGAGTAAGTCGAAGAATATGTAATATGTCAATACAAAAGAGGAAAACAGTCTGAACAATGTAAATAAATAATATTATTATGTCAAATTAAAATAGGGTCTCAAATACCTGACTCACCGCTTATATACATATGTCTGCACATATTGCTTGTGATTGTGTGCCCGTGCGTTTGTTTTTGTCTGTGCGTAGCGACAGTTTCGAATTGAGCATTAACATATCATTGTGAATCCCACCAGCCTATGAGTATAAGTTTCTTTATCGGATACTGCTGGCTTAGGATGTTAGGTGTGCTAGAAACCGACTCGTCATAGTCATTTCAGTTCATAAGCAATTTTTTATACTAAATACTTTATATTATTTTATGCATATATTTTGCTATAATATTGTAAATTCTAAAAATGTTATTGCAATTTATTAGATATTTAGATCTTGCTTTTCCCTTTACATAATTACTATGAGATTTAAAAAAAATTCCGTATCTGCTCTCATGTCCAATCAGATATTGTTAAGATTATGGCCGCCGTTAATGAATCCTGGTACATTTCTAATTCTCACAGAATCGCCTCATGTTATAGGGTGAATAAGTAAATTGATACATCCTAGTATTTATAGACCTTTCTTTTATTGTGTATATGCAGAAGTAATTTTCTGTCCGTATGAATGCGGCTTGCTTCATATATATGTTCCACATTATTCTAATCAGTAAGTTAAATGCCAAATTTGATACACGCTTGGGCGATCATGTATCGAAATAGACATGAGTGTGTCTACAGAAGTACTCTTCCACTAGTTTTTATTACTTTCTCAGTTAGACTGGTTGCTAACTAAGGCTATAGATCCTTATCTGTCTTGCTATATATCACATAGAATAAGGAAGAAGAGAAATATTAATACCTTTCTCAAGAGTATTTGCGAGAAAGGCAATGCAACTTATTCAACTTGACTTTGAACTCAGCTCTCGAATTTCTCTTTCCAAGACAATAACCGCTGCACAACAACACACAGCTTAGTATCCAAGTGTGATTTCCAAAATTCAATACGTCGAACACATGTCGTGTCGCAAATCGTTAAAGCAATCATAATTTTGTTAATATACAGGAAAGCTAATGAACTCAACTATCTGATGTATTCACCGATGGAATCAGCGGCAAACATTCAAAGTAAATATTATTGACTATCGTCTAAGCAGTGAAATATTGTACTTCCTCCAGGTCGACTTGCAAAAGACACGTTAAGCATTCATGGATTTTTTGCCAGATGTTAGTTCTGATGCGTAGACAGAATTCGTCAAATGGCTTGTTTGCAGCAAACATACCATCACAATGTTCTAGTGAGGAACGAAGACGTTAATGGTGATGAGGAAAATGTTAGGGCTGATTGCAAAATCTACCGCGCGATAAGCGATATCGACCAAGAGTCTACTGTCAGTAAGCGTACTTTGATCGATCGGTAACACAAACGAGCGATCAACCTGGCAGAAAAAAAACTGACAAAATTTTGCTTTACAGCATCGATTTTTTTATATCTATTTAATGCAACAATGCTTTATTCATATATATATATATATATATATATATATATATATATATATATATATATTAGCAAGCAGATGTCTAGCCCTACGGTTGAGCAGAGATACAGCAAAACATGCTCTATGTGGATGACTAATTATGATCTTGTTATCCAATTGAGCTCTCTATAGGGAAAATTTAAAAAAAAAACTGGAACCCCTTCTGCAATTTATGGATGACTCTTTAGGCATTAATTGAGATCTGTGCAGGTGTATGTATAAACCGCGTAAAAGTTCCTTCTCTCTCGCAGCCGTACGCCGACAGCTTAGTGGTAGACTCTCCGACGGATACTAAATCGGTCGAGTGTCGATCCGGCTGGAAGTAAAAAGGTACCTAGTCACATAGATGAGCTGTGTTTTGATTGTATGTGGATGACTATATATATATATATATATATATATATATATATATATATATATATATATATTCCATTTTTAAACGAGTTATTTTGCTACCCAGGTTTCTACCATGAGTGGTGTCCTCATTATGACGTTTTAATCCATGGTTGTATGAACCTAAGTGGTATTTCTTAGAGTGGATGCATTTTGTCATAATTTCTGTTTTTTCACTTAACAGTTCGTCCTTATTTGGGGATGTCATAATTTCAAATTTTTCTTTTTGTTACAGTCTACCTATTTGTCCACCGTTGAAAGGCTTGTCTGTTTTTACAAGGCTCCACGTTATGTGTGGATCATTTTCATATTTTGATTTCAATTTCCAGACGCGGTTGGCCGATTTTGTATTGCTTTTTATTTTTTCTATTTTAAATGTTGATCTGTGGTTAAACCACCTGGTCTTAGAGGTGTCTTTGGTTGAGACCAAATATATGTTGTCTTGGCTATCTGGGTCATGTACCTCTGCCTTATAAATTATTTTATTTGTGTTGCAGAGACCTAGAAGTGGAGATTTATTTCTGTCCCTGCAGTTGAATACTTTGTTGGTGGTGTGATTGGTACGATGCTATTTACGTTTCTGCCTTGTTTGTTTTTTATGAAACTATCTAAATTATTAGTGCAACAATATCCTAGTTTCATCGTGTTTCATCGTATTTAGTTTAATTATGATTCTTTTGGAAAGTGCATATCTATTAGTTTAAAAATGTATGTCTTATTTTGGTCTTTACTTCTAATTAAATAGTGGGTCGAACCAGATAATGTTTCGTTTTCTATTGTTGTTTTTGATTTGTCTGTTTGGTTGTGAATTATATTGTAAAACGTTTTATGGCTAGAATTTCTTAGTGCTTCCTCATATATATATAATTCTCCACCACGTGAACTTTCAAATAAAAAACCGTTACAAGAGCGTTCTTAAAAGGTAAAATCAGTTATTAAAAATTACCTGAAGACACCACTCATGGTAGAAACCTGGGTAGCGAAATAACTCGTTAAAAAATGGAAAAATATTCAAAAGTTCTACAATATAATTGTATAGAACACATTGTAATACAAATGTGTACGAGTCTAACCCTATTAGGACCAAAAACTAAGTATTATATATATATATATATGTGTGTGTGTGTGTGTGTGTGTGTGTGTGTGTGTGTGTGTGTGTGTGTGGAGAGAAATGGAGCGATAGATGCGTGTGTGAGAGAGTGTGTTGTTGAGTCTGTGTGTGTGTGTGTGTGTGCGTGTCTGCGTTTCTGTGTTAATATTTCATATAGAACACATTAGAATAAAGAGAAATAAAAATTTTATCTAAGCCGTTTCGCATAAAATATTCTCAGTCCTTAATATTGATAAATTTCCGTAAGTGTCGAAAAGTTTCAGATAAGAAACGCTTCAGAGATTGCACCTTATTATATATATATGTGCGTTGTGGTACAGTGGATATCTTCTTGGAACAAGAAGCCGGGTAGACGAGTTCGAATTCCAGTTGAATCCATTGTATTCCCTTACGCGCAAATACCCTTGGGAAAGGTATTTATCCGTCTCTTACTTCCAGTTATGGGTTAAATAGCAGGACAGATTGGGTTCTATAGCCTTGGTCGGCAACCAGTCTACCGCAGAAAGCAATGGCAACCTACTGCGGGATAATCTTCTGCCCAGTCAATCATGTCTCTTTCGAGACATGATCGCCCAAGCGTGTCTCACGTACGGCACTTAACTGATATATATAACTTAATTTCTTGCTTAGAGTATTTGGTCTTTTCTTGGTTTTTTTTTACCCCCCACCTCCCCCGTCGGGTAGGCTGGCCTGTCAGTCTTTGTTTGGTGGTGTCTATTTATTGGATTAGTCCTTGGTTTGCCTTTGCCCTGACGAGCCGTTGTGTGAAACCGCGGTAGGTTTTGGCGATCTTGTGATTTTTTACGTATATATATATATATATATATATATATATATATGTATGGTTAGGGACACTTTTTAAGAATTTGAATTTTGGTTGTAATATTATAAAACAGTTTTAAATATCCCTGAATCTACTGGAATTTCTAAATTGTCGCTAAAATTATAAAATTATATACAGTAGCGAGCATAAAGATAGGAAAGATGTTTAAAAAATTTAAATGTTAAATAACATTTTTATTTTAAATCTTCATAGAACATTTTATCCCGGAAAAATATGGATATAAAGCTTAATTATATAATTACATAATATAAAGTTCAATAAATTTATTTTGAGAATGTTTTAGAAATGATTATATAATATTAAAAACATGCATGATTAAAAACATCAGAACGATTAAATAAATCTATAAAATTTAATAATTATTTTGCGTTATTAAAACGTTTGAGAGGTAAGAATATAAAATCGGGTTATTTACTAAATCACACCGGCTCATTACTGACTCATGCGTTGTAAACTTGACGAAAACATCTGGGAAGCTTTAAAATAAAAAGTTATTTCATATTCTTTTTTCCTAACATCGTTCTGTCTTTATGCTCGCTTTTGTATATTGCAAAATCAACCTATTATAATCTATGTCTGTAAACTGACGTGCAAAATGCTAAATCCATATCTTCTCATCGGGATTTGTGCGAGAAATAATCTATTAATGTGTGATGTATTTTAAAATTCGGAGTGTCATTTGAGATTCATTGGTTTCTATGCGCCAATTTGGATATTGATAAATGGATGCAGGGACGAGTATGTTCTCTTATCTAAAGCTGTTCTTTCATCAGTCGGAAGTTACATGTAAGCTCATTTCAGCTTTCGTATCAGATACGGTAACCTTAAGAAGGTTTCTTTTCTTAGATAAAACGAAATGTTCTCATTTGAGACAAATACTTCTCAGCTGCACACATTTTTTTCAGATTGCACGAACGTAAATTAAATTAGGAAAAGTGATCGCATCATTTACAGTCCAATCCGTAATATCGACAAAAGTTAAGCAATGTTACAAAATAACATCGAAAACCTTTTTAGGGTTATACAAATTCTTATGCAAGAAAATTCTTAAAAATGCGAAATACCGTTTAGAACGTACCGTAAACTAATGTAGCGAATATGTTACACCGAGATAAAAACTAAAATAAACTGCTTATAATTTCAAGTTGAACGACTACATGGAAAATATATCTTCACCTACTGTTACAGTGAATCGGGTCAGAATATATCTTTCACAAATACAAGAGTACCATTCGACATTGCATTCAATACTGTTGTCTTATCCGATAGGGTTTTTCGGCAAAATACAAAAGTGATTCTGCAATGTAATCGATCCTGATTTTAAAGCGCGACATTAGTCATTTTCCCAACCACTGGTTGTGAATTCGCTCTGTTTTTACTAGTGTTCTTACGAGCTAATCACGAATATACTGGAGATACTGAATCGGGAACTTCAGATTTAACCGCCACTTCAACTCTAGCGGTTTCTTTATTCGGGTTTCTCGCCTATGGAACTCTCTTCCGTATACTTGATTGCCTGATAGTAACCATCTCGAAAAATTTATGTACAACGTCAATTCCTATATTTTATCTCCTTCTTTCTTTTCCTCATATCTTTTCCCCGAAACCAACTGTCAGTAGTTCTTCCTTTTTTATGCCTCCCCTAATGCCATATCCTTGTGCACCAATGGCTGTAGATCCTTTCCTTGTTGGAAACGATTATATATATATATATGTGTGTGTGTGTGTGTGTCTGACATATCAAAGGTTAAGCTTAAGCTTAATCATTAGGTTTAACGTAAGTATTTTGTACTCTTACGAACATAGTTAGATCATTCACTAACACCCTGATATCAATGTCCAAATATAGGCGAAAACACAAAGACTTTTCATTTGGATTTCGATGTATATATAGTTCTACAGATGGATATTGTGGATTTAATGATCCGAATATTTGACCAACAACAAAGTTCAAGAAAATGTATAAAGTAAAAGGGAAAAAAGAAAAAAACACATACAAAACATTAGGAAAGAATGCTTAGAAAGTATGATACTCACATGACTGATTAAAGGTAAGAAAGAAAGCGAAAAATATCAGGACCCTGAATGAGTTTCCGATCTTTGAAAATAAGCTTTTCTTCAATAGAAATGCTTGAATTTTCTTACAATTGTTGCTTGCATTTTAAGTTCAGTATTTAATTTTATGTGATATTATTGTTCATGAAACGTTTTGCTAAGAAAAAATTTCCCTTCAGCAACTGTAATCCGTTAAACAAACACTTTACCAGTATAAAATAATGTAGTACAAGTCACAGCAATTATAATATTTGCTAGCAAACCTATACCAGATAACTTTAGGTAATTTCAAATGTACTTGCTTGATAGGGTAAGTCCTCTTTCATTAACATAAAAAAGATCAACACATCTTTACACTGCGTCTTAGAATACTTTAGTTGATCAATTTTACATATTACGTACGAATTGCATTCACTTTGATTTTTGTTAAAAAAACAATTTCATAAATGCAACATTGCTATTCAATTTTAATGACAAATGTGAAAATACCATTTTACCTATTTTAAAATTTTCCACCGTGGGTGAATTTCAATATAAAAAATGAAAAATATACATACTGTCATATGGAAATCATATATATATATATATATATATATATATTGCTTAATTTTTATATAGACGCGTTTAATGTTATAAAATAGTTGTAGATAGGTGCTTATCATTTTAAATATTGTTTTGATAATTACAAATTATTAAACAATTTGTCCGAGAGTGCTAATTGCGGAAACTAAAATGTGGTAGAAAAAGTATGTAAAGATTGAATAAACTGAGTGCTTGCAAAATTACCCACTGTTGAATATTCTTTTCAAAATTTATACACGTAATCTATGAGTTTTATCTTAATATATTATTTCTTATTTTATTTAAGAACTGTTAGAACTGCAACAAATGTATTCACTGATTGGATATATAATCTTTGAGGAAACTATATTAATTTCCTCTTGTTCACAAAAGTCAATGTAGAGTTCAAATGGATCCGTTTATCTTGTGCTCAATATTATGAATGCTGCATTTTAATTAAAAAAATAAATATTCTTCTCTTTTCAATTTTCTTATATCTTTTATTAACACTTTCCTAAATTGTCAACAAGAAGAAATTTACGATTCTTTCACTGTGATTTTATTCATGTCTTTGTTATTGTTCTCTCTGTTCAGTTGAATCTTATTAGTTTCTTTTATAAGAGAATGAAAAATTTGGTTGAAAGGATGGTTACTACTTTATTATTTCATTCCTTTTTCAATCCTGCTTGCTTTCAACGAATTCTTTTTTCACTATCTTTAAGTATATGCCGAATATTTTTATGGGAAACATTCTTTTCAATTTTTAGTCAGAATAGCACAATTAAACCAAATAATATATCGGAGTGCGAGCGAAGGAATTTTTTGTAATTGTTATCAATGCAGGAATTAGAATACAAGTGCGGAGTTGATATTCTGGTCTAGTAGGTTGTGTTCATCGGGACACCCAAGCAATCTTTCCCATACACAGCATAGGAGAAATCGGGTTTAGATACTCAATATATTTCAAGCGTTAATTTGGAAGATAATTTTCAGCAAAGTATTAAACCTTTACTGCTGTAGATGTGTTAACTTTGAAGCGACTGAATAGAGGAGGTATTTAGAAATTGTTGTTGTAAATCACCCTCTTGAGAGCTGCTACCAATCTCTACAACAGAACTTTCATGATGCTCAACGTTGTTTAATTCTATCATCAAACAGTAACTTTGCAACATGCAGGGAAAGACTGCATGCATTACGTTCAGAGACAAAGAGGTGTAAATTGTAACCAGACGTGTTTCTCCGGTACTGTCTGAAGAAAACATTCTTGCGATCTATAGCATACAGGCTAGAATCAAGGAGATGAATGAAACTTAACTTGGGATTTTCTTGCTAAATAGAAATCATCGATGGTGGGTTTCACCCAGTAGGAGAAATCAAAGGGGAATCTTTAAACAGATAGAAAAATAACTTCGTACCAAGGAATATCGCGAAAGAGGTTACTGAATGAACCCCAATCAGCGCATTGATAACTAAATTATTTCACGTTAGTTTAAGGTTCCTAGATGAACGAGAGGCCGAAACATATGTCTAAATCTACTAATGCATGTACAGAGTTTCTATGAGGGCAACGATGCAGACCATGACATGAGTCAGTGATAGAGTTAATGAAAACATAATAAAGACGCACGATTTCCGAATTATTGTGTGTACGACTACAGATTTCCAGTACATGTATGAGAGATTCAGAGTACAGGACTTTCATGACAGCAAGAATAGTGACAGAGGGTTTTACCCACTTGGCAGGATGGACATTAAAGTCACTGAACATATATTTGCAAATGAATATAAGGAAATTTAGTTTTATATCTTTAATTGCTTATAGCCATGGAGTTATTTTGCTTATTAAAGCACAGAATAGTAGTAGCAGTCGATTGTCAAATGCAACATGCAAGAGAAGAGAACCGGCTCAGACTGCAGTATAGTGAGTTTTCAGGATGGTCGACCGAGGATATTTGCAAAGATAACTATCAATGTCTGACTAGATGCTGCTGGAACGCCGATATTATTCGACAATGGATCAGAGCAGCCATTATATACTCTTCGCAAGAGTTCCGGCTTCTAATTAACCTATCGGGATGCAGCAACCATAAAACTCTCAATCCTGTACCCTCAGTATGAAGAAACATTATCACCATCCTCGTTGCTAAAATTATTTACCACACAAATGTTAAAACCTAGATATAGAAAAGGAACCTAGAATCACTTGCTAAACAGGAAACAATGTATTAGCTACTATTCTTATCCATGAGAATAAGGAGTACGAACACGAACATAGGTAATCCTACTTAATCTATTGAAAAGCGGCAAAGCCATAACTCTGAAAGAAAATCCTCCAAGACAACTCAAATTATTTTCACACCCAATTAACTAAATTTATTCAAATCTTCGAAAAATTAGCTTATTTGTCAATTTAATCGGCTCCAAACAGCGCTTTATGACGATGCTATCTTTATCTAACATACCAACACATTAAGGTCAGAAGAATGGAGAAGTGAATCTACGAGTCTAGATTCAATAGACAGGTAGTAGAGACGCAGAATAAGAAAAGTAAAAATAAAGAAAGAAAATGTAGCATAAACTTTTTTCAAACGAGAATGACTAATACATATTTAAAAGAAAATCATGAAGAAACATCAAATGGAAAATAAAATAAATAAGTAAACATAGAAAAACTCGTAGAAATTTAGAAATAATAAGGCCGAACCTGAGATATGTGTTGTGTGCAGAAAAAAAATGGGAAATAGGCTAATCCATTTCTAGGCTGTAGAAATAGAAATAAATATAAATTACATTTGGAAGCAAAGCCCATATTTTCAGAAGTATAGAACCGTCTCGTAATTTCTGTTCCTTGTTCCATCCAAACCACACTTGGTAGCACCTCATAGATTTCCAGGAATGGGCAAATAATTCATCCAGAACCTGAATGCAATCATTATGATAAATACTCAGAAATGGAAATTAGCGAGTTACATTTCATTTATATTTGAAATTGTTATAATTATTCATAATTCAAATAAAGATATGGCTCCACCTTTTTACACCCAATTATTGATTAATTGATAAGACAATCAATCTCTAAAATATTAGTATTAAAAACTGCTTACAAATATGAAATGTTGATAAATCACAAAAAATATCTATCAATAAACAAATAGTTCTCAATAAATTTAATCCATATTTTGAAATTAATTGCAGAACATATTTTTCTGTTAATTACGGTGATATATGATATTTAAATATATGTGGAAGAAAACACAGCTTGGTAGTATGAAAAAATGATTTTTTTAAGAATAGAAAAGCAGTCAAAATATATAATATAAAGGGGATAACACAAAATGTAAAAAGCCCTTTACCCATTTTACAAAAATCTGTTACCCACACAAAAACGTTATCTTTCAGTATAAGTATATATTTCTGACATGAGATATTTATCTATTTACACTATTCACATTGTTTAGACAGATGTACTGTTTTTTTCTTTTCATATTCATGAATTTCGACCGTTGTACGTATCAGTTAAATAAAATTTTCAGTTTGAACTTTCAGTAATCCGGAGAACGACGGAGTGTACACCAGCCGACACGTCATAAATATGGCAACAACGATGACGCGAGCATACCGAACAATGTAAATTGTATAATTAGAAACTAATACTTGTAAAATATTGCTTAAATTTTCGTGATGTTTATGTCTTAAGAATAAAACCATTTATGGTTGAATGCGGTTTCATATATTTCCCGAAGTATTATACGCGTAATTATATATAACAAACGCGACAGTAATTAGAAATGGACATTTTGATTTACAATTCTAACCGATTAGCCATTTCACCACACGCACATACACCACGAGGTATTCCCAAACTATCACTCATTTTGATAGAGACAAGATCAACGATGCGTAACTTTGGTAATAAAAAAGAACTTCTTTTTTCAGCATGATGTGACCATTAAACAAATTATATTTCACGACCACCTATTTAACCCAACATCTCTATTTATTTTTCAGTTGAATTATTCTTGCTATTCAGGATGCAGAGAATACTGAGAACAATGATCCATTAAGAGATACACTCTTCTATTTCTTTGGTTCCAGAAAAAAGCTATATTGTGATATACTAAGTCTTATAAGCTTCTCGTGGCTGCCAGAGCTACACTATTACATCAACGCGATTATTATATAAAAATGAGTCGTCCGTCTATATGTCTTTCTGCTATTGCGGAGCGTAGTAAAATCCACTGTACTGCCGTCACCTAAAATACTTTTTTTTAAACATTCAGCCTTTATTTAGGCATACAATTGATTTATTTCCACAGAAGTTATGAACAGTCCTTGGGGGAATAAAAAATTAGACGGTTTCATGATAGCTGACAGCTGAACGCAGCAGTCCGATATCGTAAATACCTGCTTCAATAAATTTAATCTCGTAAATAAAGAAAAAAAGTGTCCTAATAAATCGAAACATGTTTTTATATTAACTATATTAAACAAAAACCTGCAGATGAAATCTCTGCCATATAATCAGACAAAGTGATAAATTCTATATTTTTTAAAAACCTGTACCATAATGCAGTGTCCTTTCTCCCTTCAGTGCTATGCGTGATGTAAGCTTAAGTGAACATGACTTGCATGCGATTCATGATTGACTTCCCAGAGGAATTCTTACAGTAGGTTGCATTTGCATTTTGCTGTAGACTGATTGTCAACCAAGTCTATGACACATAAATGTTGACCACTAGCTGTTATAAATTAGGGATTCACACATATCACAATGTTATCTGCTCATAAGGGAATGTAACAATCTTGATTATAATTCAAAAACTGCTCTTTGATTTCTAATTCCGGACCGTTATTGAATAGGAACGTACTAGATTAAAGCATCTAGTAATGTGAAGCGGTCGTACATGGTTGTACTGATCATGCCCAAAGCTGGTTAGTGTTAGTGCATGGATGTTAGTCCGTGTTTTCATGTGATATGACTGGAAGCATTATTGAAAATTGGACTTGAAATGTTCAAATGAAACTTAAAATATTACAATGCATACATAGCATGAAACATATAAAACATTTTTTAGTAATCAATAAATTTTTACATTATGAGAAATGGGAAATGTTAACAACAATGAAATTAATATGGATGTTTTAATACGAAAATTGGTAAATACTTACACGATTTAGAATTGGTCTAGAATGTAATACACATTGTTAAAATCTCGAACAGGCTGCATCAGATAAATGGAGCAGATTAATTTTTCAGTATTTTAGAAACTCACTCATGTATATTTTACGTTTACTACGAAATAGGGGATTTGGTGTGTTTAGTCTAACATGAAAATTCCGTTTCTAAGCTTTTAGCTATATTCGAGGATTTACTTTTAAGCATGAAAAAATATGCAGTATTCCTAATTTTCGCAGAACTTTCTTGAAAAGCTGATTTGAAAATGTATTATTTCAAGAATAATCCAAGCAATATTCATATGCTATTTCATTAGATGCATTAAATGAAAATATATTCAACCCAGAATCATAATTAGGATTCACCACAAGCAAAAGATGCATTTTTATTTCCTGTTTTTGATGAAAAAAAAAACTGTAAAAATTGCAAACGCTTACAAAAAATGCTAATCAATGCATTCGATCACGCACCCTTTTTTAGATAATAATTAATAAAAACAGAAACACACATAAAATTGAATATAACATCATAATGCCGCTGGACACAAATTATAGGACAATGATCTAAACATTAAGTGTTTATTGAAATCATTGTGTAACTACTGTCATCATAATGTAGGTAAACGGTTAAGCATAATGTCTCTTTAAAGGAAATGAAACTGTTATTTGGTGACACAACAATATAGTAATATTGTCCTTGTGACATATTTATTTTCCATTTAAAATTTGGTATGCCCCTGTACTTAATTGAACGGCTCTTTCTACAACTTGCGAATTTGCCGGTAAATTCAGCAACTCCAAAACTTTTCCTTTCAGTAGAACGTCTTGTAGATAATTACTTGAAAAATGTCCTGCAATCGCATGTTCACAAATCTATTTTATGAGAGAATAATCATATTTGATGAATTCAATTTTATAATTACTTCTTTCGTGATTCGTTAAAAATATTGGAAAATTTACATATATTTGTATTTTTAATTTTTTTACCTTCTTCACTCAAGGTCACTTCATGACTTCAATATTAAGCAAAGAATATTTTTCTGCAACTAATCCGAAAGAACTGTCTTGAATTTTTTTTAACGAATCATTCCAACTTTCGGTTGACTGTTGTTTTGTTATGTTCGAGACATTTAGCTGTTGAACAAGCTATTTATACCGCTTTTAATTTCAACGCATATTAATGTTTATATTTCAATTAAAATTAATGCTGTAGAGTTTTCACTGATCACAGAAATTACAACACCCAGATGATGAACATAAGTTTAATTTAAAGATATTTCTAAAAGATATTGTAGATATTTTATAAAAGAAATTTTGTGACCTTTCTTACCGTGTGAAACCATTATTTTCAATTTGAGGGCCACGTTTCTAAAATCGACCTGGCCTACTGATGGAAACAACACTAAAATAATATGTAATATTTCATGTTTTGCAATTTCATCTAAAAATGGTTAAATAAAGTTTACATCATTAGTAATTTATGCACATTAATGTTGAAAATATTCCAGAGAATATATATTTGGAAAATCTGAAATATTGTAAAAGTCATTTTAATAATGATACAAACACTTGATATCTAAAAAGGATTAAAAAAAGATATTTAAAGATATTTACTGTTATTGTCATTTTTTTTATAGCATTACATTCTTAAACGGGTTAACATATGCTCAGCAATCAAGAATAGCAATACTTTTTTCCGGACAGCAAACGTGGCTAATTGTTTATAAATATTATCCGCAACTAAAACGAATTTACTGATTATTCAGAAAGTTTTTTTTATGTATCGTTCCTGAAGACTAACGTAGGAAATAGCAGAAAACCATAAAGAAAATTTTACGAAACTCAGTACATAACTGCCAGAACCACCGATAGAAGATGAGAAGAATTTACGAAAACAGAGTCATAACGTTCATTGCAACGTTTGAGCACAAAAAGTAAACAACAGCGTAGGAACATTATTTAGGTAAGACGTAAATGTTCCTTCAGATTTATGAATGTGAAATATAAAATAATACTCATGATTATATTCGGCTATAAACGCTTATACATATGCAGCTATAAATAGAAAATGCATACGTATATGATTTTAATGAAACCACACACGCCACGGCACTAAATTTCCTGGTTCTTTTCAGCATCTCTCGCAGCGTGTAAAAAAACAAATGAAAAGAATTTTTGGATGATAGATCTTATTACTTTAGGTGATATACAACGGTTATGGTCTGATGTGTACTAGCAAGAAGAAAACAAACTGCGGAGAGAAATTTTCCCCGCGAGATTCTGCCTTGTTAATGGAGTTTCTTTTTGAAACTGCTTCCGTAGAAGCATTGGAATTTCTTTTGATTTGTGGATTGTAATTTTCTCGAGAGAATAATATACATTTTTTCGTACCATGAGTGCGCGTTGAAGCATATTTACCATTTTATGTTTACATATTTTTTGTCTGATATATAAGAAGATGTGCAATACATAATATTAGCTTGTAAATTCGTATTAAAGTAACTTTTCTCACAAACAATTACGAGAAGAAATTATTTTGGTTTATTAAATAATTGATTAATATTGTTAGAGTAATGGCCGTGAAAATGGCATCCTGTTCTATTTGAATTTATTGTAATATTTTATTTTATGACTAAATAATCTATTTAAGTGATACGTAACTTTTTAGAAATTCTCCAATTGTATCGTTAAAATTTACCGCAAACTGCGGCCTACAAATCGACCTAAAAATTCCGAGTTAGGCATAAGAATTCTGAAAACGTTAAACACCAAACTTACAACAAGCTACAACTGGCAAAAAAAAAATTAAATATTTGGTAGGTTCAATAAACTGTTATTATACGTCATTAAATTGGCATTACTGTCATGAAATACCGTAGATGACACACATAATATATCTAATTGTTTGAATGTTAACTTGTGTTAATCTGCGCTTTGATCAGTATTTCCACTTAGCGTATGGCCTCCTTGACGCGCTGCGCATTTACAGATTACTGAATACGTGTTATTATTTAATGACTTTCTATTAATGTTTGTGTCGATATGAGAAATATATTCAAAGAAACTATTTTTAGTGGGATTTGTTTGTTTCAGCCTGCTAGAGGGATGGTAAATGGCTTGGAGTAACAGTAAGTTGTATGCAACTTGGTGGAAAATATTAACATTATAACGTGATATAAGTCGACCTCTTGTTAATTTTGTTTTAGGCTTGAAATATCTCATACTCTGCAATTTAGGGTAAGCTTAACAAAATAGTGCAGTGGCATTCAAAAATTTTTAAGTAGGTGGTCATTTAAAAAAAGAGTAAGATATTACAAAAATATTTAAAATTGAAAAAGATTTCCACTGAAGCAGACATTAGAAACGGGGGAGTGTTATTTTTCTTTCTATCTTCCCTATCAATCTTTTATTCTTTCTTTCTTTCTTTCCTTATTACTAAACACTGCTTTTGAGATATATATATATATATATATATATATATATATATATATATATATATATATATACTTTTTTCATCTGTTCCCACACTCGAATAGGAATGGTCCATTGATTATCTGAGGTAATGGCAGGGCACAAAATTTGTGCTAAAGAGAACTATAAAAAGATTTATAAAAACTTATTCTCACGCAAATACATATACACACCACAGCTATGTATACCTATGCTTTCTTTTCTTTATATGTGTGCCAAGAATAGACGTAAACCTTTTCATCTTCTTTGCTTAGCTTTCCTGTATTTTATATAAATATCAGTAAAACGTCACAGACTTTAGTTATCTTACTTTTCTGATGAACCTTATTTATTAAGTTAATGAATGAAATAAGTCATGGTTTTCCATGCTATAAAATACCCATGGAAATACTCTCATTACTTCGTTAAAAATTTTAGTTTAACAACTTTAACAAAATAGTAAAATAACAATCATAATTACAAATGCAGGTCATTAATCTAGCAATTATGCGAGTACAAGTGAAAGGATTAAAAAAATTAAAATGTTTCTATTTCACTAAAGCAGGCATTAAACAGATAAGAGCATTATTGCCACCCCAATCGTCAACTTTACCAAAATATATGGTATATAACAAAAAATAATATCTTTATTAGAATATTACATTAAAAATCATAAATACAAATGCTGGTCATTATTTTCAAAAGTAAGCGACTGCAAATAAAAGGATTTTAAATAAGGTGTCCATTTTACTAAAAAAGACATTAAAGATATAAGAATAATACAGTATTTCTTTATTTCTTTAAAATGCCTTTAAAGTTCTTTTAATACTGTTGTGAGACCAAGACTCACAACATGGACTCACCCACTGCTATATTAATAATTATGTGATAGCAGTAAATGTGTGAGGAGGAGGAACAGATAGTGTACATCTATTTTATATTGTATATAAACATATTTTTATTGTCATGGGTTTTCCCCCGTTTTTAGTTATCCCTCGTAAATATGTGGTATTATGGTGTTTGAAGGTTTGGGAGATGATGGATGGGTTCTTTTGGTGATTGAGCAAATTGTAATGAATGAATGGGTCGTGATAGTGTTTAGCTAGGTACAAGATAGTTAAGCGAGAACCAACCTCTACCCCTCCGCTTGTTCGGCCTTGTGCCATAATTGTATTTTTGAAACAATAAATAATGTGAGGAGGAGGGACAGTCAGTAGCACTGTGCGCATGACCGGCAGTCTACTACTGGATTCATAAGCTCTACTTATTTGTACATTTCTTCTTTGTAACTTTTCTGTAATACATCCTTCTTTAATCTACACCTCGTGTTCCGTGTTATATTTCCGTGGACCCATTTTTGGCTCCACATCAAATACATATTTACTTTTGTATCTCCTTGCAATGAAACAGAATGTTTATATAAAATTTGTGGACAAATGACAGGGAAAATAGTGCAGGGCGTAAGGAAAGTGCTAAGAAAAGAAACAAACATATTTAAGATTATGTCGATTTCTGCGACATAAACATGTCTAGAAATCGACCTATTTCTTCAGCTAAATACAAATGGATGCCTTTATATAAAGAAGTAAGTGTTTAAAAACGAAAATAATAAAAATTGGCAAAGTTTTATATTTCAATGACGCATAGGGTAGATGCATAAGAATGCTATTAAATCATTTATGTTCTCATTGTTTGTTTGCTTTTTCTTTCGTTGTCTCTGTATAAATAAACAGCGTCTCTAATTAAATTAATGCCTATCACTATAGATTTCGAAATACTAAAAAAATGTATGTCTCCCGACAAAATTAGATGCGTTGTACCTTCCCCTTTATATCAAGCCACGAGATTCCTTGACATTAAGATGATAAACTATTAGACATATCAAGATAAGAAGATTCGTAATAAAATTAATGTATTTGTTAGAATTGTTTGTTTATTTTTAAAGAGATCTCTCTGCATTTTGAGAGTATTTAGCCATGTTTAAATGTAACCAGCAAACTGCTAAAAAGCAGGACTGACAAAAGTAACAATAACCGATAATAAGGGGAAGAAAAAATACAAAGAAAAATATTTCTAAGCAAACAGTATATAAGCAAAAGAGAACTAGCCAAAGAAACAGTAATAAAGGGAAATGTCACAAGCGTAGGGTTCGAGTTGGGGTTAGAGTTCACCATCAGAAGAGATACAGTCAAATGAATGTGGCATTCTGCCGTCAAGGTAAGAAAGGCCACAAATATTGTAGATGAGATAGAGAAATTTTTCATTTCTAATGGTGAGTGTGAAATCGCCGCATACATCTTTCTATTTGTCTATAAATTCGATGAGAGAATTTTTTTACCATCATTTTTTGGTATATATTTTTATTCATATCATAATTTTTATTCTATTATGTAAAAGTTATCTCCCTAGCCACGTGGATGTAAATTTGGGGTGTATGATTTGGATTTTACGCAGGGCAGTCGTTGTTTTTCTGATTAAGGCATGCATGAGATTTTTGTAAAAATGTGGTATTTTGGTGAAAGGATTATTAAAACGTTTATTAAACGTGTGAATGGGTCAATAAATGTGACTTGTTAAAGTTAAGAATAGCTATGACTAGCAATCCATATTTTCAGAATTTTGCAGTATGTTCATGTATTCTTTTTACATGAATAATATTCTTTTCAGGGATTGAAATCAACATTACAAATAATTGTTATGAAATATTAAACAGGTATTTTTGCCGATTTAATTCAAACGATTACATACGCAAATCGGATTATATATATGTATAATTATATAATATATATATAATTATCATTTATTAGATTTAAAAAATTGTATATTACACAAAAAGTTTAAGTTAAGTAAAAACAAATGTTTTTCAATTTGACAATTTTCTTCATAGAGTTTGTACAAGTTGTCGTTGACGAATGTCGACAAAAATCACAGGGATGTGCTTTGTTTATTTTGGTTTAGCGGTATATCAATATATATTGGTTATTCAAGGCCAAAACATAAATATTTTGAACGTAATTGCAGGCATTCAAGTGCAGATAAAATATATTTTATATATATATATATATATATATATATATATATATATATATATATATATATAATATATATATATACAATATTTTACATATATATATATATATATATATATATATATACATATATATATATTTATATATTGCTGGTATTTTTACTATAAAAATAATTTTCTACTTTCACGGCTTTTTGTTTTTTTTGTTTTCACAATTTTCTCATAGATTGGGCTCTTTCTTTTTATTTTTATCTTTTCACCCAAAGCAAATCGAGAGTGCCACTGCTCTGCAGAGTGTTACATAAGTTTAAGCAGATGAAGAGCAAAGCAAAAGACGGATCTGTTACAGGGTGTGTCAGAAAAGAGCAAGAGAAGGATGAGTATACCGGTGTGAAGACAGTTGTGAGGGTAGTTTGAAAACAGACAAGAACAAAATACACTGTGATGTTGGAGAAAGGACGAGGAAAAGATTGGAGTCAAGTTGATAAGAAATGGCAAATGACATCGCATTTAAATTCTTGGAGATTTTAGCCTTCTGGGAAGCAAGTATACGAAAGCGCTTTCCACAGCCAGGAAGTGCGCGACTAACCCAAGTCACGGTGAACGCTGAAATAACGTTGTTAATAAGAGGCTCCATTCTGTTCAAATCCTCCAATCTTACGATCGGAGGCCTTGGTACCGAATATAGTGCAAAATCATTGTACTAAAATGCGCACGAAACATGACAACTGTCCCTATCCATGAATAGACAAATAATCCAGATTTTGAAACTGGTGTTTATTTTCCGACTCTCGGTAAAATTTACAATTACAATCGCTATTAAAAAAAACGCGAACCTGTCTCGAAAGAATCCTGCCTCTGCAATGTAATTCACTATCATTTCAGCATAATTCTTTTCATTGATTAATAATGTATCTTTAGATTTACTAATTCTGATAAATATTTATCAAACAAAATCTATTATGTTAAATATCTGTTAGCCATGATCTTACAATGAGGCTGATGTTTTAGATAAATATTTGATATTTTACGGAATAAAAGCAGACAAAAAAATCACGGATGAAAATATCTTATTCTAATTTGCAATATACTGACGACGTATGAATCGTGAGAGTGCTCGCTTTTTGTCTGCAACCTTTCAGCAAACCTGTCATTCTACTGATTAACACAGTTAATTTTAGTAATATATTTATTTATATTCTAATATATTTCATTATTAATTGTAATCGTATAATTTTCTATACTCTCATTGTTTTAAACATAATATTTTCAAAACTTTATTTGATATAATAGATTTATATATATGCTTAAAATTGAACATCATTCCATAAGCTAAACTGCATCCATCTTTATAGTTCAATTTCCACATATTAACATTTAAATAACATGCGTGAATGAGATTTCATGTCGCGTTAAGTTTATTTTAAAAAAATAAAAGATCGGTGTATATTAGGTTTGAATTTTTCTTGGATTTGATTTATTTGAACAGAAAAAGTTGCAATAAGGAAGCTGTAATAAATAAATCTTATAAACCAATGAAAATTTGGATCACATAGGTATGATGGAAGAGCAAATTAACGTAGCACAAATTAAATTTTGGTAAAATGCGATAAAATTCGTAATAGAGAAGTGTCTTAAAATTAAATTTATAAGAGTAGTTTGATATTTATAAAATATGGTAAATAAATTTTTATTCGTTCAATGTTCTTTTTTAATAGTTATCCTGCATATCGTTGTTTTCTTTTTATTCTTCTTTGCGCCTTATATTGTCGATTATTGATCCTCCTGACTTCCTTTCCTTCTGTAAATAACCTTTTATTTCTGAGATGTTTTGCATTTAATATATTTTCATATTTAATCTCTCTCCTTAAAAATCCACTAACATCCATTCATTCAAGCTTAATAAATAGGTTGTATGTATCTCCCACAGTCTTCTCTGCGATTACATTATTTTCCAAGTCTTTTTTCCTCATTATATGCCCACAAAAATTCAACTAGTTTTTTCCTGACGTTAAGTACAAATGTCTTCTTGTTGCTTATATCTCTAAAAAATTTTCGTCGTTCTCGTATCTGCTCCATGTTATTTCTAGCATCCTTTTGTAAAACTTCATTTATGCTGATTCATCATTTTCATCTGTGAGATTTCTGGGCCTTCACTTCCCTATAAGACATATATTACATCACAACTCATTACACATATGATTATTTAAATTTATTTTCCAGTTAAGTAAAACTTTCCTCATGTTTTGTAAACATATATTACTATGCCAATGTATCTTAAAGTTTACGTGTCTACATTCTCAGATATCTAAATTGTTTCATCTCTTTGATTTCCGTATCTTTATTGAAAAAAATTACGTGTTGAACTTCTCTTTTGCAGGCACACTCTTTCTTTAGTCTTCTTGTAATTTATGTTTAGTTCTTGCTGCCTTTTTTCAGTACCCCCTTAGTATTTTTCTAGTTTCTTATTGGTTTCTGCTATGTATCAATAATGTGCCATCTGCCTGCTATATCTTGTTATGATTTCAGCTACCAACAATAAATATTTGTAATGCTAAATGAGAAATCCTTCAGATAATAATTCTAAACTACCTCAACTTTAAACTCATGAAGATTTTAATTAGTACATGTCGACGTTCCGAGATAAATATTACGGCTGTAATCAAGATTATGATATATCTTAATAATAAAAATCATGACACATCGATCATTTCAACAATAGAATGACGAAGATTAACCTTGATAGATTTAAAAAAATCAATAAATAGATAAATGATACAACATAAAAATCAGTTCAATATGTTAGCAAAACGTGAGTTATATCAAACATAACTACATACCAATCTAATTTATATCCTAAATAGATGTTGAAGGAATATTGATAATAACATTATTGATAAAGATTACAAAAAAACGATCGCTTTTATTCTGAAGAAAATGGAACATCTAAACCTGAAAAATATATTATCAGTTGACTTTATTGTAGAAACATAAAATATTTGAGATTTATTTGTTGATGTTAGATTGAAAATTATTGAAAGACCTGTGACATAATGCAATAAAGTAAAGGGAAAATGCAAAAATTACTATTAAATATATGGAAGAAATAGTGAATTGCTGTCATTAAATAAACGAACCCAGATCTGAATCATGTATGTTAGATGTCAAATTCAAATGAGGACAGAAATTCCTCCATCAGCTAAATATTCTAGCAGAAAGCGGAAACATTAACACCCGCACCTAAAACAACTAATGAAGCTGTCCTCAAATTACACTAAGTGCTAGAGACAGGAAATGTTAAATATAAAAGAAGGAGATATTACTGAACTAATAAGTAAGGTCTAATTACCTATATGATAGTAAATATAATAAATGCTGGATATTTTCTCCACACAGGAAGAAGAGACGTGAAAATACAGATATTGGGTTCTACAGACGGACGTTGAGAATATCAGAACTTGCGAGTAGGTGGGAAATCTTTAAGACAATAGTGACAACAGGGATACTTGCAAGACATCTAAAATTTTTATGAAGCATAATATGGAAAAAAGCCTAGTGAATGTAACACTCTAACGATAAACTGACGGCCAGAGAAATAGTGGAACAGTGGATATTTTTTTTATTATTCAGCGTAAATGGATGGCATAAAAATGACAAAAACAACGCCAAATAGTCACATGTTTCTTAGAGAAACAAATGAAATGAAGATGTTACGAGATATGACGCCATACGATTTGATAGAATGCGGCATATATATGACTTATAAATAAATAGGAAGATCCCTAATTTTATTTTCATAACGAATTTTAAACCTTTGAATGTCTTAATTTAAAAAAATATATATAAATTCAATATAATTATTCAATAGCTAAACAAGTGTCATCTTTACTGACTGATTGGATTATGTGTTTTTTAAGGTTTATCAACCGTTTGACGTTACTTGAAATTAATTTTAGATGATATTATATTTTTAGAAAATAATAGTATATTGATACACATCTGAATAAATATATAATTGTTGTGATGGCGGGAACTGTTAAATGAATATAAAGAACCCGACTGGAATTAGAACTGGAATCTCCTATTTCTAATGCCGAGTCTTGACCTAGTATTCCAAAGTGCTCATCCATCTAGGTACTCATCAGGTCTGATGTTCAATAATCTAATGAGATCCGTTGTTTTAATGCGATATGACCGTTAACCTAGTATCTGCTTTAAAATATATAAAATGCTAATATGAAACGTAACATTTAACTGAAGAAGACATAAATAACTAGTAAGTTTAATTTGTTGATTAACATCATAGTCACTCCTTTTAGACTATTTAATTCCGAAATTTACTTTTCTTATGAGCTTTAAAATAATAAATATATTACTCTGTTTTTTTTTCAATTGAATAAAAAAAATATACTGTTGCTATTTCTTTTACTTTGAAAAAAATACTGATGCTAAATTTACTACAAAATTGTAATTTGAAATTATCATAGTATTCCAAATTTAGTTTGGGTGCTTACTACTTACCCTGACTGGAAGTCTAACAGGTGCTAACAGTCCGGACCAGAGTGTACCTGGGATGAACAGCAATTAAGTGGTGTTACTACGCTACTCGGTAAGAATCCTTGCGACCAGATGTAGTTTTTGTCATACTCAGGATAAAGAAAATACATAAGGTCTTACATTTAAATAACTGTTGTACCTATATGCACGCTGACAAACTGATTCTGCTTTCATACTGACAGATAAAACGCAAATGTTATTAATATAAAATAAACACACATGCGAGGTGATTTCAATATAACATCTTAATGCCATTAATATTAAATAGTTTTAACCTGTGAAAATTTCACGTTTTTCTAATGTTAACATTCTGAAGAATATTAATTCTTCCATTTATGATTGAATAAACGAATATCAAATTCTATTACAATAAAATATTCGTAAAAATTCCTCTATTGTATCATTAAATATTTAATCTTAAAAATTTCAAACAATATTGCAGTAATAATCATAAATATAAAGTTATCTCTCTTCTTCGTTCATATCATTTCTTCTTGCTTGCGTTTTTCCTCCATTATCGTTACGGATTGTTTGTCTCTCTTCTACTCGTAATCGTTCTCGTTTTCTTATCTGCAGTTCTTTTGCTTCCTCTCTTTATTATTCTTTCGTCCATTACATTGACTTTCTCCCAAAATATGATACATTTACAAAATACCTTTTGTGTAATTAATTACTGCAAAAGCGTGACACGAGTAGAAATCATTATGGCTACATTATATATATATATATATATATATATATATATATATATATCATTCTTTGTAATAGATTATATATATACTTTACAGTAAGTCTCTTTTCATTTTATATAATTTCTGTTCGAGGATTTGTTTTATTTATCAAACATGTTCGTGTGTATGTCTTTCGGCGTT
This sequence comes from Ascarosepion bandense, assembly GCA_037127315.1. Taxonomy (NCBI): domain Eukaryota; kingdom Metazoa; phylum Mollusca; class Cephalopoda; order Sepiida; family Sepiidae; genus Ascarosepion; species Ascarosepion bandense. The sequence continues at coordinate 307,917 of JBBBDQ010000250.1, forward strand.
CCTATATTCCATCTGTTATGTCTGTCTGCTTTAATAGTTCTTTCTAGAGAAAGCTTTTACGGAATTAAAGCATAGATATATTTTATATAACTCTTTCCCGATCAGGAAAAGGCCTTTTTTGGTGGAGGTTCCGTGACTTGATTGCCTTTTTAGTTTTTAGATGAAACCAGACCTCAAATGGAATGCGAACATACTATCTATTGTTAAAGATGCCGAATATCGTCGGCTGCCACTCCTTTAAGTAGAACACTTTTGCTATCCTATAAATTTACAATAGTCAAACCAGACCAAAAAATAGTCAACTAATATCATGACCTTCGTAACCCATTACCGGAAGATGATTTTCACTCGAACAGCCACTTCGTAAAAATGTTTTCTTTGTGGAAACTTCGCCTAAGAGGATGCTTCCCCGATCTCAATAACTTTAACCTGTTTAATTCTAGTGTTAATTTTTATTTTCTTATATATCTCTTAAATTGTGCCTCTTGTATGTAAGCAAAAACTCTTTTTCCCTTGGGCCTTGTACTAATAATAGCAACAAAAATGTCTTAACAGATAGATTGCAAATAAAATCAGTGTTTTTCTTTCTCTTGTATCAGCTATTGTTTCCTTGAGTTATTAAGTAGCAAATTGCATGCGTAGATTAGAGCAAAGACTGAATATCTAACAGTCAAGGTAGGGACAATATTTTTATGAAACTCCTCAACAGTTCCTCATGATTTGCAGTAACCTGCATATAGCATGAACATTTTCCTGTTAATTATGCAGTGTTTCAATTATACAAATTGTACACATGTTAATACTCATCCTGTGATTGTCGCACAAGCTTTCAACAACTCTGAATGCATAGCTAATAATTTAACCGGATGTAATGGGGCGTTTATGGGAACAATAAGTTCTTGTTGTTTAAGGAAAACAGGTGTTTCTTAACCTGTTGAGCAACTACGTTCCTCCGACGTTAATAACGTGCAGGCTCCTGTGATGTCAGTAATTTTCTTTGATGTTCATTTTATTTCTTATTCGAATAATTTCTTATGTTGTGCATGTTTTAACGCATTGGAATATATGTACATTAAATATGCACACACTTAGACGAGCGCACACGCAAAAACATACATACATATAAAGAAGTCAGATTTTAACTCTTTAAACAAAGTTTTAAGAGATAACCGCGTTTGAGTAGACTCCCTGATTATTTAATAAACAGTGTAATGACGTATTTTTGCCTACTTCCCTGCATATTCGAGAACACTTATTTATAAAATATATATTCCAGTGTCGAACTTGTATTTACCTAATAGGGTAATCCAGCAAATTTGCTTTTTTTAAAATAAAATTTAGGAATAACAGAAAGATAATCAATGACATTAGAAATTTCTTTGTTTGCGTTAGAACTCAAACAATGAACAGATTTGATTTCAGAGTCAATACAATATTTGTGTTTAAATGCATTATTCATCATTTTTCTTGTTTTTTTTTTGTTTTTTTTTTATCATCGGCGCACCTCGGACCAGAGAGGCGTAAAGCATACAGATTTCAAAGGTGGTTATTTACTTAATTTCATCAGATCACATTCGGTACAAATATCTTCCCAAAATCTATGCTCACACATCGAATGAAGACTATAGATAACTTTCAACCTCCCAAAAGATTCAGAAATAAATCTAATTTATGCTTAGTAGAAATTATTACAATTAGCAAATTCAGAAAAACTAACGAATTATTGACCAGAGAAATGAAATTATTTTTGTTGCCATTATGAAAATAACTTTGAACAACCTATTAAAACGAAACTTAAATTGACCCTATTCTCTCATACTTGATTGTTCATTCCCATCTTGCGATGATTATTCGTTAGAGACTTTGAATTATTGAAAAAAAGAAAGAGGAAATATGCTATGTAATAAGTATATATGCCAAAATATGTGTACAAAAAATTTATATTATGTATGTTAGTTGTGGTGCGGTGTATATCGAATCGAAACGACAAATCGGAGAGCCGACTTTGAATTCCAATTGAATTCGTTGCATTCATTTACGCAAAATATCCTTGAAAAAGGTGTTAATGCTTTTCTTCCTTCCAGTTATGGGTTAAATAATAGAACAGTTTGGATTCTATACCCTTGGACGGCAAGCATAGCGCAGAAAGCAATAGCAAACTACTGCGGAATTATCTTCTGCCCAGTCAGTTTTGTTGCTTTCGAGACATGATCACCCAAAGTGTGTATCACGCATGGCACTTAATTGACTGACTGATAAAATTGAAAAACATTCTTCTTTGTTGATTTATGTTGTGACCTCATCACCAAATTATTGTGGTAAATGTCGGAATAGTATTTAATAAATATATTATATGTGTCATATGGTTAAGTCCTTATAACAACCTCTGCTACGTATTAATTTCGCAATCAATCTTACTATTTTTTCTTAAACTAAGACTTTTAGGACAACAGTTTAATCGCATTACTTATAAAGAAATAGAGATTACGTGTAGGTTTAATAACTGGGTCGCACACAGTAGAGACAAAATTGGCGATGTCATGAATTGATACCAAAATACAGAACGATAGATAGATGAAAATTAATACGGGGACATAGCGAGCTAGCTAGCTAGCTAGATAAATAGATATAATTTAGCAGATTTTAAAAGCTATGAATGAAAAGATATATAAAACAGACGAGAAGTTGAGTTCATTATAGGTCTATCCTTGTCGGAATCCCTGCATTTGGTCAGACCAGACGAAGCTATGCTGAATTGTAGAGTCTCATCTGTTGTAAATAGACAAGAGCTCAGCGTCGAGTATATACGGTCTACGGGTAATTACTACTCGATCCTACGCGCTCGAAATGCTTCACGACATTGACAGATGCAGAGAGCCGAATAGATAGATAGATAGATAGATAGATAGATAGATAGATAGATAGATAGAAAGTAATTTAAAGTTTGTGAATATAAATAGAAAGTGATATATTACCAAACATAGAACCCGGAAGTTATTATATATATATATATATATATATATATATATATATATAATATATATATATATATATATATATATATATATATATATATATTATAAATTATAGTTAAGAACATGTGTAACACTATTTTTGCATGCGGAAAAATGTAATAATATTTTAACACGACGGAGTGAAAGAAATTATTATTCGTTATATTATTGATTGTGCAGATTAATTGTTTCAATATGAGCAGAGAAAAAAATAATCCTAATAGATAATAAAATTGTTTATTCGGTTGCAATATGAACGCAACTAATGACTTGTCAAGAGAGAAAATATTGCAAAATGAAATATTGAAAACTAGCTGAGTGGATTTAAAAAATTCCAGGTGTAGGGAGCAGGTTAGAGGAGGTTATCGCTTTAGCCGGCCATTGTAGGGAGCAGGTTAGAGGAGGTTATCGTTTCAGCCGGCTGAAACAATGGAACTAAGAAACGTACCATTGAATGCACTGAGCCTTACCGCTGGTAAAAGTGAAAAGTTATCCGTCGCCAAAACATTGTGTTGGATTACTGAAAAGAGATTGTTACAAATCATTGATGCCAAAAGGTCGAATCCTGAAATTTTCAATTTTCCTGTGAACAGATTTAAAAAGCTGAAAAATTATGAATGAAGTCAGTTGAATCAAAGGAAGAAGACGGAAAGAAGGGATATCAACAGAAATATTGCTGCTTCACTGGTTCAACTAAGGGAAGGAAAGTAACTTCTCTTCAAAATGGGAAGGCGGGAGTTATTTCATTGGCTAAAAATTTGATTTGCATGGACACCTCGCGTCCGTCACGCCTCCCCCATGATAATTTCGGACAAGCATATATATAGAGCACCAGTGTGTCAAAATCTGCCGGAGTTGTTATTTTTATTTGGGTTTAACTTAGTGTGAGTTAAGTTCGGGTCAGGACGAGACCAGTCGAGAATTAACGACAAGAGAGTGACGGTTCCCAGCCGGTGTGCCACGGCTGTAGATATATAGACCTTCGCCTCCGATAGAGTTCTGGCTGAAAATGTAAACAAACAGAGAGTGACAAGAAAGAGTCCAGCAGACTTACCGACTAAAAACAGTTCAAGTCGAACAAAGAACCAACCAGTTGTTGCGCTGAGCAAAGACAGAGAAGAAGAATTACCGCCGCCGCTACCCACCACACACAAAGACCAACCTTCGGCAGTTTTTGTAAAGCTTCGGTGAAAAGCTCGAATAAGACATATTGAATCGTCTCAAACTTGAAAGCTCCGATTGGAGTGAACAGACATTACAAAGCAAAAGCTAGAATAAAACATTTTGATACGTCACAAATTTAAAAACTTCATTTTGAGTGAACAGACATTACCAACCAAAAGCTCGAGTTAATGTTAAGAAGACAAACACTACTCCTAGACACTGGAAGATCCATTCCGCTCCGTCATCATATATTTGCAAATTACAATCTACTACAAAGTCTACATTTTGTTTTGACAGTGATATGACAATGTCTCAACAGGTAGTATTTATAAAACATACTCATATATTATAAAACATACTCTATATTGAGCACATTGTTTAATTACTATTTTGAACATTGTTAATATTTTCTTCATTCCATATTCACTTGGGTATATATATATATATATATATATATATATATATATATATATATATATATATATATATATTAGTCATCCATTTTGCCGTATCATAGTTCGTCGGTGTGTCTAGACATCCACTTGCTTCTTGATTTCCAAGTACTGCTGAATATAACAAAGGCTGAGGAAAATAGATTTCTGTGCATAAAATGTTGAACAAATATTGACGATTTCCATGCAGTGTTTTGGATCCTCAAAGGTTTTTATACTTCTGGTCGTCCGTAAGAATGCTCGTGTGTCTGTGAAAATCCTAGTCGCCAAGTAATGTGATCGGTACCGACTTGGTGGCTCGACTACAGCCACTTCCCCACCGACCAGATGTGGCCTCCCTTTGTCTGTTCTATAATAATTTCATGGATTCTGCTCCAACGAACTTAAGTCACTGGTGCCTTTGCAACAGGTGTTTACTCGTGCAACCAGATTGGCAACTGGGTCCCACCCATTCACAGTTAGATTAACCAAATGCAGAAGACAATTCTACTCCTACAGCTTCTTTTCTCGCACTTCCCTCCTGTGGAACTCGTTTCAATATTCTTGTTTTTCTGACAGCTACAACCTCCAAGAATTTAAATGCAATGTCAATACTCATCTATTAACAACTTGACTAGTTCTTTCACCATCCCGTATATTCTTTCCTTTCTCTCCACCTTTGCAATTGTCATCACACCTGTATTCCCATCCTTCTCTTGCTCTTTTCTTCCTGGTTCGTCTTCCTCTTCACTCTCTTCTACTTAATCTTATAACTCTTATGTAACCCCCTGCATATCAGTGGCATTAACGCCTTGCTCGGGGTGATACGATTAAAAAAAGAAGTATTGTGGTGCCGTGGTTAACGTCTCGGAACGAGAAATCGGGGAGTCGATTTCGAATACAAGTTGAATTCCTTCCATTCACTAATGCACAAATAACCTAGGCAATTATATTATTCATCCTCTTCATCTTATTTATGTGTTAAATAACAGGTCAGATTGCATTCTATAGCTCTGACTGGCAAACATTTTACCACAGAAAGTACTGACAACCTACTGCGGGATAATCTTCTGCTCAGGCAGTCATGTCTATTTCGAGATATTATCGCTTAGGCCTGTATCACGCGTTGCATTTAACTGACTGATATATTTAATATATATATGTCGGATTATTTGTATAACTAATTGGTATTATGTATGTAATTTAATATAGGCACATTTTTTGTGTGTATAGGTTGACACTTATGTGTATGTTGGCATTAATCTTTTATATACTCGTATAAGTCTCATGGATGTGGAAAGGCTAGTGTGTATCTAGAAAAGTAATTTATATATATATATTTAGAAGATGTCTTGTATGCATATACATACGTATATACATGCATTTGTGTGTATATTCATGAGTGAACGTATGCCTAAAAATGCGTAGTTTGTGCGTATATGTGAGTGTTGATTGTATACTTGCGTAAATATGCGTTAATATTATTTATACTCGTACAAGTCTACTCTACATAGATGCGTACATATGTGTTTGAACAAAATGTTTATACCTGAATGAGGATGGATAAGTGTATATGTGTATGTGTATGAGTATGCATTGGTACATTTTTATGTACATGTACCACTGTATCTGTATATGTATGTAAGTGTGTATGCATAGATAGTTTATATGTAGGGATATATTTGTATAATTATTCCGGTGTTTGTGTGTGATTGATTAATTAATTTATGACTACTATTTCTACCCCATGAACTTTTTCTTCCCTAGCCTTGATTAAAATTACAAAATAAGGCTAAACATTTCTAATCTGGGTCCTGTTAATTGATTTTTATTTCGTGTATATACTTTTTTTTTAATTTGGGAAATCATTTATACCAAATAAATATGTGGTAAAATGAAATTAACCAGTTAGTTGTTTTAAAGGGATCATAATTTATAACCACTTTAGATGATGTGTTAAGTTTTTCTTTAAAGATATATTGCACTGGATAATATCTATTGATCTCTCTATACTAAACTATCGCCTTATCTTTTATATAAAATATATCTTTTTTGTTCATCTTTAGTATTCACGGATTTGACACATCTACACACGCGCACAAACACACACACACACACACACACACACACACACACACACACTTATATATATATATATATAAAAGTATCAGCAAAATACCACATATAACTCTTCCTGAACTACATTTATGGTGTAGGAAATTCTGTGGCACACTCTCCATATTAAAAGATCAGGCTAACAATTCTATAATTTTTATAAACATATGTAACGTATGTACTTCATTAAGCCCAATAATTTTGCCGCACATTTTCAATAGGTGAATGTCAGAAAAAGTGCAGATTAATTAGCATAACAGTGAAGAATTTGGTTATATAATAAATGATCATATTCTGTCTCAGCAGCTGGTGAAATTAAAGTGACAATCACGAATAGAAGATATGCCCGATAATGTTGTCTCCAGTACACTTATTTGAATATGTTTTTCCCTCTCATATTAACTCACAACGGAACATGTCATCAGTTCAAGACATCGTAATAGAATAAAAATTGTATTCTGAAAGAAATCAATTCTCATTGTCAGACACGTTAAAATATTTTTAAAAAAAATTATATTCACTGTTAAACGAGTGAAATACCATAATTGCTCCGCTCAAATGTAAGATGTATTCGTATTGAGCTACAATTTTTTTGTGTGTGATTTCCTCATCCTTCTTCTGCAAACATTGTAAATTGTCAAAGTTCAGAAATTATTTCCTAACTTAGCAATATTTTTACAGCAGTATTCAACAGTACTTATATTTATATTGGCTAATATAATAAAATAGTAGATTTTAACTTAAAAGTTGTTATATATTTGCATTAAACAAATTTTTAAAAATTCTCTCATGAGTTTAATTCAATAACTTAAAATTAAAATATATTCAGCACCACATTAAATAATACGCTATCACTATTTCTACAGCCAAATTTCAATAATGTAATTACTTAAAAAGCATTATACATTTTAATTGTTTTACAGTCAGATAGATTATCTAAATATCGGTAAATAATTAAGAAATACGATTCTTCACTGTAAAATATATCTAGGCAACAACATTATCATATTTGCCAAAATAAATGCGAATTTCGAAAATTCAAATAAATGTAAAAGTGAAAGTAATGTATCATAGCAGGTACCAATATAACTAAATTTATAAGTGTATGCTTTAGAACTCTTATGGACAAAGTTAAGACCACAAAGGTAGAATTAACAAATATATATTAACAAGAAATAACAATACAAAATGCAGAAGGTGTTAGTATGACTGTCAATCTGGTTTGGAATGAACGACTACCAACTCGACACACTCTCTCTCTCTCTCTCTCTCTCTCTCTCTCTCTCTCTCTCTCTCTAGAGAGAGAGAGAGAGGGGGGCATTGTATGTGCACATATATATATATATATATATATATATATATATAGATATATAGATATTTCAGGAAGAGTTCATTCTTTAGTTACAGGTAAGGACATATGACAACCCCTCCTAATTTTTTACCTCGCAGGGGTTTTTAATATTTCTTCCTATTCGGATTAATACTCAAAGGCTCAATAAATTTTCTTTTTCTGATAGATATTCATGCTTCTGAAATTGCTTGAAATCTTTGCATATAGAATGTGTCAGATATTGTGTCCATTCCTTCCTCCTCTGCCTGAGGTAGACCGCTAGAATCCTCTAAAATACTTCATGATTTGATTTTAATGTCTTTTATGTGATATCCTCGAACCCTGAATAATGTAAATCATGTTGCAGATCCGTTTCTCTATTGTACCTGGCTCCTAAAAGATGTGTCCTTTTGAACATTAAAAAAAATATTTCTCCCCTTGTTTAAATATTCTTTTTGGTACAAACGACGTTGATAGTTGCTTTGTCTATTTTGGCAGGAACTTGTCGAATACCGATCTAATTTTTCGGGCGAACATTACTTGCGCCGGCGATAGTGCCAATGACGTAGTAGTGTTCAGTGTAATTCTATACACTTGCAGGAATTATTGTTATGCTTGACATTTTGACCTTGAGTTATGTGACGGAGATTGGATGAGTTTTGCCTGAAAGGTCTAGCAAAATTCTTGAAAGTACGCAGATGTAAATTGTGTTCCATTATCGGTGACTAGACAATCCACCACTCCGAAGCGAGCAAACAGCACGTGGAGGTAATTTATTGTTGTCTCAGAAGTAGGGTCTTTACAAGAAAATGCCTCTGGCCATTTGCTGTAACTTTTTTCTACAATAAAACAATAAAAGCCTTCTAATAGATGCAAAGTCTGCACGGATTCTCGACTACGGTCGATCTCTCTTAGGCCATAGCTTATGAGACATCAGAGATACCTTGGCTGCTAAGAAACAGCCCTTGCGTTTGTCCACCATATGTACAATATTTTGATCCATGTTTGGCCAGTACACATAACTTCGCCTTAAGGATCTCATCATGCTCTTTCCTGGGTGGCCCCTGTGAAAATCCTTGAGGATTATCCTTTGCAGCGTTTTCGGGAATACTACTCTTCCCGAATTATCATTATATAGCAGATCATTATATAGCAGATCATTATCACATAACGAAAAACTGTCTGGGAAATACTTATCTTTTCCTGCAATTGTTGTTTTCCTTTCCATTATAAATTCGTTATTCACTGCTTCGTTTCTTATTTTTTATAATGTAACGGGGAGGTCTCGAATTGTACTGCATAATGATGTTCTAATATCAGTCTCATATCGTAAAACTGAAATTACGGAGTCCTCTAATCGTTCCGCTTTGTTTGATACTAGTCTCGAATGACCGTCTACATGTCTACTTCGCTTCATGGAATATACTCTAATTTCTAGTTATAATTCAATAGAGTCGTCTCCCATCTTAGTAATCTATTAGCAATGTAGACAGGTAGGGCACTATTCAAATATTGTAAGTAACGGCTTCTGCTCCATCTGTAAGGTAAAGGATCTTCAATAAATATATTTGTGAAATCTCGTAAACGTAAAAATAATTCTCAACGCTTCCTTTTCGATTTTTTAGTAACGTTCTCGACGCATGCGCGATAGGTTTTTGTGTCCCATCCTGCATTTTATGAAGTGTACATGCCCCAGTACCATAGGAACTCCCGTCATTCGCCACTATTATTTCCAATTTTAGATCATAATGCGTTAAAAATAAATCAGCTTTTAGAGTCTTAATGATTTTGTCGAAAGTTTTATCACATTCGGATAATCATTCCCAAACTTTTTCATTCTTCCACACGCGTAACTTGTGCATGTTAGGTATAATTCTTGATAATAATTTTCTAAGCACAAAAAGCTTTGTAACTCAGCTATATATTTGGAGCCGGTATATTTTTTATTTCCCTGGTTGTTTCTTGATCTGGTTTTCTTCATTCTTTGCCAATAATATGGATCAGGTATTTAATCTCCCTAATAAAGAATTCACATTTATTTTCCTTTATCCTAAAGCCCTAATATTTTATCGGTGTGAAAACCTCTTGAACCTGTTCCCAGTGTAGTTCAATATTTTTGCTGCTCAACAAGGTATGATACCTTGAAATCCAGTCCGCCTAGTATAGTGTCTATTATTTGCTGAAATAGTGCCGGCGAGACCTTGACGCAGAATGCTAATCTCTGGAAAATATGTAACCCTCTATGAGTGTTTATGAACAACAAACTTGAGTTTTCCTCGTCTACTGGTATTTGTAGGTATGCTTCGCTGAAATCTATCTTTGAGAAAAATTTTCCTCCGTTAAACTTTGTGAATACTTTTCCGGACTAGAGATATGATAGTGATTATCTTTAATCGCTGGATTTAATCCTGTCGAGAAGTCAGCGCATACTCGTATTTCTCCAGATTTCTTTTTCACGTACAACGTAGGTGCGGCCCATTGACTATATTCTACCTTTGTCGATATACCGGTTTCCACGAGTCTATCCCACTGTTTGTCAAACTTTTCTAATTATGCAAACAATACATTTCTCTTCTTATTGATAATGGGTTGTACATTTTCTTTTAGTTCTCTTTTGGCCACCATTTTTTACACTTCCTGTGACCGGCTAAAAATATGTCGGAAAAGTCTCTTATAATTTCTCCTTCACTTTCTCAGACTCGGTCGACAAACTTTTCACTTTTTGGCAGAACGTATTTTTCGGTAATTCCCAGAGATAAAATTTCTGCATCCAGTCAGTTCCGAATAAATTTTTCGTATTTCTTTATAACAAACATCTTTAATTTTTTGGTCATCCCACTGAACGCCACATTTGTGTTAAATTCCCATTCAAATTTGATTTTTCTTTACGTTACCGACTTCGCTAATATATCTGTTCATAATATGGTCGGTTAGTTTAATTTCTTCCATGTTTGTAGGCGAATAATGGTTAAATCGGATCCAGAATCCAATTGTAATCAGACATTTTGTTCAGTATTTCCACTTGTACGAATTTTCCTATATTTATTCCGTCCGTTTCGTCAGTTCTAGTGGCTCTTACTCGGATTTTATTTTATTTCATTATTTAACAGTGCGAACTTTATATCACACTTTATTGCATAATTGACAAGACTTATAGCGGTATGAACAATCTTTGTACCAATGCAGATTCCCACCGCGATATCATGGACTGGGTGAGGGTTCCTTCTGAGGTTTCATTTGATTTTTGTAGTAAAGTAATTGGTTTGACTTTTTTTTAGGGGGGCGGGTGAAAAACGTGGTTTTCGTTGTACTTTCCGTATGTGAATGACGCCAGACTCTTCGATATATTTCGAGTTCTTTTTTACTCTCATACATTTCTGAGAATTTTCAGCTATGTTTTGTAGCGTCAATTCTGTTTCATTATCAAGTTTTTTTTAGAATTCTCCGTCTGATCTCTGCGTCTTTAGTCGAAACAATCCCTTGGACGAATATCAAACAGTTAAAGCTGTCAGCGCTGAATTCAGATAACTGTTTTCGCAGTGTTTGTTTAGTACGAAAACGAAGGTTATATAGTCTTCGCTATTCTTTTTTGTTTAATTTAAACATTTCCACTTTTATGGAATAGCGAAGTTTTTGAATTGAATAATTCCGTTAAAAGTTTCACGGCTTTCTCGGAAGTGAAATCTTTCGTTTTCCTTGGTAGGATTTAGTCGACGAATTTAGTGTAGCTTCCTAAGTAGTAGACGCAATTTTTCGCATCTGACTAATTCCTGCACTCAATCTCATATAAACGTTCATATCTTCTGAAGTAAGCCGCGAAGGTTTTGTGTTGGTCCGATGCATAAATGAAATCTTCGATTGCGGTCCATAGGGCATTTTGCGAGAACGCCGATTCATTTTCAGAATATTGCCCTATATTATTCACTGTTCATAGTAGTAATTTTTGAAGTTCGAGTTGCTTTTCTTCGTTTTGCTGTCGAATTTCTAATTGTTTTTCTTCGAACCTAATCTGTTATCACTCATTTTTGTTGCTGCTCAAATTGCATTTTCATTAGTTACAACATGGTTGTCTTTAAATCCTCCAGAACGTACTATATTTATAACACAAGTTATCTGTTGGCACGAGATCAGAAGAAAAAACACACTTTTTTCCTTTCGCTTTTTTCACAATATGTTATTCATGTACATAACTTTTATAGTTACGGTGGTCAAAAATAATCCCTTTTCTTGTTCGAAAAAAATATGACTTATTTATTTCTACTTTCTACAAGGAAGAAAAACAACAAATTACTTTGGTTAAAGAAAAAATCAACTTACATATTTGTCCTTTTCTTGTTACGATAATGACACTGTTTTAGCTCCTCTGTATGTTGCGTTTACGGTTTTCGAAAGCTACTGTTGTGAATACTGGTTGCTTATATGTGTGAAAATTGCTCCTTAAAAATTTTGTAGCTAGAGTTTTGTACTTGAGTAAAAGATTTTTCCTTTTATCTCAGTGTAGAATTCAGGTCTTTGCCACCCGTTGTTCTAGAAACTTGGTAATTTTTTCCTGCGTAGAATTTGATTATTGTTATGTCAATCACGCAAAATCCGTTTCTTTATATCTTCGGCACCGCCATTGTGGCTGGTGTTCTAAAACGCTTTTTCTTTTATCTTCGCATAGAATCCGTTTCTTCAGTCACTGTTATGGGCGACCGATCGCCAAAATGTTTTTTCTTTTGTACAACGCGTGGAGTCCGTTTCTTCAATATCTTTGTCGCAACTGTTATGGACCAGTTTGAGGTCAGAAAAGAACAAGAAGTCTACAATTATAGAAATAACAAATATATATTTACAAGAAATAACAATACAAAATGTGGAAGGTGTTAGTATGACTGACAGTCTAGTTTGTCTTGAACTACTACAAACTCTCTCTCTCTCTCTCTCTCTCTCTCTCTCTCTCTCTCTCTCTCTCTCTTGAAAGGCGTATTATATATATATAATGTTAGAAAGAGTTCATTTTGGAGTTACATTACAAGAACTAAAATAAACTTATGAAAATCATTATCTTAAAGTTCTCTCCCTAGTAACTTTCAAACAGTAGCATATCATTCTAAAGAAAGAGTTAAAAATACCAGCCGATGTGATTAACTAATGAAGATAAAAGCTATAAATGATGCTATTGAATGTAGAATCTGTAATATGTTAATATAATATGAAATGCCTTCATCGTAATCTGATTTGGTGTTTGATATGTCCAGAAAAATAATAAGAAAATACGTGACGTCGACAAAATACAAGAATCTCAGTAAATTTACTTTTAAGGTGGTCTCTTGAAATATGAGAGTAAATTATAATACCTTCACAAGAAATCTGCTTTTATTCAACCAGAGAATATTTTATACCTGCCAGCAGCATAGCTGACGCTGGATGTCTAGAAACAATTTTTTTAAAATCCTTCTAGAAACAAAATATGATTTCAAGGTGTCGAGGATATCTAAATCAGTAGAGACATTCAGGAATGTTTCCATGAATTGAAACGATCCTGGATAAACTATATGTATTCTAGAGGCAATTACTTCAGAGGAGATTACACACCAAATTACTATGTGATGTAGTTTTATTTTTATAGAACCAATCCCGAATATTATTTTTTATATAAGATTGTCGTTTACCTCCGCTCATTTTAATTCTCAACGAAATGTATGCTTATGTTTTTCATTTATGTCAGTCCAAGTGAATGTGATCTTCACACATACAATGAATCTTATTTTTAAGAAGTTCTCCCAAAGATAGACAGAACCGTCAGTGGTGCAAATGGGGTTACAGTGACAGAATAAAACAATGTTAAAAGAATGTCTAAGAAGTTAAGAGATGGATTAAAATCAAGTAAATAGAAGATGGCAATTGACGTTCAATTTAACTTTTGGAGATTGTAACTGTCAAGTATGTAAAAAAACGGAAGGGAGTTCCATAAAAGATTATGAGAGAAAAAACTGTTACAGTTGATGAGGATGTTTACATTTAAATCCAAGTTCTAAAGTTTATACTATTTCATGCATTCTATCAATTTATAACAAAAGTTTATGTCGTAATAGTACATGTATCCTTAAAATACTATGTTGTAAATTGTATATTAGCCTTTTATTTGAAGAATCGTTTCATCCAGTGTTCATTGAGTTTGAAACAGACACAAACTCCAATAATCTAGAACAAAAAATATATATTATTTAAAGTAGTGTGTGCCTCCAGAAAAGGTAATTTTTTAATAAAAAGGTATGTGCCAAAAAACATAAATGTGAAATCGATAATACAAGTAATAATATGTAATAAATATTTTATCCAAATGTTATTGGTGCAGAATACTTGGATATTCAATTACTATTATTTGCCACATTGTAAAACTCATAATAATATATTTTCGTTCGATCAAAGAATTTACGGCAACACACAATAAAAACAGACAACAAATCTTTCGTTCGATATTGTGAAACCTTATAAGTTCACATATTCCATTTTCTGATGTCTATAATAGATTTTTTTGTATTTTATCGAGTGCATTTATTTTTTGTATTTACCAAACAATAGTAAACTCAGATATCATTTCATAGTGGACATCCCAACTAAGCGAATTCGCTGAAAGAAATAGCTGCTTCAAAAGAAATTCATAAGTTTTATTGATTTTTTTGCAACCGCACATTTATCCTTTAGCAAGCAAAGACCGAATGAATCAATTGTCATAACGAATAGTATTTTGATTTTACACAAAAGAAAAAAAAATAAACGAAAAGATATTGAATTTAGCCCGGGATAATAATTTTATTTGGATTTCACTTCCTGAATCAGTTAGCAGATGATGTATTACCATATTACGTTCTCTTTTGAATTTATTTATAAAATATGTTTAATATTACACTGAGAGTTAAAAAGTACCCGTAAAACAGACATGGGATGATTTTAGATAACGTATTATGAGGAGAAAAATAAATTTAGAAAATAAAATATGTTTTGTTTCCAGATTTTACATGATAGATTTGAACGTAGCTCACCACAAATTCTAACGTTTGTTCATAGAAGATATTCTTTTACAATTTAGCATTTCTGATTTTCTCTCTCATCGTGTGTACTCTCAAATTCTACTGATTTTCACTTATTTTAACACTCACTTTTCATTCTTATTTTATTTACGACAGTAAAATCGCTATCATTTTCTGTTTCATGTGTTGATGTATCTGTTGGTAGAACACAATTCAATCAACTCAACTCTCTTCTCTCTTTGCAAGAAAATTGTCTGACAATAACTGTCATTTTGAAGATTATATATTACACTGCCCATTTTTAGGGTTTTTTATTGTAATGTTATTTTAAAAATATTTTAAGTTGTTTCTAATGGTATTTCCTATATCTTAATTTTCTACGGTGTTTCTAATTGTGTTTCGTGTATGTTAATTTTTACGTTATTTTAATACTTGTTTATAGATTAATGCTTTGTTTTTAATGGTATTTCCTATATCTTAATTTTTAAGTTTATTCTAATGGTATTTACTATATCTTAATACTTTAAAGTACATCATATAAAAATAATTTTCTGTTCCTCAATCTCTTAGGGTTCCTAGGTTACATTATGAATCATTTATGCTACACCTATCTTTCTCTAGTTTTGTAAGACTTCATATCTCTATATTCTTATTTCTTAAATTTCTTAAAGCTTTCTTTATTTTAATTTTAACTCAGTCTGAGTGACTTATATTTTCTTCTCGGGGTCTCTCACGAACACAGATTTCTCGATGCTATACTCACTTTTTGTTAGATTTGTATTTACTTACCTCATTTTTATCCAATTTTATCCAATTTTATCCAATTTTCCCAGCCGTGTTTACGGATTTCTCAAATACATTTCACATATCAATCAACCATTTTTTTTAGTTATTTAAAATATATTTGTTTCAAGCATTACAATCCATTTATTTGCAGTTTAAGAAAAATAGATGGAGGCTACTTTAAAATACAGTACACATTTTATTAAAAGTTGGAAATTTATACAATTGCTGCACAGTCAAAAAAGTAAAAAATAGTAATTTCTTTAAAATATAAAATGAATTCTCATATTTTCTAACCTAAGACAGAATATATGATAAATGACAATAAAGTAAAATGTTGAAAGATTTTTAGGGTGTATATCAGAATTAATGAAATTTAATTATTGATATCTCAGTATGGGCAAACAACGTACCGCAGTAGACTAGATTACTAAGTTCCTCTTCACATAGAATCTTTTATAACCTATCTCACAGAATATTGTAGTGGTTTACATAAGTTAAATATTTACCAGGAATGAATAATATATGGCATTAACTACCATTCTTTCAAGTTAATTCTTCTTCTAGCATTCTCCATGAAAAAGGAAATAATTTCAAACAATTTAGGAGAGTTTAGCAAAGAGAAATTTTAGAGTGAAAAGAATACAAAACATACAGACTTCGATATGTACAGTGTGCCAACTTATCCGCATTATTTTCTTAAAGTTACAAATGAATACTTTAATACCAAATTTTTACACTCTTTGAAGAGTGTGCATAATCATTTATCGAAACGGAAAAACAATTTCAAGGCCTAATGCAAATTATTGTGAAAATTAATTACAATCCTATATCGTACATTACCTTCGCAAATGCCATCACACTTGTATTCCCATCATTCTCTTGCTCCTTTGTAACTGGTTCGTCTTTCTCACTCTCCTCTAATTCTTTTACACTTATGTAGCCCCCTGCGCATCAGTAGTGTTACCGCCTTGCTGGAGATGATATATTTAAAAAATATATATTTTAGATATAATGATGGAATAAATTTGGTCTTTTTAAAGAGGATTTTTCTTTACTAAAGAAAGAAAATGGCAATCAATACAGAAACTGAATAATCACTTAAGCAACGGTAGTTCAAAATATATTAAAGAATCGACATAACAGAGGATCCATTTCATCAATATCCATTGGTTATAAAATATGTTATATTAAAATTACATGGATATGAAATGTATTTTGAAAATGGTACGATGGGGCAGGCTATTTAGACAACAAATAAAATGTTAACTGTTTTATAAAGAACAAACATAATGTACAGAGTATAAGTAAAAATATCAATGTTCTGAAAGTATCATAAAATTACGAAGGTAAAATGAATATGTGTGTTTTATATAAATAAAAATCTATAGATAAATCGCACAAAATTGTGAAAAATATATCTAAAAATTGCACTAGTTGAAAGTGTGTTAGAATTTTCTTCCCATCCAATCATAAATTTAAAAAATGGAAAGTATATTAATCTTTTCATTGCTTATAACAACAAAACACTTCAGAAGATGAAATATTCCTTAGAACGAGTCAAGACTAGTTCATAAAAATAATTTATTGAATGAAAGTAAACATACAAAATCTAACAAGTTTGTCCGCAATCAAATTTTAGCAAAATCTTTGCTGAAAATGAGAAAAAAATTAACTACAAACTTTAAACAATTTTCAAATTTAAATTTGGAGCAATTATCTTCATATAGAATGATAATTGCCAGCTTTTCTTCTCTCCATCTGGCATACCGAAGATAAGAGGCCATTCGTCGATATCAATGTATTAGTCTCCCCATTTAATTCAATGTCTTTTTGAATGATGTTATAATTTAAACGAGGTTTAAATATCGGTTTCACATTTTTCTCCAGCTGATTAAGAAAGTGATGCCTAGTTCATTTTTTATATTTCTCTCTTGATGATGAACGCATTATCAAATTGCATTCGGCAAACCTTCATTAAATCAATCGAAATTATTCTACGAATTTCTACGTAATATATGGCAAGCAGCCACGATATAAGGCCTAGCTTTGTCCAAATTGGCATAATTTTGTTATCTTTTTTATGGTCTACTTATACTGGAATTCTCAGAATTTTATTAACTCTAATAATTCTTCAAGCACTGAAGTTAGTATTTTATTCTATGCTTAAAAGAAATTCAGCATATGTTAATTCATTTTAGTTCATTCCTCTTTGAGACACATATATATGAATTTCCAAGAGATGGACTGAACATACGACTGCCAACAAACAAAATATGCTACAACACGCGGGTTCCTCTACTAGGTCATATGTCACTTAAATTATCCAGTAGACTTATGTGCATACTTAATGCGTTCATGGTTTGAAAGCTTAGAGATAGTTTTACTTCATACACAGTGGATTTCAGAAGCGGTTTGTTTCATTACACCTTTTATTAAATAGGTTTTTATAGTCCAATATTTGAGCCAACTTTTTCAGTAGTCTGAAAATTTATTGGCGCTCTTTCTTATATATATATTTCATTACAGAGGGATGCTAATAATACATTTTCTTCGTGATACCAGCCGTGTCTTTTTTCAGTATCTGTTCACTTCTATATTCATTCAAACATATATTTAGTGAATGACATGACTCTATTTTGTATATTATAAAATGAATAACAAAATGAAAAATAGATCCATGAAGATTATGAAAACTGATATATAATCAGTACGATGTTCAGTTTAATTTGATTGACAGTCATCAGAGAAATTATAGTTGAGAAAACTGTGAAAGTACATCTAATAATTTCCAAGCTGTAGTAAAATTGAATCTTGCGTGAATTATTTGAGCAATGATTGTGATTTAAGGAGAACCCTCTTCATTATAATAAATTCCGTTTTGCACACACACACATCTCCCTCTCTCTCTCTCTCTCTCTCTCTATATATATATATATATATATATATATATATATATATGTATGTATGTATGTATGTATATATATATATATATATATTACGAATAATATTAACGAATTGTTTAACAACCTATATATTTAATTTATTTTTTAACGTTAGTTTTAATCGATACTAAAATTTGATTAGATATTCTGTTTTTAATCAAACACTATATTTATATATTTATGCCTATCGGCCTGATTATTTAAGGTAAATTATATTACGAAAATATGTGTATTTCTGCAGTATATGCAAATCCTACCAACATAAGTGAAGCCACCAACTGATCTAATGCGTATTAGTCCACTAGACTACGAAAAATTCCTCAGTCTAGTCGAAGTCAAATAACGCCTTATAAAATACAATTTATGATTCCACGCAAATAATAATGTCTGCTCTGAAATGTATCGTAAGGTCGACAAATGTAAGCATACAATATTACGGGAAATCCCGAATATTATCGACAAAGTTTTAGCGACCGACATGTGTTAACCAGAGATGTACGCGAGTTGAGAAACAGACAGTATTAATGCATCATCTGTTCCGTTCATTCACTTTACAAGTTATTAAAGTTGTTGCAGCTTGTTTATTCTATAAGAGTGCCTTCTTGCTTTAATTATTTATTATATTTATTATATTTGCAATAATTATGTCGTCGAGTAGTGAAGAAGCTGCTGTATTATTACGTAAAGGCCTTTGTGTACTTATTTTATACTCCGACTGACACCAAATTTGGCGATTTTCGATCCCGACCAAAAGCAAATAGATGTCTCGCCAAAATGGTGTGTTGTAATGCAGTGAAACAGGTTTGTATGTGGATGAGTTTGAGTTTTGTTTCACGGCATATCAAGCCCTGTGGGTTATATGCCAAAAGGTGTAGTTTTAAGTTATTTCATTAATGTACGGTTATAGTGAGAAGCTAATTTAGTCAGACTTTAATATTTTTTTGTTTTTATTCTTTTTCATTTAGAAAACTGAAAATGTCTTCAAGTGTTGTATTCACAGATGTGTTATGGTAATATTTCTTTTCAAAAATATATTGTATATAATATTTTTCCCTTAAAAATTAATATATAAATATAAAAATTTTATTTTATGTATATAGTTCTATAAAAGGCTGTTAACTATTTGTCCATATTTGGGATCTTAACAGGTGCTACCACTCGGGTAAGTGTGGATCTGAGAACAGCAATTAAAAGATCGTTCTATGCTTCTCACAACCTCCTTATCAGAGGCCTTGCTGACTGATGCAGTTTACCGTCATGACCAGGACCTTTATGAGAATGACTAATATATATATATATATATATATATATATATATATATATATATTATAATATATATCGTGTTATACCAATGTATCAATATATTAGAAATTTCGCTTTGAAACTAATGAAAAATGAAGGAGAATTAATTTCTCTCTGTATCAATTTCAGAGATGAGGAATTATCGTTATTGACATTAATATTACATCAGTCGGTGAGTACTTAAATTCAGTGGCAACAGCTAAGCAAGAGAAATCAGTACAGAAATAAAGAAAATATTGATATCTCTAGAAATGGACTTTGTAATAAGAACATCCTTCACATATAGATTAAATAGTGGTCAATTCAGAAATATCTTGAAATTTACTCAAAGCGACAAACATCTGATGAAGGAGGAAAGCAAAATAATCTGAATATGGATAGTATAAACGGTATGATCCTTTTGTTTAACACTAAAATGAAAAATATAACACTGTTTCTGCATTATTTTTTGGCAGAAAATAAATTTAAGAAGGAACTTTGTAATATATTTCCAACATTACATGTCACGCTATCATGATTATCAGCATCATTGACAGGTTTTGCACGAAGAATTTGGCATCAATGGCATTTTCATCATCAGTGGGTCGTACCTTTTCCAGTAAACTAATGGCTTCGTCTAATTGAAAGTTTCGATTTCCTGTAGACAAGGTGGGGGTTGTTTCCTGAAGTTTCTTTGGACGCACCTAGCGGTTTACAGACAGTATTGAAATCAGTTTTCACTGAAAAATACAAATATAATGCGCTAAGTAAAACTATCAACACTAATACACTCACACACACACACACACACACACACACACACACATACATATATATATATATATATATATATATATATATATATATATATGAACAATAATCTTTATTTTATCCAAGAGTGTGGATGTGTGTGTGTTTACAACAGCTAAAACGAATTTAAGGCAGAGGAAAAAAAGCGGTAGAATATGAGTAAATTGTCACTAATTTTATTATTAATTTTGGTCACATGTGTTTGTTTATTATTTAGTCGATGCACTGTACAGAAGAATCAGTTCAGAACTGTATGTGTGAAAAAGGACACCGTGGCGCTATTAAATCAGCCAGAAAATTGAATGCAATATGCTGAACAGCATAACATTCGCGCCAGAACATCAAACAGGAAAATTTCAGAGTGTTTCAGTGTAACTCTACAGAGGATTCGGAAAGTGAAAAATGATATATAGTCAGCATCCTTATGTTTGATGTCATCACTGGTGATGACAATGTTACATCTATTTTCATGTTCCCATAGGGCCTTAGAATCAACACGGAGGCCGACATCAAGTGCCTTTATGAGTGAATGTTATCCTGAGTCAAGAGGGTTGCTGCTGGAAATCATATTTCTGCTAAAAGAAGTTTGCCCTCTGCCACACATCTATGAGAACACAGTCACGGTTGCCAGACAATATATGTGACCACAAGAGCAATTATATCTGGCAAACTATCTCTCCAGAATGTAATTAGCAAAATTAACATAAGTAGGGCGCAGTTTGGCGAGACACCAAAAAAAAAAAAAGGAACTGCAGTCAATGATTATAGAAGCATTCAAGCAATTTAAAAATGGAGGCCTAATGGAGGCCGTCAAAAAGAGTGGGAGGGAAGTCCAAAGTCGTCTTAGCGAACCGGTTCTGTCTCCGAATAACTACATGATTATATATATTGATTGATTAGTTAATTACTTAATTCTTTTCATAATATAATTAGACCGGTCCACAGTATAAAAAACTGTTCAATACAATTATATTGTAGAACTTTTGAAGTTTTCATTTGTAAACGAGTTATATCGTGACCTATGTTTCTACCATATGAAGTTATCAGACAATTTGGAAATCGCCTGAAGACACCACATTGTAGAATTTTTTTAAGTGGGGCTAAGAATGCATGTCTTAAAATGACATGTTGAAATGGCTATTTTCTCTCTAAGTTTTATTTGAATTTATAGATAAATAAATAAATTAATATATATATACATATATATATATATATATATATATATATATATATGCATGCATGTATCTCTCTCTTTCTCTCTCTGTCCATTTATCTCTCTTTCTCTGCCTTTTTCTTACTGTTTATTTGTGTGTGTGCGCGAAAGTGGGGACCCTCGCGTGGAATTGGAATTACACAGATATTATTTCAATCCTATTGCTCAAGAAAAATACCTCAATAATGAAATGTCAAAACATTTTGTCTAGGTTAATAAAAAAAGTACACGTCAAATGTGATAAACTCAATGTAGAAATCAACAAATATTTTTTTACGTCACATGAGGTTAAGTATACCATGTGTGTAGAGCCGAGGACTTTTTACCGACGGAACACGCCATCATTCACACAAGAATCCACATGAATTAACCAAAGAACACCAACGCAAAAAATACATGCAAAAAGAGCCACAGTCGTGCTTGTTTGTGTGCGTGCGTGCGTACGTGTGCGGTTAAATTCAGCTATTGCAAAATATATGAAACTCATTTATCAACACTGCTGGTAGTATTCGAATCTAAGCAAAATATTATCTATCTATTTACTGCAGTTTAATATATGTGAAATAAATAGAGCTATAGTCTTTCGGTTTAAATGAATAGAAAAATCAACCATCTCTATATATCGAAAATAAAGTGTCGTACATTCCTGAGGAAAAGATTTAAAAGTGATTTACAATAACAATTTATTCAATTAAAAAAAAATCACAATTATTTTATAATTTTTTTTACGATGTTCGCAAAATTTATATTTTGTATATGTGTACGTCACCTTCAGTAACGTCTCTGTTATTTGTCCGTATGTAAGAAAATCATACTTATAATGTCCATAGTCACCAGTAAGAAAAATGCTAAACGTTCATTGTTACGTAGGATTTTATAATATTTTTTGAATCATAAAAGCCTCTGTAATCCTCCGTATTTAGATATACTTGATAGCACGTTATTTACTTCTTATCATTCAAAAGATTTTCAGTAGCTTTTACAAATTTAATGTTTACGAACATTGTAGGTTTAATTTGAATTTGATTGATTGATATTTTAAGAAAATTTTATTTTAAACGAGGGTGTATCATATATGAATACTTGATATATTAGAAAATAAAGCGGATTAATTTTTATTAACTTTTAAAACGTCAATTCCATCACGAAATTGCAAATAGCTTTCTGCATTAAGCACATTGATATTATTTATAATCTGATTTATAATTCAACAGCAGTACCGATAAATGAGACGATTAGGTCGTTTTTCGTTCTTTATTAGTTTGGTTATGTTTAGAGGTGTGTTCGTTGCACTCACACACAAGCACACATCTATATGTGCATCTTATAAACTTATTGTATATTTGGGCAGCAATCACTCTTTGATACAGGTATCAATGTAATACCAGACAAGGTGTGATGTTTAATACTTTTATGTAATTTTTCATGTGATTTTATGATTTTTTTTTCTTTTAAGGACATAAAGTATATAAAATCACTTACATTCTGTTACACGTAAAATAACATTCATCCTCAGAATTAACTAAAACTATAGCCAAAAGTGTAATAAAAAAAAATAAATGATCGCATGAAAAAGTACATAAAAATATAACCATTACATATCGTCTATCATTTTTCATGAAACCTACATATATATATATATATATATATATATATATATATATATATATATAAAGCAAAATTTCGATGTTTTAAGCCGGTGAATAGCCATTCTATGAAAATTCCCGTAGAAATGGTTATACAACGGATTTAAACATCGTAATTATGTTTTATTTTAATATTTGCTCTGTAATTAGAATATTGCATTGAGCCCTCTACCTTCATCAATATTAATATTAATGAATTTAATATTAATTAGGATCGGGCTTTTGGGATTTACCTATCTGATTATTCTCTTTGATTATATATATATATATATATATATATATATATATATATATATATAATTTTGTAATGCATGTTTGTGTGTCTTTGTGACTGCGCGCTTTCTTGTGTGCAGTTTTGTGTATTTGTATACCTGCGTGTGCTTTTTAAATGTGTTTATTTTTTGTATGTGGCGTGTGTTTGCTGCTATGTCTGTGTTTTGCTTGTCAGTGTTTGTGCTTGTGTATAAAAATGCGCTGTTTCATAATGCGTTAAACAGACATTGGCGACGAGCACGTCTAAATCTTGGTAACTGTAAACATGAAGAAAATGGATTATTCAAGGCTGAGAAGTAGAAAAAGTTGTACGTGTTCATGTCATAATGCTGGAAGACAATGAAATAAAATAATATGTGAATTTTTTTAATTCTATTAAAAAAATGTTTAGAGTTTTTAGGCCTCAATATCTACGTGTGGACGAGAAATACATTGAAGATACATTTTCCCTCTTCTAATACCTTACTTTATATTTAGCGGTAAATGGATAGTTATTTTCACAATAAATGAATGAACCATTCAATCAAATATAACGAAATGATATACATTGCTCTTCTTAAAATCTCGAGATATGTAATTAAAAATGAAAAGAACTAAATAGATTTAATATAAAAAGTGTTACCCTACTTCAATGCAAAGATTATATAAACTTAAAAAAGTTAATTTACGAACAACACACACAATGAATTACTCACTCAGCGTAATGAATCTGATGTTAATTTCGTTTTAGGCGCTGCTGCTTTACATAAGAGAAAATAAAATTTACTAAAGCAAAAATGTATAGAAAATCTATTGTATAGTAAATCAACCAGCGTCATTTAACATGTCACATTTCCCTGCAGATATTTATAATCTAGATGATAACCACAGTGCGCAACCCTAATGACCTTTCAGCCTTAATATAGGACAGTGATAATTTTTCGTGATGCACTCATAAATGTTTGATCGAACAAATAAAATGTAAAGACCAGTCACAGACAGGGGAAGTATAAAATGGAAACACGTTGTTTAAAAAGATTTTTCATTCAGAAATTCCCTGAAATCTGCCCGGACTAGCAAACATTTGCAGAACAGCAGTGTTCAGATGGTTTGTAACTTTGAAATGAGATACTAGTTAATTTAGAAAATAATCCTAAGGAAAATAACAACTCATTATGCTACAAATACCAACTTTTTATTCAATTTTATAATTTTTTCTGGATTTATTCTCTAGTATATTTTTAATTTTGTGGCATCAGTATTTTATTGTTGATTAGTTTGTTTTTTGTCTTTTCTCATCATTTCTGTATAAATTTATTTTTTATCCTCAAAAGTTCAATCAGTGTTTATCGTGTTTTGTTTCATGTACATTTGTTCTACTGATCAGTTCTTTTTTTATATACGTTCTAACAAACCGAACTCTTCCGTGGCTACAGACATCAGGAACAGAAAACAAATGAGTTTTGTTATATCAATAGCTGATAATTATTTTCATCTGTAACGCTGGGATAAAGAAGTCGATATTTTTTTGTTATCATGAAGGTGTGCTTGCCTAAAAAAATATATTTGGTTGTTCAATGTAAAAGACTGAAGACAAAAGCTCAATAAGAATATCTCTGCTTTGAAAATATTTCAGCGATGCAAAAGTTAATTCAGTATAAAACCTGACAAAGTGCATCAAGTACAAATCTGATTTTATTTTTCTAACAAAGAGAGTAAAAAGAAAAACGTAACAACATCTTGTAAATATCAGAAAGCATGAATGTAATGAAAGCAGAAAAAACGATATAAATCTTTTTATTTCTATTTATCAGCCACAGCAGCTATTATCACTGAGGTTTTATTTAAAATGTCATTTGCAAATTGCCCGTTTATCAAATGATAACATGTCTTCTTAAATATTTAAGTTTTCCCTGACGAGCTATAACATTTTCTACTGAGAATAATCTCCATTTCTTCTGGAATAAAGAAACACTTGTGGTTTAGTGAATATTGGCTTGTAACGAGAAAATAGAGAACCGAGTCCAAACACAAAATAAATCCCTTGAATTCACTTAAACGCAAATACCCTTTGGAAAGGTTTTATTCAATTTTCTTTTCTACAGCTATGGGTTAAATAACAGAACAGATCGGATTCTACAGCTTTGGTTGTCAAGCAGTCTATTGCAGAAACTATTGTCAACCCACTGCGGGAAAATCTTCTACCAAGTCAGTAATGTCACTTTAGAGATATGATCGCCCAAGCGTGTATCATATTTTGCACTTAATTGACTGAGTGATTTCAAAATAACATGAAATATATGATAGAAAATAAATACATCGACCGGATCAGATCAGAATTTAAGGGGCAAGCAGATTCCTCTATGAATATAAATACTAAATTAGAAGTACAAAGACATTAAACGTGGTGCCATTCACAACACTCAGGGAGAAGACAGTCTAGACAAAAATAAATTGAAATAAGATACAGAGCCGTTACTTAATTTTAATTTTTTTCTATTGCAGTAAATGCTCGACAATCACTTAAGATGCAAAAGAGTCTTGAAATCAACAGAAATGTGGTCGCACAAAAAAAATGGTGTGTTGACCATAAATTGAAGAAACGAAAAACAATAATATTTTAGAGAAGAAACAAAAATATTACTGACATCAGAAAGAAGCGAATGAAATATCTAGGGTACATACTGAGGAAAAACAAATAGAATATATATATATATATATATATATATATATATATATATATATATAATTATGCTTGTAAGTCTCACACATACTCAAAAATACGCATATATTTTCATCCTTAGATATATCGTCACATCCATACCCCAAAACAAGGTGGTATATTTTCTTTTCATACGTCTTAACAAACATTACACATATATTCATATATATCGGTATACATCACTCGGATTTTGATACTAACCTGTACACACACACACACACACAACACACACACACACACACACACACACACACACACACACACACACACAAATATATATATATATATATATATATATATATATATATATATATATCACTACTTATGTGCGTTGTGGTACAGTGGATATCGGCTCGGAACGAGAAACCAGGGAACCGAGTTCGAATTCCAGTTGAATCCATTGTATTCACTTACGCGCAAATACCCTTGGGAAAGATATTAATCCGTCTCTCCTTTACAGTTATGGGTTAAATAGCAGGATAGATTGGGTTCTATAGCCTTGGTCGGCAACCAGTCTACCCCAGAAAGCAATGGCAACCTACTGCGGGATAATCTTCTGCCCAGTCAGTCATGTCACTTTCAAGACATGATCGCCCAAGTGTGTATCACGTATGGCACTTAACTGACTGATATGTGTGTGTATATGAACGCAAGGTCCGTATGTAGACCTAAAAACGCATAGATCGGTAAGTATGTATGAGCATAAACACATTCACATTTGTATGTATTCTTTGGAATGTGAACATAGGTGTATATGGATATAAGTTAGTGTACATGGCTGTGTTAATTCACACGTATCCATAGAATCAGAAATAAAGAGTTGATGACTTAGCGGTCAAAATCTTAACGACTGGTCTGAATACCCCAAGCTGATCTGACGCCAAAGCCTCTGTTCTGACTTCCTTTACCTTTTTCTCTTTTTTCCTTCTTCTTATTTTTTTCATTTTTTATTTGTTTATCTTTCTCTTCAGTTAAAGGAAATGCTTATTCCGGCAAAACTTTTTGTACCAAATGGAAGGAATATTGTGTGGTCGGATAAAATGAGCGAATTAAGCTCATTCAAATGAATTATAATTTATAACCAATTTATATGACGCGTTGAGTGTTCCCTTATAAATATCATACTGCTATGGATAACATTTATTGAGCTCTCTATATAGATATGACACTTACTATTTTATAGTAAGTTGATCATGTTGGATTATCCTCGTCGTTTACGGACTGGAAATCAATATATATATATATATATATATATATATATATATAATAATAATAATAATAATAATAATTATTATTATTAAACCGACTCTGCGTGTATTCTAATCTCAAAATTTTATAGAAGGGACTTTCTAAGACCATGAATGACCAGCAGAATCTAAATCCGTTATTGTCCTCGGCTATAAAGCTTTGGGCAAAGAGGGGGAAAAAAAGAAAACTGCGTGGGACCGACAATACATACGGTTCCTCCCAGTAAAAAGAAAAAAAACCCTCTAACGGAACAAACAACCAGAAAAGAAAAGTGCTCGATACACACAACCGAAAAGTATTTAACTAGAAGGCAGTAACGCAGAGCAAACACACTAACAAAATAGCAAGATCGCCAAGACCTACCAGAAATGGTACCAACGGCTTCGTCAGGGCCCCGACGAGCCGTTGTGCGAAACCGCGGTAGGTCTTGGCGATCTTGCTATTTTGTTAGTATATATATATATATATATATATATATATATATATATATAAAGGGTGGCCCATAAGTCACTTTACAGTTTGAAAATGAAACAACTGTTTCTTAAATGAGTGTATTTAAGTAATTCTTTTTTTATTACACAGTTTAGAGCGTGGAAATTTGGTCTGACTTAATTACGAAAGATAATGTTTATTAAGTAGCCTCCATTCTCGGTTTCGCAATATCGAGCTCTTTCTAAGCTATTCTCTATGACAGTTCTTAACATTCGAGGTTGTAGGAAAAGAATTTCCTGTCGTATGTTTGCCTTAAGTTCTTGGATGTTTCGAGGTTTATTTGCGTACATTTTGTCTTTAAGATATCCCTAAAGACAAAAGTCTTGTGCTGTCAAATCAGGTGAACGTGGAAACCATTCAAAATCGGAATTTCGAGAGATGTTTTGATCCTGAATCATCGCAGTTAACAACTGCATTGTGACTCTAGCTCTATGTGCAGTTGTTCCATCTTGTTGCCACCAATACCCTGGCATGTTTTCTAACTGAGGTTGAACAAAATTTACTAATACATCTCTATATCTCTCAGTAGTTACAGTCATAGCATTTTCATTCGCATCTTCAAAGAAAAAGAGCCTAATGACCCTTTCTGAGGTTACTCCACACCATACTCTGACTTTTACTGCGTGCATTGAACTTGCATGAACTTGGCGTGGATTTTCGGTGCCCCAGAATTTGGTATTCTGCTTATTGACATACGCATTCAAATGGAAATGAGCCTCATTTACCATGATCAATTTGTAAATAAACTCATTGTCACTTCTTCCGGTTTCCTGAAACCTGGCAGCGTAATTTAGTCTTTTCTGAAAGTCTGCTGGTTATAAAGATTGCTCTAATTGAACCTTGTAAGGATACATGTGCAAGTCGCTTTGAATGCACAGCAGAGAACTCCGTGACATGCCAAGTTGTTGAGAACGCCTTCGAGTGGATGTGGTTAGGTTCTCTTCAATGCTACGCTTCACATCTTCGTAGTTTTAGGTATACGTACTGAGAGACCTCGTCTACATCTAGAACTATCATTTACAGAGCACTGCTCTTGAAAACGCGTCACTAAGTTCATTATTGCAGGCCTATCAGGAGGATTTCGAACATTGAAATGGCGCATAAAAGATCTTTGCGTTGTAACAATTGACAATCTATTTTCAAAGTAAAATTCAATTATCTTCACTCGTTGTTTTCTTGTAAACGTATCCATACCAAAAATGTCCAAAGATTCTATTTAATAATTCTGAAAAAAGAAATAAAAATATATTAATAGAAAAAAAGTTATTTAATTTTTAAAATGTAAAGTAACTTATGGGCTTATGGGCCACCTCTCTCTCTCTCTCTGTGTCTCTCTCTGTCTGTCTGTCTGTCTGTCTGTCTCTCTCTCTCTCTCTCTCTCTCTCTCTCTCTATATATATATATATATATATATATATATATATATATATATTAGAGATAATATTCAAAATTCAAAGGTGTCGGATGTATATTTCGACATAGGATCTCTAATAGAGATTCTACGTCACGTCAGCGACATTGCTTTCCAAATGGCGAAGGCCCTGGGGTAGAGCGTGGAGGGGTTTTAGGTTAACAACGGTCACAAAGTAGAAAAGGACAGAGCTGGTAGTCGCGGGGTTACAGGGTGTTGAAACGGTATATTTATGAAATATAGGAATAGGAGTTCATATTTTATAAAGATAAACAACTAAATGAGTTAAATTACTTTTTTAAGGTTAAGATTTTGGGCTGTTTGAAGAGATATATCTAGGCGAGAAGGAATGGGTTTCAGTATAAGATTTTAAAAAATTTTATTTAAGTTTATTTGATTAAACCTTTTAGGTAGAAACTTGCCAAATGCCAATTACAGGAAGTTATCAGTTTAAAAATTATTAGAGAAAAATTAGAGAAAGAAATTACAGAAAAAAAGAATATATATATATGTTAACCAAGGAAAATTTTGTTTAGTAAAGAAATTCATGTTTTCTAAAGATAGGCAATTAAAGGAGCTTGGGATAGGAAGGTAGGGGGTGTTAAAATACTTTTTATGGTTAACGTTAGGGTAAAATTAAGTTTAAAACTTAAATTGAATCCTTTTAATTTATATTCTAATATCTAAATTGTAAATTCCCACAAGATCTGCCACCTGGGCTGAATCATATGCTCCCTTACGGACGTCAAAATCCTCCCCCGGCCCGTTTGTCCATGTGGAATCATCAAAGGTAAGAATGGATTTTGTCAGCTAGTTTTCTTATTTCACTTCCTTGACAACGCCTGATAAGTAAAATGTAATAGAAACTACCATGTCGGATCGTTCTATTTATTAGATAGAGTACATAAGATGGCGGTTTCGTAATTAAGTGCGATGTTTAGTATTTGTACAAATCCATTACGCTCAAACATTTTCTCAGTATTATTATCATAGGTATCTTTTAAAATTGATCTATTTCCGACATCGATACACCTCACTGTATTTTTGTTTAATTCTTATTCTGTGTCTCACTACATTTAGTGATTCTGACCCCTTTGGATGTAATGTAGAGCATGTGTGCGTGTTTGAGTGTGTGTGCACGGATCGAGAGAGAGTGGGGGAGAGAGAGATATCCGTTATCTTGTGTACAACATTTTAACCTATGGCAATTTTATTTTCGAATATTCCCAACGTTTCCATTGTTCGATAATAACAATAAGTTACAAATTTAAGTAAAGTTGTCCATGTTGTCCATGTTGAAATTCGTCATTGTCGAAAAAGCTTATGTTCTAATTGCTCACACACAGCTAAATTATAGACTAGCGTATATTTACTATTTAACTCCGTGCAAAAAAAAAAAGAAAAATGATGCCGCAAAATATAGAAAATTTTGCAATTTTTATACAGTGAATCAAAAGATTTGAAATAATTTACTGTGATTTAATAAAGCGTAAATTTTAAATTCACATATTCATAGAGGCAATTTAAACCTTTAATTCGTTTCCATAATGTCATATTTGTTCAAGTCTTTCTCGGGATGATGTCAAATACCTTTGTCTATTAAAGTATCGCATTGCCTTAACTTGAGATGGTATTTTTCATGGTATGAACTATTAAGCTTTGTCGGCACTATGTTTGTCATTCTTTTGCAAAATCTTTCCTCTTTCTAGAAGCGTTTCCACAGTCATATGAACTAAAAATATTGATAGTAAAATTTATTGAGTAATAGGTGATTTATTTCATGATTTATTCGATAATAGCTTCCCTGAAACAGTGATATACGAAAGGCATAGACAGAAATATCCACCGTCTTACAGACAAAATTCAACTTTTATATCAGAATTATGATATTGTCATTTTTGAATGAGGCGATTAAGCCACGATTAGTACAAATCCTTTGAGTCTCGAAATATCAGGATGTGTAAATTAATATGTGTAAAACTACTGAATGCTATAATAGCAAATAATTGAAACGGGTGCTTACTGTATTATATGTGCAGCAAACTAGACCTGAAAATCTAAGCTTGAATTCTATTTCAATGGAAAATTACTAAAATAGAAATTAATTTCCATGGGTCTCCGAACAAAATTAGTAAATATGATTCATTTTTAAAAATCATAAATCTGTTTATATTCTGTATTAAAAATTGCTAATATTAGAAATAAGGACGAGGTTTACAATGGAGGAAATATCAAATAAATTTACGGACAGAATTTATATAAATCTTCTGCTCGTATATCGATCAATCGAATTATAAAACTAATTAAAAGAGAAGAGACATCCGTACTTGGGCAGGTTTTTAGTTTTAGAGGAGAGATTAGTTTTAATCGATAAATTCTTAGCCTTCAAAATTAAACATAATAAAGTGTGACATCTTCAAAAGAACGTCAACTCTAATTAGCTTGAAGGACGAAGTGGAAAGTATAAGGGAAAAAAAGGTTAAAAAGAGAAACAATGGCTGAATAGATAGCAATAAAAAAGATGCTCAATGGATTGTAGATTAAGAAAAATATCAAAGATAAGATTGCGGTAAGAAAATAAATAAATACTAAAAAATAATGAAGGTAATTGAAGGTAGAAGAAAATAATCTGACGGTGAGGAGAAGCGGTGAGATTAGAACGAAGAAAAAGAGACGGAAGCTGAGATGTAAAGAAAAATACAACATCAATGTGAAAATAGTGAAAAGTTGAATGTACAGAACAGACGACAAAAAGATAGAAGAAAACTTGAATAAGAAATGAAAAAGGCCTGAAAAAAGATAAAAATATTGATAATAATAAAGACAATGATACAGAGAAAATTAATTCTAAAATATTAACAATGTCTGTAACTAAAAGAAAAGTAAAATAAGAGAAATAAACGGAATAGGAAAATGTATATATACCTATATTCATACATACATACATGCATACATACATACATATATTTGAGTGTGTCTGTATATTTTTCTTACAAAATAAGATAGAAAATTAAGATAAAATGAAATATGATTATCTCAAGATATTGAAATATTATATATATATATATATATATATATATATATATATATATATATATATATATATATAATAAAAATAAAATAATCACTCTGTCAAATAAATAAATAATCAAAAGGAAATATGATTCTCGCAAGATATTAAAATAATTTAAATATATATATATATATGTTTATATATATATATATATATATATATATATATATATATATATATATATATATAAGTCAAATGAATAAATAGTAAATTAAATAAAAACTTAACGAAAAAACACCTTCTATCTTTAGTTTATTAGACTGTATATAATTCATGGCCAACCATATTTTGTTTTGATTTCACAGCTAAAATGATTGATATTTTCTAATTCAAATTTGAAACTTCACAATATTCAGATAAAACTTAGTAGGGGAATAGCCATTTTCAACTTGTCATTTTAAGGCATGTATTCGTCGACCCCTTATAAACAGAGAATGAGGAAAAACACTAAGCCCAGAGTTTAGTTTAAATAAAGGAAAGGATTCTGGATGTATTTTTTGTTTGTGTTAGACTAGAGGAAAGAAATTAGTAGTAATTTCCACTTTGGTAGTAGGAGGTATAAGGCTTGCGTTAGTATTGGTTGTTTTGTGTAGAATTAATTGATTGGTCAATTTTTTAAAAAAATGTTATTGGGGCTAATTGGGAAAATAGGATAATTATTGTACTCGCAACCACTGAACGAAAACTCAAATACTTGCACTTAGAATAATAGTTCCTCCATGTGTTTGTTTCTTTTATTATCACTTCCTTGCTTGATTCCTTCCTTGCTTGCTTGCTTGGTTGCTTGCTTCCTTCCTTCCTTCCTTCCTTCCTTCCTTCCTTCCTTATTTTTGTTTCTAGCCTTCGTAATCATTTATTATTATTAACAATATAAAATAATTATTAATAATGTTTATGAATTACCCCATTTTCAATTAATCTCCGTAAATTTTTATTTTATTATATTTTGATTCCATGTAGGTTCTTTTTCTTTGTGTAAATTTTGTCTACTTATTTTATACTTTTGATAAATTAAAAACAAATAAACTTAGCGTTGTAAGATTTAACATTCACTAACGTCAAGTGAATTTATCTTAAATCACTTAAAAGGTCAGTCTGTAATTTGTACCTGAGGAAAACGCCCAATGGTACCACCAACGTAATACAAGATATACATACATACATACATATATATATATATATATATATATATATATATATAAGTTTGGATTGCTAAAGTGTATTGTCGTTATGAAAATCGTTTAAATAGTGTGTGGGTCAATTATTTTACTAATATAATTCTTAATTTTTCAGTCAATATGGTGTATAAGTTATGAATTAAATACTGAAATATATAAAATTTTAAAGAAAAGTAATATCGATTTTATATATATATATATATATATATATATATATATATATATATATATATATATGCAGTAAACCAATCACCGTCAACCTCCCTCTCTCTCGCTCTCTCTCTCTCTCTCTCTCTATATATATATATATATATATATATATATACTACCGACCATAAGTTTGGGACCACTTCGATTTATTCTCCAAGAGAAAGATATAACAATGTTTATATCTTAGATGAATAGATATAGATGCATTTTATTGTTGCTCACAATTGTACAATAATTAAAACCAAAATTAACCTAGAGTAATTTCAAATTTAATTAAAGTTAATTCATATGTTTCTTTTGTCAAAGAATCCTTATGTAGAACCAGATTTCAGTTGCTTCAAGTGTTTCCTTCATCTTTGATGGTATTGTCCAGCGTTCACTGCCATATTGAAGGACGGACGGCACTTAGCAATACAATACTTTTTTCTAGTTTTTAGCGAAATTGTCCTGTTTCTTAATACTTTACTCAACTTTTGGAATGCCTCCTTCGCCATGCCAATTCGCCTTCGGTTCTCTGTTATAAAACTTCTCATGGATTTCAATTTTTGTACCAGCTTGATTCTGGTAACCCCGACATGTATTTGGAATTTTGGGCTGCCATTTTTACTGATGACTACGTATTCGGTTTTCGTGCAGTTTATTTCTAGTTCTTTCTTGTTACTTTCTTCTGCTACCTTCTGTAGGAGGTCTTGTAGCTTCCTTTTTGTGTCTGCTATCAGTACTGTATCATCTGCGTACATTATGTTGTTTAAATTGTGGCCTCCGATTACGAATCCAGGTATGACTTCTAGGGTCCTCAAAATATTCTCGCTGTACAAGTTGAACAGATCCGGTGAAAAGTCACATCCCTGTCTTACACCCCTTTCTATCTTTGTATACCTACTCAATTCATTACCTGTCCGTATGTAAGCGGTTTGCTGCCAGTAAAGTTTCTTTATTACTCTCAAATCTTTTCCAAATATGTCCATGCTACCGAGCATCTCCATCAGTTCTTTCTGGCGTATTTTATCAAAAGCCTTTGCATAATCAATGATGCACAGGTATAATTTCTTCTTCGTTTTTTTTTACCATTCGGAGAGTATCCTAATCATAAATATGGTATTCCTTGTTCCCGTGTGTTTAACTAAATCACACTATTCTTGTCCTATCTTTGGCCTGATTCTTCTTCTCGCACTGTTCATCAGGATTCGGGCGATCAGTTTTGTTATATGGCTCTTTAAACTGATGGTTTTGTGGAGTCCGCAATCGTGTGCTCCTGGCTTCTTAGGTAGTGCTATGAAGATAGACTTGCTGAAATCATGTGGAATAACCCCATTATTATAAATTCCATTTATTATTTCAGTAATTCTTTCTATACCAAATTCTTCCAGGGCTATCAGCAGCTTTATGACTATGCCGTCCTTTCCCGCTGCTTTATTTCTATTCAGTTTGGCTACTGCAGATTCCACTTCAGTCTTTAATATTTCTGGTCCGTCCTCATATTTGCGTATTATTGGTTGTTCTCTCTTCTCGTTGAAATATCTTTTATATATTCTTCCCATCGTTGTGGTATTTCCTCTTTCTCCAAAATGATTGTTCCATCCTTAGATTTTAGACATCCTGTTGAAGAGCAGGTTTTTTGTCCTGTCAGCTCTGTTATTTCCTTGTGCATGTCTGCTTTATTATTCCTGCTCAATCTCTCTACATCTACACATTTGTCATTGAGCCATTTCTCTTTAGCCTGTCTAAATTTTCTTCTTATTTCCTTGTCTAGTTCCCTGTACTCCATTCCATGTCTTGATATGATTTTCTGCCTCTTTTGCATCATTTCTAGAATCTCTTCCGTCATTCACTCGTTTTTCTTTCTGCGCCTGTTTTCCTTTGGGGCAATATTGTTTGCTGATGTCAGTATTGCTTCATTTAGCGAGTCCCATTTTGAGTGACCTTTCCTAGTTTGTTCTTCATATGTGGTTTTCACGCTGTTAGTGTATTCTTTCTGTAGTTTGAAGTCATCTACAAGAGCGTTGTATATCAGTTTTGGTGCTGCATTAGGTTTCGTCAATCTCCGGTGTTTCACGTTTAATTTGCAGATGACTGTGACCTTGCTCGCTTCGACAGTCAGCACTTGGATAGGCTTTGCTTTGAACCATTGAATTTCTGAATCTGCTGTTAATGGTTATGTGGTCTATCTGTTTTGCTTTGTTTTTTTGTGTCACATACTGGGTTTCTCTATGTCCAGAGACGACGTGGGTGTTCTTGAAATCATGTGTTAGTTATTACCTGGTCATTCGCCATGCACCATTGTACCCATTTTTCTCCTCGTTCGTTGCAGATTCCTAAACCAAAGTTTCCAGTTTTCATACCTTCCTTCTCCTTGCCTATTTTAGCATTCAAATATCCCATGATGATCCTGATTTCTTGGCTTTTACACTGAGCCTTGGCCTTCTCTAGATTGGAGTAAAAAGATTCTATTTCTTTCTCGGTGCTTTGTTTTGTTTGTGAATATATGACTACAATTGCTATGTTGAACGGTCTCCCGTTCAGCTTGACCAGGAGAACTGGCAGTTTCCCAAAACATATTTCTTCACTTCCTTGTCCAGTATTATGCCGACTCCTTTTTCATTAATTTTGCCTCCAGCGTCTATTATCCTATGGTTGTCGCTGTTGAAGTCGCCATTATATGGCCATCCTGTTTCGCATATTCCCAGAATATTGATTTTTGATTTTGATTTTTTATGTTAATTTTATTTTTTTTCATAACAATTTTTCATGGGAAAAGCCATAGGGCAGCGAAAGACTTATTTCGTTTCGTCTCTGAAAATAAGGATGTATGACTAAAAATGATTCTTCAATGACAAGGATGTGGAGAATCATTTCAACTCTAAGGTGAGTTAAGTGTAATTATTGAGCATCTCGTACACATGTATGGCTGCATTATTCCATGATCCGATGTAAAAGTATATGATATCAGACAGAGAGACGTACTTGCTGGAAAGTTCGACGAACCCGTCCACTTTTACCATTATTTGAGCGATTTATCTATGTGTACAAATTGAGGTCTGGGATTAATTTGTCCCAATAAGTGCTTAAGGTACGGGAGAACGTAGAGGAGACATTCGTTATTACTGCATAATGGAGTGACCATGAATAAAAAAAGAATTAGGAAAACAACGTTAAAATTATCCTACAAGATGTTTAAGAATGATGCATTTGTAGAAAACGAGCGTTTATAGTTAATATTTGATTGCCCCTTGTAATATAATCTTCAAATTGTTGAAACAAAATCAAAACACAAACACCGATAGACGGAGAAGCTCGAGGTGTTTTAATGGTTAGCAGGCTTGTTTCGCTATATCAGTTAAAATTAGATAGTGGTTTTGATCCTCATTAGGTACCCCATGTATACGGTTTTGTTTTGTCCCCCATCTTAGCTTTGCTTAGAAAATAAGGTTCTTCAATGTGGTGGAGTCTTGATCAGTTACATTCTGCTTAATGACACATCTAAGCTCAGTTTATTAAATCATTTAGGTTAATCAGACGTAGTGTAATTGCTAGCAAGCTTGTCTTTCTAGATAATCTACAACTGATAAGTGAGTTCTATTCTTTAGATCTTTTGCCATATCTGAGTTACGCTAAGAAAACAATTATTACCGAACACGGACTAACATTATTTTATCATATATAGAGCGTTACCAGTGAATAGGAGACATAGGAAATTAAGACACAAGGAGAAATTGAATATTATCAAGATATAAAGTATGATATAGTGCGCTGTTGACGGTTGAAGAAATTTGATTTATCTGTTGTTTGGTTCCCCCATTTTAACACTGACTGATTGCGTCTAAAACATGCTCGCTTACCTTGCTAAAGATATTCGAAGGGAGACACTTCAGAAAAAATATATATGTATTTCTCTCACGGTCTTTTTCAATGAGATATTAGCGATTCATGTTAACTCCATTTATTTCTTTGATATCAGTTATTAAATTTTACTACCAGGTATTAAATATTTGTCGCGTGTTTACTCTTTAACAGTAGTTTATTATTTTATATTTTTGTAATAAATATGTCGGGAAATACTTACAAAAATATGAGTTTAATATATGGATAAGGATCCGACTAGATAAATAAAATAAGTAAAGAAAAGGTAGGAAAAAGTATCTTTAATCTAGCATGTTTCACCTTTAACAAGCTTCTTCAGATATTTATTACAAACGAATGAACAAATGATTTTTTTAAAATTCAAGAGACAGTATATTGATAGAGGTAGATGTTCATTGGTCAGATACGTGTCACGTGTGATAAAGCAATGGATGAAATATTAAATATAGAAGAACAAACTTATGTCTGTTAGAGTGTGTATGCCAACGCATAATAAACAATTAGATGCTTATTATGAATGTAAGTATAAGTAAGCGAAAAATAATGTGTGTTAAGCACATCCAAAATATTGACGAATTAAGTATGTGTATATATCGTTAACTTTAGTATGTGTGAATGAGTGTGACGAAATACATTTCCGTTCAGAATTCGTAACAAATATTGTATACATGTGTCAAGTGATAGAACGAATTTTCTTTTTAAATAAAATGAGAAAACCAGTTATGTATGTACGTGTTGAGAGAAATAATTTTTAAAAATTACTTTTATACATAAAATATTCGCTTAAAACTTTAATACATTATTTTCACTAAAATCTTAAATGGAATTATACTTCGTTTATGATTCATATTTATATACGCACACATTTCACATGATTCATTCATACACATGATTCTCTCACGTTCTTTAGATTAGAAAAATGTTCCATTAATTGACATTCGTCTACCTCGTTACTGACTCATAAACGCACATATTCAGAAATTAACTCTCTTTACTCATACATTCATAACTGATTAATTTCTTGGGAAATGCTTTAATCCGTCGCTTTTCCCTCCAGATGTGGGTTAAATAACAAGATCGATTACGTTCTATAGCCTTCGTTTTTAACCAGTTTACCGCCGATATACATGCAACTTACTGCAGGGAAAATCTTCTGCACTGTCACTCGTGTGTCTTTCGAGATATGATCGCCCAAGTGTGTATCAGGTATGACACTTTACTGACTTTCCCTCGGAAAAGATATGAATCTTCTAGTCACCTTAGCTATGGGTTATTTGATTAAAAACAATTTGTATCACTAAACCATTTTTTCTCTAAAAATATTGCAAGCTACAAATACTTCTCTCTTTACATAACTTTCAAGTGCTTTAAAAACCTACTAAAGTATCGGTTAACAATTCTAAAAGAAAATACAGTCATAAGTTACAAATATAAGTTAAAGCAAAAGAAGCAATGACCGCTTCATGGACAGTTTCTAAAAGTATGAGATTGTGGGATTGGTTTAAGACAGGGAAATTAAAACGCAAGATTGAAAACTGACTAGCAGCCGCTCAAGACTAAGCCCTGAATATTAAATTCTCTCCGGAATAATATCTATCAACAAGTAGAATCAGAGAAGTGCAGACTGTGTGACATATGGGTGGAAATATTTAAAAATATCATTAGTGCTTCAAGAATACTTGCACAAAAAACCTAAAAATGTGACCATGATAAAGTTGGATCCCATCTGAATTCGTGGCGATGTTGAAAATCTGAAGATGAAGTCGAACAGAAATAGTACCGCCGTAACCCAGAGAGGGTTATCGAAAAGGAACATGTCAATATCGCTTGGGGTGTCAACATCCAAACAAACTGCATTCTTTAAACCAACAAACTACATATCACTGACGTTGAAATAAATACATGACCCCTCGTCAATGTGACTGTTCCTTGTGATTATGTTTTCAGGTTCAAAAATTAGAATGCTTAAAATTAAACTGACATGATTACAGAGATGACCCGAATGTGGGACATTCAGTGTACAATTTTCCTAGATATCATTAGTGCGTTGGTTTTTGTATCATTCAACATAACTTCTTACAGAAATAATAAAGTGTAGTATCTTGCCTGATCAAAATATGCATTTCCTGACTTTGCAAATATTATGTGAAAGCTGTTGTTTTATGTCGTAAGACTTGATAGAGAACAACATTGATGAAAGATCTCCGGTTACAAAGGAAAAGCCATGGGGAAGAAATAATAATAATAATAAATGAATAAATAAATATAAGCTGTTTGTAAGAGCGACTGAGCATGACAAAATTATAGTTATGCACAAAAATAAAGTAAATAACAGGGCAAATAACCTGCCCAACATTCGTTTTATAAAGAAATATATTTCAGAGATATGACGAGTATATCGCAGATCTCTCCCGCTATAAGAAAGAACAATCAACAATACAGAAAAATATGGAAGGACCAGATATATTAATAAGCCGAATTGGAATCGGCAATGGCCAAATTTTAGAGAAACAAAGCAGCAGGATCCAACGGGATGTAATAGAGCTGTTGAAGTACTTAGAAGGTCTTGGTTTAGATGTTCTCGCAGAAATAATAAACGAAATATAGAACAGGGGAAATATACCGGAGGATATAAAAGAAGCAATTTTCATAAGACTACCAAGAAGCCAAGTGTCATAGGAATTTAAATTCTACCAAAAAATCAGTTTAATGAACTATATAACAAAACTCATCATCAGAATTCTGATGAACAGTGCTCGCATAAGCATCGGCCCAGAGATGGAACAAGAACAGTGACTTCGTCAAAGACACCGGAACGAGGAATGCGATATTAGAAGAGGCCTCATTGAGGCTTGGTAAATTGGCCTTGTGCCAAACACGACCGAAGTTCCCATAATTTAAATATTTTAGTTGGAAGATTGGATGTTGAAATGTGGAAGGATAAAATATTTGTTTTGTATATTCAAGTAAAGATTTATTAACAGAATAACAAAACACGTCTACTCTGAGCCACGCGTAAATTTGGTTTCAATATCAACTAATAATAATAATAATAATAATAATGATAATAATAATAATTATTATTATTATTATTATTATTATTATTATTGTTATTGCTGAAATGCACAAATTAAATTTAAAGAAACAACCTTTTAGCAAATAAATATCTCTAAAAAGTGTAAAACAGTAGATAATCCAGAGAAAATGCCAAATTCTGCTCCATGTTTGATCCTTTACGATATATAATATATCCCTTTTTCAGCATAGTAAGTAAATAAGATAAATAGACTACGTCGTTGATGCCTCGTAAAATTTATTGGTTAATTTTGCGAAAGAAATATTAAGCAATTATTACACACTCACACAGGCACTCACAAAAAATGACATATATGCAAACACGCATGCACGCACACGCGCACACACACACACACACACACACACATATATATATATATATATATATATATATATATATATATGTAGTAGGATCATTGATATTGGTAAGGCAAATTCTAACGGAGACAAAGTCACAAGGAACTCAATGTTAAAATATATTATTAAATTTAACAGAGTATTATAATCAAGAACAAATGTTGGACATATTTACTAATCGATACATATATATATATATATATATATATATATATATATATATATATATATATATATATAGTCAAGTGATACACGCTTGGGCCATCATGTAACGAAAGAATATTTTCCTGCGGTAGTTTGGCATTAATTTCTGCACGGTAGGCTGTCATTATATATATATATATATATATATATATATATATATATATATATATATTAATTACTTAGATGGTCATAATAAAATAAAACCTTTTACAGTTGTATTAAAAAGTAGTTCAATAAAATTATATTGTAGAACTTTTTAAATGTTTCTAATTAGTAAGCAAGTTATTACGCGACATAGATTTCTAATATGTGGTGTCTTTAGGCGATTTACAATAATTAGTTTATATTTTTCGTTTTTTTAGAGGGCTCACGCAACGCAGATGTTTTTGAACGCTCACTTATAGAGGATAATTTTATGTTTTAACGCGTGCATGACTATGATATCTAATAAATATTTAAATATGATATCTAATCAAATATTTTAAAAAAATCCCATTCTGAATTATTTTTAATTTCTAATGAACGCTAAGCAATTTATCAACTGTTATATTTGAAGCAGAAAATAACTTACAGTACTTTTTAGCAACATAGTTTTGCGGTTATTTGGTTTTACCAAAACTTACCTCTAAAGATGATCTCGGAAGAAGATTGAAAGTACCTGTGTATAATGAGAAACTATAACAACATCTGTCAAAGTTACTGCTCATTTCTGACATCTTTAAATTATAATACACGAAAAATTATCCGTGAGTAAGTAGGAATTTTTTAAAAGAACGCAGACACAATGTTTTCAATTTATTTAAACTAACATGTATAAAAGAAAATTTGTTGCCTGTATATACATATATATATATATATAGAGAGAGAGAGAGTGAAAGAGAGAGAGAGATAGCCCACAGCTAAACAGGCTTCGGGCTGGATCTGCTAGAGATCCAAATTAAAAAAGGTAATTAAAACCATGCACGCAGACATAAAGCATAACTGTTTAGCTTCTATTCAACTCCATTGAAAACGATCGCTCCGTACCACGTTATATATTGTTTAACGATCAAAAGCAAACGCTTTTAACTCAAAGTTTTAAAAAAAAATCTGATTTGCAGTTTTAAAAATCCCACGTGACTGCCACGTCTGCAAAAAAAGACATTATTACCTTGTCCATAGTGAAAAGCTACTGGTGGCACCAGGGTTGACAGTTATATCTTAGCCACCAAAACAGTGTTTTTTTACTTGGTTGGCGCACATATTTTCAGAGGTTGAATTTAATCTATCGGTCTAATCTAATCTAATCTAATCTAATCTAATCTAATCTAATCTAATCTATCTATCTATCCAATCTATCTATCCAATCTATCTATCCATATAACTAATCTATCTATCTATCTATCTATCTATCTATCTATCTATCTATCTGTCTATCTATCTATCTATCTATCTATCTATCTATCTATCTATCTATCTATCTAATCTCTCTATCTATCTATCTATCTATCTATGGTTTTGTGCGTCTATTTGTGATAAATACGTATAATATTTGTTACGT
Source organism: Ascarosepion bandense (assembly GCA_037127315.1). NCBI lineage: Eukaryota > Metazoa > Mollusca > Cephalopoda > Sepiida > Sepiidae > Ascarosepion > Ascarosepion bandense. The sequence goes on from JBBBDQ010000250.1 coordinate 351,288, forward strand.
AGCCGAATTTTTTTATATTCAGTAATTCGACTCCGAAGTTTCGCAAACAAAGATATTATTGTTAATTCCACTCCTTCAGAAGTTTTCAACGATGGAATCGATTTACTAATTTTTCATTATTTTTACACTAAGTTTGATGAAATCAATTTATGAAGAAGTTTGAATACTCATATAGTTAGTGATATTTTGTTATTATTCTATTTTTGTCTGTCAAATTTACCACACACACACACGCACACACACACACACACATATAAAAATAAGAAAAACTAAGCCAAACACTTTAATTCATGGTGAAACGGAAGTTTGGGCGTATTTCAAGCGAACCATCATCAGCTTCCGTCTTTGTTTTACAAAGGATTTTACAATATATATATATATATATATATATATATATATATATATATATATATATACTAAACGATTATCGACTGAGGAAGCTGATAATGTTGAAATCTTGGCAGTGTAGTTTAATGTCTCTCCATATATATATATATATATATATATATATATATATATATATGTGTGTGTGTGTGTGTGTGTGTGTGTGTGTGTGTGTGTGTGTGTGTGTATGAGCAATTGTATACATGAAGGCGTTTATTGTTAATACCGGTTTCTATATATGTTTTAATTTCTTCTGCGAGATTGTCGGTTACAAATTATATTATTGTATTATAAACGCATTTAATATTGAACTGATTGGCTGACTAGAATTGAACATTACAAAAAACTTCGAAAAATACTTGCTGCATGATCGCTCATGCAAGAATAAAGCATGCCATCTTATGGAATCAATCTATCTTCGTCGTCATTATTTTTATGTTATGTCTTTTGTTCATTATGCCCAGCAAACTCATTCCAGTATCTCCGATTCATTTTCTGTTTTCTTTGACGAAATACAATGGGACACAATATGTCCTAATTGAATCTGCCTTCTCTTGCAGATTGCATTATGCCTGCGTGTTGGTGGCATTTTGCGAAGCATTCAACTGTTTGTTAAATCAACAATGATTTTAAACATTTGTTGCTTAGAAAACAGGCTTTCATTTCGAGCAGAGTATTTATTTCTTGAAGAATACATACATACACTCACTCACGCAGACACACATCACACACACACACACATACATACACAAACATACACACACACAAACACAGATATATATATATATATATATATATATATATATATATATATACACTATTTAATATTCAGTAATCTATATTTGTATATGGATATATGTTTCCTCTTTTTCCGACTAGTTAAATGTGTCTACTGTAATTTAAGTCGCTACGCTGGATGTTATGTCATTGATATTTTTTCTCAAATTTCTCTGTTAGTTACGATTTCAAATAATATATTCAGCAGTAAAATAACTGTTTTCTAGTAGCAATTAAATGTGCTAGGCAATTTTTTTAGATCTAGTTATGTAAACAAATCATACCTGACATCGATTCTTCAAAGTAAATATTAAAATGAAAATTGTTTTTATTGAAATGGCCTTCATTTATTTCATTGTTGTACAGAATTAATTTTCCATGTTCGTAAGATATAAGGTAATCTTATTTTATTAATTATTGACGTAAATGGTTTTAACAACCTTTTATTTTGATAATAGGTAATTCTAGCAGAAATGCCGGAGTTCGTTAGAACAATATTTGGTATACTAACTTTTCTTTCTTGGGTTATCTTTGATATCCATAGGATAAATGGTCGTTTTTAAACACTTCGATTTCGGCTCAATTAAATAACTTCCCTCACTCATAGTTTTCTGGTATATACGGATCATATGAATGTATAAATGATTCTGACTATCTGCTACTCAGAATAAGAATTGGAGAGCCAATTTCTAATTCCACTTTAATATTTTACATGTACTTGGGCAAATACGTTAGAGAAATGTACGTATTCTCTATTCATTTTCCCTTAATATTAATTAAATAATAGCAAGAGAATCTCGTGTTAAATATAAGAAAACATTTACCTAATATTAACAAGCTTTCCACAATATAAAAAGCTCGCTAGAACATTTTGCTTGAAAATATTTATAGAAAATACAGAGGGAATTGGTGAAAGAATGACTGGAAAAACGATGCCATGTCACGATTGATTACGTTGCTGATTATTCTTTGAAACTTGGCAAGAACCTTGAGATTAATAGCAGGAGCAGTCGAGAGGATATAGCAAGAGCATTCAATGCACAGAAGAATGGAGGATTTATAAGCAGACCAAATGTGTTCTGCCAAAAAAAATCTGGCACGACACAGTGACCTAGCAGTAGATGAGTGTATAGATTTTATGTAGTCGTTCCAACTCGGGTCATTTGAAAACATGAGGCGCAGTGAGTTGAACACGAAAAGTTTAGCATCGGCTATACCGATACCTGGCAGAAATATTATTGAATGTTTCTTAAAGAAGAGAAGTTTTGTTTGAAAGTATGTCCTGGCTAATCTAACTCCTGATCGAGAGTTACTTAATTAAATTGGCAGCAAGTTTTACATTTTAGCCTCGGCTGAATTCTTATTAAGACGGGAAAAAACGGGGGTGTTATTCGCCTAAATGCCTGCATAAGAATCAATGTAAGATCGACGATGAAGAATACATAGAGCGATAGGGCCTTAAGAGACACCCGTATGCTTGTGAAAAGAATCTGGAAGCAAGGCTATTCAAAATGACCTTCATTTCACGATTTGATAAGAATGATTGAATTAAATTAAACAATAGTAAATTAGTAGCGTAGCTGGCATAAAACGCCTACAAGGCAACACATGCTAAACGCTTTCGAGATATCCATAACCCCCAGCTCAAGCTTCGGCATTATTATTTCTAGCCTAGCATACATATACAGTGATTACCGTTACCACATCATCAATAGACCTGGCGAAGCGGAAACCATACAGTTTGTCAGAGTAGGTCGTGAGACGTGGTAATTAGTCACTTTAGCATGGATTAGAATCTCGAATAGATTGCCGAAAAGAGCCAAGATGTTAAGAGTTAAGAAGCAATAATTAGCAGTGATGCACTTTTCACCAGAGCTCTTAAAAACGGAAACAAAACTACAAATGATGCCTTTTAATATGCAGGAAAGCAAAAAGCCGAGATGAAATATTTGTAAAATTTAGAGAGGACTAGAACCAGCAAAATATAACATTTCTTTAGGATGATGGCTGTGATTCGTTTACCTCCATTTGCCTTATGAGAGTTTAATTTAGAAAGGGTGTTCGTTATGCAACTATCACTCAGTTGAGCCTCTTGTCTGGGTGGTAAATCACGTGTGGGTAATCCAGACAGAGTCAATTGTCAGATTGCCCACCAGAGATGTTTCAAACAGGGACTACAGATGAGTACTTCAAATTAAAATAAAAAAAAGCAGAGGCAATAGTTTGTACTTTTGGAATAGACCAGAGCAACCTCATAGGTACATGTCTTTGGGGTTTTGGCTGAGATTCCATGAAATTTTCTTGATATAGCTGAGTCTAATCTAGTAGGGAAATCTTGTGAGGTTATTTCAGACGAGTGGAGTGAGAAGATAATTTGTGAGCCATGTATTCAACTTTGTCTGTTGTAGATTTGAGGAAATCGAATTGATTGAATTTTGATGGTTTCATCAGCAAAATAAAATTTTCCTTTGGGTCACGATTGTTTAAATTACAAGCAGAGAAAAAGAGACATCAGTTATAATCTGACATGAAATTCCGGTAGAATCAGAAGTGATTACTGTGTACAATAGCAGCTGGACATGCAGATGATAATCATGGAGATGAACGAGATTTTACTTGAGATATCTTTAGTGGAATGAAATAATAGAAATACATCTTTCACTAAGGAGACCACAAAGGCGCATTTTTAAACAGAAACAGTAAGAACTTTGTTCCAAGAGTTGTCACTAAAGAAATCACGGAATGAATCCTAATGCTCACTTTGATAAGAGAAATGAATCCAAGTAGGCGGTTATTGGCTGATGGGGAGCGCAACAAGATGTTTGCAAACAGCATGATCATAGTTGCCAAGAGGGCAAAGCTGTATAGAATGAATTGAGTCAGCGATAGAGTCTAACAGAGAGGCTTCTCCTGGAGGAGTCCACCGCTTATGCGAGAGAGCGAATGAGGGAGAAGTTCGGTCTTTAAATGCTAGCAAGCTCAGTAATGTAAACGTCATTATTACTGGGGTTAATCTTCAAACATCTTGAGCTAATAATTGATATCATATATAATATATCTTTCTTTATTATTCTTATTTTGTTACATTTCAATGTTCGTATACTGGAGTAGTTTAGACTGTTGTTAAAACCTTCTTTATTTACAATTTAAAGAATATAAGTATTAATATGCGCATATTCCATCGACTATATTTATTGCAATCTGAAGATTTTGAAAAACGACGAAAGTTGTGAAATATATTATAAAAATGCTAATAATAATAATAAAAATATTAATAAAGACAAAAAGTATAACAGAAAAATCGATATACAAATAGACATAAACTAAAATATACCTCTTTTATTATAAAAAATACAGCAAACATGCATAACTTGTAATGATTATAGCGATTTAGGCCCAGAAAATTGAATAATAATTTTCAAGACAATAATTAATCCGATTATCGTACAATACTCCATCCCAGTTTAATCTTTGTTTGATTGATTAAATAATGTTAACATGTAGATTAAGAAAAAATAATTGTGTTAAATAGCAGTATCAGGGAAAATGACATATATGGTAAAAATTTTTTATATATTTAAAGAGTGACTACCATTATATTTTCGAATGACACAAATAAACAAGGCACTTATTTTCTTTGTAGAACGGTGAATAATATTTATTAAAAAAAGTCGTAACATAAGATGTTATTAAATAAAAGTCTCTGAGAAATTAGCATTATAGTCATTGTTAGCAGTGCAGCATCTTATTTTGGTGAGCTACGGTTAAACTGTAATAAAACTATATACGGATTATGAAAAATGATTAAATATTAAACAAAAATTGATTTTAAAACAAATTGCTTAATTGACAGTGCTCTTTTTCCTCTTTTTAAAATCTGTGCTATATATATATATATATATATAGGATATATATATATATATATATATATATATATATATATATGATGGCCTCTTCCGTCGATTTCGACGTATGAGGTCTAGACAACTGTTCAATTCGACGTAGTATCTCTGCACTTAATCGTAAATGACATTTGAGTCCTGCAAGAGACTTGAAAACAAGCCCACAATGGAGGCAAGAAGGAAGATTGCACCAATTATTGGCTGGGACACTTGCAGATGCTTTGGTTCTCTCACGTCTTACGCACAGTTGGTCAATCTCTATAATACCTATGTTACGTTCCTTAGCCAAGATATTAACGGTTATGGTTTTGTCCTTATTTTTGCATTTTTTTAAATGTTTTTGGAATGACGACGCTTGCGTGTGTAAATGTTCTCTTATCCTAATATGTAGATGTCTTGCAGTGCTGCCGACATAGAATGCGTCGCATTTGGCGTATTGTATTCGGTATACGACATATACCTGCTGACATATACCGGTGCCTGCAATAGGGCAGTTGGTTAGTGTGCATGCGGTGTTGTTGTTTGTTGTGTGGTTGGGGTTGAGGTGTCTGCGAAGAGTGGGGCCGTAGTGTGCCAGCTGTATGTCTAATCCCTCTCTGCGGATAGCTCGACGTAAGTTATGTATTCGCTGAAGTGTGGTAACCTCAGGAAGCAGGTGTTAGATATGGTGTGGCGCCTTGGGCCCCTCCTACTCTTCCGTTCTAGGCGATCCACAAAGGAATGTGAATAACCGTTAGTCACCAGTGTTTTCTTGAAGAGTGCAGTGTTAACGTGTTTGCCTTTGCTGCATTTCTTTCGGATACGTGCGAGTTCGTTATTGATGTAGCCGGTCTTAGCGCTGAGAGGGAGGGCTGATCGGTAGTGGACAAACATATCCCTGCTGGCAGGCTTTTTGTAGAAATCGGGGTGGACTTCGCCTCTAACCGATATTTTAAGCTTAAAGTCCATCAGTGATAGGCATCCACTGGCATCTGGGTGCTCGATCGTGAAATTAATTTTACCGTCCGTTCTGTTGAACGTCGCTGCCATTCTGCTTGCCTCGTCGCGTGAAGAAGTAAGCATGAGTATATCATCAATATATCTCGTAAAGAAAGCGTATGAATGGCAGGTTCTGAGTGCGCGACGCTCCAGTTGCTTCATATATGCGACGGCAAGTAGTCCCGATAGGCTGGACCCCATCGGAAGGCCGGTGGTCTGTTTGTAGGTGCGTCCTTGGAACGTGAAGTAGGTGTTGTCTACTATAGTTCTCAGGAGCAAGCTTATGTCGTTTGCGGTGAAGTAGTAGCAGTGTATGCTTGAGGTGTTGATGTATTCTGTTAATAAGTCCACCGCTGGTTGGGCCGGTACTGACGTATATAGCGAGACGACGTCAAGGCTAAATGCATATCGGTTATGTTGCAGCTTGTTTTGGTGAGTACCGTGTAGTCTGCGGATGACTTCATCGGAACTTTTGACGTGTCCGGGGAAGTTGGAGAGTATGGGTTTAAGGATTTGTGATAGTAGCCATGCTAATTTGTATGTGGTGCCTTCCACTAAATTGTGGTGTCGTGTTATTTTTGTGTGTTTTGATTAGGTGGTAGAATTTTGGGAGGTTATTGTTCTTGGTGGTGAAATATATCCTGTGCTTGTTAGGGATTTTCTGTGAATTGCATTTAATCATGTCATGTGGTGTTAATGCGGTGTGCTATTAGGGAAGGAGTTATGTCTGTGGCTACCGCATAGAGTTGTGTGTTACTGAGGTGTTCAAGTGCGAGACTGCGATATGTGTCTCGGTGTATAGCGCAGAATTCCTTAGCTTTATCTGATGGGAGGTAAATGAGGTCCTTCTCTCTCAGGATGTCTAGGGTGTGGCGTGAGGTTGGTGAGGTTGTGTGGTATTTTACCGATATTGTCTTTGAGGATCGTGAAAATGGTATGTTTAAGCCTGGAGAGTTTAAGGTTAAGCACGTGGTTGTGTGGGGGGGTGGAGTGGGTTGTCTAGTGTGTAGGTGGGGAAATGTTTGGGCGCATTCGCGGTTGTTGTCGGGGTGTTGCTTGTGCTGTTAATAACCGATAGCCACTTCAGTTGTTATGCTGTGCGGCAGAAGTTAGTTTCAACAACCAGCATTGTTTTGTCGTTCAGCTGCTGCGTCAGTCTAAACTTTCGCCCTAGACTTAGTAATCCGAGTTCCTCTTGTGAGCGGGATTTAGATAAGTCCGTGACCAGCGGTTGTTTTGTGGGTATTGTATCTTGGATACCGTTTGTGTTTGTGTGGTGGGTATCGTCTGGATATTGCTTTTTATATAACCATAGAAATTTCACATTGAGGCATGCTTTCTCGTGTTGTACGCTTGTGTGGTAGTTTTTATTCAGGGCTTTTGTAATCTGGGGTTGTATCGAGTGTTGGGAGGATTTCGTGATATGTGTGTATGTGCTTGTGCAGAGTATGGTGTAGTTGTTGTAAGCTCTTCTCCATGCAGAAGTTTCGCAATTTTTAGAGCGATTGTTTTTGGCTTGGTGATTTAAAGCATGCCGGGAAGTGGATGTTCTTGATGGTGTTCGGTATTACGTTGTTTCTTAGGCATCGCTTTAGGAAGTTGATCTGGTATCCAAATTCTGCACGTTTCTCGGACAGTTTGAACAGCTCTCTGACGGTTGCAAATAAATCCTGGCTCAGGTGTAGGGATAGTAAAGCTTTGTAATTAGCTTGAAGCCTTGTGTAAAATAGTTGTATGTGTTATGTCTTGAAGGCTGTCACAATGCGTTGAATGAAATAAAGGAAGGTCGGGAGGTGTTTGTATGACCTGTTTTTTATGATATTTCGAGACTATAATCTCATCATCAGAATGGCCGAGAAATCCTCAGAATGACCGTGATCATTAGCTGCCCATCTATGAATGGCTGGCTTTATCGACTACTGCTGCTGCTGTGTGTGTGTGTGTGTGTGTGTGTGTGTGTGTGTGTGTGTGTATATCCATGTTGCGTCATGAGATGTAGTGACTTCGGATGTTAAACAATTTATATTTCTGATAGATAAAAATAATACGCAAGAGTTCTTTTCTGTATTTTTAATAGTTTATATATTTCATTGAAAACCTAATGCAAAAAAATGGAATATTTTATTATTTCATTACAAGCAATGGAATAAACCCATTAAGAGAGAGTATGAGAGAGAGAGAGAGAGAGGGAGAGAGAGAGAGAGGGAGAGAGAGAGAGAGAGAATGATTATTGACCAACCAGATATCTCTTATTTGATTTAGCTAAATTGTTATACATTTTTTTCCGTGTTAATAGTGAATTAATTCAGTCGACGAAATCAAATTGCCACCCGATCTCAAAAAGAATCTGTTGCTTACCGGGGCAAGAAAGGTTTTCTTACTGTTAACGCACCTAATACGCAGTTTCACTTTTTTTCGAAATAACTGTACATTTTCTATCAATATGGCTAATGCTAATCTTCAACATTTTAGACATGAAATGGAAAGATTACAAGGAATCAATCGTTAGTTGGTTTACGATCTCTGTTTTATTTGATCGGATCCTTCTGTTTTTGATATATAGATTCAGAAATTCGAAAATGTTTCTGCAACTTTATGCGTCATGGTCTCACTTCAGAACTCAGTAACATGAATTCATTCTTCTGCTTCCATAATTATTTCCGATAATACTTCTGCAAAGATTTTAGTAGATTGTCTGCTTAAAAAAAAACCCTTTTGAAATTGCAGGTTGTAACGACTACTTCTATTTTCTCTCGCTTGGGTTTGTATTTTCCGGCTTCCTTATTTCCTGTCAAAAATTATCTTAAAATATAAATGCAGCATTCTCTTTTTTTTTCTTGTCATAAAAAAGTAGCGCCTTACCAGATGCTGCAGCAACATTCGATGTATCAACGAATTGTAGGATAATAAATTTGTATGATCAATTTGGGCCACGGAACCAAATGTCCTAGCAGCAGACTCGGCGATGAATTCAATATATTTTTTCTAAATCGTTTCAGTTCAAAACGTTTCACTGAGAAGTTTGAAGGAGTTCTCTCGTTGGCTACACTCAGCCATGGTGAAGTATGCCAAAAATGATGATCTTTTATGATTAGAGCAGATTTTTATTCGAAGCGATGAGCAAAAATATTAGTCCACTTATATACCTGGGTATTTGGATCATGATTTAATTTTAAACTAAAAGCTATGAAGAATTGGGAAAAATATCGTATGGGACGCTTCGTACTTTAGAATTTCATCAAAATAATTATGTTTAATTTGCTGTGACTGTATCAATGCGTTATAGATTAACTGAGAAATTGAATAATTTTCTGAAGAAGTATATTTTATAAAAGAGCAAAAAGTACGCAACATCCTAGTAAAAAATAGACATTGTTTGATAAATATTTGATTGTTGTCAAAATAAAGAATGCGGATAAAATTCGGTGCCAGGAAAATATTTGATTGTTTTGAAAACAGCCTAGACAAATACAGATAATGTTGGCTTTCAAATTACGTAAACAATGTGCCAAAATATATATCATAGCTTTTGGCAAGAAACAGAAATTAGTAGTATTGAGCAGTTAGTTAATAGTTAAGAGGAAACCAGACCGAGACAGACACAAGGAAAACCGCGACCGAGCATGAACTTGTGGTGATACCGACCGGGCAAAAGCGATGACTGGATGTTTACTCCTCAACGACAAAAACCAAATGACCAAAACTAGTCGGTGCTTTATTTCACTCAACGCATTGTGACAGCCTTCAAGACATAACCCATACAACATATATATATATATATATATATATATATATATATATATATATATAGTATAAGATAGGTGAATTTTACCCATTTTATATTTTAATTTTACAAATGCGCCTTGTTGTTTTTACTTTTCAACTCACCTGTAAAGTCAGTTGGGAAATGATTTGGAAAGGACGTGTAATGTTTGCCATTTGCCATTCAATATGAACAATTCTGCTACCATTCATTGTTTACATCTCTGACCACCTAACTCATGATTATTTTATGTGTGCTACAGTGGAGCGACAGAGAAAAAAAATTCTTTTAGCACCAAAGATGAAATGAAAGCAAGAATTTTGGCGGCATTCACTAACTTAGACAAGGAGACTGTCCATAAGATATGCAGTAGATTCTGCAGATGTCAAGAGGCCTTTGTTGAAAATGGCGAATTTATTGAATAAATTTAAAAATTTTTGTTTAAATTTAGTAGAATATATCTATTAAAATGTGATGCCACTGTTACGCTCATTTTGAGAAATGTATAGAATAACTTTCCATATCTCTCTGTCTCTGTCTCTCTATATAGTAACATAATTATTTAATAGTTATTTTTAATAAATACTCAAACTGGGTAGAAAATCTATAATCTATTAGAAATACAGTATTTTATTAATTATGTTAGAAATATATGCGTCTCCGGCAGCATTATAACCTGCATTTCCTAAGAGAAACCGTGATTAGAACAGACCTGCTGTAGCATTTTTAGCTATGATAAAACTTTCGAACAAACAAAGCCCGTAGTGTGCTTTTGAACATTTATTTCTCTTGATTTTCCGCATTGTTACTTACCTAAAATTAAATACAAAAAATTCGTTAAGAAATTGAATAAATTTGAACACTTTTTCATTTATTTGCTTAAACTTTATTTTTACTTGATGTTCATATTTTCTCTGTTCTTTGGTCCACTTTTCAAAACGATTTTTGATGCAAAGAAGCAAATAATAATTTAGGAAATTTGATGGCTGCTGATTCCGAAAATGACCTAAGATTTCTATGTTTAGTTACTTTTCAGCTCTTATGAAATTTTTCATTTTTGTAATTAACATCAATTCACGATCTCGGTTGATGACAAACTTTAGTTAATAAATGTGGCAGAAACCTATCAGTTTCTAGTTAGAGTGAGAAATGTATGTTATTATAAAATAAAAAAATTATGTACTATTAAAAATGTGTTTTTGAGTCGAAGATTTTAAAATAAAAAACGATTTTTACAAATTTATCGTAACAATTTAAAATAACTGATGAAATGTATCAGAAATACGCTAACGTTGAGTATTAAGGTTAATTTAACATAGACTCTAAGTAACTTTCCGGATAGTTCCTGAGTTTTGAACGATGAGCAAAAACATTGGTTCCATCATGATATAAAAACAAAGCAAGCATGCTACCTGACAAATGAACGCTTGATGATTACTAGTGGGCTAGCAAAAAACAGGTTTAAATAATATTGAATAATACAGATAATCAAGAATACTTTAAATTTTACCATATTATTATGTTCACGAAAGTATAATTTCTGCTCTTATATTAAAAAAATGATAAAAATGCCTATTAGAGTACGTATATTAAATATTTTGAAAGACTTACGATCTGCTTTTTATTGTAAAAATAATACTTATCAATAAGCAGACCTATAGTTATTAAATATAAAAAGAGATCGAGTGGTTTGTACAATTTCACTTTAAGAAATGTTGCCATCTGTCAATATCTTATATGCAGAAAACAAATGTAAAACTGCCTTTTTTTCTAAGAATGAGGAATTCCTGTAAAGCAATGACGATAGTTAACCGAGAAAAAGCATGACCATTTTCAGCTTAAGCTACACGAGTTTAAATAAGAAAGATGTTTGTTGTCACGATAGAATTTTAAATTAATTTCCTGTTAGACATTGCAATTAAACAAATATTTTTTTATTTATATGTACCGGCCTGAAGAACATGCGTCCTCTGAAAGGATTTGAACCTCCATATCCTAATTGAAACTGCCAATATATCTGATGTACCTTAAAGCTGATGTCTGACGGAGGTGCATATCAAGATTTCAAGAATATTCATTTCATTTGTTATATTTACGCTCTCACACACTGATTGAGCACTCTGAAAGAATGATAGATTTCGAAAAACAGTATCTACTCTGGCATGTACGCATCGCTCATTCAGTAAAAGTAATTAGAACACTCTGGCTGTTGGGCGCGTATGATGATAATATACGCGCAAAAAGGGTCTGCCTTCTTCCACCAAACGCCCATATCCCAGTGGTAGAATCGCCGCCTGACGCCAATTCGGTCGGGTTTCAATCCTGGGTTAAAAAGCAATCAGTGTCTAACCGTACTGATGAGCTGTGATACAGCAAAAAAGATCTGTCTGCGGATGACTATATATATATATATATATTTGTAATCCTAACCTGTCTTAAAAAACTTAACATTTTTTTTAAATATATTAAATACAGTCTTGTGAGTCCTGGTTGTAATAGGAGAATAATAGAAAGAACAGTTACATTTTATTTTTATCAAATAATTTATTTTGGTTCTTAAAACCTTACTTCATCTCTCCGTTTTATATGACGGCCAGTCGTCAGTCATATCTTGGCAGTTTGAAACTTAAAACTGTTTTCGGTTAATTGAAATCAATTGAATTATCTATTGTGTGACCCCTTTTTACATATAATTCTTCAAACTTTCTTTTACTTTTTCTCTAATAAAAATTACACATTCCCGATATCATACAAATATTTGCAGATATTTTGTTAATTTTTAAGGAGTAAATTTTTATCAAAATACTCTATAATTTAGTATTCCCCATGTTTAATAATTTTGTTAATATATCTAATTGCTACTTTTCTAACATTTAAATTTTCTTTTAAATTGCAGAATTGATGCCTGGCGTCCAACCTGCATAAACTTTGTGTTGTATACGGATAATGGTGGTACTTTGTTGATATTTATGATTATGGCATAGCTAACACTGAATACAATGGTTGTTCGTTCAATATCCATGACTTCTATTTTCTATTTAGTTTTGATATTAAAACAACTTTCACGTTTACTGTTTCCAAAGCTATTAAATTTCGGTGTTTATTTACAAAATTATTATCAATGTCCTTTTAATTTTAATTTTTAATTTAATTTTAATTTTTGGAGATCGCATTGTGACTCTCAAGATCAGCTAATATTTCCTGCTTTTCATTCTTCCCAAATTTTCTAATATGTGATGATACAATATTTATATGAGATTCAAATGAGAAATTGCCAACAATTAACAATTTTTGTTTCATCAAGAGTTTTATTTCTATATTTTAAGCGTTGTTATGATTTTAATTTATTTTGTCAAACTAGCGTTGCCATCATATTTTTAATTCGAAGTCTATCATCAAATAGTTGTAAAATTTGTAAAGATATTTAAAAATTGATTCTTATAATGAAGGTTGTTTTTTTAGGTTCTATAATATTATTTGCAATTATATTATTAGAAATTTCTGTTTGTTTGCATATTTGACTGTAAAATATATGAAAAATGGTGTTTACTCCATTTCTTAAAGTATATTTTTCGATATTAAGAGATTGTAGATATGTTTTTTCACTTAGCTTTTTTATGTATTTTGCTAGGGATATATTAATTTGAACCTAGGAATGTGTCAACTCTTAAGGTATTCTATGTTGATAATTTATTCCTATTTAAAAATGTTACCAGGCCACGTGATCTAATATCATATATTAACTTTGTGTTTTTATCTTCAGATGTATAATGTCACTCGGGGCTAATTCTGAAGTGTCGTATTAAAACACAATATTATGAGAACCATGCCGTCCATTACTTGGGAAAATCATGTTGATATATCAGAAAACTTCATAAATTAGACAAGAATACTAACCAGGTTTTGCCTGGCTTTCCCAAAGACATTTGATCATGCTAGGGTACGTCATCCTTAAATTAAGCATATGCACTAACGAGAACTTGCTATTTGCTTCAGACCTTCAAAATGATCAGCCCTTTGTTACAAAGATATTTGTAAAAGCTACGGGCAGGCGAAATCAACATGAAAAATTTACGCAGGAGATCGCGTAAGCTTGGGGCTTGCTGTCAAAATTGACATTCAAACGAGAGGGAATAGTACATAGGTTATTAAGAAGAGCGTGTAGACAACAGAGGACAGCACCAGCATCATTACATCGAAATATTTCTTACCCTGGCAGCAATTACATCATATCCTGCATTTCTAAGATCTGACAGTATAACCACAGTAGGGACAGAAATTGCCTCACATATTAGATCAGCTTCTTTTAGAACTTGAAAGAGGAAGTTAATGATAGAAAGAAAGTGAAACTTTAACTGCTGAAAATAATTACAACATGATAATAATATTTACAGATCCTCATCAGATTTATGCTATATATTTATTTGAGTGGCTTCCAAGTTTTCTTTTTATATACGCGTTAGAATAATTTCAATAATTTTGCAATTTGCAGTTAATATGATAACATTACCTGAACACGTTTGAGTGATTGGAAATTACCATTAATGCTAGATTATTTATAGATTAATTTATATCAGAATGGTTAGATTTTTATTGATTTTATTGTACAAAATATATTTAGATGATGCATTATTACTTAATCATATTAAAGAGCTAATCATCATCAGAAATAGCAATGTATAACTTTGTTTTCTGTGGAAATTAGAAGTATGGCATAATCTTTAATTATCGAGACATAGCAGCCATGTTTTGAAAAGGTTTTAATGGAAAAGGTTTCCCCCTTAATTTGCCCCTTTATTTAAAAGATAAGTTTCTGTCAATACTCTGAACGTAAAAGTTGAGGCAAATCCTACGCGATCTGCACGAGTATTAGCACGAGTTCAATACAGGATACAGTTTATGTACATTAAAATATCAGTCACTATATCATTTATCATTATTGTTAAAATCATTCTTATTGATGATTATCACCCATTGAAAAAAAAGGTTAAAATCATCAAGTTTTCAGGCCTAAACAGAAAGTAATTATAATCAGTGTTTGGTTAGAGATTACGAGTTCTTTCTATTATGAATGTAGGATGTGCTTCGCAAAATAGTAGATATACGCACGAAGCGAGAAATCGGAGTTCGATATCCAGTAGATTTTGTTGCATATAATTACGAGCAACAGCGTTGGAAAATATATTAATATATATTTTCCCTAGAGCTATGGGTTAAATTGCAAGGCATATTTGATTCTATAACCTTGCTTGACAACCTGGTGAATGTAAAGCGTAATGACAACCTACTGCGAGAAAATATTCTGCTCTGTCAGTCATGTCTCTTTCGAAACATGAATGACAAAGCAGAATATATATATTTTTGAGAACATGCATGTTTCTCATTTATTCTGTCTTTATATTCTCTCAGTTTATTACGGAAAAAATAAAATCATAATTAGGTAAATGCACTGAAAATATTTTCTTCCATAGCATCACCATTAATTCTCTATATTTCAGGATTTTTTTCTACGTTATTTCACTTATCTTGCTTAAATTCGCATACTTAGAAATCATACAATGGTACAGAGGGTAATAAGTAAATTTCTCATGAAAGGCAGTAAGAAAATAGTGATTAATATTTGCAAATATGTAGAATGTATGGCTGTTAGTAAACAAAGCAATCTAATATACAAAGAGAAATCGGAGATCCCAAAATCAAGCAACTACAATGATTAAACTATGTGTAGTTTAAAAAAAAGCTGGAAATTTGGTAACCGAAATCCGAGGGTATATTTTGATATCGAATGATGCTTCTAAATGCTCTGCAAATTATTAAGAACAATGAAGTTTTCTGTAGAAAAAATAAAAGAGCGTAATGCTATTGCGTTATGTCATTCGTATTATATACGGAAGTTATAGAGAAAATGTAAAATAAAAGGAATATAATAATCAAATTTATCAGCTTAATGAACCAATTAACAAAACTCATTTTCCGGATTTTTATTAATTGAACGTGCAACAATATCGGGCTAGAGATATGACAAGAAAGAACAGAGCTGGTTCATTGAAGACACCGGAACAAGCAACGTGATATTTATGACCAGAAAGCTATTTGGAAGAGCCGTACAAATAAAGGAGGACCTGCATATGTGCTTCATAGCCTACGCAAAGGTATTTGACATAGTACGCTTGAAAGACTTATTAAAGATGCTTGTCAATCTCGACATTTTCTAGAAAATCATTCGGATAATTAAGAAACTGTATTAACAGAAAACCTTTTGCATACAGTCAGAATATCTTTTCAATAGTTATTCAAAAATAGGAAGGGGCATAAGACAAGTATGTGTTAAATCTTTGGCTCTATTCGACCTACACAGAGAATCAATTCTAAGAGGGATAGATTCCTTGCCAGGATTTTTCATTGGCGTCCACAATCTAAACAATAAAATACGCAGATCATACAGTGCTACATGCAGGCACACAAAGGAAAAGCAGGACCGTCTACAGGTGGTCTCAAAAGAAAGTGAGAAGAAAAAAGTGAAAGTAAACCTCAAGATGAATAAATGTATATCTCATCAGCCAAAAAAAAGAAAACGACAAAAATTCTAACTATTGGACGGAGAAACTAAAATAAATCAAAGAATTTTGAAAACCTGATAAGTGTTCTCACATAGTATGGAAAGTGCGAGACTGAGATCGGATGATGTATTGACATGGACAAGAACGCATTTAAAAAGCTAACCAAAGTTGGATCTGCGGGCAAAGCACTCAGCTTTGTCCGCAGATGATGTGAGAACCTCGAATTCATGGATTAAAGGAGGTATAGAGGATTTGCAGTTGTTAAGCATCCGTTTGCATATCCGCCAGTAACCCTTGGAGCCGAACTTGCGGTCAGCTATGCGCTGTCGCATTCTCTCAGCGAACAACCGTTTGGCGTCATTCAGGATTCTCTTGCACTTATTGCGAGCAGACGTGAATAGGCGCCTATTGCGATCAGATCACTGGCTCCTGAATAGTCGGAAGTAATGGTTCCTGTGGGCAATGGCGGCCGAACAGGCAGAAGAGAACCACGGAGAGGAATGAGGTTTTAGACAATACTTCCTAATGGGTATGAAGGCATCAATGCCAGCTTTCACCCATGACGAGACCTCAGTGGCACAGTCATCAACTGGGAGATCGAACACTTTTCTCCAAGGGACGTCGCAGAGGAAATCGCAAAATGCATCCCAGTCAGCTTTTTGGTAGCGGTAGGAAGTCCTATACGTAGGAGGCTCCTGAGGGCAGTGAGAGTTGAAAGAAATACTGAGAGAGACAACAGCATGATCGGAGTTGCCGACCGGACAAAGCTGCGAGACTTGACAGGCGTCAGGGGCAGAGGTAAAACATATATCTAGTGGTGAGGAGTGTCCGGAGGGAGTGCTTGGGAAGCGAGTGGGGAAGTCCACCACTTGCGTAAGGGATTAGGAAATAGTGAAGTTCATGGCGTACTGAAAGACAGGAATATTTCTTTGGAAACAATGAAAAGAATGCTGAAATGCTATGTGATACCTGTTCTTCTTTATAGCAGCAAGGTTTTGAAGATCTCTTCAAGAGATGATCAAGGCAGCGGAAACGTAGTTCTAGTGAGGAATGCTGAGGATAACATGAACGTGAGCATTGACGGAGTGTTTGAGAGGATGCAAACCAGAATAAAACTTATACTTAAGAGGCAGATGATGTTCCGGTGTAGGTAATTAGGAAAAAGATTTAGAGAATCTATTACTCACAAGACAGATAGAGAAAAAGAGAGACAGTGCAAATCACCTCCAGACATAATGGATGGGCTTGAGCAAATGAATTGCGGGGCGGGGTTTGGGAGGAGTTGTCAGAAGAAAAATATTAAGAACGAATAGAGACAGGGTCCAATGAAAATCCATCCTGAAGTGACACGATATATGAAAATGAAGAATACTCAACATCAGGGAAAGATAGTTGAAATTTCTAGGTCACATAACGAGGAAAATAGTCTTGAAAAATATGAAAGTCTCAAGACATAACGAAAGCGAGAATGATAAAGGAAATCAGCGCATAAACTGCATTGTATAAATAAAATTGTTTAATTGGAAAGCCGAACAGTGATTCGATGAAGAGCTAAAATTCAGCGTTTACTAAGAGCTGCAAACGACAGGAGGAAGTCGATTGCCAGAAACGTCACCTTACTGATGAAAAAGAAGACCAGATTTTCGGACACTTTGAATTGAAACTCTTGTTCCCGTAAGAATGCTGAAATTTACCAACGTCGAGCCTTGTCTGCACTTAGATAGAGATTGCCTGGGGACATCAGCTGTTGTAATCTTGGATGTGGGCGTGTAATAGTTAATGGTTCGGAATTGTTAATTGGAGATACGATTCCGAATTCCAGTTGCGTTTGTTATTTTCACTTATGCGTAAATACTATTCGAAAAGATATACGTTCGCCTGCCCACCGCTTCTCAATCTGTTGGTTAATTAGTCATATTGTAACATTTAAGATATTATTATCTCAAAAAATAATTGCGTTATATATATATTTTTATGCATAAAATAACCCATAGAAATTGATAAGCTGTCAAAAAATAAAAAATACACACAATTAAATCGATAGAAAAGTTTTACCTTTCAAATGAGTCAGGATTTGCTTTCTATTTGAGTAAATGTTTACTTCAATCTTGAATTCAAACACTAGGCAGCATTAATTGTCTGCTTCTCAAACGCATGGTGTGGTGGTTAGATTTCTAATATATTCACAACTACAAAAATATGTTTGAAAGCACGTTCATATACCGTACGACTTCAAGACGGTAGTAATCATAGCCCTCCTCAATACTTTTCTGGGTTTTTTTTTTTTGTAGATTTTTATATATTCAGTATTTTTGTTATTTCATCTAAAATGTGTCCCGTTATCCATTTGCTCAAGATGAATATGTATATTATGCATGTTGGTTAATTTTGTTCTTTTTCTATTTCAAACTCTCTTGTGAGTGTCAAATTATCCTAGCACTTTGACATCATTATGTGATCTATAAATTCTACCTGTCTCTCTTTTCTGTATAACCACATTTTCGTTTTTTGAATTTTCTTCTTCGGTTTTAAGATTGTCGTGCATACAGTACTATGTAATAAAGAAGGACAGATACCACTTCACAGTTCAGGACTCTTTTCTTTGTTTTTATGAAGTTTTCATTTTCTTAATCAAATTGCTTAGCCGTTGGCAACCAGTTTTTGATATGCCAAAGCACATTCAAATTTTACAGTCTGACTTTTCGACCTCTGTTATAAAAAACAAACTTCCAAACATTTAAATATTTGTATCAACCGAAAAGACGTAATTACTTGCGAATATTTATTTTACAACATAATCTAATTTTATTCCTAGAATTCGGTAGTAAATGTAACTTTTACAAAATTAATATCTTTCATTAAAGTTCGAATAGGTTTGGATAAAATTTACTAATCCAAATATTATGTTTAGACAGATAAAATACTGATATGGAATTTTTCATACAGGCGATAATGTCCATTCTTTATTTATAATTCGTGATACTTAATCATACATGCTCAACCCACACAATACTTTTAATGCCATGTTATCCCTGCAGTAGGCAGGAGATCCTGAATCTCAACACATTAAGTAATGCATTATGAAGGCTAATTAAATAATTACGCTTTGCCAGCTCTAGAGTTTGGAAATGTAGCGTTTTTATACTATTTATTTGGTTACTAAGGCTTGACTTCTTGTCTACACTTGTATTTGATAGATAAACTGATGGTGGAGAAAAGTGGGATTTATACTTATCCAAAGTGCATTTGTGTGAAATTCAATTCGAAATATCATTACGGAATTTCAAAATGGATTTCCTCTTTTTCGTCGAAAACATTTACATTAGCACTACATGCTTCTCGTACGGATATTTTCCGTAACATTTCTCTAAATTAATGAGTATTTACTCAGTTGTACACATTTGCGAATGACACTTTAGAAATATATTTGAATGTAATTGATCACTAAAATAATTTTATATTGATATTTAAAAAATTATGACCTTTAAGTAACAAAAGCATAATATTGGAGACATGTCTGTTGTCATTCACCTAAGACAGGCGATCATCAAGTGAATAACTGCGTTAAACATTAAGAATTTGCATGGATTCTTTAGGCACCAGCATTTCCTTAACTAAATTTGCAAGGCTACGATCAAAGTTTTTCTGGCTTCTCACAAGGACAGAACCAAGTGTATCAATTTGTATTGCAGTAATTTTGCTTAGAGAACAAATGAATTTCACAGAAGAATCCTATACAATTAATATAATTAATGGCTTCCAGACGTTCAGTGTTAAAAGTCAAATCTGAATCACGCACACAGTGACACACATGATATATATATATATATATATATATATATATAGAGAGAGAGAGAGAGAGAGAGAGCGAGAGAGAGAGAGAGAGAACGAAAGATCTTATTTGAAATCGTATTTAACGCCAAGTTTTTGATTTTTCAGTGGTTATTTCTGATACAAAGATTTTTGGCAAGTAGGATTTTTCATGGTAAATTGCTCGATATCGCTATATAGATAGATCGTTGATAGGTAAAAAAACGTTTATCTCTATAAGAGAGCAGATTCATGGTCACTTCGAAGTTTCAAAGTTGGCATGAATCATCACTATTAAAGAGTCGAAATTGTTGTTGTATATATATATATATATATAGAGAGAGAGAGATTTCTAAAAAAATCACCTGAGGAAGAAGCCAAAAACATAATGGGTTGGCTTCGAAACATGAACAATTTTTGCGTAGTGATACTATGAATTTAAAAACATTGTAACAACCATTACAGTATATATATATATATATATATATATATATATATATATATATATATATATATATATATACCATGTTTCACTGGCAGTGAAAGAGAATACGTTAGAAGAAAGGAGAATAAAAGGAGACAGTATTGCGGAAGAGTGACTATGTCGATGGACGTTGCATTTAAATTTTTATGGTATGTAACAGAAAAAAACAAGAGTAAGGAAGATAACTCCACAAGCGAGAAGTGTAATAGAATAAATCGTTAGAATAGAACATACGGTTTCATTTAGCTACTTATAACTGCTAAAATGAGACCATGTGGTCTTGATTGAAAGCATACGTTGGAGGTGTCATTAGGACGGTTGCTATAGAAACATTTATAGGAAAGACACTTTGAAGACAAATCACGGCAGTTGGATTACTGAAATCTAGATACCATGGCAGGAACTATAGTTATACATAAGATTATAGGTATTTTACGATAATCTCGTGTTATATAGCAGCAGTAACATAATAGATATTACAGTAATATTCAGTGTACGGATGGACAGTGTTCAATTAAAAATGTGCAAGATAGATTTTGGCAAAATTTATCTTTTTGTACGGCGTAGTTAAGCAACTCTCATATCATCAAATCTATCATCTGATAAAAGCTTATCAACCCATTTCATGTTAGTAAGACTAAAACTGCGCAAAGAGCCACTCTCGTGGAGGTTAGCGCCATCCAGGTTAATGGAAAGAAGAAGAATTTACTGAGTTTCGTGTAAGTTATGTTACGACGGATAGTCTTATCAATGATTACAACTGTTTTATTTAATTTGACATAATTGAATTTTAAGGATATAAAATTAAATTGAATGACGTCATTGCACCTAAATGATGCACTTAAACAAAATAGTGGAAATAACAAGAGAAATAAATATTGGTATTTCTTAAACAGATTGTGATGGACAAATTACATAAAAATGAAAATAAAATTGACATATTGTTTTAAAAATATATTTACAATATTTACACAAAATTAATTTGAATTACTTAAAAGTACATTTATTCAATATAAAAATCATTGAATTCGATCACGGTCTCTTGACAAGTTTGGAATCTCCTGCATCTCTTCTAAACTGTCTCGTTATTTAAAATGGCAAATAATGCCATAAAATTTGTACTTAGTTCAATTTTATTGCTTCCAATAGTTTCCATGCTATCTCAAAAAACTGCAGCTCATACAAAATTAGCAAAACGTTTGCAGTCTCTGGAGTTAGGTTACCAGATTTAAAAGGTGATGCTGTTGCAAAAACTATCTGACAGCCATGATTGGGTTCTCTTTCTTATATGACATGATGCAGAATCCTATTGCTAGATATCGCATCGTTAAAAAGCCAAACTTTTCAAAACTACCGTCACAAGGAACGTGAGGTAGGCTTCATTGTTGTGTCTGAGCACCTTTGGGAATGTGAGTGATGGCATAACTTTGACATCACAAGTAATCACTCTAAAATCGTAATCGCCATTAGACTCAACCAAATTTTTTAGAATCGTTTTATACCCGAACAATCTGAAATATTGTTATTGAAGATTCTGGCTCGAATGCAAACGAGAAAAAAAGTGGATTCCATATGTCTGATGGAGTGAACTGCGTCATGATACTTGGTTTCTTTCAGAGGGTGCCCAACTGACCTTACTATTGTGTAATCAACAAAATAAAAATAAGATATACATTAGACACAGTTTAACAATCTCAACTTGTATATTACTTTTATGATTGGTTTCCATTGTCTTTTGTTTTAACAATAAAATGTTTACATTTTGTACCGATTTGATTTCAGGGACACTAAAATTATAGTTGGAATTTTGAGGGAATCTTTTTGTTGATGACTATGCATTTGATTTTATAGACGTTTATATTTAACCCTTCCTTCTCACATTCCGATGATACCTTCTGTAGAAGGTCGTGTATTTTTCCCTAAATTCTATTAACACTGTATTAAAGAGTTCCAAGGCTTCACATTCTATTCTGGGTATACTCCAAAAGCATTTGTGGTCTAGTTTGAGACGAAATGTTTACAACATACAATACATTTCTTCCAAACGAAAGACACGCTATTTCCACTGAAAATGATTTTCATTAATTATTTTTACGAGTTCCAAATTTTACATCGATGTGCCACCATGCACCATATATTTTCGTGAATGATCCTTAACTTCGTATGCTATTAGTGACATATATTACACTAGAATACCTTCTACTCACGAACAGCTACGTTGTGGAACGAAATTATTAGATGATGATTTTTGATCACAGTAATTTTAGTACGTTTATCTCAAGATTTAACAATATTCTTCTGCACATGCCCTTATTAACTTCATTCTCGATCTTTAATCTTCTACCTCAAGTGCTTCCAGGCCTTTTATAGATTAACATTATTGTAAAAAGAATAAGGCCTTGTTGCTTGAGTGAGCAGTTGGAAATATTGCCCAAACCATATGTATGACACAGATACACTAACTTTTTCCGTTTTATATCTCAACTTCTTCATAATTGTCTATGTGAATGATGGCGAAACATTTCGCTATAAGGCTGCTTCTCATTTTTTTCATTTCACTTTTATAATTAATATATTTATACTCATTTACATGTCTTACAAATTTTTATAGTTTTTTTCTCAAAATATAGTAAAAGGTAAGTCTCTAAATCGTCTAGCTTTTTCCTCAATATGTTTGTGATTTTAGTAATTTCATTTACGAGAATGATTCAGAATCTTTCCAAATTTCAGAACACTTCTCATTTGTATCATACTTGTCAACTGGATAATGATGAGTACAACTGACAACCTGAGTTCCCATAATTACTTCAATTTTCGCTTTAGATATTTCTCCGTTGCATTACTTCATTTCTCTGGAAACATTTCGATATATTCTTCTATATAGACACAATCGTAATTCTATTATCTGTCAGGAGATCAACATCAATGAGCGGATAATCGTTTTCTTAACGCAAAGATGGATTTTGAACTTTGGCATTTTCTCCTCGATTACAAAATCTGTAAGCTCTTCTTGGTCACAGGTTATATTCCCATTCATTAGACAAGCATTTTTATCTGAGAACTCACCATTTACTGGCATTATAAAATAACAGATGTTCCTGAAATACATACTTGATCTACACTCTTATCCATTTAAGCATATTTGATATTATTCGTAGGCGAGAGTTCTCCGTGTTCCAGAGCAAATTTCTGCTGCTTCTTGTTTCGCATTTAAGTTATCAACATATTTAGGAGCCTCACGATTTAAAATATATTTTTTTTGCCTTGTGCGTATAATTAGGGGTGCGGTTCCTAAATTGTCACAGTATAATTTCTTTTAAAATTTCTCGAATGTGTGTTGTTCGTTATTTTTAATTTTTCAATTCTAAATTGTAGTAGGTTCAGTTTGCTTCCCTCTGAGAGAGAAAAAAATAAAACGATGCAATTCACTTAGACTGGAATTTAAAAACCGCTTGCTTTACTTTTTGCTATTTCCATCTGATGCTTCAATAGTAGCATTTCAGTGTGTTTAGGTGTTCTTCTGAGCACAAGAGTGCTAAAATTTGAAAAAGAGTTGGTTGAGTCTAATGGTGTTTGGAGTGAATATTCGTGATGACGAAATTATGCATACATTTATCTTCTCACAATGATTCTGCCTCATAACTGAGTCCTACGCCAAGTATTATGAAGGAATAGAGCTTTCTTAAGAAAAGAGGATGGTCTCTTAATTATCATATACCTAGCAATAGGACTGTGCAGCAAACGTTACGAACAACAGAACACAGTTGTGGTCGTCAAACAATTTCTGTGACAACTTAACTCTTTTCATCTGTCTTCTTCATTTCTCAGAAAATTACTATTTGGTTATTATCTATGTCATGAAGGAGTTTAGCAAAAGAGTAACAAAACTGCTTTTAGCACCAAAGATGAGCTGAATGCAAGGATTATGTCGGATTACACCAAGTATAAATTGAAGCAGTTCAGAAGAGTTATAATGTTAGCTATTAAAATGATACGATAATGTTATTTTCATTTTCGCGTAATCTAGATGACAAATTGTCCGTCGCACATTGTATATTTTAAAAGTGGATTTTCTATAATTAATATCGTGCATAATACTTATTCATATAATCTCTATCGTTGTATTAATGTAATGCTTTAAATAAGATTGATGTTTACGCATAATATCTTTAGTAGTATAGTAAAAATACAATATAGCTACTAATATTTTAATATATTTATCGTTATATTCATCAGCATCATCGTCATTATTATTAATATTATTACAATAATTATTAGCACTATACCTTATATTTCTAATTATTTTTCTGTTTGTTTCAATATATGCAATTGTTGTGTTTTAACAGCCTCCATATTTCACAGTGATATAAATTTAACTCATGGCTATAACACATCGATTTTGTTATTATTTCGGTGAGAAACACTTTCTGTAGGATCGCAGAAGCTAAACAACGTTGAGCCTGGTCAATAACTGTAGAAGGATCCACTTGGGAATAGTAGAAGCTGTAAGTATTCATTTACAGATAGTTCAGTGTTTAATGGTTTGAAATTGTTATTTGAAAAGTTTCAATTCTAGTTGGGTTCGTTATATGCACCTATGTACGTCATTCCCCTTGAAAACAAAAACATGAATCTACATATACGACCACAGCTATAAGTTAATCGGCAAGAGTTCACTAAACAATTATTATTTTAAAAATCATTATGACAATCTAAGAACATTAAAAAGCTGTAAGTAACCTACAAATTGTTACTATGATGTAGAAAACGAATCAATCAAAAACAGTAATTTCCTCAGTAACTAAAAATTGTTTTAGAAGTAACTTTTATTTTCAGTAATTTTGACTTTTTTATACTTATTTTAATTTCAGTACCAAAATTTTGAAATTGTTCAAGTTATTCAAATTTTTCGGTTATATAAGAAGAAATAAAATTTTTGAAAAATTAATATTATATGCATCTACCAGAGTCAAGACAATATTTTTAAAATCGAGAAAAATGGAATAGTAAACGTTCAAATATTAGTTATATTGAAATTTATGAAGGGTTAGAGTTGATAGTCACGGCAAGATTGTTAATGAAATCAAAAACAATTTAAATCACTTTCTTTTAAAATCTTAAAATTATTACACGAAATTCCAGGAGTTGTTTCACTGCGAATACTATATTTCTTTTTCAATGTAAAGAGCCCAAATTCAAGATGATGAAGATTATATTACAACTGAACATTCATGCTATAGATTAAACAATATCTCATCTTAATTTGCTCGAAAAGGCAACATTTAACTAAAAATAATAAGCATAAATATTTCAATAGCGACAAAGATCAAAGTCGTCTACCATTTTTGTCGCAATCGAATGTCTTGTTGATTTTCCTGTCGAGATTTAATTCAATTGGACTTGATTGCGGCGCAGATGTTTAACGTTACGTCGTCTAAATGACAATACATAACTGTATATCTTTGAGTATAGATAACAAAAGGTCATAACCGGGACGTCAAAGATATTATATCATAACCAATGTGTATCAGTAATTTCATATAATTGTAAATAAATTTAATTACAAATATTGTATGTATACCTTTTTAAAACTCAAAAAATCAAATAATAACATCTAAGTATTTGAAATAAATATATATGCATCCACATACAGATATAGAAGAAATTGAATAAAAAATAATTAGATTTCTTTGCTCTCGCAAATTACTTCAGAGCATAAATTTTCAAAAAAATATTTTAATAGCAGCTGAGAGATCCTCGTGATATTCTACTTTTTAAAACTTAATGGAATATCTAGGTATTTTAATTTTTTTTTAATCATTTAACCCCGAGCAAGGCGGAAACGCCACTGATGTGCAGGGATTTACATAAATGTAAAAAGTTTAATTAGAAAAGAGTGAGGAGTACAAACTAGTTAGAAAGGAACAATAGAAAGCTGAGAAAGCAGGTGCGATGACAGATACATAGGTGGAGAGAAAGGGAAGGTTATACAGGGGAGGGGAGAGAGCTAGAGGCCAGTGGTTAGTAGAAATACAATATTAAGAAGATTTTAATTAAAATCGCAGACATATAATACTGCATGTCCGTAAAGTCTCAGGCCCATTGCATTTATTTATTGCTCAGATGCAATAAAACAAAGAGTATTTTCATTTTTGTGTAAAATATTATACATCACTTCATGTTTACATTCATACATTTCATCAAATTTATTGCACATCTACAACTCTACTTACACTCTACTTACCCTCTACTTACCTTCAAGACGTTATTCCATCTCCCGCAATACGTGCTGCACCATACCAATGTCAACTGTTTAGAAAACTAAAGGAATCCGTCTACGAAGTGTGGGAAGATCATGAAGAGGGTTCTGGTAGACACGATCCTTAACGTAACCCTAAACATTGAGCCTTATCCTTTGGTCGATAAAATATTCAGAAGATAATTTTTAAATATTTACACTAAGATATTTCTTTAAAATATTTCTATACTGAATCCAAGTATTAGATGAACGGACTTCTCACTGCTTCCTCCCGTCTCGCAAATATGTACAAGTATGTAGACAATGGTTACGAAAATGTTGCCGATTGCCCTCATTTGCCTACGAAAACAGAACCCTGCCCCTTATTATATATATATATATATATATATATATATATATATATATATATATATATATATATACTTGACTGATTGCTTCGTGCTAGTATTAAAGTTCCAAAGAATATTTAAGTAATCCTCATAATAAGTGTTCTACAAGTTGTTTACACTGAAAACTGAAGACAAGCTACACTTTCTACGTGTGTGTGTGTGTGTGTATTTGCGTGTGCGTGCGTGCATGCGTAATGGCTAAGATGTAATACCGGTCCACGCGTGCTGTCCGTTTCCTTCATACTGCGGCTCTGGATTTGTCAATACCCGAAAATTACATTGCTAGAAAGTCTCGCAACAAGCCTTTAGCTTCAGAAACTGAATCACTCCAAGACCGATTTCTAACTTATAATGGTTGAATTCTATAGCTATTACGTGACACGGACAACGCATACAATCCATTCACATTTATCGTTAAAAGCAGTAAAAATATTAAATTATTGGTCGAATTTTATAGAAAAATAACAATATATAGATTCCTCTTCACTTCACTTCACAGGAAAGCTAAATCTTGAACATCATCATGACAGTAGAAAATCAGATCAATTGTATTTGGAATCATTTCAACAACTTCCACAGCCTTTTTCTTTAAAGTATCTACATAAACGATTTCGTAATACACTATATATATATATATATATATATATATAGGGAGAGATATGGAGAGAGAAAGGAATATAAAATGGCGCACTGGGAGAGTTGTGGAAATAAACCTGCCAGACTGTAATAAATTATTTAAAATCTTTACTGATAATATCACGAAATAAAATCTTATTTGATAAAACTCCAACTCTTGAAATTAATGTGCTCAATAGAAACAGAGCCTGAATAATGTAAGAAATAAAAACTATAAAAAATAAAACCGAGGGATCTTGAGTTTCACCCACGAAAAAAACTGATCTTCAGGCTAAGTTTGATATCTGTACTGTATTGCATGAATTGTTACCTCATTTCGTATATTTATCTGCTATTTCTTTTTCTGTTTGATTTCAGCATTCAACAGTTTAACGATAATAACCCTCCACCATTCCACGATATGACAATAAAATTCATCCGGCTGCAAGCCCTCTGACTGAGATGTTGTAGGGTTGCATGAAACCACCACTTAATTGCTAGTATTTCCAAGTCCACCCTGACTTTCGGTGAATGCCTCTGCTAGAATCCAGCCTATAGGGAAGTAGTCAACCACCATCCTGCGTTCAAGCACTATGAATATAAAAAAATATGTTTTTATAGTAAAAATTCCAGGAATACATTTTTGAAGAGAAATATTAACAACAAAATATTTTTGAAGGAAAGATGTTACTAGCTATAGGTTTTTGGATGCAATATACAAGCCAGCAATACGTCCAACATTCAATGAAAACCACATTACAAAAATATGTAAAAGAAACCTGGCCTGCAAATTTATTTCTTACAAAGAATATATATTCTATTAATACAAATCTTATCGACATTAAATAAGACATTAAGATTGATATGCCGTAAAACAAACCAAACCAACTCTCTACAATTCCCTGTCGTTTATAGCACTTAACGAAAATTATTTTTGTCTTTATCTCTCTAAAGCCTTGTCTTACTAGGTGGTTGATGAATTATTTCCTTTCTCTCTCTTTCTATTTGATCTGGTGCTTATAGCATTAACCCAACACTCATTCCTCATTATGGACTCTAGAAATTTAAACTGTCTATGCTTGATATTAAGTATCTATCTTTTTTGTTTGCATTTTCTATAAAGGTTAAATATTGCTCACATGTTCGGAACGTAGTATTCTCAATATCCTTTTGTAGTACCACATTTATGTTGATTCAAATCTCTTATTCAGCTGTGACTGTCCAGAATTCAAAGCTATATAGGAATATAGCAACACTTCGGCGTTTTTTCTTTGTTTAATAGAGAAGTGCCCTTTTTATTAATAAGTTACTTAGTAGCATACAGGTTTATTTCTCTATAACAATGCGCCATTATATATCTGATCTGTGTCGCTGTTTTCCTCTACTGTTAAAAAATATTTTCCAAATTTTAATTTGTATGTTATGCTGTTCCTTTGCAAGCCACCATTCATTCTTTGCAATTAATGCTTAATAATTTATTCTCTCTTGCATACACTACATCATGTAAACGTTTTTGTAATTTTTTTTCTGTGCCTGCTGTCAATATTGTCTTCTTTATCTGTGTCATCTTGGGTTGTTAAAATAGTAGTCGCCATTAATAAATCCTATTAAGACATCTAAAGCTCTAACAATCACTTCCATATAGAGACTGAATAATTCCGCTGAGAAAACACAACCAGTTCTTACCACCTTTTATATTTTGGTATATTTACTATGAATTTGTGCTGTGTTGTAATCGATATTGGCTCGGAATGTGAAATTAGAGAGCTGAGTAAATATCATAGAACAATTCAAGAATTCATCTCTTCATATCCTAGCTAAAGGTAAATTAGTATGACTTTTATCACTAAATGATTTTTATCTAAAAAACTGTTATAATATAAAATATGTCTTGGGCTTTAAATAAGCTGCAAAGGATCCATAATCCGTAGAAAACAGATAATTGTAATCAATCGAAATACCAGACCAACAATGCAAAATATATTTTGACATTGTTGAAGACATTTACAGCCTTGATGAATGGCGCACAAATATTTCATATGCAAAAGTTTACGGAATTACAAAACTTTTCAACTGTGGAAACTTTTACAATCATCTATATTTTTTGTATCCGATACACTATAAAATATGAAATTATTATAAATAATAATAATACTTTTTGATTATCTTCAGGAAAATATGTTCTAGTTTACTAATTCTAATAAAGACAGAACGTGCCATAATTGATATCTACTTGCAGATATCGCGCACAAGTGTTTCATATGCAAAGTTTTACAGAATTTTATTTTTTTTATTCACAGGTGGGCACTTATTTCACCTTTAGAAACTTTTATAATCATCTACTCATCTACTTTTTTGTATCATTTACATTATAAAAGATGAATATATTAATACAGTTTTTGATTCTCTTCAGGAAAGTATGTCCTAAGTTCCTAATTTTAATAAAGACAAATATAAATTTTCATATGAGATATCTACATGCAGGTTGATGCTCAAGTGTTTTAAAACATACACTTTGAAAAATACTTAGATATCATATTAGAAAAGGTAGACATATAAACACTCTATATTTAATTTAATATTTCATTAAAACTTTAATACATACCAAGTAAATATGGTATTCTTTTTTTAATAAAATTACTTATTAACG
Organism: Ascarosepion bandense; assembly: GCA_037127315.1. Classification (NCBI taxonomy): domain Eukaryota; kingdom Metazoa; phylum Mollusca; class Cephalopoda; order Sepiida; family Sepiidae; genus Ascarosepion; species Ascarosepion bandense. The sequence goes on from JBBBDQ010000250.1 coordinate 381,859, forward strand.
ATATGATTATGAATAAAATACTTTATTAAGCTCTGGTTCATATAATAACGCTTATGTTATAGATTTCTTCCTCTAATTTACTCATCTCTCACCGCATACTTAATAATTTTACTTAGAGGAAAAAGCCAAGAATTATATAATAAATTATCGCAACATCAATAGACATTTTTAAAAGACCAACTAGCGTAATATTAATGCATAATGAGATATTGAATGGATACGTTTTTGGATAGTTGTTGATAATTTTCGTGTGCAGACATAATGTTTGTAAAGACGATATGCTTAAATTTACAAAATATACATACACTGATAAACATTTATATAAAGCACGTCAACTAAAAGTGATTTACTGATAATGTTCGGTACATACTATACGTATACGGTTCAGGTGCAAACTTATATTTACAATATGGACAATTGTAATTATCCTCTAATTTCTTCAGTTGATATATTACAAATATTTACTAAGGGATTAAAACAATACAAATTACCTGTTTTTCTTTCTTTTTTTAGGAAAAAATCGGAGTAATGGTAGTCGAAATGAATAACATATTTTGTACGTCTGTTTATTCGAAAAGGTTTTTTACAGTTATTAATCTATATAAAATGCAATTTAATCCGACCTCGAAATTTGAAGATTCTTTTGAATTATATACATATTAGTATGCTCGATTAATTTTTCAATACATTTCATTACTTAATTTTCATAATATACCCCTCTGTTTGAATGAAACAATTTAGTTTCTTAATCTATTTTCCCTTTCGTAACGGCGAGTACCTGCACCCTATCACATGGAAGACGATATAGATTCTTTTTAAAATCATTCCATTTTCTCTTGATATCACACAATTGAGGCCTTGTGCTGTACATAGGTTTCTTCAGTAATATTGCTACCTACGTCACAGAAAGGAAAAGTAACACTGTAAAGCAAACCGTAATGTCGTCCAAACAATCAGCCCTCGTAGTGTCAGTTTCCTCAAACATCCGCAAACTTATTCCTTCAATATATCATTATCATTTAATATAACACTAGTTAATTGTTTAAAAATCTATTTAGTGATGTTGTGATAGTTTATTATGCAATTCCTGGGTTATTTACTGTTTAAAATTATTAAGTATGCAGTGTGCGATGGTGTAATTTGCTAGCATTCTATACTTTCAATTTTTGCGCATGCGCTATGTTTGTTTTTTTTTTTGTTTTTTTGCCGACACCACAATATAGTATCAGTTGTGCACTCCCTGCCAGAGAAAAGAACACAATGGTGTAATTCGTTCAGCGAGAAACGGCTTGCTGTTCTTTTCAACATTAGCGCAAAAATCTGAGTGCTTGTTTCTGAATTTGTGATCAGTTAAGAAGTTACGGCAAGAGTTATATTATATATGTACTCAGCGTCATGGTGTATGAGTCATCATAGTTGATGGTGACGCTATGCCTACATTCGATTTCAGTTTTATTTTCATTTTTTAGGTAACGTAGAGGGATTTTATTCATCTCACCTCTTAATAATATAGTTATTGGCTCTTATTTATTTTTATTTCAGTAATCTAAAATTGATATACACTTATCAAAGCAGACATTGTGAAATTAGGTAGTTATATTTTATTAAATTTGAGAAACGTATGAACTTTAATACAGAAGAGATTCTAAGACGAACCAACACCATAATATTAGAGCAAAGCGTTATCAGAAACCATAAAGGAAATTATATATATATTAAGCGATTATTAACCAAATCACTTACAAATACTGAATAAACCAACCTAAAAACTCTAACGATAAACATAAATTCAAAATTTTACAATATCTGGAGACATACATGAAAAATGATTTCTTAATAGCAACTTTACAAATAGATGAAACTGAACATATCCCAACTTGTCAAATTAGGTTTTGAATATATTAAACATTAGCATCGAGCCTAGCTTCACCATATATGAATCTACCAGAAAACTTCTTGTTAATCATGAAACGGTACGTATAGAGGAGCGAAGAAGTGATCAAAGGTCAAAAACAAATTTCAAATTTCGGGAGAAATTACATACATATGTTATGGAATATCCGAAAATCATATTTTACATTTCGTTGTTCGTTTTTAGAATTGTTCTCATATAATAAAAATACCCGGGCATTTTTTATTTTTTTGTTTATTAAAATACCTTTCGACTTACCTGTGTAATAATTATTTAAAATTAAATCAACGCACTATAAGTGTATTCAAATTTCATCAAGATCAATCTATATATTCTGAAACATTTAAATTTGTAAATAATTTCTAAAAATATAATCCATATAAATCTATGTATTAATACGGAAAATAATTAATAATTTTTATAAAATAAACATATATATCGGAATCCAGCTTTTGAGCAGGAAAATCTTAAAAAGATGTGTCATGTTATTCTGACTGATGCAGAATAGTGTGAAATGTGCAAGAAATTTGAGAACAGTTTGTTTAGAAGATATGCGTCTAAACTATGAGACCCGTGTTCAAATCACACAATGGTCAGTTAATTAATAAGAAAAATCATTGATAATATAGGTTTGATACAAACATGTGGTATCTTTTAGAAATATCATCAAAGAATCCATCGGGTTAAACCAAGATTTGTGAATCTAATTTTGTAGAAACTATTCGGAAGTCAAAGATGCTTTTGATCAATACAATTGACATGCTCTCAGTTAATGGGCAGAGAGATACTCTTCTTTTCTAATTAGTAACATATTAAGAGAATATTTCTGGCGTAAACATACACCATTTTGGACTTTTTAAAGACGAATGGGATTAATAATCTCACAATGCTTGAAATACAAAAACAAATGAATACATTCGCGCATATTCTTCCTTAAGATATCATTCACATACAAGCAAGATTAATAAAAATAGTATCTTCATCTAGCTAATTCCTTACAATTATGTAAAATCTATTACTTTGAGGTATATGTCTGAGTACAAGATGTATAAAACAAAGAATATCACACTAATATTAGAAAATGAAAAACAGACTTCAGAGATGGAACGAGGATATCGGAGATCATTTCTTGGACAAGAGAGAGCAACCATCAATGCACAAAAATTATGGAGGACCAGAAATATTAAAAACCGTGGAATGGGAAATGTTGAAACTGAATTGAAACACAGACAGCAGCTGGAACAGACGGGGTTTTAATAGTGATGATAATGTCCGTATAAGATTTGGCGTGGACAGCCTAACAGAAAAAAATTACGAAATCGTACAACAACGGCAATATACCAGAGCAGCTAAGCAGATCAATCTTCATAACACTACCTAAAACGTTATGTAGGAAAGAATGTGAACCTCCATCGAACTATCAACTTAATGAGCAGCATAACAAAATTCATCATTCGGATTCTAATGAACAGAGCGCGCAGCAGTATCGTCCCAGAGATAAGACAATAACAAAGGGCCTTCGTCAAAGATACCGGAACGAGGAATGCTATATTCATGCTCAGAATGCTATCTGAACGAGAAATGCTTTAAAGAATACGCAAATGTGTTCGGCAAAATACAACACAAAGACTCGATTGAGATGCTCGACAACCTCGACATTTTCTGAAAAGAAGTTAAGACAATCAAGAATCTATATTGACAGCAAATTGCTTGGATACTGATAGGAAGAGAACTCATCATATATGCATGAATAGAAAGGGGCGTAAAACAAGGATGTGTTTTCTCACTGAAACTTTTCAAGCTGTACAGCAAAACAATTATGAGAGAAATAAAAGCCTTTCCGTGATTTGTCATCGACGGCCACAAACTCAACAATATAAGATACACGGATGACATGATGCTGATAGAAGACACGGAAAATAAAATCAAGAACCTTCTAAAGAAGTTAGCAAAATAGTAAAAAAGAATACTGAGCATAAACTCCAAGAAAACTGAATGGATAATCATCAGCACAAAAGAAACCCAATATGCCAACAAATTAAATTAAAGTAAAATCCAGGAAAGAAATTTAAATACCTAGGTAGTGTTTTGACAGAAGATGGAAAGCCTGACATGGAGATCAAAAGACACATTAGCATGGAAAAAGACGTATTTTAGAAGGTAAAAAGAGTAATGGACTACAGAAAAATCTTATTAGAAACAAAGAAGAGAGTGCTGGATTTCTTTTCATATATGTCTTTATGTATGGAAGTGAATGTTGTACGATCTCATCAAGGATATAAGTGAGGACTGAGCAGCAGAAATGTCGTTTTACAGAACGATGCTGACCATATCATGGACGGAGCAGGTGTCCATCAATGAATTGTTGGAAAGGATGCAAACGAGAAGAACATTCTTATTTAATATCAAGAAGAGACAAATGAAATTTCTGGGACACGTAATGACGAAGAAAAGACTGGAGAATATAATACTCACCGGTCGTATAAATGAAAGCAGCGGGTGACGTTCTTGTTATATCTGAGCAAATAGACGGCGGAGTTAGGTTCTTAGAAGTGGTGTCCAAAGGAAAAAATATTAAGAGCTACATGATACAGAGTCAAGTAGAAATCCATGATCGCTTACGTCCTGAAGAGACACGACACATGAAAAAAATATATCCAAGTTAATTCTGTTAAAATCTATATCTTTTAAAGTTAAAATTAATTCCAGGCGGACACAGCCTAACATGAGAACTTAAAAACGAAAAAAAATTAAGGCAGTAAAAATCTTGAGGAAGCAAGTAGAAGATTTCGAAACTTTAAAACTTGAATGAATAATGGTGATCATATAATTTTAGGGAGCATATAAGATCATGTATAGTTCGACCCTTTCTCCGGAAATTTCTCTGTCACATCTAGTTTTATGTCTCTGATACATATCTCGAGTTTCTTGTCAAAATCCCAAAAAATTTGATGCTAATCCAGACCTGGAATTCCGACTCTAATAACTTTCCCACCGCAGGGACAAGATTTCTTTTGGTCATTTACCTCATAGATATTTCCATGTCATTTTTTAAATGAATTATTCTAACTAGTCTCTGTTAGTCTTGGATTTAAAAGTACGACCTCTTAGTGAAAATACTTATGTGCATTGAAAGAAAAGACTACATACAAAAGGCAAAAAATCCGAATATATAATAATCAATAAATATAGGAGATCAAAATAAAAAATACAAGTCTTGGATACTAAAGTCAAGTAGTTACAGAAATTTCAATACCTGTGAAGTGACTTAAAAGTGGAGGGAAATTGCTACATTGAAACCGAAGGTGTATAGGTATGTTCATGTATGAATTCCAGAAGCTGAATCAGGTACTGAGCTACATGAAGATTTCGCTGAAAAAAAAGAAATTGCTGAATTGTTATGTCTGTTCTTCAATAGGAAAACGAATGCTGCACAATCTCATCAAAGAAGAAGAATAAACTTGAAGCAATAGAAATCAGGATTTACAGAAAGATTCCGATAATGTCATGGACAGAACATTTGAGCAGTGTCTAGGTTTTCGAGTTTAAAAGCACGAAAAGGAAACTGATACATGAAAAATCAGCTAAAGTTTCTATGATGTAGTGAGGGAGAAGGGCCTTAGGAGCCTATTGCGCAAGGCACGGATTGAGGAAAAGAATGATAAGAGAAAGAAACCTGTGACATACTTGATGAACCTAAGCAAATGAATGGCGTAGCGGGTGTTATGGGTGATAACAGGAGAAGGGATATTAAGAGCTACATGGTATAGTGTGATGTGGAGGGGTATGACTAACTACATTCTGAAAGTACATGGCACATAAAAAAGAATAGTTTGCAAATTGATCTATATTTTCTACTCTTGAAATGGTCAAATTTGACAGAAAATTATATTCTAATAGATTATTTTTGCAAACATTACATCAGTGGAGATAGGTCCGAAGCACTACTTGCCTGTTAAGTACGATCTTTTAAAAATTTTTGTTTTGTTCTGTAAATTATGGCAAAAGCAATAATTGCACGATGCGGCAACCAAATAAATTACTACAAATGGAGACCTAGTAGGAGAGAGGAAATTTAAAATAATTCAAGTTCCAACATTCTAACACGCACAGAAGCACACAGAAACATACACGCAAGCAGGCGCGCACACAGACACACACAAACAGACACGTAGATATGAAGATTGGTAATTGAGAAGAGCCATACCACTTATAAGCGTTGCAGATTAATTGAGTCTAAATTACGTAGAAATTGATGTAAACATGTCCCTAAATCCTTTCATGTTTTTACGATATGAAGCTTGGAAATTGCTAAAATTAATAAAACAAATGTGCAGGTGTATCACGTTCTTCATGCAAGCTGCTTTCATTAGAATATTTCAACTGAATGAGATTATATTGTATATTTCCAAATTGTAATATATCTGTGAGTAGCAAGATTTACAATTCATATTGCAAGAAATATTTTAGAAATATTTTATAAAAATATTAATATATATGTACACAGTATATTATAACGGGGTTGATACGCTGATTATAGAAACTCTACCTCCTCGAAAGTGAATCGAAGAGCTGAGAAAATATCCTGCTTAATTTGCACATGTTTTCACATAAATTTCCTTGATATAGTAATTTATGTATCTTTTCTCCCGTTCTGACTGCTGAGTCTTAAACAACATGACAAATTTCTGTCAAAGGTAGTTAAAGGGAACTAAAACTGGAGGCAGTATCAATATCAGTCCAAATAATATATGGTAATTAAAAAATAACAGACAAAGAAATATGTCAAAAGCGATAATAATTTACGACTTGAAAAGAAATGTTTTTAATTACTGTTCATTATATTTTTTATACATTGTTATCATCTATTTTTTAGTAACTTGTATATATACATGGCCATATGATTCTGCCATGTCTTCAGGTAATTTACACACACACACACACACAAATATATATATATATATATATATATATATATATATATATATATGCACATATATAAATACAATTTATTATTAACATCCATCTGAATGCTATGCGCCTCCTCATATGTATATTCTTTAATTTACATCATATATATATATATATATATATATATATATATATATATATATATATATATATATATATACACACACATTACTGTTACTCATTCAGCAGGTATCCACGCCATGAACTTTGTCATTTCCCAATCCCTTACGCAAGTAGTGGACTTCCCCACACGCTTTCAAAGCACTTTCTCTGGACACTCCTTTCTACTAGATATATGCTTTGCCTCTGCACCTGGCTCCTGCTATGTCTCGCAGCTTTACCCTCTCGGCAACTCTGACCAGGCTGTTTTTTTTCAATATTTCTGTCCATTCTACTCCCCAGGAGCCTCCTACTTATAGGACCTCCTATTGCTACCAAAGAGCTGACTGCGACGCCTTCCGCGACGTCTCTTGGGGAAAAGTGTTTGATCACCCAGTTGATGACAGTGCCTCTGAGATATCGTCCTGGGTGAAAGCTGGCATTGATGCCTTCATACCTACCAGGAAGTTTCCTCTCAAACCTCATTCCTCCCTTTAGTGCTCTCCTGCCTTTTCGGGCGCCACTGCCCACAGGAATCACTACATCCGACTATTTCGGAGACAGTCATCCGACCGCAATAGGCGCTTATTCACGTCTGCCCGTAATGAGTGCGAGAGAATCCTGAATGACGCCAAGAGGTTGTTTGCTGAGAGAATAGGACAGCGAATAGCTGACCGCAAGTTCGTCTCCAAAGACTATTGGCGGTTATGAAACGGGGGCTGAACAATAGCGAATCCTCTATCCCTCTTTTAATCAATGAATTTATGGTACTCGAATCATCAGCGGATAATGTCGTGTGCTTTGTTCGCAGCTTCTCATCCAACTCCATATCTGACTCATCTAAAGTACCCTCCCCCGATTTCCCTATTAGAACTGTGGCTAAATTGTACGATATATACATTACCCCGAGAGTAATGTATATATCCCGTGTAATATCAAGACTTGACCACCATAAGGCGAACGGTGGTGATGGAATCCCGGTGATTGTACTTAAGAAATGTGCCCATGTCCTCTCTAAACTCTATAACTACTGCCTCTCTGCTTCCTGTTATCTTGCATGCTGGAAGTCCTCTTCGGTCGTTCCTGTATTCAAGACCCCTGGTGAACACTCGTACCCATCCAACTACCGCCCTATCAGCCTTCTACCAATTATCGGGTATGATTTCGAGGCCAGTATTAATGCTGAAATAGTTCCGCATCTTACTGTCCATAAACTCTTCGCCGACATGCAGTATGCCTTCCGCTTTGCTAGGTCCACGGCCGAAATTCTAACGACCATTACGGAGTGCAGGTTCCAGGCCCTTGACTAGTTCGGTGAGGCTTGTACCGTTGCTCGAGACATCTCCAAGGCTTTTGACAGGGTTTGGCACGCTGGCATTCTATGCAAGCTATGGGGTTACGGTATTATCTGACGATTGCATGATCTGAGCCAATCCTTTCTAAATAACCGCATAATGAAGGTCGTCCTGAATGGGTATGTTTGTACAACTTACTGTACAAACGCTGGTGTCTTCCTTATTTTCATAAATGACCTCCCAGACGAGAACAAGTTCCAGGTCGGCATCTACGCAGATGAAACCACAATTTACTCCTGCATCTCTAAAAATCCAGGCTTGAGGGACAAACATAATTTCGCTGCTGAACTTGAGAGGTATCTACACTCTGTGTTGATTTGTGGTAAGAATTGGCTTGTAAATTACAATGCGTCTAAAACTAAGCTGCTGTCTGTCAATCATCATAGGCAACCTCTCTTACCCCCTATAAGCATGGACCAAGCGAGTTTCCCAGAAAGCAATACACTGCACCTCCTCGGCCTTACCATCTATTCTGATCTCAAGTGGAACCAATACATTGAATGAGTAGATAAATCCACTGCTATTAATGTTAGGTCAATATGTCGGGAAGGATGTTTTTCTCGCCTGAAACCATCCTGCATATATAAAATCAACCATTCGTCTGTGGATGAGTACTGCTGCCATATATGGTCAGTTGCCAATGCTGTTCATCTCGGTGTTCTTGACAGGCTCCAAAGGAGAATCAGTAATGCGATAGGTACCGACTTGGCGGCTCGACTTACACCCATTTTCACACCGACGGTATGTGGCTTCGCTTTGTCTGTTCTATAAAAAGTTCCATGGCTTCTGCTCCAAAGAACTTAAGTCACTGGTGCCTCTGCAACAGGTGTTTACTCGTGCAACTATTCTACTCCTGCAGCTTCTTCCCTTACACTTACCGCCTGTGGAACTCGTTTCCTTATTCTTGCTTTCCTGACGGCTACAAACTCCAGAAATTTAAATGCGAAGTCAATACTTATGTCTTAACCACTTGACCTTAGTTCTTTCCTCACCAGCCTGTATATCCTTTCCTTTCTCTCCGTCTCAGCAACTGTCATCATACCTGCATTTCCTTCCTTCTCTTGCTTCTTTCTAACTGGTTTGTCCTTCTATTACTCGCTTCTATCTAGTGTTTTTACTCTTATGTAGCCCCCTGCACATCAGTGATTTACCGCCTTGCTAAGGGTGATATGATTAACATATATATATATATATATATATATATATATATATATATATATATATATATATGCTACTTTGTTAAATTCTTTATATCTTCAATTACATATTTTCTGAACCTCTACATTTGAAATGAGTCGTTGTTGAAACAAAGAAGTTCTACTGATTAGTCCGATCAAATTGCCCGATGGTTTCAATGCGAATATCGAATTAAAGTATAATGGTAATTTCAGCTCGGTGTTTTGATTACAGTTTCCTGCATTTTGATATAATTGATTTTATATTTTATTAAAATTATGTTGCATAATCGTGCATATAAGCTATTTATATTGACAAGTTATTTTAAAATACCTTGGGACGTATTTCTGCGACATGTAAATATTTAGCCCGAATTTAGCGAATGAAACAGCCATCATCGACCAGGAACACTTTGAGTGGATTAAACCGAATGATGACTCAATAATTCAACTTGTGCATTTCATCAAATCCGGCTTTGAAATAATCAGTCAGTTCTTTTGAATTCTGTTTTAATTTTCTAAGAGTTTTCTTTTTAAGATTATGGAATCTATTTACTTTACTGAATTAAGTTTATTGCACTGTCATGATAATATCTCCCATCCCCATACTGTTATTTTGATCGGTTTAAAGAGATCTTTCATTAGCTTGCTGAGAGTCAGCCCACAGTACCGTAGAAAGAGACAACTCTGTGCCTATTTTCAAGCTTCGTGTTTTAATGATATTTGGAAAATATTTGTAAATTCACTCATTTAAGTGTATGCAATTCATAATTTCAGAAAAATAAAAATATATCAAGTACAATGATTTGTTACGTAATATAAGTCTTCTTGGATAGTAGTATTTCTATATGACGAAAATCATGAACAATCTCCTCACAGATAGAATCTAGTCTTGAAACAATCAGAATTTGATTCTACCGAAGAGCAGCATAGACTAAACTACTGAGCAACAATGCAGTATTAGAGAAACGAAAACTAATATGATCACTTATCACGTAACCGCAGAAAAAGTCCGTTGAATTTTTAAGGATATAAAAAGTAAGGAAATCTTTGAAAATGTGATATTCATATGACAGATTAAATGCAAGAACGAAATACTGTGAAACCCACGTAAATGAATAGTGAAACAAGATTTAAGAGAGTGATCAAATGACAAAATCATTACAATCTGCAATGAGTAGTAAATTAAGAAGAGCAATGATCGAAGATATTGTGAACAGGCACAGTATATAGAAGAAAAAGCAAAAGAATGCTTTTTTGAAAACTTGGAGCATGTTTTACACTTGCAAGTCATCCTCTATTTTCTACCATTGTATGACAACTTTGCTCGGCAGAAATTAGCATTTTTGAGGTGTCTGTGAAGTATTAAAGTCATCACCAAGAATAAAATAAAATTAAATTAAACGAATATTGCCCGTTTTATTTTGTCGTAATTTCAATAGATTTCTCAAGAGATAAGCCAAATTATCTTTTGATAATTTCAGTTTTTGATGAAACGTCGGCATGTAATTTAAATGCATTATTTTACTTTTTGAAATATATCCCGAAAGTCGTTATATTGGTTATTGTTCAACGATTTTAATATAGCAATTGACTGATTTTTTAAAAAAATGAGGCAAGTTCATGATTATTAGTTGATAAAGTGAACGATGATGATTTGTCAAATTGTTACTATGTTTCATGATGATAATAGTTCATCGTCTTCTGGTATTGATATAGTTTAAGTAATGCTTCTAGACCTGGATCAGACTCTGATTACCGTCATTATAATGACCATGCTTCCGTTGAGCAAAGTTTGATATTGAACATTCTTTCTTTACAGATATCTTTTCTTTCTGTCTATTAATTACGCCATTCCTTTCACGATTTCTTTTACGTAGTATTCATTATATAAGTAGCAGCAACTAACAGGATGTGGAAAAATATATCACTGGCTTCGGTAAGTAACCCACACATCTTGACGTGTTTTTTTACTACTTACAAACATCGAAACATTCAACTGGCTTTTACTGAGTATCAAATTGCTCGCAAACCTGAAGACTGTTTAACAAATAAGCTTTTTTGTTTTGCTATGTATAGTTGCTTATCGTATTTATTGTTTTCGTGATAACTACTGATTATTGGATTTATTTATTTAATTTAAAATATAATATCTGGATAGATGTTAAAAGCATCATATTATGGCGAAACTTTCATCGGAATTTATAGTTTTAAATAATCTATAGAATTTGCTAAGAGAGAATTTATTTTTGTCAATTAATCTTCTGAAACATAATTTAGTGTCATGTTCGAATCCAGCAGACGGTATTTTTTGTTTTGGTCGGTGTCGTCTATTAATCCCCATTCTAATACGTAATAATAAAAGTGACATTTATTTTTTTCGTGATAAATGCTGATTATTGGATTTCTTTCTTTTATTTAAAATATAATATCTGGATAGATGTTAAAAGCATCACATTATGACGAAACTTTCATCGGAATTTATAGTTTTAAATAATCTATAGAATTTGCTAAGAGAGAGTTTATTTTTGTCAATTAATCTTCTGAAATATAATTTAGTGTCATGTTCGAATCTATCAGAGGGTATTTTTTGTTATGGTCGGTATCGTCTATTAATCACCATGCTAATACAAATAAAACTGATATTTATTTTTGATGTTCGTTTGTAAGCGTAATAGCTTGAATTATAAGACGATGTAGGAGGAATGAGGTCACAGGAATGCATGTGACCTCCCGCAGTGGCGGTTTCACTGATCGTGAACCTGTATGTTGGAGTCATATCGACGGTTCAAAATTCTCGAGACCTTCTTTGAATTCGCGAATTATATTTAAATCACAGACATAGGCAATCTATCACTGTCAGAATGCACTACACACGAGGAAGTCCGGCCAATCACTGACGATTCTGGCCCTGGCCTTTGTATTCTTTAACATTTGATTTACTTCACATTCCAGTCATCTTGATTATCATTTTGTATTTGAACATGGATAGGGACATTTATGATAGATTCTTCTCCAGGCTTCTACTCTATAAGACAAAGAATCTCCAAAGTAGCATTAACTTCCATCGTATTTCGAGGATTTATCTCATTTCTTATCCGTTATTTCAATTTATGTTTATTCATTAACTTTCAATCTTTCCTTAATAAGTGCCTGTTATACATTTTTTACATCTTTCTAAATCTAGCCGTAATAATTTATCTCTGTATTGTATCGAATAACATGATTTTGCTTTATTAATCCAGGAAGCATTGTGGTATTTGGATCAGTCCTTGCAACAATTTGTGGTATAATTATCATTTCAATATAGCTTTGAACATGAGTAAAATTTCTTCGAATTGAAATAACTAATCCCAGTAATTGTATTACCTTTCTTACTGAAATTTGTCAACAAAGAGTGTTTGGTAATTATTGGTAATATAACAAATTTAAATCTTTTAAAGAATTTTTATAAGTGAATGATCAAGCACAATGGTTCTGTTATTTATTTTCTATGAATCTTTCAGGTTTCGGGTCTTTTATGGAATGACATACGAGAGAGGTATCATCAGATAATTATCTTGCGAATACATTTTGGTTCATGAAACGTAAAGATCTTGAACAACTAGAAAATGTAAAAAAAGAGATGATCAAACCAGCCATCAATATTTTATTTATAAGCGAGATGAGGTTGCCGAACAATCGAGATTTCACAGCGGCAACCACATAATTATGTATGCAGAAGTTATAATATTGAAAAAAATATACCGTCTTCATTCTTGGTCAAAATTTAAAGAAATACGTTTTGGTTTACTGTCAGTTATCTGAAATATATCTTGTCGTTAAACTGAAATAGAAACTTCTCGAAACTGTTATTATGTTAATATACACACCAAAACACTAAGTACAGAAGAAGGAATCAAATATTATTATTCTATATTGGACAAAGTTAAGGGAGACCTGAATGACAAAGTTGCAAAGAGAGAGAAGGAGGGACGTTTAGCAAGTTTAAATTGAAAAATCGCAATGACTGTGGAGAGAAATAGATCCAAAAGTGCACAGCAAATGACCATATATTAAATAACAGCTAGTTCCAAAAACACCCAAAGCGACTCTGGACAAGGAGAAGCCCAGAAAGAGAAACAATAAAGAAAAGTGATTTTATAGCTATCAACTAGATATTCAAGAAATCAGTTCACCAGGGCGATAACTATCCATGTGACGACTGAGGAAGCGATTACCTTCCACCGATATGCAAAAACAGAATGAAACTCCGGTGATTAAAAAAACCTAACGCAGCACCCAAACTGCAATACAAAACTCATGAGCGACTCGATTATTCGGATATCGTGAAAAGATACGCAGGACATATTGGAAATAAAAACATTAAGTGGGATGCCCTAAGTGACACTCTAGTGACATGATCAAGCGTAATCATCCCAAAGATAAACTGATGTAAGAGAGAAAATAAGTAGATCACAGATGAAATTACTGAGCTAATGCAAAGGAGATAGAATACATTGTCAAAGAATGTAAAAAAATACGGAAATCTACTCAAGTAAATTAGGAGCATAAAACGGTAAAGAAAACTGGGTCAACGACAAATGTGCAGAAAGGGAGATATTGAGCACAACAAATACAAAATTTTGCATAAAAATGAGAAATCTTACTGCTCAACAGACGTGCACGGAATCAGAATGCAAAAAAAAGCAAGAACGGAGTGTTTATATTAGAGAAAGTAACGTACTTCAGCGATGAAACGAATTTATTGGAGAGTTCTTCGACGACAAGTGAGAACATCCGGCAATATACAGAAATACAGACACAACAGAAATATTAAAATCCAAAACAAAAACTGAACTGACAAAATTGAGCAGAAAAAAGCCGCAGGACTAGATTTTTTTTATAATAAAAATGTTGACAATTTTAGACGAATTCGGCGTACAGATAAATACAGAAATAATAAATCAAATATAAACGACGGTATTATATCGGCAAACCTAAACACATCAATTTTCATAACACTACTTAACAAGCCAGGTGCAAAGAAATGTGAACCCCACTTAATAATCAGCCTGATGAGCCATATAATAAAATCTTCACGATTCTGATGAACAGAGCGCGGAGGAAAATCGACCCAGAAACAGTGCAATATCAGTGAGGATTTGTCGAAATCACTGGAAATAGACGAGAATTAATGATCAGAAAAAGCAATGGAAATGTAGAAAATGTGTACTTGTGTTTTGTATATTACGCAAAGTCTTTCGACAAAGTACACCACAATGATTTATTGGACATGCTCGACAACTTGACATATCTGGAAAAATATTAGAGTTAAAGAGTATCTTTACTTCCAGCAAATCGCCTGCATACGGACAGGAAAACGAACTCAGCCCAAATACGAAAATAGAAAGGATCTATGACAAAGATGTCTCTTCTCCCAGGATCTGTTAGTCTGTACAGAGAAACAATTATTTGAAAGTTAGAAAATCTCACAGGATTCGTCGTTGGTGACACCAATCTGAACAATATGTTATACGCAGATGATACAGTGTTGATAGTAGACACGGAAAATAAAATGAAGGACTTCTTACAGAAGTTAGCAAAGAAAAGTGAGAAGTAAGTGCTAAAAATAAACTTCAAGAAAATTGAATGAATGGTCATCAACAGAAAGAGAAATTCAAAGAGAAACAGATATATAAATACCTAGGAAGCATTCTGACAGAGGATGGAAACTACAATACTGATCAGAAAGCATTTTGGCATGGCCAATTCTTTTCTTCTTTTATGTCTCCTGTCCTCTCAGGACGTAGGCGATCATGGTTTTCCACATCTCCCTTTTCTTGGTGGCTTTTAGCACACTTTCTCCTTTTACACCATACAATCCTCGTTCCGTCATCCACCTAATCGGGTCCTTCATTTATGTTATCCGCTGCTTTCCCCTGTCTGTTTTCCCTCTATCTGTCCTGTCAGTAACAGGTTTTCCAAGCTCTCCTTCCTCATTTCATGTCCCAGGAACTTTAGTTGTTTCTTCCTAATGATCAGTATTAATTTCCTTTTCGTTTCCTTATTTTCCAAAACCTCGTCATTGTTTACATGATATCCGCATCATCCTTCTGTAGAACCACTGTTCAGCTACTTCAAGTTTTTCCTTCATCTTCGAAGATATTGTCCTACATTCACTGCCATATTGAAGAACCGACATCACAAAGCAATCCAGTACACTTTTTGTTTCTAGCGAAATTATCCTGTTTCTTAATACTCTATTCAACTTCTGGAATGCTTCCTTCACCATATGGCCAATTATGCATTTCAAAAGCTAAACAGTGTTCTGAGAGACAGGAAGATATCTTTGGAGACCATTAAAATAGTACTCGGTTGCTATGTGATATCTGTCTTCTTATGTGGCAGCGATTGATGAAAAAGAGACATGAAGCAACATGAATGTTGTTCTACAGACTCTGAAGGTAGCACGGACAGACCAAGTGAAGAATGACTAGGTTTTACAGAGAATGAAAATAAAAAGCAAATATATAGCTGGCATCATTGGGAACACGTAAAAAGAAGGAGGGCTTGGAGAATCAAATACACACATGACAGATAAAGAAAAGAGAAACAGGGGAAAGCAGCGCAATATCATGAAGAAGAAAAAGAAGAAAGTTGCGTACACGGATACTTTGATAAGTAACTGTAAACAAGACCTCTTCGCAATCTGACACACAAGTTTTTCTCCATATCCTTATGCCTCGTTTTTTAAGGGTTGATATTCTATAAACGAAACATATGCAAGACATGTGAAGTACTGCACAGTTATATAAGTCTCGGTTGAGAATTATTAAACGACTTGAGTTCTGTGAGAAACTAAGTTTATAAATATTGGTTGTCATGATGCAAAGAGGACCTAATTAAATCTACAACGCTACCATTTAATTTCCATAAGAAAACAATACAATTTTAAAAGCAATACATATGGAAAAATTGTTCAATTATTTTTTCGGGAAAAAGACGTATTTATTAGTAGTTAAAGTGTGCATATATTGAATTTTAAAGAATTTTACCATTAAAATGTTTTTTTTTTAAGTAATTGGTGAATAATTTTAAATAGTTTTCTGTACAATTGAAAGTTATTTCAAAATGAAAATAAATCATTGCATACTGTCTTCTATATTTATATCAGTTGTTAATAATCAATAGATGATTATTACAATCAGCCGATAAATATGTCTGCGACGGATTCATGTATCAATTATCAATTATCAATGGATAGCAAGATATATAATTTTAAATGATCAGTCTGCTAAATTCTTAAACTTTTCTATAAATCATTAGCTGCGAAAAGGTCCTGTCGCATTAGATTTTCAGTTACTGATAACATATATATCTATATCTATAAAGTGACGAGCGTGGACGTTGTGTAAGTATTTCCTTGTTTGGTAGATTCAACTTAGCTTCTGCATTTTGGCTAGACGGGAGTTGCTCTCAGATGTAGATAGAAAAATATTTATATATCACCGCACAAAGTCAAGGATCAGTTTATGTATTGATTATAATATAGAATCGATCACCCCACTTTATATTATCTATATCTATATATGTTGTCCCTCCTCCTCCCGCACTAATCCAATAGAGAGATTCCACATTGTTATCTATATCTATAAAAATTAACGAGGTTGGACGTTGTGTAAGTATTTGCTATGTAAATTTAACAGATGTTTTTATTCTTATTCTTCATTAAACTCCCCTAGTGAAACCGAGTTAAACTTCAAGTTACTTCATAAAGATCTTATTCTTTTTATTTCTAAAAACTTGTTTGTGTCAGTTACTTTGTTGGAATTTGGTTTAATATGGAGGTAGGCACTCAATCGGGAAAGCTCTCACCACAGCCGGAACGTAACTGACTGGCCAAGAACTCATATATTTTCATCTCTCAGTTATGCCATACAGCTTTGTTTTTCTTTTAGCAATGCTGACCTGTAATATATTTTATCATAATGCCAAGCAGAATCAGCGTGGTAGAATGTTTAGCATTAAAATTAGAAATCATAACTTTTAATTTTGATAATTTTAGAATAATCTCCAAAAATAATCTTATGTTATAATCGAGTAAATTTGATGTTCATATAAATAAACGAAATAAAATTCTAAAGCTGATATTTACACTTCATTAATTGAAAAAAATATTCAAACGTTGGTGATAATATAGATTTGCTATTCATGATATGTGCACTTTCCCACGTTGCCAATGCAAAAAAAACAAATCCACACAGCGTAAAACACTCTCATAAACGCACACACACACACACACACACACACACACACACACACACACACACACACACACACATTATATATATATATATATATATATATATATATATATATATATATATATAACAAATTATTTTTAAATATCAAATTAAAATAGGCTACTTATAAAAAGGTGTGAAAACTTAAAAACATAAACAGATCCCAAGAGAAAAGACATCATAACTGTGTTCCTGACGAACCTTCGAATTCGCCATGTACCTGCTCATTTGAAGTTTTAAATTCTTCGCAATAAATCTAAAACTCTCTCTCTCTCTGTCCTTCTATCGCTCTCACTCTCTCCTCTCTCTCTCTCTCTCTCTCTATATATATATATATATATATATATATATATAAAGAGAGAGACTTTCTAACCGATGTATGTTTGCCAATCTTGAAGATTCCCTTTCATAGTAATTGCTTGGATGGGCACTTTGCTATTGTCCCTAGTCTTTTTTTTTTAAATTAAACACAATATTATTAGCTTGTGTTCGAGATCTCATCAATTTGAGGCTAAGCTGTCTAGATGTAGCCGTAAATTGTAAGCTAACCGATTCTTTTTCGCGTTTATTAAACACACTCCATTCTGACTCTATGCATTTCGTTCAACTCTAATCTACAAAAATTTAAATTTTTATAAATTCATATTTTTTTCCTCCTCATAGCTCATTCTTTTCCCGCTCATTATTAGTGATTATGTACTTAAACTTTCCTCACCATGGAACCCCTTGTGACTTATATAATTATGTTATAATTAATAAATTTAAATTTGTGAATGATGTACACAGGTTTAGTATTATTATTCAGGCGTTAATAAAACAGTACTCAATTTATCATCAGGCCTGTATTATATATATATATATATATATATATATATATATATATATATATATATATATATATATATATATATCATTCGGTGCATATTTCCTGACTGAAAGCCGTTTATAACCTGAAATTATGTACTATATTGGAATAAATGTTTGACCGACTAATCCATTCCGTGTCTTCAGATGATTTCTTAGTTAAAAGTTTACAAGTGATCTTTTGAATAAAATTTCATACAAGTGAACACTGAAAATCATTAAATGTAAATCATCATCAGATACATACGATGCTAAACATTAAATATAGACGAAAATTATTTAATTTTACGCACAAAACAGATTTGGTGACGCACTGAGATAGCAGCGTGGAAGGTGAAGCAGTGACATTTTTTTTGTTTGGATTGTTAGTCACTTTCCATTGAATATCTTTCAGGGCTTTCTTTTCCTTCTGTTTTCTGTCCCTTAGTACCTCTTGACTCTTCTTGTGACACACTAAATCTATGACACTAATATAACTCCAGTGAAATTTTTTTTTGTATATGTTTTAAAATATTTCTACTGGGAGATATGAGATTTTCATTGGAGACGTTTATGATTCAGTTCGGCATTGTTTTTGGCATTATATCTTTACTGTTGAGATGTCTCTGCTTTTTGTATATAATAATGGACTCGACTGAGTGTATATATGATTCTGCCATAAAGAGGAGTGGAAGATCTCGATCTAGAATCTCAGTTGTAGTTGCAACCAAATAAGTTACCCAGACATACTATTTCACTTCAAGATTTATATATATTTATTTCTACTAACAGTATTCCTGAATTGACTAACCCGCGTCCCAATTTGTATATTTCATTTAATATAACCTACTTTCTATCCACATACATGTTTTTGTTGTTCATTATTTTGGCGGTTCCTCATCCGGAATTGAAAAGAAATTGGCGACGAAGACTCAAATTCAAGTATACCCTAAGTCGCTCTACAAATTGGTGACGAAGATTTCGAACTGAGACACAACTCCACAACAATTACAGAAATATTTGTAACATACCCCATTTTGGAAAATTATCACGTATCCAAAAACTATGAACAGCTTTCCTTCCTAACTCTTTTTCTATAGCTATTTAATTCACAATGCCATCTTCCTACTGCTCCTGAAGTTGTCCCATTTCTTCCGTGCTGAGGTCATTTTTGTGGTCTTCTACTAACCTCTTTGCATCTTAATTAACTTCTTCTATATTTCACAAAGCGACACAACATCTTTGATAGCTGAAAAATCCTCGGTGTAAAATCTATCAAAATATTTGGTCTCATGGTACCTAATTTAAAATTTGATGAAATAAAAACAGCAACAAGCACAAAAATACAAAGCATAGTGTTATTTAAGAAAAGGCACGGCGAATTCGAAATGGGATTTGTATACAGCGAAAGCTACACAGCAAGTTACGCTCTCCTGCCGATACGCACGGCTTGTCACGTCATTATCACTGTCTTGATTGTTCCTCGCTCGAGGTACCGTTCGACCGTTCGATTCTTTTTCTCCGGAATATGTGTTTGTGATGAGAGATATTTGAGAACGAAATGCCACAGTATATATTCAAACAAGAAATATCAATTAGTACAGTAGTACTATCATTTATTATTTTACATTGAGTCTCTAATATGTGATCGAAGTCGTAGAACAATGTAACGTGTTTAATAGTCACTCTTTGTCAGTTTAATATGTAAAACTTGGTTGAATAAAACTTGCGGCAAATATAACCCTCACACCACCAACACGCCTATCTGTATATATATACAAACGTATATTGTTAAATAGAAGAGACAATGAATGCCGTTCTAAACATCGTATTTTGTCTTTAAATTCAAGTGAAAATGAAGAACAAACTTTTCCAATATTTGGATATTTTTTCATTATGTTGGTTTTAATATTTCGGCTCACATGAGCCGTGTTCATATATATACTCATACATCCGTATGTATATGTATATATGAAGACGGCTCATAATGAAAAAATATCCAAATTTTGGAGAAGTTTGTTCTTCATTTTCACTTGAATTTAGAGACAAAATACGATGTTTAGAACGGCTTATGGTTAAACGTAAAACATTCATTGTCTCTTCTATTTAACAATATACTTTTGTATATATATACAGATAGGCGTGAGGGTTATATTTGCAGTAACTGTATATATATATATATATATATATATATATATATATATATTCAGGTTTTTAAAAATTTGGAAAAATTAGTTAATTATTGAGAAAGCTATGAATACAGTTTTTTTTTCCAAACGAATAAATTGAATTTGGGACAATTTATGATGTACTACAATTTCTAAAATTACATATTGCATAATACACCTATTTTAATAAAACACTGTAAAAAACTGAATTAGAAATATGAGCAAAATAATACATTAAAATGAGCAACTACTATTGCTACTGAGAAGAAAAAACAAATGCCGAAATACGGTAATTTGCCCTGTGAACAGCCTAAGGGATGGACTTGTTTACAGATCTAAAGTAAGTCGCATAAAGCAAAGTAAAATGGTATATTCATTTCACGGAAGCAACGATTATCCTTTACACTGAACACGTAATCTTCAGAGCGAAATATAGGAGATCTGAGAGCATGCATGTAAACTAGGAAATTTCTGGACTGTATGAACACATTTATGAATATTATATTATTTGTGTTAGATTTTTTATATACCACTCTCAACGCCATAATTATTTATATAACAGAGATTGAGATAGAATATCTATTTTAATGCTTAATGACACATAATTGGCAGAAACCATTAGTGTAGGAAGTCTGGTTTTCTTAATATTTTATAAATAATTAATAATAATAATAATAATATATATATATATATATATATATACATATATATATATATATATTTATATATACGCGTGTGAATAAGGCACGAATAAAAATTTCCAACGTCCAAAACATTAATTTAAAACAGTGCTCGATATATAATATATAGCTGTGAATATTTATTATAAATTATAGTTTAGAACATGTACACTGTTTTTATCCACTACAAAGTGTACATTTTTTTGACAAAAAATGTACAATTTGTTGTGGATAAAAAAATCGCAAACGTTCTAAAATTTAATTCATGGTATATATATATATATATATATATATATAATAATGTTTATTAATAAATTATAACATTGATATGTTACAATATCGCTACAAAAGTAGCTATTTTGTTTCGACACTTTTTGTGTCTTATCAAGTGATGTGGTTATTTCAAAATGAATGGCTTTAAAAGGTTAAGAACAAGCAAGACCTCTTTCATTAGGGAGGCATTATTGTATGTACGATGTGGACCAATCAGAGTAAAGCATATGTGTATAATGATATATGCTAAAACGTCTGCCAACTTCCACCGAACGCCAATAGCCCAGGGGTAGAGTAGCCATTTTGGTCGGGTTTCAAATCCCGGTAAGAAAGCAATCGGAGTCTAACCGTACTGATGAGCTGTGATACGGCGAAACAGATCTGTCTGCGGATGAGAATAAATATATATATATATATATATATATATATTATTACGTTAGAACATGCGCAAAGTACAAACTATTACAAAATTTTCGTATTTGAAATGTTTTTCTTAAATGTCTTGTTCTTAAAGAAACTTTCTTTTAAAATAAATCGTTTATTAGCATCATTGTTGAATACATGATGTGACATTGTTGTTTTAATGACGAAACAAAATGGAACAATTTTGTAAATGTTCTAACATATTAAATAATAATAAATATTAAATGCTCTTATATATATCTATAGAGAGAGAGAGAGACATTCGCTGACAATTCTGCTTCGCTGTATCACAACACATCAGTACAATTAGACACCTAGGCGGCGATTCTATATCTAAGTTATAGCGCTATCGCTGCAGGAAAACAAATTTTAGCGTTTTATATACACAATGTAAACACCCGCTAGAATCTGAGAGTGTTCAGATTCATTACCAAATGAACGATGCGTAAAAGTGGGGCTACTGTTGATAATAGTGCTCAATAGGCGTGGGAGAGCGTCCTGTTTCGCTATATTACAGCTCATTAGCACGTTTTGCTTCAACCCAAGATTGAAAACGGACCGAATTTTATATCATGTTAGAATTTAAAAAAGAAATCTGAAAACAAAACTGTCCACTTATAATAGCAACAAACGTCTGCAATAAAAAGTTTTTAAGCCACTTGGTAAGGTAAGCGTTGAAGTCTCCAAAAATAAACGTATAGGCGAATGGACGAGGGTAAATGGGTTTATCAATATTTTAGAGCTGCTATCAAGTATGGAACAGTCAAGACATGAAAGTGAGCAGTAGAGAAAGAATGGATAGCTAACGGAGCTTATTAGAGAGAGACAGAGACACATGTAGAAATGATCAAGAGATTCAAGAAAAATCACACTAGCTTGTAGGAAGATGTTCGGTGACATAAATACCAATTCCATGCATATGGACATTCAAGTTCTTCTTAAAGAGGGGAAGGAATTCAGGGATATAGAAATCAGAAGAAGGAATTGAGGGATCAATGCAAATTTCACAGAGGGCTTATTGTCAAGTGAGTTTACTTTGATGAAAGATTCAATGCTGCAAATTATGGTATGTATGCCACGGATGTTCCAAATAGAAATTTTAATAGGTTTCGGTGATTTACGATTAGCTAGTTAGTTTTATTTCTTAATTTGTATGATGGTATAAGCAGCGATTTTTTTCGGTTTGGACAGGCCTACAATAGTAGCATCATTTAATCGTCACATGCAACATGCATAGGAAGGTAAATGGCGCAGATAGCAGCATAATGTTTTCTCAGAGTCGCCCATCGGAAGTACTTACAGGGAAACCCATCAATGCGCAATATGGCACTACAAGTTACCTCGAGATTATTCAAAAGTTGATCAGAACAGCCTCTCAAACGCTACGCAAGTGTCCGGGCTCTTTTTTACCAGTCGGAAGCAGCAAATAGGAAACTGCCAACCCGGTACTATCAAAATAAATGATGCTGTCACCATCCACACCCATTGTAAAAAACCAACAACAGCACTAACATAAAAATGTAAGGATAGAAAATATTCCGGTAACTTTATTCCTAAGCCAGAAACAAGGCAAAAAATAGAGAGGAGTACAAACCGGTTGACAGTAAGTTCTATCTACTCCAATTTATAGTAAATAGATAAATACATAATATAAAATAAATATATAAGTAATTAAAATCCTTTAACAAAATTAAAAAAAAAACGTTCCTGTCCGGACGACTAAAAGAGATAACTGAAATCTTAACGGACACATGTATATTTAAAATATTATCATACGGTATGTGCGTTTAAAATTGGAAAATGAATATATATATATATATATATATATATATATATATATATATATATACATATATATATATGTACTTTTTAATTTAAAAACTCAGGAAAAATTGAATCAATAATACCAGAGATGAAATCGGCTGCTAACTAAATATTAACCACTTTGAGTGAAAATTTGCAATCATCATGGTAAATTTCATTTCCCTTTTTCTCCAACGGTTATTTTGTTGACTTTTAGATTCATTAACCAGAGAGAGAGAGAGAGAGAGAGAGAGAGAGAGAGAGAGAGAGAGAGAGTAGAAAGAGGTGGGGAAGAGGGGTTGTTTGAAAATAAAAAAATTCTAGCACGTCCAAGAAATTGGTTAAACATATAGTTATTATTGTATAAGTAGGGACAGTAATGCTTCTTATTAGAAATTTTAACGTCTTTTTTTTTTCAGTATAACTGACACATTTTTTGAAAATTCTTATAGAATTCAAGTAATCAAATATCTTTTATGTATTCAGAAATGCATTACAACAAAAACATTATTTTAGAAAATCTAGGTAGGAATAATTTTGCTCTACTTCATATTTATCTTAGTTGAAAAAAGTCTGTTAAGAAAATGTAAATAATTTAAATATTCAAATATTTACTCATTTACCGAAGATGTGCTCTGAATCGTAAACTAATTTTGCAGTAAAACTATGGTCATCTTTAATTAGAGCATCATTTTATTTATTTTATAAATACGATATATTAAAGATTCTATTGCCTTAAGAATAAAATTGTTTTACAAATAATGAATTTTTGCAGAGGTTTATTTTTTTTTAAAATTTCTGTATTTTAATTTAATAAGCATAAAGTTTGTCATTAATTTGGCACTTGTATGTGATATCATATCTTAATAATCATTGAATGAAGTACATCATGCACTCCATGAATTACTAATATTTTAAAAATAATTTAGATTTTTTTGCTAAGTGAAAAAACTTGCCGGTATTTGTAAATACGGAAGTTCATAGATGATATTATCAGCAGAAACTATATGTTAGTATTGCTTCATAAAATCTTTGGATTGTGACCGATTTTTTCTTTCCTTTGGGTGTTTTGTCGCATTCAACAGTCTTTTCACATCATCAGTTCTAAATTTTTAATTATTTTGTCTGTTTTAAAAATATGTTTAATTAGTATTTATTTTATTTTTAATACGAATCATAATTGAATTATTTCTTAAGCTTCAGTATAGTCGGATAAATAACTCAGACGAAACCCAATATTAACAACTAAAATTGTTATATTTCATTTGAATTTCTCATTTTTTTATTTACGTGTCATTTTGTATGTTCTTTTCTAATTTGTAATGTATCTTTAATTTTATTATTAATTATTTTTCAGGAAACATCTTCAAGGCTAAACGACAGTAACTAAATTCAATCAAATTATTACATTGCTGGAAATATTTTGTCACTTTTTAAAACTTAGTAGCTAGTTAAAATCAAATATCTAAGTGGCGCATTCTCATAGAATTAGTAACTGTGACGCTTCTGCTCCTCCTAAATTAACTTTTCAAAATATCAGTCTCTTAATTAATCAATCAACACGTCAGAAAAGAAAAACGAGTCACCGTGGATATGCAAAGATTTTCTTAGTTTTAAACAACGTTTTGTTTTATTTTAATGTATTTTTTTTTCTAATCAGATTATCATTAATTTGCTAATATTCCTGAAAAACAACTCAGAGATGAGTATTTTGATTTTGCTAGATATTTAAACACATCGACTAACCTCTTTACACCTGTGACACAAAAAAAAATTCAAAATAGCTAGAGAGGATTAATTAATTTAATTAAAAAAATAATTTTGATTTTCATCCAAATAACAATATAGATATATGTTAATTTTTTTTCCAAGTTTGGTTAAGATATTAATATGGTAAGCAATTTTCAGCGAATTATTTCTGGTATATACTTACACGCAAACACACATAGACGGATGCACAAACATGAATATATATATATATATATATATATATATATATATATATATATATATATATGTGTGTGTGTGTGTGTGTGTGTGTGTGTTTGGATATCAATAAATATACATATGGATATACACGCAAGTACACACATGTTTTTCAGGTGTTACTAAAAGATTAAGACATGTAATATATCTGAGTTAAAGATTATATATTAATAGAAATAAATGTGCTATATCTACAGCACGACTCGTAGAATCATACAATGTGAAATCATCATCCGCATATATAGATTGAACTGACGATTTCTGGAGCTGAATTTTTGTTTTTTGTTTTTGGTTCTCGCGTTGTTCAAATTCGTTATAAACTATATATTTGGGATGCCATTTATTATATTATTTTTGTCGAGATGAGTAACTTAAGGACACTACCCCAAATACCACCAAAGTGATCAACTTCCTCGACGAATTTTTTTACCTGAATAATGGCCAGTTCAATACAAATATGAAAGTTTCATAAAATGACTTATAATCTATTCACCACTATAGAATACTAGCTACTATACATAATTAAATATATTTTAAATTATCTACCAACACTGGCAAAGAGGAATATTTTGATAACAGCAAAATTAAATATATAATGACTCTAGAATAAAGTGAATACTTTGAAGGTTTAGAATACTCTGAAAATAAAACAAGAAAGCAAATATAAGCCAAATCGTTTAATCCATTTTTCAGCTGTAAAACTTTTAAAAATTGAAAAATAGTAGCCCATCATTCTAATTTATAACTAACATGAACAACGCGAGTAAAAAAAAAATTGAATCTCTGTACGGTCAGTTTATTATAAGCACCTGATGAATATAGCACCTGATGAATATATATATATATATATATATATATATATATATATATATATATATATATATATATATATAACAGTAACACACACATACAAATAAACAAAAATACACACACAAACACACAAGAATTCCTTAATTAATGTGGCCACTATGTATCATTAAAGTTGCACAATAAATGAAAACGAATATATCGAATATAATAATTGGAAAGAAATTATTTGTATTTTTAATTTTACGGTCATTCGCAATTATGTTGTCACTTGTATATTGTTCAATTAAAATGTAAGTACATTATAAGACATAATAACAATTCTATAATTTAGTGGGAATATTTTTAAAAATTATTTAGAATTTTGAGCGGATGATTTTCTACTGTACTCCATATAACTGACGGTACTGGGAAATTGTCCGTTCAAATTTTCCAAAAATACTATAACAGTATTTTAACCTAAAAATCGTATTTGAAATATTTATAGCAAATCCATACATCTTCATATTTCTGTAGTTTTTAATAAATGTATATTTTTGTATCTAATTAAATAATTTGTTTTTTACTCCAAAACAGAAATTGCCTTTCAATACCTTCAAAACAATCATAAAACCAAAATCGACTTATTCACAAAAATGGGATAGAGACAAATATTCAAATAAATATTTTAAATATGAACTTATAATATAGAATGAAAATGTTTATATACACACATTTTTAAAACTAGTATAATTACTTTAGATATCTTAAAACTTTTAAAATAATGTAGTTACCCATTTTCCAATTTTAATTTTTGAAAATATTTACTTAAATTGTAATTATAAAAAATCCACATTCAATTACTATGGTTAATCTGAAGAATATTTTACTGCACTAATTGACTATCATGTATGGACTTCTGTAGTTTTGGTATATAAAATATTCAGCGCAGTAATTGAACACGCATTCATTCAATGCACATTAATCGAGGGTTTTTTGCGTATATAGATAAATTAGCAATAATTTATATATTTAATTTTGTGAATGAACTTTGTTTGTGTTTGATCATGCCACCTGTACAGCATAAAAGGTTTTTAGCCACCATCTGTGAGAAAAAAATAGCACAATGTTGGAATTCACTACGTTAGAAAATTTGGAACTGCGTTGTGTTTTTCTTGACATTCGTACCAGAAGCTCAGTTACGAGTATTTCAGGAACTTTGGGTGTAAAACTTGGCAAGAGTTGCACAACTGTAAGAGTGATCACGAAGGCACTGCAGCTCATTCTGATCATTCTGAAAAAAAAATAATTTGTTGATGTGGGACTCATAGGCTTGGCAATATATACAATCAAGGAAACCTAGTCATGATTACATAAAATTTCTGTGACAACATAACACTTAATATCTGGCCATCTATATCCCCAGACTGTAACCACCTTATTTGCGGGGAGCAGTTGAGCAAAGATCAAGCAGAAATTCTTGTAAAGCTAAATCTGAACTGAAGAGAAATATTATAGCATCAGCATAAACAAGATAAATGTTCAGAAGAAAAGCAGGGGAATCCAAAGTTTCTTGAGACTGTGGTTGAAGTAAATGTATTCATTGAAGACATTTACTCTTTAATATTTCAAGTACTTTTTATGTAATGTTGATACGGCGAATATTGTGAACTGGACCATAAGGGATCCTGCCTAATTCTAACACGAAAATACGTAGGAATATCAACTGAAACGAATTTATAGCAACAAAATTAAACTTTTGCTTCCACTGCATGTATTAAGAGTCAAATATTAACAATAATATTATTAATAATAATAATAACATACATAGCAACAACAAAGTACTGGATGATACAATTAGTAAGACAACATGAAGAGAGAAAGAAAAATATTCAATAATAAATGAAGGCAGTAAATGCAAACAAGATTTACACTTAGTGGATTCTGTAGAAAAGCAAAACAGAAGCCAAGAACCAACTATTGCGGCAAAAAATATGAAAATGAAAGCCAAAAATAAAGCACTTAAACAGATGAACCAATGCTGGCAAGACAAACCTCTGCATGGCCAATATCCAGAACGTGCCAATAAATCCATTGTTGATAAAGTTAATACTCATCGATGGTTACGTGCATTTGGATTGAATTCTGACAATGAAGGCTTTTTATTAGAAAATTCCAAGCAAATATTATACATAATAATATGGATCCAAAATACAGGTTTTGTGATAAACACCAAGAAAATATAGACCATCTAATCTCAGGCTGTTCTGTACTTGCCCCAATGAATATAAAAATTGCCAAGATAGAGTTGAGCAAAATTTACATTGGAAATGTGTAAACACTATTGAAAATCTGAAAACAAACATTGGTATGATTATCACCCAGCACCGTTTAGAGAAATAGAAGATGTCACCATTCTATTGGATTACACCATCTACACAGACTGAAAAACTGAAGCAAATAGGCCGGACATTATTGTTAAAACCCGAAAGATTAAACTTGTCTATTAATTGATATGGCTTGTCCAGCGGAATGTAACATAGCAACCAAGGTATTTGAAACACTGTCAAAATATAAAGACCTGGAAATTGAAATGGAAAAAATGTGGAAATTGAGTTGTGCCAGTGATAGTAGGTGCAATTGGAATGATAAAAAAATGGAACAAAACAACACATTGAAATAATCCCTGGAAACCCCAGCTGAAGAGATATACAAAAAATTGTCTTATTAAGTACAGCCTACACACTAAGGAGAACTTTGTCGAAGTAACGTTAGGGATGATGGGGAAGATAGAAAAATCATGAAATGAGGCCATAACAACACGCTACGACCTGCCTTAGATATTCCCGCAGACTTGGTTGGTAGTGCGACCATAACAAAAAACGAAATATGATGAAAAATGACATAATAATAATAATAATAATAATAATAATAATAATAATAATAATAATAATAATAATAAAAACGCGGTTGGGATTACAACGAGAATGACGTGCTTTTCTGAGGCTCCTGAAAACGTAACGTTTTTTCTTTTTTTTTATGTAAACATTAATTTCTCATTTCACTATATTAAACTATATTAAACATAAACATTAATTTTTCCCTTCGTATATAATTTTAGTTGTATGTTTCTTCTTTTAATGATCCTTAAAGAGATTTATTAACTAGTTTTCTAAAGCAAGACAACGATAAAAAATATGACGAAAAGCGCTCTGTTCGATCGACGATATTCATTCTTAGAAAAAATATGTAATAATTTTTCTTAGAAAAAATTCTTTCTTAGAAAGAATATGTAATAATTTATTTATATTTGTTCGTTCATTTTATATATTTGTTTATTTTTCGATAATCTTATTCTCGTTGGATTTCATGAAAGAATAACACAGAATACAGTAGGCCAACAAATTATTTTTAAATTTTACGGTAGTAAACTCAAATGTCCACTTTTTCTTTCCTATTAAAAAAATTTTTTGAGATTTTTTTTTTTTTTTTTTTTTTTAACGTAAACATTAATTTTGAATTTCACTATTTTAAACATAAACATTAATTTTTTCTTCGTATATAATTCAAATTGTATGTTTCTTCTTTTAATGATCCTTTAAATAGATTTATTAACTAGTCTTCTAAAGCAAGACAAAAAAAGGAGAAAAGGAAAAAAAAAAAAGAAAAATATGACGAAAAACACTAAAAAAATGTTCGATCTAGGATATTCTTTCTTAGAGAGAATATGTAATAATTTATTATATTTAATTTGTTCGTTCATTTTATATATTTATTTATTTTTCGATAATTTTATTCTCGCTGGATTTAATGAAAGAATAACACAGAATACAGTAGGCCAACAAATTATTATTTTTAAATGTTACGGTAGTAAACTCAAACTCAAAGGTATGTTCATTTTTTTTTTTTTTTTTTTTTTTTTTTTTTTTCATATTAAATTAAATTTGAATTTTTTTTTTTTTTTTTTTTTTTTTTTGCAAGGACAAAGGTTAATAGTAGCAATAAATGTTTTTTTTTTTTTAACAATACTCTCTAAGTGCAGTGATGTTTTTTTTTTCTCCGATGAACGGCCGTTACATCCAAGTTTGTTTGTTTGTTTTTTTTTCAACCAGCGTCTCTCTCTTTGAATTTTTCTTTTTCTCAATATGAAATTCTGTTTTAATATAAACAGGATTTTTTCTTTAGATATTAGGGAATAATTTTTTTTTTTTTTTTTTTTTTTTGCAAGGACAAAGGTTAATAGTAGCAATAAATGTTTTTTTTTTTTTTTTTTTTTTAACAATACTCTCTAAGTGCAGTGATGTTTTTTTTTTTTTTTTTTTTTTTTTTCTCCGATGAACGGCCGTTACATCCAAGTTTGTTTGTTTTTTCAACCAGCGTCTCTCTCTTTGAATTTTTCTTTTTCTCAATATGAAATTCTGTTTTAATATAAACAGGATTTTTTCTTTAGATATTAGGGAATAATTTTTTTTTTTTTTTTTTTTTTTTTTAACAAAATTCTGCTTTATTTTAATTTATCTGTTTGTTCTTTAAATTAACCTAAATAAAATCATCCGTATTATATTTCCTTTAGCTGTCGATATTTCGTGTAAATTATTATTTTTTTTTTTTTTTTTTTTTTTAACTATTATAATTTTCTTAAAAACCAAACAAAACAAGAAAATAAATTAAATCCGATGAAAAACAATTTATATGGTATTATTTTATAGAAAGTCTACGTATTTTTTTTTTGATAAATTTATTTTTATTTATTTATTGTTTTAATTTACTTATTTAATTTATCTTATTATGATAATCCAATATTGACCAACGACTTTGTTGAAAAAATGAAAGATAAAGTGGACGAACAAATTATTACTTTTTTTTTTTTTTTTTTTTTTTTTTTTTCAACAAACGTCTCTCTATTTGAATTTTTCCTTTTCTCAATATGAAATTTTGTTTTAATATAAACAGGATTTTTTTTTTCTTAAGATATTATAATTTTTTTTTTTTTTTTTTTTAAACAAACTACTCTAGTAATATTGATGTTTTGTTTCGTTGAGCCGTCTTTCTCCTTGAATTCCAATCGCGTCTATGTCAGATGTTGCTTGGCAGCCCATTTAGGAGAAGGAAAACTCCGAACAACAACCCGCAACTCAAGGTGTTAATCGTGCCGAGGAGTGAATGGCTACTGCGTTATGAGGTCACAAACGATCCCCTACAGGCTTCGGGACCCTGTTTGTAAAAGACCGTTACCCAACGTGCCGGGCAACTTTGGGTGGACTTTTGGACCCGTGCGTCACTCGTGGGAAAAACATGAAAAACACAAATAGAAATAAAAAGTCCAGTATGGCTCTTCCAGTGGATAAACAGGGAGCCCGTCCTTCAGGAGGGAACCTACCTGAGGTCGAAAAATCTGCCATAGGAACAAACTCCTACACAAAGAATGTATCTTCAGGTCCCCACAACCAGGATAATCCTAATGATGGTCCTGAAAATTCACCAGCTAGATCTACAACCGTATATTTAAAGAAAGAAAAAATAAAATGGTCTCGTGAGGAGTACAAAGTCGTTATGACTGCATTTCATGAAGCGTTACTCAAACCTCAAAAAAACATGACTCGCCAAACATATGACATTTGGCGTGAAAAAGTTGGTCAAACAAATAGAAAGTATATTGACGAAAATAAATTGGCCAATGTACGTAGGTACATTATTCGTAATAACCGACTGTCAGAGGCTGAGATTCACGAAATTAAAAGAATTGTAACAAGAAGAGTCGAATCAACAAAATATGAAAAGGAACCGGAACCAGAAATAAAAAGTAATAACATCAAACAAATCACAGGTCATAATGTAGAAACCGTGAAACACGCAAATCACTGCGAAGATAATGATGTAAGTCTAAAAGTGCTGGAAAGGTGCGATCTGAGTCTGAGTCAGTTAAAAGACAAAAATAAAATTAGTTCAGAACACATCGAAGATAATTATTTGACCGAAAATAACAATATACAGGAAGCCAAGATAGAAATAAAAAACCAGCTAAGTCAAATACAAAGTATTACAATGGAGGAACGTGAACAGCTCCCAAAATTCCAACCAACAAAACAAAACCTCCGAACTATTAAATTGTACAATGCAGCACTGAAATCAATACTGGATGAAGACCCGAATACAAATCTTAACGAAGTAATATATGCATCAGCAACAGCAGCAACAAAAAAATTAAACATCAAAATAAAAACAAGGCAGTCACGCAGACGTGAAGATCCACCTTGGAAAAGAAAAATCGAAAAAGAAATCGAACAACTAAGAAGTGAACTGTCAGTACTGGATGAACTGAGTAGAGGAATAAATGTAAGAACTAGGAAAAGAAGAAGAGCCGAAAAAAAATATAACATCAGGAATGAAAATGACGTCTTATCAAATAAAGAAAAAATAAAGCAAAAAATCCAACTGAAGGCTCAAAGAATAAGACGCTATGAAAAAAGAGCAAAATTTTACAGACAAAACAAGATCTTTCAGACTGATACAAAGAGATTTTACAGGGAAATAGGTAAAAAAAGAATTGAAGTGACAGTACCCCCCAGAATGGAAGAAGTCACACAGTTCTGGGAAAAGATATGGGCTTGCCCTAAAGAACCTAGCAAGGAAGTACATTGGATTACGCAGGAGATAGAACGAATGAAGAATAAACCCGAACAGACATGGTCTGGAATTACAGAAGATGATATTAAATTTGCACTAAAAAAAGCACACAATTGGAAAACTCCAGGTATAGATAAAATTCCTAACTTTTGGCTATATTATTTAAATGCAGCACATAAAAAATTAGCCAAAGAACTCCAAGAAATGGTTGACGATCCCACTAAAATTCCTGCATGGATGACAAAAGGAATTACATTTCTTCTACCCAAGAATGGTGACACAAACAACCCGAAAAACTACAGACCAATTACATGTCTTCCGACAACATATAAACTACTAACATCTATTTTAACAAAACAAACATATTTATTCTTAGAAAGAAATGACATGATGCCGCTTGAACAAAAAGGGTGCAAACGTGGCTGTTATGGCTGTAAAGACCAATTGCTAATTAACAAAATGATCCTGGAAAACTGCTACAAGACAAAGAAAAATCTTAGTACTGCCTGGATAGACTACCGAAAGGCATTCGATAGTGTGCCACATGAATGGATTTTAAAGACTTTAAATATATACAAGATATCGCCCGTCATCATCAATTTCATCAAACAGTGCATGTCTATATGGAAAACAACCCTTTACCTCAATCATATAAATGGAACCGATAAGTCTGATGAAATAAACATCAAAAGAGGTATATTTCAAGGTGATTCTTTATCTCCCTTACTATTCTGCATATCATTAATAGCACTAACCAGTCAACTTAATAAGACAGAATGTGGTTATAAAATAGGCCAAAAGAAAATAAGCCATCTATTTTACATGGATGACTTAAAGTTATATGCTAAGAATGATAATGAGCTGGAAGGTCTTCTGCAAACTGGAAAATGCTTCAGCGAAGACATTGGAATGAAATTTAATTTGAATAAATGTGCTAAAGCTACAGTTTTACGTGGATCAATACAAGAAACATCCTCAATTAGCCTAGACCCTACTGTAACAATAAAAGAATTGAAACCAGAAGAAGCTTATAAATACCTAGGTGTAAATGAGAGCGAAAATATTCACCATAAAAAAATGAAAGAAATAGTGCGTAAAGAGTACTATAGAAGGCTACGAATGATATTAAAAACTGAATTAAATTCACAGAATAGAGTTATGGCCATTAATAGCCTTGCAATCCCAGTTGTCCAATATAGCTTCAACATCTTAAACTGGACTCTAAACGACATCAGGCGAATGGATGCTAAAACAAGAAAGCTTCTTTCTAAGCATAGGATGCATCACCCAAAGGCTGATGTAGACCGTCTATACATACCCCGTAAAGAAGGTGGAAGGGGTCTTATTCAGCTGGAATTGTCATACAAGACAACAACTATTGGCTTACTAACATACATAGAAACAACAAAGGATTGGATGATACAATTAGTAAGGCAACATGAAGAAAGAAAGAAAAAATATTCAATAATAAAAGAAGGCAGTAAATACAAACAAGAATTACAGTTAGTAGATTCTGTAGAAAAGCAAAACAGTAGCCAAGAACCAACTATTGCGGCAAAAAATATGAAAATGAAAGCCAAAGATAAAGCTCTTGAAAAGATGAAACAGCGCTGGCAAGACAAACCTCTGCATGGCCAATATCCAGTACGTGCCAATAAATCCAATGTTGACAAAGTTAATACTCATCGATGGTTACGTGCATCTGGATTAAAGTCTGAAACTGAAGGATTTATACTTGCAGCACAAGACCAAAGTCTTTTCACGAGAAACTTTCAGGCAAATATTATGCATAATAATATGGATCCAAAATGCAGGTTTTGTGATAAACACCAAGAAACAATAGACCACCTAATCTCAGGCTGTTCTGTGCTTGCCCCAAACGAATATAAAAATCGCCACGATAGAGTTGGGCAATATTTACATTGGGCAATGTGCAAACATTATGGAAAAGCTGTAAACAAACACTGGTATGAACATCATCCAGCACCGGTTACAGAAATAGAAGATGTAACCATTCTATGGGATTACACCATCTACACAGACAGAAAAATTGAAGCAAACAGGCCAGACATTATTGTTAAAAACCAGAAGGAGAAAACTTGTCTATTAATTGATATGGCTTGTCCAGCGGATTGTAACATAGCAATCAAGGAATTTGAAAAACTGTCAAAATATAAAGACCTGGAAATTGAAATAGAAAAAATGTGGAAATTGAAAACAAGAGTTGTGCCAGTGATAGTAGGTGCACTTGGAATGATAAAAAATGGAACAAAACAACACATTGAAAGAATCCCTGGAAACCCCAGCTTAAGAGATATACAAAAAATTGTATTATTAAGTACAGCCCACACACTAAGGAAAACGTTATCTATGTAATGCTGGGGATGATAGGGAGGATAGAAAAACATGAAATGGAGTCATAACAACACGCCACTACCTGCCTTAGGTCTCCCCGCAGACTTGGTTGGTAGTGAGACCAATGCAGAAATCTAAATATGATGAAAAATGACATGATAATAATAATATTTTTTTTTAATGAAATTCTGTTTTATTTTAATCTATCTGTTTGTTCTTTAAATGAACCTAATTAAATCATCCGTATTACATTTTCTTTAGCTGTCAATATTCCGTAAAATTTATTTATTTATTTTTTTTAACAATTATAATTTTCTTAAAAACACAAAACAAAACAAGAAAATAAATTAAATCCGATGAAAAACAATTTCTACGGTATTATTTTATAGAAAGACTACGTATTTCTTGATATATTTATTTATTTTTTTATTTTTTATTTTTTATTTTTTTATGAAATTCTGTTTTATTTTAATCTATCTGTTTGTTCTTTAAATGAACCTAAATAAAATCATACGTATTATATTTCCTTTAGCTGTCGATATTCCGTAAAAATTTTTTTTTTTTTAACTATTATAATTTTCTTAAAAACAAAAAACAAAACAAAACAAGAAAATAAATTAAATCCGATGAAAAACAATTTCTACGGTATTATTTTATAGAAAGATTACGTATTTATTGATATATTTATTCTTATTTATTTATTGATTTAATTTACTTATTTAATTTATCTTATTCTGATAACCCTATTTTTGACCAACGATTTTATTGAAGAAATAAATGAATATGAAATGGACGAACAAATTATTACATTTTTTTTTAAATCTCACAGCACAAATAAACTTAAACGTATGTCAAATTTTTTCCATTAATATATATATTTCTTTTTTTTTTAACAAAATACTCTAGTAGTGATGTTTTGTTTCGTTGAGCCGTTGCTAGGCCAAAGGTTTTTTTTTTTTTTTTAACCAGCGTCTTTCTCCTTGAATTCCAATCGCGTCTATATATCAGATGTCGCTTGGCAGCCCATTTAGGAGAAGGAAAACTCCGAACAACAACCCGCAACTCAAGGTGTTAATCGTGCCGAGGAGTGAATGGCTACTGCGTTATGAGGTCACAAACGATCCCCTACAGGCTTCGAGACCCTGTTTGTAAAAGACCAACGTTACCCAACGTGCCGGGCAACTTTGGGTGGACTTTTGGACCCGTGCGTCACTCGTGGGAAAAACATGAAAAATACAAATAGAAATAAAATGTCCAGTATGGCTCTTCCAGTGGATAAACAGGGAGCCCGTCCTTCAGGAAGGAACCTAACTGAGGTCGAAAAATCTGCCATAGGAACAAACTCCTACACAAAGAATGAATCTTCAGGTCCCCACAACCAGGTAATCCTAATGATGATCCTGAAAATTCACCAGCTAGATCTACAACCATATATTTAAAGAAAGAAAAAATAAAATGGTCTCGTGAGGAGTACAAAGTCGTTATGACTGCATTTCATGAAGCGTTACTCAAACCTCAAAAAAGCATGACTCGCCAAACATATGACATTTGGCGTGAAAATGTTGGTCAAGCAAATAGAAAGTATATTGACGAAAATAAATTAGCCAATGTACGTCGGTACATTATTCGTAATAACAGACTGACAGAGGCTGAAATTAATGAAATAAAAGAATTGTAACAAGAAGAGACGAATCAACAAAATATGAAAAGGAACCGGAATCAGAATCAGAAATAAAAAGTAATAACATCAAACAAGCCACAGGTCATAATGTAGAAACCGTGAAACACGCAAATCACTGCGAAGATAATGCTGGAAGTTTAAAAGTGCTGGAAAGGTGTGATCTGAGTCAGTTCAAAGACGAAAATAAAACGAGTTCAGAACACATCAAAGATAATTCTTTGACGGAAAATAAGAACAATATACAGGAAGCCAAGGTAGAAATAAAGAACCATCTAAGTCAAATACAAAATATTACAATGGAGGAACGAGAACAGCTCCCAAAATTACAACCAACAAAACATAACCTCCGAACTATTAAACTCTACAATGCAGCACTGAAATTAATATTGGATGAAGACACTCATACAAATCTCAACGAAGCAATATAAGCATTAGCAATAGCAGCAACAAAAAAATTGAATATCAAAATAAAAACAAGGCAGTCTCGCAGACTTGGAAAAGAAAAAAAGAAAAAGAAATCGAACAACTTAGAAGTGAACTATCAGTACTGGATGAACTGAGTAGAGGAATAAATGTAAGAATTAGGAAAAGCAGAAGAGCCGAAAGAAAATATAACATTAGAAATGAAAATGAAGTCTTATCAAATAAAGAAAAAATAAAGTAAAAAATCCAACTGAAGGCTCAAAGAATAAGGCGCTATGAGAAAAGAGCAAGATTTTACAGACAAAACAAGATTTTTCAAACTGATACAAAGAGATTTTACAGGGAAATAGGTAAAAAAAGAATTGAAGTGACAGTCCCCCCCACCAGAATTGAAGAAGTCAGACAGTTCTGGGAAAAGATATGGGCTTGCCCTAAAGAACATAGCAAGGAAGAACATTGGATTTCGCAAGAGATAGAATGAATGAAAAATAAACCAGAACAGACATGGTATGGAATTACAGAAGATGATGTTAAATTTGCACTAAAAAAAGCACACAATTGGAAATTCCCAGGTATAGATAAAATTCCTAACTTTATATTATTTAAATACAGCACATAAAAAAACTAGCCAAAGAACTTCAAGAAATAGTTGACGATCCCACTAAAATTCCTGCATGGATGACCAAAGTAATTACATTTCTTCTATCCAAGAATGGTGACACAAACAACACGAAAAACTATAGACCAATTACATCTCTTCCGACAACATATAAAGTAACATTTATTTTAACAAAACAGACATATTTATTCTTAGAAAGAAATGACATGATACCGCTTGACCAAAAAGGGTGCAAACGTGGCTGTTATGGATGTAAAGACCAATTGCTAATTAACAAAATGATCCTGGAAAACTGCTACTGTAAAAAGAAAAATCTTAGTACTACCTGTATAGATTATCGAAAGGCATTCGATAGTGTGCCACATTCCTGGATTTTAAAGACTTTAAATATATACAAGATATCGCCCGTCATCATCAATTTTATCAAACAGTGCATGTCTATATGGTTAACAACCCTTTACCTCAATCATATAAATGGAACCTATAATTTCTGATGAAATAAACATCAAAAGAGGTATATTTCAAGGTGATTCTTTATCTCCCTTACTATTCTGCATATCATTAATAGCACTAAGCAGTCAACTTAATAAGACAGAATGTGGTTATAAAATAGGCCAAAAGAAAATAAGCCATCTATTTTACATGGATGATTTAAAGTTATATGCTAAGAATGATAATGAGCTGGAAGGTCTTCTGCAAACTGTAAAATGCTTCAGCGAAGACATTGGAATGAAATTTAATTTGAATAAATGTGCTAAAGCTACAGTTTTACGTGGATCAATACAATAAACATCCTCAATTAGCTTAGACCCTGCTGTAACAATAAAAGAATTGAAACCAGAAGAAGCTTATAAATACCTAGGTGTAAATGAGAGCGAAAATATTCACCATAGAAAAATGAAAGAAATAGTACGTAAAGAGTACTATAGAAGGCTACGAATGATATTAATTACTGAATTAAATTCACAGAACAGAGTTATGGCCATTAATAGCCTTGCAATCCCAGTTGTCCAATATAGCTTTAACATCTTAAACTGGACTCTAAACGACATCAGGCGAATGGATGCCAAAACAAGAAAGCTTCTTTCTAAGAATAAGATGCATCATCCAAAGGCTGATGTAGACCGTCTATACATACCCCGTAAAGAAGGTGGAAGAGGTCTTATTCAACTGGAATTGTCATACAAGACAACAAATATTGGCTTACTAACATACATAGAAACAACAAAGGATTGGATGATACAATTAGTAAGGCAACATGAAGAAAGAAAGAAAAAATATTCAATAATAAATGAAGGCAATAAATACAAACAAGATTTACAGTTAGTAGATTCTGTAAAAAGCAAAACAGAAGCCAAGAACCAACTATTGCGGCAAAAATATGAAAATGAAAGCCAAAGATAAAGGTCTTGAACAGATAAAACAGCGCTGGCAAGACAAACCTCTGCATGGCCAATATCCAGAACGTGCCAATAAATCCAATGTTAACAAAGTTAATACTCATCGATGGTTACGGGCATCTGGATTAAAGTCTGAAACTGAAGGCTTTATTCTTGCAGCACAAGACCAAATTCTTTTCACTAGGAACTTTCAGGCAAATATTATGCATAATAATATGGATCCAAAATGCAGGTTTTGTGATAAACACAAAGAAACAATACACCACCTAATCTCAGGCTGTTCTGTGCTTGCCCCAAATGAATATAAAAATCGCCACGATAGAATTGGGCAATATTTACATTGGGCAATGTGCAAACATTATGGAAAAGCTGTAAACAAACACTGGTATGAACATCACCCAGCACCGCTTACAGAAATAGATGTAACCATTCTATGGGATTACATCATCTACACAGACAGAAAAATTGAAGCAAACAGGCCAGACATTATTGTTAAAAACCAGAAGGAGAAAACTTGTCTATTAATTGATATGGCTTGTCCAGCGGAATGTAACATAGCAATCAAGGAATTTGAAAAACTGTCAAAATAAAAAGACCTGGAAATTGAAATAGAAAAAATCTGGAAATTGAAAATAAGAGTTGTGCCAGTGATAATAGGTGCACTTGGAATGATAAAAAATGGAACAAAACAACACATTGAAAGAATCCCTGGAAACCCCAGATTAAGAGATATACAAAAAATTGTCTTATTAAGTACAGCCCACACACTAAGGAAAACTTTATCTATGTAATGCTAGGGATGATAGGGAAGATAGAAAAACACAAAATGGAGCCATAACAACACGCCACTACCTGCCTTAGGTCTCCCCGCAGACTTGGTTGGTAGTCAGACCAAAGCAGAAATCGAAATATGATAAAAATGACACAATAATAATAATAATAATAATAATAATAATAATAATAATAATAATAATTATTATTATTATTACTACTACTACTACTACTATCTCTGTTTCTTTCATGCCAATGCATTTAATTCCCTTTGTAGATAATGATCACGTAGATTGAAAATTTACATTGAATATCTCCGTTAAAAAATTCACAAATAACAACCTGTCATAATTATGATATTTTACTCACGCCTTTTACCAGACACATACACATGCTCATTCATGCACAAGCTGACACATGCACAAACTCATACATGCATTCAATGTTGGAGGCAATATTTCTAACTAGTGAACATTAGTTGGAAAAATCTTTCTATTATTTTATTTAAAATATTGAAACATCCGTGTGAGTTATGGAGGGAGAGACCAGCCTCGGTCATTATTACTCGTGCATATATCGACCATTGATATAATTACATGCAAATATAAGCAAATGAACAGCAGAAATCTATATAATAGAGGGTTTCAACTTTTTTTTTATACATTCAATACAATTTCAAATCTGTTTCCTTTCTTCGCCGTTACCTTTGGAATGCAAACTATTTTTTAATCTTTCTTTCTTCTGAATATTCTTTTGTCTTCGTTACACATGCGCAATGGGTTTCTACTGTCAGCTTCGATCGAAGCAATGATCGAAAGTGAATTATTTCTCGTCACCAACAACACCGCCCACACCATCGCTACTTGGCACTTGTCATTCAAACTTAACGATCACGTCTTCTCCGATTCGAAAAACGTACATTTCGATTACTAAAGGCAGAATTTCAGAAAATAAACGCACCTTAAATTTTCTTTAAATGCAAAACTTTTTAGCAATGCATTTTTGAATAATGACAATAACAAATACAAAACAATAACGAAGCAGTTTTATGAAAGTAAATCGTTGAAAGAAAAATGTTAAATGTTCCTACAATGAATTCTACATTTCTTCCGAAAGAACTTCTGTGGGCGCTTGTCAAGACTTAAATTGTGAATTAATGGTGCTTTTTTTATTTAGAAAAAAATGGAATTAAAATACTCCATATATAGTGTTGATATTTAAGCAAAGAAATCGATTGCTTACATACAATATACCCTTTATGCATTGAGATTACTTACAGTGTTGAAAACTCGATTTCTGTATAATCTTTTAAATAATAATATATAACAGCGAAACAACACAAGAAAATATACTTTTTATTTAATTTAACCAGAAATAATAACAAGTAGTAAAACTAACATGAAAATGAACGTAGAATAAACGAAGATATGATGATTGCGTTGCGTCACTCTTCAAACTTGCTGCCTCTTGACAACATCATTTGAAACCAAGAGATTGGCGAACACAATAGGTAAGACATGAGAATTATGCAAGAAAACAATTCAGAACAGAAGGTTCTGCCGAGAACTGAAGTATCAAGAAAAGAACTAAAGCATAATTACAGTATTTTTTTCAAGACCATGTTAAACAATGAAAAAAAAAACAATGAAATAAAGCGATACTATTCCAAGTAAAAGTATATTTTGAGATACCGTTGAAGTTTAACATATTTTTAAAAATTTCCATGAGCAAACACACATGCGCACACGTGACTGCGCAAGCGCATACGTGCCGGCGCAAGCTGATGCAAAG
This sequence comes from Ascarosepion bandense, assembly GCA_037127315.1. NCBI lineage: Eukaryota > Metazoa > Mollusca > Cephalopoda > Sepiida > Sepiidae > Ascarosepion > Ascarosepion bandense. The sequence goes on from JBBBDQ010000250.1 coordinate 424,285, forward strand.
GGATATTTTAATAATGAATATGCATTTACTTTTAATAAATATGCAGTTTACTTCATTGATTGCACAACTCAAGGTCTCATGCACAATGTAGTCGTCAAGTGCTGACTGAATTCTCACTGGGGCATTATTTAAATACAGATACTAAATAATCAGTAAATTAAATATTTATATTTCTTTCTTCCTTAATATATATATTATTATAAATGACAGCTGTTATTATACATAATACAGTTGAAGACGTCTGGCACGGCACGGCGATTAAGCTTTTCACACTTTTATTAAATTTGTATAACTGCTTACTTTTCTAAATATAAAGTGTGTAAAAATTGTCTAAATGTTATTTAAACCAAACGATTAAGGTTATTCAGTTAACCATTACCAAGGATTTCTTTTAAACTAAATCTGTAATTTTATTATATATTTCTAGAGTGATACTAATAATTTTCTTATTCTGCAAAGACAAAGTGGCAGTATTCAGGGCTGATTCTAATGAAAAATTGATATTTATATTCTCATATTTTCAGTCAGTTTTTATATGTGCATGAGGCTATTATATTTGCATTATTTACAAGCATACAATTTATAGAGTTTGATATGTGTCGTGTGTGTTAAATGGCTCTTGATTCAGATATGATAACAGAGGTATAACGTGTGTATTCTTGATACGAATGTATCATTTTTTTTTGTTTGGTTTTTATCTGAAGGAATTGCCTTTGTATAAGTTAATTTACAAGGAAAGACTATAAATTGGTAACTTCTTAGTGATTTTTGAAGACTGTCGTTATCTAGCGTTTATATGTGACACTATTTAACTTGGATAATTGGCTAATTAATTAATCATAGAAATTAAATTCGGGAATACGTAAAACGAGAAGCACCTAGATCGAAAGACATACTGAGCGACTTTATTTTTTTACCAAAGAAAAATTGAGTAAAGGTTTTTCATTTGCAAAAAAGGACATTTTTCCTTTTCGCAGAAAATAGAGAATTGTAAAAGAAATAGGCTTCGGATTCTGTCAGAACTAATTAATGTCATGACGCGCCAAGAGACGCAGAAAACCGGCGTATTCGCTACCCGCGTAGCAATAATAACTGTTGGTCGTTCAAGTGGACCGACATAATCAAAATTCGGTTATCTAAAAAGAAAACAACGAAGAAAGCCAAGCTTTGATATGATCATGGTTATGTTTGTCCAAAAGTTGTTAACAATGGATAATTTTTCTGTCGCCATCTGAAAAGCAAAAGATATAAAGTCAAAGAAATTTGATTTTCAGGTGGAACACAGCTACCCAGATAAAATCCGATTAGTAGTAATTATTGATCCAGCTAAGATTTGGCCAAGTGGGTTTTGGGTGGCAAAGGAAAATGCAAATTTTAATGACATGTCATTTGCGTTTCTTAAGACTTCTGGTCGATAAGGGAAGAAAGATCATTTTTATTTTCTCTTTGGGTGATAATGTAAACTAATGCCGGTTTAGCAACACCCACACTGCCGGGAGATCGTTGGCCGAGTGGTAGCACGGGTGATAGGCGGAGGTCAAGGAATGAGAAGGAAGGGATACCTGTTGATTGGTATGAGGTGCCAATATGAGAAAGGAAGGGTTTAGGAGGAGAATTATCCCTTGACCTCTCCCTAGGGAAGAGAAAGAACCCCTCTAAAGCAGAAAGTAGTTTAATTTCTAAAAATAAAAATTATAAATTTTCCTGCCCGAAGAAATAGAGAATCATGGTGGGGTTTGGAATTATCGAATAACCCACGCCATGTCCGTTCCCCTCACAATAATCTGACCAGAGTCAATATAAACGAACGTCTCCAAGCGTTCAGGAGATATAGTGACAGTTACTGTCGAGTTGAGTTGGAGAAAGCAATTCGAGGTTTGCCTCGCAGAAGGTGACCACAAGATGCCCGTCTTTCGACTTCAGTTTCTCACCAAACGCATGCATTAATAAAGAACTACTTAGACTCGCACCACCAAAGCAAGGCTTAATGAACACCGGCTGAATATACCGAAAAGCATATTATTGAAATACGACTTAAGATGCCAGGACTAAATTAAGAAACGCAAAGGTGTCGCGAATCCATAGAAACGGGTTGGGACAAAGTCGCACTACTGTATTCAGCAGACTGTTATAAAGACATTTTTATTGATCACATCTCTCCCGGATTCAGCTTGCACAACGGCCCGACTTCTGACTGATTCTGTCCGCTTAAGATCAAATCACAACGTGAGTAGTTTGGACTAGAAATTAAAGCTGTTACTTCAGTAAGCAGACGCTGAAAGCGAACTGGGTACGTCAGAGTTGGTATTGACTCTAACCAGGCATCGACCCCGACCAAGGTAACCAGAGGGGTTGGTTTCTTATCTAGGGACGTGATAGACCAGGGTTTTATCCAAACCAATCAGCCAGATAGGTCAGAGAACCGTCACAATTGGCGCCGCGTCCATAGGATCAAGGCCTGGTCCGACTACTGGTCCGACTACTGCCCCTCCGTTAGGGTTAGACAGTCACATATATCTGGTTAAGTGCTCTTTAATAAAAATTTCAAGAAAGAATGTTTTCATCTGCGTTCTCTTGAGAATATTTTTATAACACCTATTTTATATCTAAGCGGTCATTCACTTATAAAATAAAAGTACATAGGTAAAATTAAGGAAAGAGGTTTTTGTTTTTTTTATTCACAAATATGAAATTTAATAACTGGTAAATATGTGTTAGGATCGGTGAAATATTTGCTCATAGTGAATATCCAATTTTTTATATATTTTTCGGTGTAGCTATCGTGGTTAGTCATCTCCGAAGATTTTGTTTTGATTGTCTAGGAATCTAGGTTCTATTTTGGTATGTTATATTTTTTCTTGAAATATTTTTGGAATCTTCATTGTACTTTTTTATTTTATCGACTAAATTTATGTTGTTCATCAGTGATGCTTGTAATTATTTTTATAATAATCCAGTTTGTCTACAATTAACTATCTATACAAACTTCATCATCACGTCTGAGGATTATATTCGTATTGTTTTAAAATCATTTGCTTTAGTTTTGAGTTTGTTTTAATTGAAAGTGTCATATATATTACATAGAGTTCGGTTTTTTAGACCCACTGCCTTTGAGGTAAATTTATAATTTTCTCAATTTTCAGTTGAGATAATGACTGATGTATAATTTTAGTTTAGGAGTTCTTTCTGGGAAGGTCAAATTTAGGATGGAGGTGGCAATTTGTTCCTCGATTTAGAAATTTCTGTATGTCATCTTTTAATCTATGATGGATATTTTTATGTATTTATCACTACTTTTGGGTAGTAGAATATTTCCTTTATTAAGTTCGCCGTCTTTAATAATTAGCGTTACATAGCGCTTCGTTTTCTTATATTTCAGTTTAGTCAAAAGGCTATCTAATATCGCAATATATGTTTTATTTGATTATATAAATGACAGATGTTATTTTATGCCGTTTTCGTTTGCGGCAAAATAATTTCTTCCTACATACGTGTAGCAGGTTTTTCTATATTGGATAACATGTTATGTAATTAAATAATTTTGTATTTGGGCAGTAAACCCATTTTTATAAGTTTCGTTGAAGACGAGTGATAAGAGACTGCGATTGAGGTTTTATTTTTTTTTCCTCTTAGTGTTTTTTTTTTTTTTACTTTACTACATTTTATTAACCATTATCAAAGATTACTTAATTAATTAATTTTTAATTGAATATGGATCTTTTAATGTTTCTAGAGTGATAGAATCTTTTTCCAAAGAGTTAAGACTCACAGAAAACTATAAATCTCCATGCACATGCAAATAATGTCTAATGTCATCATTAATGTCTAATGTCATCATGCTCATGTAATAAATATCTAAAATTAATGAAAGTTTTAAGAATAAAAAACAAACAAATATTTAAACACATTGTGCTGACTGTGTTTTGAGGATAGAAAAAAGAAACAAGAGAAATATTTTTTAGCCCACATATTTAATATTTGCGGGACATTATCAATCCAATGCAAGGCTTTTATTTTGTGTCACGTATTTATCGACAGGACCGTAAAATAAGAAACGGACATAAATATTCATCATTAGTGAATGACAATTGTAAGTTATGTAGACAGCTATGAAGCGCTTTAATGTCTAATAGACAAAAATCAGTAAAATATGTTCTTGAAAACGTTCTGCTAAATATAATTACAATTATTTGTGTTAGAGATGAAATAATGTGTTATAACATAAAGTAAAATAAAAGTTTATGAATTTAAAATTTTCTTTGAATATTTGATATTTTTATCATGTGACTTAATTCGATAGAGTATGAATGTTTTCAAGAATTGAAATATTTGAGAGAATACGTTGCGTAGAATTATATTTTGACAAGTTTGAAAGTGACAATTTCGAGAGTTTTCCGATTGAACAACTTACGTTCTTCTTTTAATGTATCAAAACGTTTAGAATGTTCGGCCCTCTGTCTTCATGTGGTTGTCGACAAAGATATCTTTCCAAGAATATCGAGCTACTTAATTAAAATTTTGTTAATTGCTATGGTTCCACAGATTTACGTATACTACTTACCCTGATTATAATCATGTATTAAAATCAGGTATTGAACATGCAATTCCTATGTCACCCTGTTTATGAACGAACGCTTCATGCATTCAGATATGTATCCTGGGATATTGGAGTAGGTAATAGACAAAAATAAATGTGATTTATTCAATGTCGGTTAGATGTATCAAAAGGCAACAAGGATTGTACAGTCATGAACATTCGAAATCACTATTCAGTTTTAACTGATTTAGCAAAAGAAGTATGCTAAAGTTTACGCCATGTTGCAACATCCTCAACAAGGACTGCATGCCTATCCTATTGCTGAATTACTCCTGTTTTTGGATGAAGTTGTTTGGAATCTGGTAGAGATTTTTCAAGGATCTTGACGATATTATCTGCAATCTTTCGCGTACTTTTGATCAGGCTTGTTCATTTTACGGAAGAATTTAAGACAACAAAATACAGCGTATAAATTAGTTTCTTAATGTTTTTCAATCTTAGTGATATCAAGTTAACATGTTACATTGGTGTCTCTGATTTCAGCGTCACGCGAGTAAAAGTAATTTACAGTTAAAAATACAATTTAACACATCCGCATCTAGGTTTAAACAAATCATATTGAAAGTGTTTTGCCGTGCTTTGATCAATGTATAATTCTTTTGAAGCTGATCAGAGTCTTTTTATTCTCAGATTAAATTTCATTCTCAGTTACAATCCGAAACAAAGAACCCTTTTCTTGCCTATTTCAGAGCAGGTGATTGTCTTCAGTCAAATATGGTTCCTTGCTTAATTGCAGAAGAGTTGCTTCATTTCTTCGTCCTGCCATTTGCTTTACAATCAAGAAAAAGACTAAATCATGTTATAGAAAATGCGACAAATGTACGAGATTTAACATTTCTAATAGTTTACAAAGAATGTGAAAATGAAATAATTTGTTTTATTGATGCTGTCAAATCAACTTTTAAAAAGTGGTTCCATGAATATCTACTACGTAACGTGTTTATTATAAAATTTTGTGCTAATGTATGAATAATTTCAGAAACAAAACATAGTGTATAAAAAAGAATGGACTTCAAATGAGAACTTCCGAAAACAGGAAAACTATTCGACATTAATTGATTTAATCGGCAACGGAAGGAAGTGAGATACAGAAGAAATTTTTTTTTTACAAAAGATTAATTGAATTCTACTCTTTTGCAAATGAACAATACAATAAATAATAGTGAACAAAAATAAATCTAGAACAATTCCCTATGAATATTTTTTAAAAATTACTTAAAAATATATAAAAAGATAAGCAAAAAATATAATAATTTTGACCAAAAATTCATATCAATCAGACGAAATTACACTAAAAGGACAATATACAGGATTTTAAATATTTCTCATCAAATGAAAATCAAGAGGATATTTTAATTTTTCTTCATCGAGAAAATGTCGCTTATGTATAAAGAAACAAACAATAATCGTATATAAGTGGGAAGCATAATTTGTTCATGACAAAGTCACACAGAACATATTGATTGAATAAAGATGGAAAATTCCGAAAAGGGAAACGAAAAGCATCTATAGATAGAGTCTCATATTAGCAAGCGCCGAGACAGTGAGTGACAAAGTCACACGTACGCACACATATACATACATATTACGGAAATTAACGAATACTAACAAAATGGTCTTTAAACAACTAACAACTGGAAATGATTTGTTTGAATATTATTTTTAATCAATACTCGTATTTAAGTAGATATTCTCTTTTATAATCAAACAGTATGTCAATTTATTTAGATGAATCAAACATTGTCTTATGTAGGCTTGATTTAACTTCATTTAGAGTGTTGGTCATTCGTAGTTGATAGCTCTAAGACGCGCCAGGTGAATTGGTGGCTTCCGCTATGTAGATGGGGATGGCAAATTCGAATCCTGCCGATTGACATATATTTTTGTAACAAAGATTTATCGTAGATAATCAGGCAGGTAGAAATAAGTATACATATATTGTTTGATTATAAAAAAAACAACTATTTAAATACGCGTATCAATAAAAAATGATGTTATAACAAATCGTTTTATATACATATATGGATGCATGCATATTTATATAATGACTGGCCATTCGTATTCGAGGTTACTCATATAAAAAACAGGCTAGCAAATCCAAAATTAAGACGCCTGCTCAGGCACACTTGAGTTTGTTAGACAGCCACAGAGATTACATGCGGTTTATACTCCAACGATATTATGAGTGGACCTTAGTTACAATTTCTGGAAGCGAGGGGATTATCTACAGTAAACAAAAGTCTGAACAAGGCCAGGACGCTCGGGCAGGTTGATTTGTGACATCGAGCTAATACAACCATCGAAGATTCCTCATAGGGAGCTGTCAAAACAAGTTTTATTCATAAGGCTATAGTTTCAATCTTTTATGAAACTTTCATTAAGACTAACAGACAAGGTACTATGGTTATATTTTTATCTCATTTTTTATCTTATCTTATAATATACATATTTTTTCAAAAATAAGTTATATGAAAAAATCCAACTGTTTTTGTTTTCCTGTACACAGTCTTTATCAAGAATGAACTTGATTTTACAGGTGACTGAATATTTGTCCTGACAATATATATGTGTGAGGTTATATGTCAGTTATATATTTCGAAAACTGTAATCGAGTTGTTGAAAAAAAATCATATAGTTTTATGAAAAATAGATGAAGACTTAACCATAACACTTTTTTGTCATTAACGTGATATACATACATATATATATATATATATATATATATATATATATATATATATATATATAGTGAAAGAGAGAGGGAGAGAGAGAGAGAAAGAGCGACAGAGAGTAAGAGGGGGATATAGAGACAGAGAGAGGGAAAGCAAGAGTGAAAATCTATAATAGACAGTCAGATTTCGATAGGTAATATTTTGCAATTCCCATATTTTGAGTTCCGTGCATTGTTTTCTTCTCTGTCTCTCTGTTGTGGTTTATAAAAGCATAATATCACTACACAAAAATTTTCGCGTAACGGAGATACGTTTGCTCTTCATCTGGTGATTAGTTGAAATTAAAAATAAATGGTGAAAACGATTTATTTTTGGTAATATACTATGTAAGTGAATGTGTTGGGAGTTTAGTACGATTTATCCGGCAGTTTGTAGCCATAGTGATAAAGCCTTGGTTTAGGTGAGGGTTGCGGAGTAGCTTAATTTTGGACAGGTCACTTTTTAGTTTTGTCTGGGCAATTCTTATATGGGGATGTAAGGTTTTTAAGAAATGGTAAATACTTTATTATTTTACTACTATCTATGACTGGATGGAATAAACTTGCTATTAATGATGTGTGAGCCTATTTTCTTTTATATATACGATGTTCGTTCTTTTATTTTGAAGATTAAACATGGTATGTTTGGAGAGGATTATTTTATGTGAATGAGGTATTTTTTGGTTAATTAAATTTTAACAAAAAATATTTTCGATGTTTACATAAGACTACTGATTCGCCATTGTTGGGTTACTTTAGAATGTGTATCTTTTCACTTAAGCATTAAGGGCTTAAAAAGATGTCGTTAAGTGAGTTGCATGTTCTAGTTTTTTCCAGGATTTTTCATTTTACTTTGGGTTTCTGTTTTGTGTCCTTTAATTTCAAAAACTATGCAGAAAGCAATGTTTGGTTTCGATATAAATTGTTTTTGCATGAAGTTAATTGCATGTACCAGCGCTGCTTAAATGTGTTCTTTATAGATCCGATATACGCTTTATTTATAGTGGTGATTTTTATTGATGTTATATTGCATACATAGACAATTTATTTTACATCTATTTTGTAGTGGGAAATTATTAGGATTTCTACAATTGCATAAGTTTTTATTGTTTCCTCTTTATTATTTTGCTAGCTAATTTTGTTTCGATCCACGTGTTGATTTAAGATATATTTATTATTATTAGTTATGATTTTTTCGAGGTTATTTGTGCAAATATAAATCAGTTTAAGTGTATTTTTGTTAAAAAAATTACTTAGAGGGTTGTTAGTGGGGAAGTGTTTTTTAAGTAAATTGAGAAACTTCTGCCCTTAATTGGTGCTTATCATTTGGTTGAAAGGAGGTGTATACCAAATGATTTTTCTATTTCTATTTTTCCCGGTATGGTTATAGTTTCTTATATACTTGATGTTTTGGTTTTTGTAGCCACTTTTTAGGGACTTATTTTTACTTTTAACTGAATAAATGAATCATTTTATGTATGTATTTTGCATTATCAGAAGGTATTTAATTTTACATACGATTAGCACATTTTGGCTGCATTCATCATTCATGTTATTTAATGTTAGATTTTCTATACTACTAATATTTATTCTTTCATTTCTTCGCTGTTGTTCATAGATGTGGAATGTGAATGCGGCTATTATGTTTATAATATCACTGACTATGTTGCCAATGGAGGTAAATAAAATTATATGTAATTATTTAGACCTAATCGACCTATTGAGCCTGAGTCGTCTTGGTAGGCATGTTGTATATCCAATATAATTATGCATGTATTTGCTTTTATAAATAATACATTTCATAAAGGATCATATAATTTCATGTACTATATTGTTCTAGGTAATGCGTATCTTTCAAGTGTGGTATTGTGTTTGAAGTTGAGGCTAGTAGTTTCAATTTTTCATAGTCATGTCAGTTTGTGCCATACTTTAAACCCGCGTGGGTGATCATGCCCCGAAAGAGAAAAGACTGACAGTAGATTTTCTTGACATTACTTTCTGTGGTACATTGGTTGCTAACCAAGACTATAGGACCCAAACTGTCCTGCTGCTCAGATAGCTATTCGATAGCAACGGCTACTGCGGACGACGGCATCAAATGACGGAACTGGCGACGGCCCGCTAGGTAACACGGACAAGACCTATCGTACGAGACAGGCTGTCGGATTTTCATGATACATAATTAGAAAATGCTTTCACACCGAAAAGGCGAAGCAAGCTTAGGTCATTTCTATCATTGCTTTCATTCAGTCTTAATTAATTAGATTCACCATCATTAACCGCTACAGATAAAATTCAACATGTTAAATACAAAATAGCAAAGCAACCTTATTTTTGACGCAATGGGTTTTCTGCAAATTTCACTGAAAAAGTTTCCTCCAAAATAACAGTAATTACTGGGCCCATTCCCCAGTCGTCCATTGTTACCATTATAACAATATTAACATGTTCATATCTAAGATTAACTGATATCTTCCGCATAAATGGTCAGTAAATTATACATCAATTGAACCTCTGACCTAAAATTTAAAAGTAGACAAATCGTATACACTTGTAAATGTAATCAGTCGCTGAGTCAAATGACTGCGTCTTTGGCAACTGCGTGATTACAATAGACTGGCGTTCAATCTTACGTTATTTGGAACAAAGACGGCGCTGCAGTAAAAGCTGGGGAGACTGAATGTCAACTTCGATTGAGTAGAAATGTTAACTCAATGTCATCTACAAGACGAGTTATGCATGGGGTTAGGCAGATTAATTTCAGGAAGAAGAAAAAAGTAAGATAAAAATACGACGAAAGATTAGTTGAATAAGACGGATAAAAATACGAAGAAGGAGTTCAATAAGAAGAAAAAGAAAAAAGAGAAAGAGATAAACAAGACGAATCGGATGAAAAAAGAAGACTAAGAAAAATAATAGGAAGAATAAGTAGAAGAAAAAGAAAAAAAAACGAAGATGACGAAGACGAATATGACGAAGACAAGAAATTCAACGTAGACGATTACGAAAAAATCTACAAAGACGATCACGAACATGTCGATGTAGATGAAGAAGACGTCAAAGAAAACGAAGGAGACAAAGACGAAGAGGTCGACGACAACGAAGAAGACAATAAAGAAGACGAAGTAGAAGACAACGAAGACGAAAATATGGAAGAGGACTAAGAAGTCGACAAAGACAACGACGAAGATGACGAAGAATATCACCAAGACGTCGAAGACGAATAATAGGAAGAAGACGAAAGATAAGGAAGAGGACTAAGAAGTCGACGAATCGAGGACCAAGACAGCAAAGAATATCACGAAGACGACGAAGACTAATAGGAAGAAGACGAAAGAAACAAAGGAGCACAAGAAGAACAAGAAGAAAAGGACGAAGACGTCGAAGAAGAAGTCGACGAAAATGAAAGAGCTGTTGAAGACGAAGAGGTGGACGTGTAAATGAACACTTGTCATTATCAGTTGCATAGGTATATCCAATCGTAGAAGCATTTATGATTTGTTGACGCAAGCGATAATCGTGGGTGTTGTTTTAGCTGAAGCTGGACATTTTATATCCTGAGGCTGCCTGTGAAAACAAACGGTATGCTCCAACATTTTGTACCTTCTACTTTATCCCGTACTATATTAATTTTTGCCTTTTATGCAAGGAACCAATATCTGTGAACTTGCAAGGAAAATGCATGCACTTCTTTTGCATCACAACGTCATTAAATCACATTACAGGTTTACGTAACGCCTGTTCACAATGGTACATACATAATTCCCATTTCTTGGCAAAATTGACTAGAATGATTCTCCTTTTACAAATACAATAAATATGAATTGCGTTTTGATAACTTACGCGCCAATGGAAAAATTACACTACAGCTTTCTGAATAAGCATTCGATATTACCATTCTAAAAAACACTGAAGAATGGCGATCAGTGCCAGGCTATACTGCTGATATATATATATATATATATATATATATATATATATATATATAGTGCTTACCTAAGAGCATGATTATTGATGAGGTTGTATTTTTTCAGTGGTTTACGCACGAAAATATATTTTGGCAAACAGGATTTTTGTCGTAAATATTCAATATCGAGACAAAGAGTTTAATAAATTTAATGTGATGAAATTTGTCACTCAGCTGAGCTGAGTCATGCCGATCTTTTACTTTCAGATAGGCACCATTGTGATGGCGCCATCACGAAAATTAATCTTAGTTGATACTCTTATTTTACAAGATAGTTTATCCATAATTAACAGTATGTATGTATATATATATATATATATATATATATATATATATATATATATATATATATATAGGCCTAAATGATCGAGAAATATCACACTTCCGGCAGGAATCGAACGTGCCCAAAGCATGAAATGTTTTTAGAGTTGAATGGTAAAACATTAAATATAATCAATGAATGTCTCCTATATATAGGAGTTGCAGGCTTGAATCTTGCCAAATGATAAATATTTTTCTAACAAGACTATATATGCATGTACTGTTTAATTATAACTCAAACGTTTTAAACTTTTCACATCACATATTTTATGAATATATTTTTTTAAAAAAAAGATCGGTTTGTATTAATATTTATTTACATATTGGTAACTGTTTTTTCCTTGGTTTGCCAGTCTGTCTACCATCTCTCTCTCTTCCTCTGTGTGTGTGTGTATGTGTGTGTGATTGCGTGTAATTAAAAAAAAAACAGACAGAATAGCAATAATCTTATTCCGGTACTTCAGAACATTCAGTCGAAAAATCCTTCAGACTTTTCAGGTAGTGGATGCACTTGAGTTATTAAAAAAATATAAGAATAAAATCTACACAAAAAAGCAATACAAAAATAAATACTTATAGAAATACCATAAGTCATATAAATATATTTGAGGAAAAGATGAGAAAACCAGCAATGACAAAAGGAAAGCAAATAATCTCCAGGCAAATGTCCATAGGTCTCGGTGTTAGTCAACATAGGCATATAAATATTTTTGTGAAAATACCTAGTGTTAAAAACTTTTATATTACAATGTATTTGTATTATAATATAGGATCTCTGGAAACCCTTTTCAGCAGTAGTAACCAATTTTCAACTGTTGTACATCTGCTAAAACATGAAAGATTGTAAAATGAAACAAAACTAGGGAACATGCGTAATAGAACACAGAATGGTAACATTTCTTCACCGTTTTCGTGATCGATATGGGGCAATATACATAGCGTTTCTGAATTAGTCTAAGATTGCTAAAAAGTAAAACACCTCACAATTTACCTCACTAGCAGCGTAAGCTCTATCATTTCTTACAGAAACTATCATGATAACATTCATTGAATTTACACTTTATTTCAGCAAAGTATCTTGTCCATTTTTGTACAAAATTTTCCGATAGTATAGACACAGCTGTCTTCTTTATCTTTCTCTGTGTGTCTATTTTTTCAATCAATTCAATCATTGCATAAACGCAGCGAACGTTAGAAATCTGAAAAATCATTGATAATTATATGGCTGATTCTAACCCCCAGACAAGTGAAATATTGTGTCATCTATAGCTAACCGTTTCCGGTGACAGGAAGCGGAAAGATTTTATTGAATCAACTGTTTTATTCTATAGATAGACAATTTTGTTCACCCCGTTGTCTTAGGCAATTATTCTCGCAATAATTTTTCTTACAATGTGACTGAAATATATGGTCTGAGTGTGTTTGTAAGTAGAGATTCTTGATGAAATACAAAAAAAAATTCTGCAGTGTTATCATTCACGTCTCGTACTTTGTGACTATCAGACAACTATAACAGATTCTTTCTATTTTATCAATAAATATTGTATCTTTTGTGTCTAGGTGTTATGAATTTAAGCGATTACTAGATAAGGGTGAAGTTCAAATTATTTTACAGTTGAAATATCTCGAAGCAACCGTAATTTCTATGCTAAAAGTCTCTTGGCTTGCACTTCACGATTGCGTAATTCTATTCAAAATTCATGATTTCTAAAAATGTTTGTTCGTTAAAAATTTTAAATTCAACGTTTGTCATTATTTTTAAATTCCTGTTTTTGTCTTGTACTCTCATCGCTTATCTCTCTCTCTATGTATCCATCTGTTTATCTATCTGTCTCTCTATCTCTATAACTGTCTCTCTTTATAATGTTTTGTTTTACACGTAGTAACTTCCTTGCATCACAAATGTTTTATAAACTTCCATAGTATAAAAATAAAATTGCAATATATAAATATTTCCTTCGCCAAAATTAAACTAGTTCAAATGTAAATGGTCTAACTTGCATTTTTGCCAAATATCTACTTATTCAAGATTAGATGTTAATATCATACGTAAGATATATTTCTCAACATTCAATTTCCACCAAAATATCTCGTAAGTGAAAACAAGCCTAGAGAACTTTGATGATGAAAGTGAAATTTGCACAAATTCGCGTAGAAAAAAACGCTTTTGATATATCGTGTTGAGTAATGTCTGCGGCTAAATTCCATTCTCCGGGGGAATTCATTTAAATCGCCATTGCCAAATGATTGTGAAGGTATGTTATACTTATTGCTTTAATATGAATATTTTTGGATTCGAAATTCACTCTTCAATAATAAATATTAATGGTAATAAGAGATTAACTCGACCACAAAATGAAGTTAATAATTTCTTTGTCTGTTTAAGCTATTTCTGGCATCACGAAATGGAGTATTGTTTGAAGACGGAAACTATTATCAATTATTTATAAGAAAAGTTAATAAAAGTTACAAGGCGAAAAAATGTAATGAAGATAGTAAATTCGCATACGGGCTACGCATTAAGTGTTATAGATTAAAATTTACTTTGTTTATAATTGTAAGGTGATCAGTATAAATTCAAAAATTATCATTATTAATTGGGGTATAATTTTGATCTCTAAAATATTAGTGCTAATTTTCCTGTTTGTTTACTGTAAGATATATAACCATATATATATATATATATATATATATATATATATATACACACACACCGTATATGCCATTATATATCACCGACCAACGTATAACCCACACATCATTTTTTCATGAAATATTATAGACAAATGGATTATATCATATTTAAATATCCTTTTGCTTTTTTTTAATTTTTAATATTATTTCACTTCAAGCAAAGCAGTAATTTAGCATGCATGAGGTTACAGGATTTGAAATTGAAAGGTAATACTTAGAATATGGAAGATTGAAGAAAAGACAAATAATGAACGGGATTCAAGAAAACAAATATGGTCATTGATGCTGCATTTGAATATATTATTATTGTCACTACCAGGGAATCAAGTAAAGTTCAGGGATTTCCACGGGCAGAAAGTTCCAGAAAAGAAACTATTAGAGTAGAAGTAGCGGTGGAATTTAGCTATTTCAAAAGAAAAGGGTCTGACTAGATGTCAAATTAGTAGCTCGCTTAAATTCATCAAGGAAAATAAAAGTCCTCAGAGTTTTTGCCACAAAAATTAATAATCTTTTGTTGTGTATTCATAATTTAATATTTACTAATCATATGAATTTCATTATGCCCGCATTGATGTGAACGCAGTGATTGTTAACCTGACAAGCTTGAGGGAATAGGTGGCAAGACTGGGGGGTATAGCTTTAATTAAGGGCGTGAAGTGCGAAAGGAAACGAGGAATCTGACTTTCTGGGGAATCTTAATGACCTGTGTCGCGAAAGGAAATATCACATAGAAGCAAGATTCAAATAAGAAAAATCATAATATGGTAGGTATAATCCTGGATGTCAACATTCGATCAGATCTCTTAAAAAATTTAAATACATCTCTTAAATGATGAGATATAGAGTGGTTGATTGCTCTCTTTCTCTCTCTCTCTCTCTTTATATATATATATATATATATATATATATATATATATATATATATGTATATATATATATATATATATATATGAACAAAGCAATAAACCACGAAATATATATCCATGTGTGTGTGAATGAGTGAGATAGAGAGAGCGAGAGGGAGAGAGAGAGAGAGACAGAGAGAGATTGTTCGCGCGTGTGCATGCGTTGGCGAGAGATTTTATGTGTTTTCAGATTATGACAATAAACATAGTATAAACTAGAAGTATAGACCGGCGTTGCTCGGGTGTAATGAAAGCTTTAAAACTAATCCATGGTCCTGGAGCTCAGACTCTTTGGACGTTGGCACGAAAGACTAACCTGAAACAACTATTGCTTTTTAAAGCGAAACGGTAGACTGAAAAAAATGAATGGATGTAAGTCAAATTCTGATTTCCTGGTATCGATATCAAATAAGTTTTTTTCGTCGTAAACTGAATTTTGAAGGCTTGCAAAGTCCTGAGTAAATGGTATCATGGCTAAGACTAAGAACTACAATTATACTTACTTAGAGCCAAACCCGAAGCAAAAACTAAAATAAAAGGGCTGGAAAACTGATTTTGTTCAGACTCAGTATATATTATCGATTTTCTACACTATTGTAAGGACTGCAACCATGAAACTTCTGAATATCGTATCTTATGTCTTTCTCTATGAGTGCCTCAAATTTGATTAAAATCGGATCACTCCTTCTATAACCCGATTTTTTCGATTATCGACTTTCGATATTTATCGGGGGTACCTCGACACAAAACCTCGCTAAGAACACTGGCAGACGCTTATTGTACAACTGTGTAAATTTTCAAAAACATCGATTCAGCCGTTTTGGATTCTATAGGTAACAGACACACACAGACACACACACACAGACAAAGTTCCATTAATAAATAAGTTTAGATGTAAGTGGACACAATCAGTGACATGCCATAAGAGATACATGCTTTGGTGACCATGTCACATTTGAGATATGACTGGCTTAGTAAAAGATTTTCCTGTAGTAGATTCTATTACTTTCTGCGTTAGACAGGGTGCTAATCAAGTCTATAGGACCGAAACTGTCAACACACAGCTGAGGGGAGAATAGATGGATCCATACCTTTCTCTAGGATATATGCGTGTAAGTACATGAAACGAATTCGGATGCAATTCCGAATTGCATCTGAGCCGATATGTTCTTGCTTCACAATGAACCTCAACGTAGGCATCATAGTGCAATATATTGCAATCACTTTTGTGCGATAGAAAACTATAATACTTGCCGTAGATTTTCGCGATATTCCTTATTCTGAACAAAAGCGAGAACTACCAAATATTCATTAAAAGGAATTTTTTGGTGTCTTATATTTGGTATATTTAAATTATCACCATGATGATTGTAGCTTATTGGAATTATTTTAAACGCAATTAAAAAAAGTTACATTTTTGTAATTGTCCGACAAAATTGACATCAAAGCTTAAAGTTAGGGAATATCATGTTATTATACATTATGTATTGATATATACTAGTAAGATAATTAATAACTTGAAAACTTAAAGTTTCAGCCAGTGCTAAGAAAGGTATATTTTGTACATTTTAAAAGTATGTGACAGAAATACCTTTGAAAATTTTAGTAGACCGCATTTATGTTTTTTATTTTTGCATATCAACATAGCGGAAGCCGTCAATTTATCTAGTGTGTCTTAGATCATTTGACCACGAATGATTCAAAAGTCTAATCAAAGGCAGTCAAAGCCTTATATAACAAACTTAGATTCTGAGTATATGTTTGAATACAGTGGGAGGGTTATTGGAATTTTCGTTGATATATATTGATTGTTGCTTTTTTCTTGTATGTTTAGCATATATTATATAATCCATTTAATTATGTCTAAGAAATTGACTACTTTTCAGATTATATTTGAGGTTTAAAAATAAACAAATAAAATTAATAGAAAACATATTCTGCTTCAACACTCACTACAATATCTTTCTAAAAATAAAAATAAGAAAATACTTTTGAACACAAGAGAAATCATTTTCTGAAACCTCACAAACTATCACAAATAATAATAAAAAGTCAAAATCAGTAACAGCTGCACGGAAAACATGAAAAGATAATAACCAAACACAAGAAAATGCACAATAAGACCAAAAACAGCAACACAAACTAACATCACATTACGAGCAAATGCAACCGCCGAAAGAAAAACAACTGTCAAAATACGGAATAAATTGCTAACCACAATAAAATATACAAATCCAAAGTGACACATAGCACTAACACAAAGAAAAATATATAAACTCCTCCAATATAAACAATCTTCAAAGAAAGACTCATTAAGCACAAAAAATGCACAACGCAGACAAATACAAAAACTAGAAAACACAATGAAAATATACATAGGAAAAGAAAGAAAATAACATTGACACCAAAATTAACTGGGAAATAGAAAAATGAGCTGCACGACATAGAAGCCACAAAAATAAATGTAAATTAAGTTTAAAAAAAAAACTAACAATAACCATCTTTAAAAGTCAAACGAAACTATTAAACAAACGAAAGGAAATAATGAAAAATATAGACATACTAAGAAATACTTTCTTTGTTACATTAATCACTTTAAAATAAATTAAGCAGAAGAGTACCATATTTTAGTAAATATAAATAAAAATGTGAAAGATAAATATACGAAAAGTCAAAAACTATACAAACAGAAAATATTATAACAATCAGCAAACAGTATAACTCACACGTAAAATCTACAAACACAAATATAAACAGGAAGACAAATATTAATTTAGGATACAAAAAATAATATCTGTAAGCAGTCAAATATACCAAACGTTCAAAGAAATATACCAAATTTTCAAAGAAATGAAATGGGACCAAATACAACAAAAATGTGTCAACCTAAATGAAAAGAACTGAAAAAAAAAGACAAAACGAAATAAAAAAAATAAAGATACGCTTTTCAAAATAAAGAAATTAATCGGAAATAAAATCGTACATAAAACAGCAAAACAAATAAATAAAACACGTACAAAATATAAAGAATGCAACTTATTGCAAATAAGAACTCACCCAAAAATATCCAATTACAAAAATTTAAGAACATAATTCCACATCGGAAATACATAGCACTGATATTCGTCGACATTATAATTTTTCCTCGCGAAAATTCGAAATCTAAATGAACAAGTCAAAAAGTTTCTAAATTAAATATAGCAACGGATATCGAGCAACTTAAAACAAAACATGCTTGCCAAAATGTCGATTATCAGAAAAACTAGTGCGAAATACAATAATCATGGCACTAAGCTTTATTACAACATAAAACTTTGTATATATATATATATATATATATATATATATATATATATATGAAAACAAATTTATCATTTTATGATCAGCAGCATAATTGAATATTTATGTAACATATTTATATACATATATATATATATATATATATAATTGTTTTGTATTAATATATTATTTTGTTAAAATATATTTCTATATATATATATATATGTATATAGACAACATATTTTAAAGCATTGTTGTGAAACATATCGTTGATGTATATTAACATGTTTACTCGTACAATACATTGTAGAAAACATTTTACCTTTATATTGATGCAATTATTATACATACTTTTTGGTTTCCCTCACAGCGTCAGCCATTAATACAAACTAATTCTACGCCTATGGAAACGCCATTTCCAAACGCCTATTGCATAAGCCTATGGCCAGGTAGATTGCATACGTCTACGACAAGTACCCATACATTACAACTATTGCTAGATTGTCCTGCCTGCTTACATTAGCCAAAACCACTAGGCTACTTCAAATATATATATATATATATATATATATATATATATATATGTATGTATATATCCATTTCCGAGACATATCAGTTGGCGACAAAAAATCGAAACGATTTCACAAGACTAAAAAAAAGTAATAATAGAGTTGACAATTGTTTCTAACGAATAACGTTAGAAAAACTCGTTCGTCACTTACAGAATGTAATGTTTCCCTCATTTTTGTTTTAACGCTTATTAACGAGGAACGTTAGAAAAAGAAAATCTTGTGCAACCCTTCCTAGTAAAGTAAGAAATTGCCGCCTTTTTGTCTGGACCTAGAAGATTTTATTGTCTACATCAAGTGGAGCAAACATTTTTGTGGATACGTTGGCAAAATTGAACCGATTGCAGAATTAACTAAGTATCTACAAGTCACTTTACGGCAACAATTCCAAAAACAACAACAATTTATGCATCAATAAGGAAGGTTTTAAAAGTTATTCAAACAACAGTAAAAGACAATAAATATCTACGGAAAGACGTATTGTCAAGGACAACAAAATAACCGGTTACTAGATTTTTTACGTAGTATTTAACAGACATGCCTCCAGATATTCTAATATCATCGCAGGTATCCCTCAAGGCTCTTTTCTATGCCCTACGCTTTTCAGAGCTTTATCACTGATCCCTTAGATATAATCAGATCCAAAGTACGCATTTACTCGAACGATACCACAATTTACTCCCGCTTCGTTAAGAAATCTGTCGAGGCTGACAACGCAGACCACGCGCTTTATTTTGAAAAAAAAATAAGAACACGAATAATCTGTGTTGAACTGAGGTATGAAATTCCTCGTAAATTTTAATTCTTCCAAAACAAACCTGCTATTCTTTGACAACTATAGAAAATCGCTCCTGTCTCCCATGAGCATGGTTCACGCTAATGTCCTTGAAAGCAAAATACTTGGCGTCTTCGGTGTAAATCTTCCAGCTGACCTCAGGTCGAATGACAACATTGAATCCATAGCTAAATATTCTGCTTGGAAGGTTTTTTCACTGTGTAGGATCAGGAAGTTTTCTCGTTTGAATCTATCTTTACTTATATAAATCTGCCATCTACCCGTATATTAATATTTGTGTCACATTAGTCGGCTAATATTCATCATTGGGTTCTTCACAAGATCCAAAGTAGAATCAGCAATATAAATGAACCCGAACTGTTTCAGCGACGTAAAGTGGTAATTCTCTGTCTCTTCTATAAAAATATGAACTGCTTTTGCGCCGATGAGATTAGCTTCTTTGTGACCCCTCTACCTGATTTTACTCGAGCAATTCATTATATACAGCTGAGTGATTATGTATTTCTCAACGGGTTTGGTGCCATGTATGCTATACACCTGAATAGCTAGATCTAACCAGGTAATTTATATAACACGATTATTCAGGTTGATGAAAGCGGACGATCTCTTTATTCACATTGTATAGTGGTGGGAGTTGAAGTTGAGGTATTGTCCGTGGAATGTTTGCCTGCGATATACGGATGTCTTGAATCCCACCTCTGTTCGAGTTATTAGCACATCAAGAATACCAGTTTGTTGTTACTCTCCTTTTCTATAGTGAACTGTATGTTCTTATAAAGTTCTCATAGTTCAGTAGCATTTATAGCTCCCCCTGTTGTGGCTAGAATATGAAAGTTTCATCAACATCTTACAGAAATAGAGTTAGTTTTAGAACTATGTATTCTAATGTAATCTCTTCAAAATATTCCACTTATATGTTAGTCAGTGATGATGATAATGGCGAGCACATTGCTAAGCCTTCATCCTGCCGACATATGTCTGATCCTAATCCGAAGTGTGTTGTTTGTGTATAAAATCAACCTTTTCATCAGGTTATCTAGCACCTGAAAAATGCCAGAACGCACAACTGTCGAAACGCCGTACAAAAAGGAAAGTGGTCCCAATAATGTAAATACACTAAATACAACCTCGTCTCAGAAATATAGACAAATATTACATTTACTGTTTAACAAAATGTCACTCTGCACATACACTTATGTATCTATATACATAAATCGTATTGATTTAACGCATTCAAAAGTGTCAAAAAAAGGGAGGGCACTTGTACAGGCATTCACTATTAATCGACCATAATAATGCTGAAACACAAAAATGGTCTTGTTATAGTTATTTCACACACAGTGGAGTTTTTCTTAGCGAATAATTCTAAAAAATAATTTTCAAGTAAACAAAAAAAGCATCGTATTTACAATAACATATTGAGGGTAAATGTATTTTTCCTCTTTTTATATTGCACTGTTGAATTGCTGAAAGAGCCTATTGTAATAAAAAAAATAATCAATGCTAATTTTATAAACAAAATATTATATAAATAGTAAGCTCTCACTCCTTGGTCACAAGCCAAATATAGAGTTTGATTTTATGAACTGGCACCATGCAATGAAATGCTGACTAGAAAAAACTTCCGTGTAATAGAATAATATAAACAAATAGTTCATCTAACCATCGTTGATAAAACATACTGAGATCATCTATTTGAATAACTGATAAGAGCCAAATATTAGAGTAAAATGTAATTTAAACGTCGACATGAGGGGCTTCCAGACTAGTGAACTGAACGGATGTGTTTTATCCTATTACAAGAAAATCTGAAAAATAAATATAGGAGCAGTTATCGGAAGATGAATATGAACAGCAACAGGTGTTTCAGTCAAATTCAAACAGATAGAGAATATAGATATCGGCATCGCTGCAATGATATTAACTGCCAAATGACTTAACTTTGGTAGTTCTTTATTCATATTCTTGTTATATATGTCATTTATTAAGTAAAATATGTTTTTAAATCTATTCAGTTATTTGCCAGACCTCAATTAGTCATCGATAAATATGCTACGATATATTTCCGATATTTTATGCATTCAGTGGATTCGGAACATCAAATAAAGATGAGAAAAAGAAGTCTCTATTAATGTGATCATACGCTGCTGTGAGATCGACAATGCAGGTTTCCTATTAGATGCGTTAGAATCTTCGTGGAATTGCTTTATGTGATATATACTATAATTGCATTGTCTAACAAACCGAAAATCATATTGGGTCACAAGAATTTTATTTTTCAATAAATAGGGATTAGGATGGTGTTGTCTAATGTGGGGTTCATTAATACATTAACTATTATGTATGGAATTGCGATATCTCTGTATGCGTAAGTATAGTGATTGCTACTTTTCTGAGTCAATATTACGTTACTACTTAATAAATCTAACATTTTAAATGCGTTCTAGACGTCTCTTACCAAATAGAAGTATTATTTTGTTTAAGTCAAGGGGAAATAATCTATTTTTCAACGTTTCAGCCTCAAAGTTATTTACGTTTTACTATTATGTAAATATTTTAGAAGCTTACTTAATTTTTTCACCAGAAGATTCAATATTTTTTATGTTTGATCTGAATCACAGTAAAATATGACTGTTCTACCATCTGTGACAAAGAGACTAACTGAAGAACAGTCTGAGATGTTGAATTTACTTATATTTTGCTAAAATTATCTGGTTTATTCCAACTGATCAGTTGTTTCAACGGATGATTAAACAATTAGTTAAGGTCTGGAATACAAAATTTTAGCAGACATTTTCCTATTAGTGTTTGTTGCTTCTTTTCCAAAAACATGATGTGTTCTTATCCTCAAAGAAGCAACAACTTTTTAAAAAATGTTTAAGGTAGCATTAAAATTGTTAGTAAAGCAAAATTTTATTTTTTCGATGACTAAAA
This sequence comes from Ascarosepion bandense, assembly GCA_037127315.1. Classification (NCBI taxonomy): domain Eukaryota; kingdom Metazoa; phylum Mollusca; class Cephalopoda; order Sepiida; family Sepiidae; genus Ascarosepion; species Ascarosepion bandense. Next base: position 447,057 of record JBBBDQ010000250.1, read on the forward strand.
TTTTCGTAAATTCCGTGTAATTTTTACTTTTTCTTTTCCTTAGGTTATTTTCAATTAGGTTACTAGCTGATATCATTTTGATCTACATCTATGAACAACGATTCATCAGCCATGAGTAATTCTTATTGTGGTACAATAATATCTATTACCAATGCGACTGAAACATTATGTTGTCATTATCCTGTTTGGACTGTCCAATATAATTAAATAATGATTTATGGAAACACAGCCTCACTGCAACTCTTGATAAAGACAAGATCAACCTTTGCTAAATAAATGATAATCATCTCCGATAAAAGTATGTCACGTTGAAAATACAGATAGATAGATATGAAGAGAGATAGATAAATAGATACATAGATATGAGAGACATAGATAGATAGATAGATAGATAGATAGATAGATAGATAGATAGATAGATATGTCTGAAGAGAGATATGAAGAGGGACTGATAAATAGATACATAGATATGAAAGACATAGATAGATAGATAGATAGATAGATAGATAGATAGATAGATAGATAGATAGATAGATATGTCAGAAGAGAGATATGAAGAGAGATAGATAAATAGATACATAGATATGAGAGACATAAACTAATAGATAGATAGATATGTAGTTATGGTAGATAGATAAGCCTGAATATAGATAGATAGATAGATAGATAGATAGATAGATAGATAGATAGATAGATAGATAGATAGATAGATAGATAAAAGTATAGGCGTAAAAAAGTATTTTAATGTGTTCATATACAGAATATCGATTCAGTCTAAAAATATCACTATTTCAATTATTCCAAAAATTTGGGGAAATGTGTAATTAGAACAGTTGACAAAAGTTAAATCCTGCGTGGTTCATTTCTTCGAGAAAAAATTGCATAGAATACAAGTACCATGGCTACATTATTCTTCTTCGCTATGCCGATGCCTTTTTTTTTGTCCTTTATCTATGATGCTATATATTTACGGATTCTCTCATCGAGACGGAAATTCGACGCTAAAATAAAGCGTGTATCGTTTGAAAGAATGTGTACAATAAAAAGAATATCTCGGCAACGTACGTAATAAAATTGTCAGTGGAATAATTACGTTTATACATTTTTTTTCAATATTTGGCACAATAAAGAAAGCATATGAATTTGTATATGTCCAATTATCCTGTAAATTCCTATTTAAGAAAAAATACTATAAAATAGAAAGCCGCAATAGAAAATTATTCGTAACTTAGCAGGCAGCAATTAAGTGTTTTTTTCGAATTTCCATGTCAAACCTATTGAAAACAATTATATATATATATATATATATATATATATAGATATAGATATTAACTCTAGTTTAATTTATACACTTATTCGGTTTTGATACTCTGCTTTTATTCATTATTGAAGAGTTTATTTATTTATATCTACTTTCCTGAAAATGTGAGAAAATTATTAAAAAAAAAAAATGCGTCCTCTAAGAGAAACCGTCATTAAAAGTGACGTGTTTAACTGATCGACAAAGAAGACTAAATGCTAAACAAAGCACAAATAATGCCTTCAAACAGGCGTATTCCTGATTTTTCAAACATTCATATCTAATTTGCTATCGTATCCTTATTTAAACAAAGACAATATATGTGCTTAAAAACATTATTTGGGTATCACAACAGACATCAACCAACATAAGAGTTTTCATTAAAAAAACATTTAAACAAATAAACATTTTAAGTATATAGCAATTAATTCGTTTAAAAATATCGTAAATATATATATAATGGAAATTTTCTTTAACGAAATATTTTAAAAAGTAACACCATTGGTGTTGATTAATTTTATTTTCAAATTAGGAATAATTCTTCTTTGACAAGGTGGATATTCCGTCAGAAAATTCCGAAATTCATTTTAAAAGTGACGTATAAGAGATAAGACATCAATAGTGTATGTCAACATAAGGATAAATTTATTAGAACGCACGTATACTCAAAGAATGCTGTGATGTAAGAGCTGTTTTACGTTAATATATATATATATATACTCAAACACACACAAAAACACACATGCATATATTATATGTATAATTGCAATATATTAGGGACGGTTAAATCTGTTATATTCTTGAAATTTTTTATACATTGGCTTGAATTATTCTCTTGTTACGTTTGACATTACTCATTTTTAAGAACGAAGTATATGTATATGTTTTTGTTTTAGTGAGTGTTTTTCTTTTCTTAAAAAGATAATTTTTTAAATCTGTTACATGATGCTTGCGACGGGCATCGTATGAACATCTGTTTATTCTTTAAAAAAAGAAACTTTAAAACTCAAGGTCCACTGTTGAACAGGGTAAGGTTGATGGGAGGAGAACATTTTTGATATATAGTACCTCTCTTATAGCAAGGTAACATGGACATAGTTATTGAAATCTCACTTTTGTACTTTCAACCAAAATATTTTTTAAGTGATCTTGTAATTTTTATGTTGATAAATGTTTTTATTGTACTATTATTACTAAATACAATGCATGCGTGACGTCTACTCAGAGATGTGATATTATAACCAATATAGGTATTATTCACGCATCACATGACAGCTTTAAAGATCTTTTCTTTTCAATAAAAAACACAGATCACTAAAAGCAGAAAAAATTACATTGTAGGTAAATATAAGAACATGACAACACCGGGAAAATAATATCTGATATCTGTTGGAAAGAACATTTTTGCATTCATTATATCCAACAAAAAGAAAACATGTAAAAATACTAGAAATATTAAATAAAAAATTAATAAAACATTTTTGGGTACTCTGAGAGGAAAACGATGTACAGAAAATTTCGAATAAAGAGTAAGTGTTGGATAGGAATCAAGGGGACAGAAGATTTTAATTGAACTTGCATTAAACTTTTATAAATTGTAGCTATCAGTAAAGCAAGTAAACGGAAGGTAGTTCCATAAACGAGAAGTGCAAGAAAACACACTTTTTGGGCAGAAGAGATGGTTACAATTTTCTAATTCGCCGGTAAAATTGTGCCAATCCAAAAACACGCGTAAATACTTGCGAGCGGGGAACCAAGGAAAAAAAACTCTTCAGAGCAGTTCTCATGAAAATACTTCTAGAAAAGACAGAAAAAGTCACTTCACATCGGAGAGAAAGTAAGTGAAAGCCAGCTGCCAAGTCAGGATCGATTTATTTCAGAACTTTCTTTGGATTTTTTCCATAATCTCATGATGTATAGCAATAGATTCCCAACAGGATAAGGCATCAATATTCCATTCATACTAAATCTTTAAATAAGCAACATGGTTTCTGACGAGGAAAACCTCCTAGTCTGTCAAAGTGACCCAATCATCCTAACCGTACATGCTCCTATGTATTCGATGGAGTCAGTCCATGTGAGTTTATTTGAGATAGTGAAATCAAGAGGTACAGTGCATTGCTGTGTATGAGACTATCACCATCCATTCTGATGCTATGGCGGTTAACGAGAATTCTGGTGATATCATCACGTCATTAAACAAAAGTAAATATGGAAAATGAAGTTATTGCTAATTTTTACTGTCAATCTTTAACAAGAACACGAGGGTTTATTAATGTTTTAATTTTTAAAAACAGTTATATTATTAAAAATCTCTAGTTTATAATGTTGTATATTTGAATATATTACTTTTTACGGCATATCAATAACTTATAGATTTGTTGAGTTTTCACGGTATAAACGTGTTACTATAATAAAGTGTTTTGCTTTTCGAACTGATATTAAGCCTACCAAATATGGTCCCATCTCAATGATTAAGTGGCAAGCATATCTTTTGAATACTACAATCCGGCACATTTAAAAATATTTAATCTAAAATCTGTAAATACTTCTGCTATATGAATGAGGCCATACTCATATATTAACCCCAAAATAATCCACTTAATCTTTATAAAAAAGCGTTTCTGAATTTGCATAAATGCATATAAAGTAGCTTTTCTACAGGTTCTAATGCTTCAAACTACAACATGTTTAAATTAACCGTCTAACACAGTGATTCACAAAGGCCTTATTGTGGCACACTCTAGTGCTGCCAGATCCTCATATCTGTGCCACGAAATACTGTCACGGCATACGTGCGTGAGTATGAAAGTAATAATGACAAAATGTGCGTTGTGGTGCCTTGGGTATGGGCTTGGATCGACAAATAAGTGATCCGAGTTCGAATTCCAGTTGAAATTTCAGCATTCACGTAAACGCATATACCCTGGAAATGTGTTAATCCGTTGCTTCTCTCTCCAACTATGGGCTAAATAGCAGGACAGATTAGGTTCTATAACCTTAGTTGGAAACCAGTCCACCACAGAAAGTAAAGAAAAGCTTCTGCCCTGTCACTCATGTCTCGAAACAGACATGATTGTCCAACCATGTATGACATATGGCTTTTAAAAGACTGAATGACGAAAACATCGACTATTATTTCCGTCACTGAGCTCCGAAATGTATGATTAGATTCAAAATCCCTTCAAAAATGTTCCTTCTACCACTGGACTTCAGTTATGTGATGAAAAATTGGCCAACAGTTTCAATGATGGAATGTTTTATATTTTGGATTTCAATACAAAAGGAATATCCCATATCATTGGATTTATCAGATTTATTGCAATTTTCTACTTATTTATGTGAAATAAATCTATCCAAAATACGTGTAAATACCATCAAAAATAAGAATCATGTAAGACTATGCTCCACTGACAAACAAATGAGGGATTACTTGTCGCAGATTTAAACAAACATTGAAGAAATCGCCGAAATTCCGAGTATAATTTTCACAGTAAACTCTGAAATTCATAATTGTGTGTGCAGTTGCTCAAATCTATCATTAACATTTAAAAGTATATCCTTAAAAATTTAACTCAGTCAGCCGTGATATATTTATTTGTTCCTAAGGGGCCGTTGCTTAAAATGATTGAGAAACTATGGTCTTACATATGTTACCATATAACATGATCTTATCAATTTTTACTTCTATTAGGGCAAGATAATAAACAAATGTATCTCCGACGATCTGCTATCAAATATATAAATTTGGCAAAGAAACATATATAAAAATGGAATTTCAGACATTCCATTATCTTTGTTTTTGAAAACAAAATCATAAAGCAAAAATTACATTTAATGAGCACACTGTGTAAATTATATACTAGCCATCTCTATTACCTATGGAATTGATATCTAGTTAGCTAATATGAGCAAAGTTATCATATATATTTCATTTTAAAAAAACTGAGTCATTTCTCAAATAATTACATTGGAATTGTTCGGATAAAATATTTGCTCTGATATCAAGATATTGTGAAGTTAAGAGTAGTACTAAACTGGTGTCAAGATATTATCAATTTAAAGTTGAGATAGCTAAATGTTGTCGTAGATCACACGCTAATAGTTTCTTTTTCTCGCAATTCTCGCCCGTGGAACTCACTTTCGCCTCAATGATTTCAAGAGAAATATAATTTACATTTTATTTAATGTAATTTCAATCGCTAACTACTCTTTTTTGATCATTCTTTTCTCTTCCCGCTCATTATTAAGTTTATGTTTCTCATTGTTCCACACAGACACCTCTTGAGTCTTAGTAACATTACTATTTTGCATGGAGGGATACCGATTAAAAATCAATACATATGAAAAAGATAACACTAAAATAATAGCGGTTGTTATCACATAAAATATGTCACACTCAAAAAATATGCATTTAAATATTTCGAGTATTAAATTGATTCGTTTTAGATTGCTTATCAAAGCTTTTCAGGAGAGTCAAAGACTGAATTTATTTTAGATTGTAAGATTTAAAAACGTATGTTTTATTGTTAGGATGCTACTACTTAACCCATAAATGGGAGTGTTAAAGGTGGAATCATACCAATCTCAAAAATATATATGCGTAAGAAAGACACAATGAATCCAACGGTAATTGGAACTGTGTTCCCCGGTTAACAATCCTGATCCATTATAAATTTGATCACTTAATCATCCAAGCCTAAAGACTCAACCAGTTTGTCATCTACGATTTGCCCATACTTGAAATTGTTTAACTTCGATAATTGTAAGGGAAAATGTACTTCAACGTGTTATGGCCGTATTAAAAGATAATTGAAGCAAACATGATTTTTATACCTGTATTATAATTTCTCGCTTATGCCGGAAATCAGAATCGCATATTTGCATTCAAGGAGAGAAAACACAACTCTATGAATCATGAAGTAGGACAATTATATGTTATCTTGAAAAATTGGTTTATTACTTAAGTATAAATTCTGTTAGAGTTTGGATATGTTCAATATGAATGTAAGAATATTTCCGAGTGCTTCGAATGTGCATGCACTGACGTAACGCGTATGAATGACTGATGGTTTGTGGCCAAAAAAAGGAAGTGTTTATCATGCTGTTATATGTTCACATCAGATAAATTAATTCATGAAATTTACATCAATTTATTGTATGTGATTTGAGATCCCACAACACACACACACACACACACACACACACACACACACACACACATATATATATATATATATATATATATATATATATATATATATATATATATTGATTGCTTAATAGTTACTTTTTGGTCATAATAGGGTTAGACCAGTGAACATTTTTATAGAAAAGTGTTCAATACAATTATATTGTAGACCTTTTGAATATTTTACATTTTTAAACGAGTTATTTTGCTTCCTAGGTTTCTATCACGAGTAGTGTCTTCACGCTATTTTAATAAATGATTTTACGGCTTACCGTTTTTTATTTTTAACATCCCTTTTAAAAAAAAGAAGCTAAACAGCAAAATCAGTTATTAAACATGGCCTGAATGCACCACTTATGGCATAAACCTAGTTGGCGAAATAACTCGTTTAAAAATGAATATATATATATATATATATATATATATATTATTTGTTTTTATTTAATATATATATATATATATATATATATATATATATATATATATATATATTGAGGTAAATAATCGGTAGATATAAAGATGAAAAGGTTTTATAAATTAGTAAATATACACAGATATCTGTAAGTTATATATATATATATATATATTCTCATATATGTGTACTACACGAATGAAAACATTTATGTCTTCATCAAAATAATTTATAAGGAGTTTAATTATGTCAATAAGTTTAAAATAACTAATATATGAAATTATTTAAAAAACCTTTGAATTAAATGACAAAGTATACATTGGTAAGATAATCTCAACAGCTGATTGTTGGACCTCTTAAATATTGTATTTATTAGTATTTTTAAAAATAAATATAGATTAAAAGAAAGAAAAACGTACAAGTTTTATTTTTATTCATAAGAGAATTGTTTCAAATAAAGTATTCTTTTTCGTTTTTCTTTGCTGATGGTCGGAGAAAGGTTTATTTTAAAGGCTTCCGTTCCTGGATACAACAGAAATACTTTTTGGACGTTAAATCAGTCGACGTGCTTATTGTAGCAGAAAGAAAACTTTGAATACTTACGACAACTTTACTGAACATTTACGAAAAAAAATACAAAATAACTTAAGCTGCCGCTGGACATTAGGGGAAAAACATTCTAAAGTGTTTTCGATTTTGATCGGTCTCTTTGTCTCTATGTTAGACTGAATCTACACTTAAATATATTCCCACTCCAACACACGTATATTCTCATGCACCAACACACATACACACATTTATACATATCCACACAAAAACACACACAAAACCGCACTCATATTTGCTTGCGTTTGTGTATATGACCGTTTGTGTGTGGCTATGTTTGTGTGTATATGCGCACATAAGATCAAAATAAATAATTCTGTACCTTTCGCAATATCTTTCCAATTCTCTTTATCACGTTTTCTCGTTTTCTCTATCTATTTCGCTATATATATATATATATATATATATATATATATATATATATATATATATATATACATTCATACATATATAAATATATTCGTACATATTAACATATATGCCCACGATCAGACTTAAAATAATTATATATTTATATTCATACATTTGTACATATATTCATAGAGACATACACACACACACATATATATGTACATACATATATAAGTACATATATATATATATATATATATCCATATGCACATATGCAGACATACCTACTCATACGCACACACACACACACACACATAATTGTTCTCAGACGTAGCCGCCATCAATAGAGAACAGTTAAATAAGGATATTTCTAAAAACTTTCTACTATTTTCTCTTTTACATACATACATATATATATATATATATATATATATATATATATATATATATATATATATATATATGAAATTAATGATTGTACGTTATTGTTCTACATTTGCTCGCTTCTCGGTTTGAATCTACTAACCTATTCCAGCAGTGATCTTTTGTCTTGCTCTTTGTTCATACCCAATCAATTTATTTTGTTTCTATTTCTCACATCTACTAATCAATACAGAAATTAATCATCCATTACACTTACTTTTTAAGAAAGTTACCAGAATGCTTCACATTATTTGTCAACTTTTACGAAACAAGTTCAAATGTGGTTTTCTTAATTTTCATTTGAGCTCCTGAGATTTTATTACATTGTGATGCTCTTTCTTTTAAGATAGGCCATGCGTAAAACGAATTCGATCCAAAAATATTTTCATTAATCGTTCTTATACTCATTCTTTTCAAAGCTATGCAATTCAATATGTCTGCGTTGTTTTTGCTGTACATTTCTAACTTCTCTAAGTGTTTCCGTTTCAAACCTTCCACATTTCTTTGATATCATTTGATAATCCTTATTTTAGTAAAATTAGAAATCAATAAACTAATATTTCTCACTTATTCTTTTCCTATTCATTCTCAATTAATTTTTTCTGAAATTCTATCAATCAAATAATTAATGTGCAAGAAATTTATATAGTCCCAATAACGTTCATATCACTATTTCAATATTCTGATCAGGCGATACGTTACTTTTTTCCAATTAATTGTCTGCAGCATATATATATATACATATATTGCCACATTTCTAGAGAAAAAGAGCACTTTTTCGTAATTTTGAAATGAAGATTTGTTTCATTAGTAAGAATAAAAGCGTATTAAAACGATAACAATTTTGAAATGCGGTAAGGATGAAGCCTATATATATATTCAGTTAGTTTAGTGTCACACATGATACATGACTGACTGAACAGAAAAATATCCGTGGTGGGTGGTCATTGCTTTTTGCGATAGACTGGTTGCCTAGCCAAGTCTACAGAACCCAATTTGTCCTGTTATTTAGCTCATAATTAGAGGAAAGTAACGGATTAATACATTTCCCAAGGGTAGATATACGTATACGTAAGTGAATGCAAGGGATTCAACTGGACTTCGAACTCGACAACCCGATCTCTCATTCCGAGTCGATATCCACTGCACCACAAAGAATTTACAATCAGTTAGTTAAGTGCCATACGTAATACACGGTTTGGGTGATCATGTCTCGAAAGAGACATGACTGACTGGGCAGATGATTATCCCGCAGTAGGTATTTTAGCGGTAGACTGGTTGCCAGCCAAGTCTATAGAACCAAATCTGTCTTTTTATTTAACACATAACAGGAAGCAAGAGACGGATTAATGACTTTCCCTTGCGTATGTACAAATACAGTAGAGTCATAAAAAACTAACATTTAAAATAATATCAAATGGTATGGAAGAACTCGGTTAAAAAGCTTTAAAACAAAATACAACCAGTTCACATTTATGATAATGATTGCAGAATTCTTTGCATTAGGACATTCATGTGTACACAATGGTCTCTTTTAACTTGCTGCTCTCTTACATGTTTTCTACCATAAATAACAAATGAATGGAATAATGAGAGTTTTGACGGTTATTTTATCTTTATGAAGTCTGTTACTATCCCTCCCTAGATCAGTTGATTATTTGCAGATTTCTTCGCAAATTGATACAGCTTGCCAGTTGGTCAGTAAAAAAAAAGTTCAGTCTGGAAGACATAGTCTATATTATTGTGACGGTAATATCTCATGTGACTGGTTAAAGCTGCTATGGACAAGCAAATCTGCTGCAAAAAATAAATTTGGCTGAGAAACTACAGGTGACATCCATGCATCACCTTTCCTTTAGGCCCGTTTATCTTTTGCCTGCTCAACCTTTTTCTCTTTGAAACTGTTATATCCATCATAGAGAAGTTTCTACCGGTTAGACATATTACCTGCATCATTCTCACAGTTGTTTGTACTGATCCCAAGTGTGTATGGTTTCTTTTAATTCAATATTTGAAACGCTCATTTAATTTTTTGTGGAGGACGCTTGCAGCTTATCATTTAACAATAGACTAACGGTTTTGAGAGATAACCATCCTATATCCTTATTGTGTGCTTTGCCTAGCGCATCCGGTTGCGTGTTAGCATATTTTCAATAATAAACTCATTCAGTCAGTCAGTAAGTTAATTGCCATACTTGAAACACGCTTGGGTGATCATGTCTCGAAAGTGACATGACTGACTTGGCAGAAGATTATCCCGCAGTAGGTTGCCATTGCTTTCTGCGGTAGACTGGTTGTCAGCCAATGCTATAGAACCCAATCTGTCCTGTTATTTAACCCATAACAGGAAGGAAGAGACGGATTCGTACCATTCCCAAGGTTATATGCGCGTAAGTGAATGCAATGAATTCAACTTGAATTCGAAATCGGCTCCCGGATTTCTCATTCCGAACTGATATCCACTGCACCACAACGCACATCCAAATAAAACCATTAGCCCTTTCTAAAATTGCTTTTTTCGGCAAAAATGATAGCTACTTTATTCCTTGAATCCTCCAAAGGTACCTTTTATAAAAATGTTTCAAAATTTTGATTTCGTGAGTAAGTAGTTCACATCTTGAAGAAACATAGTAGAACACTTAAATACACTTCTCATACCTACTTAACTTAGTTTTAAATGAAATACCTCTATCTGACTATACGCGAGATTCGAAAATTCCAAACGTGTACACGATAACTTGGTTTGACATCATGTTAGCCGTCTCTTGTAAGAACACTGCCAAAATAAATAAAAGTATCAACAGCTAAACTATGTTCATTAACAGAGATATTTGGTTCTCAAAAATACTGAGAGGCGGATGGGGTATACCTGTCCTTTTTTTCATTTATGTTTATATTAAGACCAAATTACGAACATGTCTATGACAGACTGCATATCCTTCTCATTGAGAAACACCATGTCAGCATCATTGGCAATAGGTTCCTTTTTGGCTCTTTTTCTGGCATATATATTTCTTGGTTTTCATGAGGAAAGCCGGCTCTTATTTTCTTCTAAACATAGGGTGTATTCCGTTAAATTGGTCATACATTTTTGCGTTCAACAGTGAATCGAAAATTGTCAAATCCTTCTCCCTACTCAATTGTGTTTATCCAGCCATTAAGTAATGAGTTCAATTGCTTGTTGGCCTTCTTAGATGCTGTGATTCATAGAACACCTTGCGTTTTTGTTATTTCAGTTTAAATCTATTTTTATCACAAATTTGTATAACAAATATATCTATATCTATATCTATATCTATCTATCTATCTATATATATATATATATATATATATATATATATATATATATATAAGCAAACTTACATACATCAATAAAATCCAAATCCTAGAAATAAATTCAAAACATGAAAATAAATAACTAACACATAATCTATCCCAAATAAATGGTTAAAGAAGAGGTGGAAAGCGATTGAGATTGTGAAGAAAGAAAATATTACACATTTTTACTCCCATAAAAGAAAAAAATATGAAAGCTGAAAAAACTAAATCAAAAAGTTGAATAATATTTCCTATTATATTTAACGAAATATATTTTAAAATTTTACTGCTGATGTATACATATATACATGATATATTTATGAAAAATATATAATAAATTGTGTTTATCGAATATGTTTCATTTTATTAAGCTTTTCACAGTTCTGTTTAGAAGATTAAAAAATATAAGCATGCATTCCTTCCAATACTTACATAGTCATACATGTAAAATGAAAGTCTAATGTTTCTTTTGGACGTGATATTTATCTGAAGAATGAAATCAAGCCGCAATTAACATTCCATTTATTAAATGTTTGTTTTTTATTTAAATGTAAAATTATTGAATTCTTAAACGTTTAGGTTCAAATGGCTTGTAAACAGATCCATAAAAAAAGTTAGTAAAATAAAATTAAACACGTTTGATTAATGTAGTTGTTTCTACTAGATTTTGGTTATTCTTTCTTCCTGTTGAATGTGTACACATATATTTCTCCCACATACATACATTCATACAAACATACATACATACATTAAATTCTTACATATATATATATATATGTGTGTGTGTGTGTGTGTGTGTGTGTGTGTGCGCGTGTGTGTGTAAATGACCGAAAAAATGTAAATAAATAAACTAACAATAGAAAAATATCTATTTCAAAAACATATTTTTAACAGAATTTCTTTTCGCGTCAGCATAGTTCTTCATTATAAAAACTTCGAATATTATATCGCAGAATGTTAAAATCAATATTCGCTATTAAATGCCTGTCTGATTGTGTATGTTTTATTGCATTAAGATTTATACTTATCCTCATTCTTACTCCAGTGTCCCGACGACATTGATAGAGATAAACAGGGAAACCATGTATATTGCAGCCGAGACATCATTGTTTCAATTTATTTTGAATCACTTTGACTGAGACTTTCATTATTCACATAATCTTTTCCTGTAATCTGTTCTTCAACAAGAAATATTCATTGGAATTTTGCAGCCATAACTGGATGTGTTGTGATGCAGTGGATATCAACACGGACTGAGGAATCGAGGAGCCGAGGAATCGAGGGTTCCAGTTAAGTTCATTGCAATCACTTACACTCAAGTTTTCTTGGGAAAGGTATTAATCCATCTCTTCCTTCCAGTTATAGGTTAAATAAAAGGACATATTTGGATCTATAGCCTTAGTTGGCAACCAGTCTACCGCGGAAAGTAATGGCAACTGACTCCGGGATAATCTTCTGACAACTCATCCTGTCTCTTTCGAGATATGATCGTCCAAGCGTGCATCACGTATGGCACTTAACTGATTCACTAACCTCTATTTAGTCAACAGTGGTTTATTGTTTTAATTCCAGATGCCAAGCATTTTTTGGTATCTCAGTTTTAGTTAACTCAAGTTGATAACTGAAATGTCTACGTCTTTCTTCACTGAAGAGGCCAAGAATTGAATTCATAAAATTTTGGGAGAAGTAAAATTTTGATCAATCTACCAGATGCCTTTATTTATTTTAATATCTAATCATGGCATAGGGAACAATAACTTTGCAAGTTTGTTCATCAAGAAGAATTAAGTAAAACTGAGACATCATTAGAAATGCCTCATGAAATTAGTACAATCAAATCCTGTGAAGTAAACAAAAGGTTCTTTGCAAAATTACAAAAATATCACCAAGAGAAGTCCAGAGCGTACAACGGCGGAAAAGTTGTGACTTTTGCAATGAAGACAAAGACAGCATTCTGAACAATGTAGATAGTACAGATGAAGAAATCAAATAAAATTATTTTTTAGTCAAGTAGGGAGAACAAGGGAAATGGAAAATTGTGTAATCTGACATGCTTAATCTAAAAAAATAGTGTCATATATTTATATAAATCCAGGTTTAGCCGTCGCATTTTTCTATCATTGGTTGTAAATATAGGTACATGATTTTAATGACTTACTGAAACAATAATATCTTCAAATATTCTATTCAGCCCGAGAAACGAAAACAAAACTTATTCGAAAAGCGAAAAACATTAGTTGCTTCATGTAAATGTAAATGGTTTCTGCGTGTATAATGTTTTAGTATTCAAGGATGTGCGTTCTGGTGCAGAGGATATCGGGGAACCGATTTCGAATTCCTTGCATTCAATTACGCGCAAAAGCCCTTTTAGAAAATTAACAATCTATCTTTTCCGTCCAGCTATGGGTTAAGTAACAGAACAGATTATTTAGCTTCGGCTGGTAACCAGTCTACCACAGAAAGCAATGGCAACCTACTGTGGGATAATCTTCTGCCCTGTCAGTCATATCTCTAAAAATACATGATTATCTAAGTGTTTATCACGTATGATACATAACTACTGACTGACTATATTTCTGGATAAAAAAATTCACCATGAATAATTTAATCGACAATGTCGTCCTTATAAAACTTATCAGGCCAAAAGAAAATATTTTTCAAGTTTTCATACTTTATGACTCTGAAAACATGGGCGTATTTCCAAGGCTATTTATATTCTAAATAGAAGTGTCTCTGCTCAGATATTGAAATGTATGTACCAGCTGATGTAAGCTACTTACCTTATACGAATTGTTGTCTTCATCTTTGTTGCCATTTGTACGACGTTTCGACGTTTGTACGATCCGGGCTTCATCAGGTGCTAAGAATTTCGAACTGAAACCTTTATTACGAGCAACTGGGTATATAATTCTCATTCCTTGTGCGAAGACACTTTTGGTAGTCATGAGTTATCATAACTACAAATAGCTTTCAAACAAATATATTTATGTGACCGCAGTATACAAAGCCGCTTTTGGTAAAGTGTCAGATGTTGAATACTTCAAAAAAATCTTTGTAAATTTCTTGGAACTGTTATTTTGTTACGGGATATCGTGTATTAAGTATGAAACAGTAAACAAATTTTGTAAATTTATCTATTGTCGCACAAAGATATACGTGTATATTCATGAGTTAAGCTTTTGTAAAAATAAAAAAATGAAAAACGATTATAATCTGTTGAGGTACACACGTTTGCTTTCATGTCCATTCAGAATTATGCATTTTACTTTGGTGTTCAATAAGATTTTATGAAAATACGACGAGGGAGTTTGTAATAAACGATCACAAAAGTGCACAGGTAGACACACATACGCACACACAAATACACACACTATTTTTTCAAGATACAATAATATTTTACGTGTTTTTTTCGTTTGAATGTGAGCATATAATTATTTGGAAAAGTCAGGTATTAACTGAATAATGTGCCCCAGATTTTCTTCTGAAAATTAAACATGAAATTACAGAAAAATTTATTTCATTTAGCCAAAACATCTGACAGAATTTCTATCGCATTTATCTTGTTCTTTTATTGCTGTGCCCAGTCAGAACGAGGCTGAACATGATTGTCCTTTGTAGGTCATAGTAATGTTTATATTTTTTTGGTATTTTTCTAAACTATATTCTGTCCACTATTCACTAAAAGTTGTTAGGCAGATTATTTGATGGTTCTTCTGTTTCTCTTGAATTAAACATGACATCTAATTGTTACCTTTTTAGTTCCCGCTTGTTTCTTTATGTGTTCTGTAAATTCCAACTATATTTTTCTGATTTTAATTACGCGTGTTCTTTATCTTTATATTTACCTGAAGAATATGTTGAATCCTGTACATACAGTGGTAGGATAACTCTCTAAGTGATCTCTAAATACATATGTACATAAATACATATAGAGCATATATAGGAAATATTAAGGCAGTCACGTTATTTGATGGTAAATCGGAAGTATAGGCCTATTTCAACTTCCGTCTTGATTGTACAAAAGATTTTACACGAATCTGTACAGACTTTTGTACAATAAAGACTGAAGCTGATGATAGTTCGCCTGAAATAGGCCTATCTCCCAATTTACCATGAAATAACATGTCTGTCTTAATTTTTCTTATATATATATATATATATATATATATATATATATATATATATATATATATATATATATATATATATATATATATATATATATATAGAGAGAGAGAGAGAGAGAGAGAGAGTGAGAGAGAGAGCATAGTGATGATCCACGTATACTGTCTTAATATGTATAGGAAAGAATATTAAAACGTTTTGAGTTTTAAAATGTGTTTTTTGACAGTATTTGTTTATTTCTACGATTATATTTTATATTTCAGACCACCCTCGGTCCTTCATCAGAAAAAATGATTTTACAATTTGAATCAGTAACGTATTTTGCGAGATTTCGCGAGAGCGTCAGTGAAGAGTTTGTTTACATCACGTGACGAGTTTGTTTACATCACGTGACTCGTTTGAGCAAGAGAGAGGTTGTGTTTTTACATCAAGTGACGTTGAAAGCGACTGATTTTTAAAAAATTATGTTTGTAAACGTAAACCTATCTTTAATAATGCTTGTAAATTTGTTTTAGATAAAAATGTTTTTAAATGTATCTAAAAAAGTTTAAAAATATTTTAAATGTATGTAAAAAAGTTTAGTTATTGAAATATTTGTAAAGATTCAAAGCACCTAAATCCTCATTTAACCCTAGCTTGTATGTATTTAATTTTAAAATCCAGTATTTTTCTTTGTTTCTGCATGCGAATGTAGAACAAAGATTGAAGTCTATTAGTAAACATTTGCAATTTTTATGGTGTGACTCGGTTGATTGAAATGTGCTCCTACTGGGGAATATTGATTATTTTGGCGTATATTAAGTTTGTGATTATTGAAGCGAAATCTAAAGCTATTACCGGATTCGCCAATATATCCCCTATTGGGACATATAGAACAGAAGAGGAAGTATATAATGTTTTCGCTGTCACAAGTGAGGCGTGGTGGGTGCAATTTGATTTTGGTGTTGGGTACAGAGAATATTGTGTCGTTCACCAAATGTTTAAAAATTAGCCACCTGGGTTTCTGACATTTTAAACTTCAAACAAATATCTAAAAAGCACAAACATATCAGGGAATTTAACTTCACAGACGAACAGATCTGTACCAAATGAAATATTTTCCTTCTAAAGTATACGCAGAATATCATACAATGATTATGAAATTAACTAAAACATTCTAAGGAAATGGGAATCAAATCTATGATTATACTTGGAGTCAGATATAAATATTTCATGTTACTAAGGTTATTTTTGTCATTTATTGGTTCATTCTTTTAAGGTTTATGAGACCTTTGTAGTTTACTTAATGACAGAATATATGTTTACAGAGTAAGAAATGTCTTTGGAGATGCGTGGATTATAATAAATGAATTATGACAGAAAAATCAATCAGACATAAAATAGTCATAGCCAGAGTTAATTTCGGTCAACCCCGTGAATATCTAGGAAGCAATAAGAACAACTTGAAAATTCTTGCTATATTCTTAAATAGCCTCGCCTTGATAACGTGCTTATTATGGATACAATGCATGGCAGCAAACTATGTCAAAATTATTTAAACTTTTAGCTGTTTATAAAGGCTAAAATTAATCTTTGGACGAATTGGACCTGACGATATTTGCAAATGTTGTGCTTTTTGAACATTGTTTTCTGGCGCTACAGAAACACAAATATATTATCTTTATCAAATTGCAAACAACTTGAGGACTATCAACCGCAGGTACAGTTAAAATTTTTAGCACATGTAAATAGAAGGTATACCAAGAGCATCAATATGTTAACTTTCCACACAACTTCAAATGAAAGATTAGGAAGGAACACAGTTTTAATAATTGAAAGAGCGATAACATTTACTGAACTGGTGAAACTTATTCTCATAAAAATGTTTTAAAAGGATCATTCTATAAATTTCATTCGAAATCAATATTTACTACTCTGTAAATGAACGTCACATGTTTCCTACTTTAAGGAAAAGAGCCACTCACTGATTGTTTCTTATATTTATTAGCATATTATATAGTTGTATTTCCCTTTTGTTTGCCTGATTCTGCTAACTTACTTTATAAATGAAGATAACAGCAGAACCAAATTAGAAATGTTCAAATGTGTATTATTTTCTTTATTCTGTAATATTTTGTTTCTGTTGACAAAGATGTGGGTCCATCACATCTTTTCAATTTTCGAAATTATGTCAAAACTTCTAGAAAGAATGAATCTAGAAAAACCTTAATCTGTGTTTGATAAGCAGTATTGGTAGAATTAAAAAGACATGATTATCACATCATATAATAATGTTGTATCATCTTTTTTCTTTTATTCATTAAGGAAAGATGAAATAAACTATATAATGAAAGAAAGAGAAAATAATCAATGCAAAATAAAATATAAATTAATACAACAACAAAAAAAAGCAGCAAAAATAAGGATGAGTGTCAGCGATTGATCATAAAAGATGAGGATTAATCTTAAAAAATAACTAAATTTGCACCTGAAAAACAATTTAAAAATGTACCTCAGTGAAATATTCCTCGTGGTTCCCTTTTTTAAGATTCTTCAAATCAGTTCAGCACAACTTTGAAATTTTTGAATTAATAACAAAGTTAAAGTAAGATTGTATCTGCAAATAATCGAACTAATAATAAAAGTGGACATTTGAGAATATCAGATTTTGTACGGAAATTTATTAATCAAGCCAGTTACATCATTCGAAATTAAATTATGTTGACTGCTTGAAGAATCAACAGCTAGACTAGGTGTCACATGGGAAAATTCGGATAATTTATGGTCTTAACGTTTATTAAATTTACTTGTCGAATGCAATTATCAGAAGTTATTTGTTTATTGAAAAATTGAGAAGTAACATAAATTTCCTTTGATTTTCATTTTGGCTACTTTGTCAAGCCACGGAGACACGCAACAAATTAAAGATGTACAAATAATTAAAAGTGGAAGCAGTTAACATGGCAAAAATGTTTGATCAGAGGCCAGTAAAGCAGAATATATATATATATATATATATATATATATATATATATATATATATATAGATAGATAGATAGATAGATAGATGAATTAAATAGATTTCAAAATATGAAAGAAATTGTTTCTGCAATCATAAGAGATATTGAGATTTTCTTAATAGGCATACGGTTCTGATTTTAACTTATCTGATTATTAAGAAGTTTTTTATTAAATTTTCTATTTAAATGGATTATTTTTTCTCGAAAATAGACCCTATTTTGTGAAATTAAAAAAAATTGAATAAGTGGAAATATCTGTGCTACGTACAAATAATAGTTTTGAAAACCTGTTTTCCTCAAGGTCATATATATATATATATATATATATATATATATATATATATATATATATATAATTCTACGGTGCGATGTTTCAATTGTAATCTAATTACTGCAAACTATGAAAATAATTATGAAACATTTTAACAGATATAATTACAAACTCTTTACAGAAATATCTTGAAATAATATACGCTAAATTTATTCATTATTTTGGCTTCAATTTCTTCTTCTATTCTCTTCGGGAAACTGCTTTTGTTTGAGCTGATGAATTCTGTCTAAATCCTTGTCTTCAGGTCATCTTTGTTGTTATCAGGAATTTAGTTATTTTCTTGCACAACTGGCCAGATTTAATGAGTGATGTCGCCGCAGAAATAATATGACAGCCATCACAATGTTCTGCTTGTGTGCTATCGTGCAGATCTCTGTTGCGAGATTTTGGATTTTCTAGTTGCTATCCTGTTGATCCAGACCAGAATTACTTCCATGGGTATGGAAGTGATTTGTTTTCAGGGATCGTTTTTAATCATTACTCGCATCTTATCTAAAATATGTGAATTCAGCTCTTTCCAAAAACATGGTTTTGTCCTCGAATTGACGCCTAAGCACTCCGAAGTATTGGTATTGGTGATTCCAGAGCTAATGTGAAGTGTAGTACAGCATAAAGTTATTAGGCACAGAATGACTCCTAATTAAATGACTCGAGCTCATTTGAAAATGCAGAAAAGAAACGCGTTTATGTCTATGAATTAAACATATAAATAATATCTCATCATCTAAATTTAATAAATTGTTCGCTAATCAATAACAAATGTTCTCATAGAAAAAATATCAGTCGAGATATCTCTTCTTTGCAAGGAGAAAAAAGGTTTTGTAATGAATACAAAACATACTGAATAAAGGTTTTGAAAGTGACTAATGAAGACCTATGTGTCAATTCATTTCTGTAGAACCTATGCACCTGATTAGAAAACAGTTCTCAAGAAAAAAGTTTAATGTTTATTTGAAAATGAACAAAAGCAAAATACAGTATATACATCTTCCATTATACAGTGAATTGAGTGGTTAAATAAGATCTCATACCTTTATTCCAATAAACATTACATTAAATATAAAAATTTTGAAGCAAAGACAAAGTAATCAGAAGAGAACAGACAACAAATATCTTGTACCTTCTGCATCAGCATCAAATAATTTAAATTTCTGGCGAAAGATACACAGAGAAATAATCTTAAACTGAAATGGAGATTTAAACAATCGTAAAGAAAGTATGCATTTTATTACGCGCAAATACTCTCAGTCATAGGTTAAATAGCAGGACATTTTGGGTTCTATAGCCTTGATCGGCATCCAATCTACCAAAAAAATGATGGTAACCTTTTGCGTAAAAATTGTCTGCCTAATCAGTCATGTCTCTTTTGAGACATGATAGCGCAAGCGCGTATTACGGAGAACACTTAACTGACTGACTGATGGAAAGTACCGAACACGTCTGGATAAACCATACATCGATACTCATTTAACTCATTAATGGCTTACAAGCAATGGATTAACTTTGCAGAAAAGCCTTATTGAGAAAGCGCAAGACCAAAGTCTTCCAATCAATGACTACCACGCTAAAATCAACAACAATGGATAAAATCTCGCTTGTCATTTATTTATGCCATAAATTTGATGAAACATTTGACAGAAAAGCCTACGTGTGACCAATCTTTCATCAAATAAGAACATATTATTAGATATGACAGGTTTGGAAAATATATTAATTGGCAAAGTTTGAAGTACCGTCTTTTAACAGTTAAAAGAAATAAGAAAATAAAGAAAATTAGCCTTTGGAATGAGCAGGAAATTGCATTCCTGTTCAAGAGTAGTTTTCCAATGTGTGGCTCTCTCTCTCTCTCTCTCTCTCTCTCTCTCTTTCTCTCTCTCTCTCTCGCTCTCTCTCTCTCTCTTTCTCTGGGACATACGACACGGTTACTTGTAACTCGCTTACTTTATCAGTAAATGAATAAAATTATCATGGAATTCACCATGATGTCTTTGAAGTTTCACTCAACTCAGTTTAAAGCTCTGAAGACAACAGAGATGTGTGGCTGGTAAGATTGTTTGATTTGTTTCTTTTTTAAGTGATAGTTTAATATTTAAAATATATTTGTTATTTTTATTTCACATTTTTTAATTTCTTGCATATAGCAGTAGATAAATTTTTAAAAAAACTCTTGTCAGTTAAAATTTGAGTTAGCGCTTTTTAGTCTTTGCGGAAGTAAAGGTTAATTTTATTTATTAACTAGTTTCTTTGTTAGGGAATGTGCTGGAAATCTCTCATATAGCCTTTCAATGCGTCTCCTGACTTACTAAATTAGAAACTTTGTATTTTTATAGTAGGCGATAGTCCTTATTATTGCCAAGTTCATATTTTCCTTAATCATTTGAACAGGATTAGAGATGCATGTCTTTATTCTTCTTTAGGATAGGGATCCCGGTTTTTTCCTCTAATCTGGCACTAGTGATAGTACTGTCGCAAATTTGACAATGTTTGGGGATGCTGCCAACGTCTATTCATTCTTGGGGTACAGTGTTGGCAGTTTTCAGTTTATTTCTACCGACTAGTAGTTAGGCACTCTGATCAAATTTTAATAATATCAGGGTTTCCTGTAGTGCCATGTCGCGCGTGGATGGTTGTCCCTACAAGAACCTCGGGTGGGCAACTCTGAGGCCACATTTTTGTTACGGTCTTCGCCAGTTGCTTTCCTACACATGCTGCATATAGCGACCCACTGATACTACTACTCTAGGCCTCTCTTTTAATAAAATAAAAACAAAAACAAAACTAAACCACCTAAACAAAAACACTTAAACCCGTCAGCATGTCCTTGACAAACATACGAGATATCCATGCCATCATTGCAGCGTTGAATCCTTCCACCAAGTAAACTCACCTGACAGGTTTGCCTACTGTGAAACTAATCGTGACCATTATATACCCTCATCTGAGTTCTACGTCACTGGTTACCTTCCATTTTATGTCCATATACATGGGCTGAGTGTTTATGTTAGCGAACATCTCCCTCTAGAAAGGGTTGTCTCTCTTGAATATCTAGATTATTCTTACATGTTTCCGTCTTTCACTGTTAAGCTCGGTTAGATATATTTTTCTCTACCGCTCCCCCTCTATCTTCTGTCTGTTCTGTACTCAACAGCCTATCGAATAATATTGATAAGGCCATTTCTTCTCATCCGTTGGCCCATATATTTATGTGTTAGAGATTTTAATGCTCACGACGCCAAGTGGCTGAAAAACTGTCACATGTCTTGCTGGTGTTCATGCCATGAATATTTCAGTCACTCAGTCTCTTACGAAAGCGGTGGATTTCCCCACGCGTTTTTCTATTTAACCTAATTGACCTGACTTACTGTTAAATCTTTGTTCCACTTCAATCCCTGACTCGTGCAATGTAAAACAGCTTTGCCCTCATGGAAACTTTTATCGTCCGGTGGTTTGCGTTAACATCTCCTTCCACTCCCACTCATCCCACGAACATCCGTCCATCAGAAGATCTTACTTTTAGCAAAGAGATAACTGGGACATTTTCCGCGAATTTTGACGTCCTTTTCAGTTAAAGACTGTGCGTCAGGGGTCTTCTCTTTGGTTAAAACTGCATCGATGCATTCATTCCAGCCAGGAAGTAGAAAATTAAACTTATTTGTCCACATGTTTCTCTCCTGATTGTTCGGCCGCTATCGCCCAACGGAATCACTTCTTCCGACTTTATCAGAGCGACGCGTCAGACCATAAAAGGAGCCTTTTGTTTCTGCTCTTAATGAGTGCACCAAGATACTTAAGGACACTAAGCTGCTGTCGGCTGACATAATTAAGCAGCGTATAGCATCCCTTAAGGTCGGCCCCAAAGATTATTGGGGCTCTGTAAATGTGTACTAAATAACAATAAACCCTCAATCCTTACTTTAATCAATTAATTTGAGGTCCTCATATCTTCAGCGGACAAATACGAGTGCTTTATTCGCAGATTCTCCGACATCTCGACACCGGATTCGTTTGGTATATCTGTACCCGACTTCCTATCTAGAACTGTGACCCAACTAAATCTCAAGTAGGCCTCTACGATGTCGACACCATCAGAAATTCGCTTAAACTGACAAAGCGATCCTCGCTGCTGAGCTTGAAAATGACCCCTAATCTGTGGTGGACTAGGGTATGAAATGGCTTGTGAATTGTAATGCTTCCAAAACGACTCTGCTATCTGTTATAGTACATTTGATGCTAGGAATGTATGTAGACTGTGTAGGGTCATGGTGTTTTTCCCGACTGAGTCCATCCTGCACTTATATAGAATTCTACGATCAGCCTGTGTATTGGCTGCTGCTGTTACACCTGTCCGGATACCCATGTGATTCACCTCGGTGTTCTTGATAAAATCCAACGGAGAATCTGAAATTTAATCTATTCTGACTTAGTAACTGCGAACACTTTCTTGACAGCGTTATGTGGCTTCCCTTTTTCTCCTCTAGAAATAGATTCATGGTTTCTTCTCCGACGATGTTAGATCACTGTTGCCACATTTGCATGAATTTACCCGAGCTACTAGACTAGTAACTAGGTTCCACTCTTTTACAGTGAAACCAATAAAATGTAACCGCAACTGCTACTCCTCAGCTTCTTTTCTTGCACTTCCTGTCTGTGGAATTCCCTGCCGTATACTTGCTTCCCCGACAGCTAGAATCAATAAGAATTAAATGTAAAGTGAATTGTCTTCTATCTCTCTGACTCGCATCCTTTCCCTTACGTTCCCTTCTCCGTTCACTCTACTCTCTTCACACTAATATACACTTCCTTCTATTACACATTTTCTGACACCACTATAACATGTTTCTCTTTCTCATCAATTTCCTTCTATGTAATCCACTGCACACCAGAGACAGTAAAACTGCCTTGATTGAGGTGAAATTATTTTAAAAATTCTTTGAACTATGATACTAAAGTCCCTGATACATGGTACAAACACCACACGAATGATATCAGTCATGTGAAAATTCCTAATTCTTGTAGAAAGGAAATTACAAGATTTGGAAAAAGATACCTGCATGCCAACTGATATGATTTATTCACAGAATGTCGATATTTCCAAACACGAATTTAAAAAGAGTTCCAAATTATAAGCACCCGCGAAGGAACAAGAATATTGTATGTTAAATCTACAATTTATTCTATTCTGATTGAAGCCACTAGACATATTGAAATTTGTTCCAAAAATCAACTGACTAAATTTCCTGGACAAAAGAGAATATTAATGCAACAATTAATTATAGTGCGGAACAGCACATATCCTCAAATCCCGAGCTATCTAAAAGAAATGTCCGAAATGTGCATAGATATTTATCTAAAGTGTTCTTTTATTCAATGACCTGAATGAGAAAAGATCATTACGTAAATAAAAATTATATTCTTTAAAATGATACTTTACCCAATAATAATATTAATAAATATCATGAAGACATACAAATTAGATATACTTTTGTTAAATTTCTAATAAAGTAATTATTAAAATAAATAAATAATATAATGTTCTTGAAAAAATAGACACTTGAAATTCTTTTTATCAATGCATGTATTTTTCTTGTCTTTTCTTTAAATTGCAAGAGAAAATATATTATTACAAAAAACACTGTTAAACGGAAATACGATAAAAAATATATATTCTAAAAGAAAATTGTAAAATGGCTATTTCCCTAATTTAATAAACCTTCAGCTACATTATTTAATAAACATTCAGTTACATTTCGGTTAAGTTAAAAAACACAAATTTTGAAGGCAATATATATAAAAAAATGAAAAAAAAATTCAATTAGATAGATAGATAGATAGATAGATAGATAGATAGATAGATAGATAGATAGATAGATAGATAGATAGAGCATCTTTTACACTGCGGGTAATTGCTTTCGCCTGACTTGATGAAATATTCTTTGATAAATTTTCATCAAGGATTTATAAATTTTGAGGGAAAATACCAAACATTGAATATAAATAGAGACATCGTTTTATTTTTAGTAAATTCTTGGAATGGATACAAAATATTTGTAATAAATATTTAAAATACACATGGACACATAAATTTTAAGCAAAAAGAAATAAGTTTTATGTAATCTATAGCAACACTGATTTCAGATTATTTATGTTACTACAATGTACACACACGAAGATGACCTCAGAAGAAGATTCAAAACATTGGGAACACTGAGAAATGGAAAAGAAAATCAACTGAATCAGTTACAGCACTTTTCTTATATCTTTCAGTTATTATACGAAAGATAATCTGTGACTACGAACATATTTTATTAAAAGTAAGTAATGATAATGGCTGCGTTTTATTTAACTTGAGACACAGACACACACACACACATGTATATGTATATAGATATATATATATATGAACATATTTATGCACAATCATATATATAAAAATATATGCATATATGTGTGTATATATATATATATATATATATATATATATATATATATATATATCAATATATATGTATATATTTATATAAATCTTTTTCACAACAATGAACAAACATTGCTTAATGAGTAAGTAAATATCACGAAAGATAAAATTTTTTTGTGTCTCAATGTAAATTATATTAATTTTAAATAAAATAAATCTATTTTAATTACACGCACGTAAGCACACCTAACCACACGCACACACACACACACACACACACACACACACACACACACACACACACATATATATATATATATATAGAGAGAGAGAGAGAGAGAAATAAGAGAGTGAGACAGATAAAAAGATGTGTATGTGTTTGTGTACAACCCTACAAAAATTTTATACTAAACTAGAAATATTAAGTATATATAAAAGAAATGAATGGTGACATCTTTACCCGATGTAAAAATTCCGCCTCTGAGTTGGATAAAAAAAATCCATTAGACAATAAATAAATAGTGTTGTGTTGTAATCAACAATATTCAATGCAAAAAGATTACAAGGAAGAATGGAACGAAAGTTCATCAGTCAAACATCCACACACACAAGATTTCTTCCGGGAAAAATGGTGATCAGTCACCCTGTAATCAACGTAACAATCGATAAAAGAGTCTGACAGAATGCAGAAACTTTCTTCAAGTTGAAAACTTTCTCAACGATAACCACACATATGAGAAAAAAAGTGAACTTCTTTATTCTAAATGGAGCATTTATTTGTCAGTCAAATAAGTCAATCAAATTTAGCAGATATTTATGTTATTTTCGTTTTGTTTTCTATAATAAATCATATCATATATGCTATCAGAATTTGCGATATGTTTGTTGTGTATTTTTTAATGTAGTAAGTAATATTTTTAGAACTGCAGTAAAATTAGAGAAGTTTTATTTCAAGTCCAAATCTTTAATTTTTAATAAAATAATTCACCAAATACTAGGCATTAGATTTGCTGAAATAATGGTTAAGTGTTAAAATATTAACACTGAATTTGGTGTGTCAGATGAAATTATAATGTATCTCTTAAATAATTGTACTGAGAAATGACAAAGATTAATCTTGGTCTTGAAGTGGTTACAACTGTATTCCTAAGATAAGCAGATCTTCTAAATGGTATAAATTTTATGGAAAGTTGTGGAATTTATTTTCTATATCTTTAACCCAGAAAAATTAACTGTAATATTCGAAAATGTTGGGATTAAAGGATGAAAATTCCATGAAATTATACAATTACAAAAATTCGTCTGTTTCAAAGAAGTTGCAAACTACATAATATTTTTTATCACAAGACCTCATGAAATTGTTAGAGATCTAAAATGTTGTAAATTCGAGCATAGATATAGCAGAAATAATTCATTTTTGGTCGAATGCAAATCGTTTAAAGATAAAAAATGAACTATTTTAATGAGTTAAACCAGGAATTTGAAACGTTCGAAAGAGTAACCTAACACGACCTTAAACGAATTATATATATATATATATATATATATATATAAGAAAAAGTTGCCTTCGTAACCAATATAAATAACCCTAATGTTATTAACAAAAAAGCATTTTAATGACGATATAATGACATAAAAAGAAAACATACTTAAATTTTTAGACCGTGATTGATGCAGGTTTCTTTATCATTTTGTCTTTTTCTTCTTCAGCCACTTTCTTCTTTCTTTAATGCTTCCCCCGGAAATATTATTATTACGAATTATAAATTACTCCCGTTTGATTTCAACTTCATTCATTTACATATTTTTTTCATTGTAATATTGTAAATGTATAATTTTATATTAAAATTTGAAATTTTAATTTGTTATCTCAATGTAGTCTTTCTTTATTTAATTTTGGATTAATTTGTTTTACTCATTTATTAAAAATACGTTAACTTAATTAGATACCACTCGCATGAACATTGAGGGGACAACTTCAAATCTATTAAGCTCTCGGTTTCTGATATGAAACTGATAACTGCATAATGCATGGGACTCTGAGCCGTTCAATCTACGTAGAAGAATAAGCATATTTGTTTAATATATATATATATATATATATATATATATATGATTGTTTTATTAAAAATGAGTAACAGTGAATATAAATTATATTTCCAAATAATATCCATATGAAAAATTTCTGAATATTTTATATAACTCTAATATAAAAAAAATAAAATTAAAAGGACAAATGAAAAATTTAAAAAAGAAAATTTGATTAAAACATATATATTTAACAACAGTAGCTTCTTTTATTGAAAATTGCATAAAAGATATATTACTTAACAGATACGCGATATATATATATAATTCGTTTTTTAATATTAGTATATATATATATATATATATATATATATATATATATATATATATATATTCTTCTCTACTCGACGACATAAATAAAACAATAAGGCATTGCTATAGAGCAAACACGTAGCAAGATATTTCATTACTAGTAGTAAACATTAAAAACTGGTTTTGATGAGAATAAGCTGAGCTGACGCTGCCTGCTATTGTCTGTCTCTCTGCATGAGGTGGGCGACAAGAGGGATATATATATATATATATATATATATATATATATATATATAATTCTACAAGAAGTTTTGTATCATGTGATACAAAGGTTTGTGTGTGCATTTCT
Source organism: Ascarosepion bandense (assembly GCA_037127315.1). Taxonomy (NCBI): domain Eukaryota; kingdom Metazoa; phylum Mollusca; class Cephalopoda; order Sepiida; family Sepiidae; genus Ascarosepion; species Ascarosepion bandense. The sequence continues at coordinate 475,217 of JBBBDQ010000250.1, forward strand.
CCTTTTTTTATAACTTTGTAAAACAGCTTCTCAGTAAATCATTTATAGTCTTACATAATTTCACATTATTGTAAACGTGGTAATCACTTTGCTGCAATTAATATAAATAACTGTTTCATCGATGTTCCTTATACACGCGTTAAACTTATATGAATGATATAAATTGTTCAAAATCCAGTAAACGGAAATCAGTTTAACAAAATTGTTATCTTTTTTATAATCGTGCTTCCGCAAGCAAGGCATTTTACTGCCACTCTTGTGCAGGGATTACATAGGAAGAATGTTCTGAGGAGTGAGATGTGTAAGGGGGTGTCAGGAAGAGAGTACGAGTGGGAAGAGATTAGATTACTGATAAGAGTTGGAGAGAGAAGAGAGTACTGATGAGAGTAGTGTGGATGTAGAACAGCATGAGAGTGATGATCTAAATTAGTAAGACAGGAGATGGCTATTGACTTTACATTTAAATTCTTGGAGATTTTAACTGTCTGGAAAGCAAGTATGCGGAAGAGAATTCCACCGGCGGGAAATGCGAAAAAAGAAGCTAAGAGAGTAGAATTTGCGTTTGCAATTTATTGGTTTCACAGTAAAAATTTTTGGATCTAGTTGCTAATGTTGTGGCTCGAGAAAATTCGTAGGGGGTAACAGTGAGCTAAGTTCATCGGAGCAGAAGCTGTGAAAGTATTTGTAGAAGAGACACAGGTAAACCACACTGCGTCGGTGAGAAAGCGACTGTATCCTAGGATCAATATGGGTTTAAATACTAGATGTTTATAAAAATACGTTTCACAAATAAAAATAATTCACTTCAGGTTCGAAATAAATACATACACATATATATGTATATATATTTATATTCTTTAAGTACTTAATTTTAATCATAATAAAATTAGTCTCATGCACAGTTGTACGAATATTGTTAAACACAATTATTATTTTTTTTATTTTATTTTTTTGTTTTTAATCATATCACCCCAAGCAAGGCGCAGGGGGTTACATAGAGCGATTGGGTATAGGAAATGTCAGAGGGAGGGTGATAGACGAGTAGGACGTACGTAGGGAGAGTGTTGGAGGGAATGGGTGCGAGTTAGTGTGTTAGGAGGTGTCTACTGACCTTACATTTAAACTTCTGGAGGTTGTAGCCGTCGGGGAAGCAATCATGCGGAAGGGAATTCCACAGGCGGGAAGTGCGAGAAAAGTATCTGTTGGAGTAGAAATTGCGGTTACATTTCATCGCTTTCACTGTAAAAGGGTGGGACATAGTTGCCAATCTAGTATCTCGTGCAAATTCACACCTAGGGGGGCACAAGTGATTTAAGTTCATCCGAGCAGAAGCCGTGAAAGTACTTATAGAAGAGGCACTGGGAAGCCACGTCACGCCGGTGAGAGAGTGTCTGCAGGCGGTCAGCTAAGTCGGTATCGATCACATTACAGATTCTAAGCTTTTTTTTGTCAAGAAGCCCGAGGAGAATAGCAGGGGCACCCGATTAGGTGTGGCAGCAGTATTCACTACACGGGCGGTCGGTAGATTTATATATGTGCAGGATAGATTCAGGCAGAAAGAATTTCCGGGCCTTGCACAGAGAGCCGACTTTCATGGCAGAGGATTTAGCAATGGATTAGACGTAGTCATTCCACTTGAGGTCCGCTGAGAGTGTCAGGCCGAGCAGGCGTAGTGTTTTACTCTCTGGGAGGCAAGCTTGTTCCATGCTAATGTTGGGGGGGAGTGCGGTTGTCTGTGGTGGTTAATTGACAGCAGCTTCGTTTTGGAAGAATTGAAATTCACGAGCCATTTCTTACCCCAATCGGATGGGAGGTCTTTTTTAAGCTCGACAGCGAGGTTTGCCTTGTCACCAACACCAGAGTTTTGATGGAGGTGAGAGTAAACTGTGGTATCATCGGCCTACATACCTACTTGGGATGTTATGGCCTCGGGGAGATCATTGATGCAGATTAGAAAGAGCGTAGGATCTAGGATGGAGCCTTGGAGGACACCCGCGTTTGTAGGATAGTTCTGAGAGGCACGTTCATTTAATACCACCTTCAAAATACGGTTAGAGAGGAATGACTGGATTAGCCCCAACAAAAGTCAAGTTATGCCGTAGCTTCGCAGTTTCCGTAGAAGGCCGGCATGCCATACTCTGTCGAACGCTTTAGATATGTCCAAGGTGACGGTTCGCGCTTCACCATTCTTGTCGAGAGCCCGGTATATATACTCGGTGATGGTCGTTAGCATATCAGCAGTGGACCTTGTGAAGCGGAAGCCATATTGCTTGTCAGAGAGTAGCCTGTGGGCTGTGAGATGTTGTATATTGTAGAACTTTCAATATCAACAAAATAATCCATATAGACAACCACTGATTATACAGAGAAGATGGATTAATATTAGCACTGGGCAATAAGAGAGAAAATGATAAAATAAGGAAAGATCTTTTCAAATTATTCAAAAAACTAGAAATCGAAATAATTGTAGAAACAAATAGAAAAGTCGTCTACTATTTAGATGTGGAATTGAATTTACAAACTATCTCTCAATACATGAAAGCAAACACAATGTTAAAGTACGTAAAAACAAGTTCTAACCATCTGAAAACTATAATCAAGCATATACACAGAAGAAATGGAACACAGGCTATGTAATAATTCTTAAAACAAAACAATATTTCATGAAAAGAAAAGAAAGTCTGAAGATATACCAGGAAAATCTGGTCATAAGGACGTTTTAGAATACAATTCCCAACCAAACAGAAAAATAAATTAAACGATGATAGAATTCGAAAAATTATCTGGTTTAACCAACCATTTAACTTAGTGGTAAAACCCAAAATAAGACATTTTTTTTTTTAACTGATCAATAAACACATTCCAAAAAACTCAGAACTAAACAACATTACAAATAGGAATACAACCAATTGAAGTTATAGCTGTACTAGTAATTTGGAAAATTTAATAAAGAAACAAAACACCAGAAATTTAAATAGCATCTTACAAAACATGATCGCTAATAAAGAATGCAACTGCAAGGACAAAATAAATGCCTACATCAAGGAATTTGTAATACAAAAGATGTCATTTACAAAGGAAAATTACATGACTTAAATGGTAAAAATAGAAACATATTTGGATCTCCTTTAAACCAGGTGTTTTAATCACAGGTTTACATTTAAAATAGAAAAATAGAAAACTTTAAAAATTGTACAAAATTTGTTAGCCTCGTGTAGAAATTAAAATTAAAGTATGGTGAAAACCCAGGCATAACGTGGAGTACAGTCTAAACAGCCAAGCCTTACTAAGGTGGCAAAATATGTAAACTGTGCCAGGAAGAAAAGTTAGTGATGATGTTATTCCCAAAGGAAAATGAATTATTGAATTAAAGAACATACATTAACACTAAATGTGACCATACCACACAATACCAATTAGTTTTATACAACCATGGATGAAAACGTTAAAATTTCTTCTAATTTCAAAAATTGCCCATTCAAAAATTGCCCATTCAAAAGTTCCCCGTTACGTGAGCGTTCAAAGAAATCCCCGACACGTGAGCGGCTTTAAAATAAGCGATAAAATAAAGGTAAAATCCGTTATTGCAAATCGTCTGAAAACACTATATGGTAGAAACATAGCGTAATAACTCGTTTATAGATTTAGAATATATATACGTTGCTGAAATTCATAGGCGTTTAATGAGAGGTATTCTTGTTTGTTCTTCAATAAGCCATGTAAAAATGTTAACATGGAAAACGATCGAAAACCAATTACTTAGATAACATGTCAATTTGAAGCTATATAATCCTCTTTTCTTCCAAGAGTAAAATGCATAATAACGAATTTGATAGTGAAATTCAGCATAATAATATTTAATGTTAACTCAGTTAATATTAGACGTAAAAATATGCACTGTCGTTTTTAGATGTTCAACACTTCATTTATAACTTGAATATGATGTCATACAAAAGGCTATCATTCTGTTGTTTTTGATAATATCCTTTCGCACTAATAAGGCTTAAGACCATATCATGTTGAAACACTTGTCCTAACTTGATCACCGAAGCTAAGCTACGCTGAAATTTGACATTATATAGATAGGTGACTACTTGGGAGTACCTAAAGTCGTAAATTTTAAATGTTCGAGTGGTGTCATAAATAACGATGTCTAATTGGGAATATATAGACCCAATTACAATTACACCTGACTTCGTAATATTCACTTAGGTCTAAATACCATTTGAAAATTGATGAACATATTTTTTCTGTACAACACTTACCTTATTAAAAATATATCAGGATATTATTATTACCTAAAAGAATACTAGAGTCTAAAACATATCTGGCTTTAAATAACTTAAAGAAGTTAATAAACAGTAGAACTACTCAATCTATTTCTATTGAGAAATTAAAAATTTGTTACAATTCAAATACGAATTTGGTTCGAATTTCTAAATTTCTAGAAAACTGTTTGTAACAGATTATTAGTCTCTTAAAATCGGTTAATATATTGAAGTATCATTGTTTCTCTTTGTAGTCAAATATATTCGCTTGTTTTTATGAAAGAAGCCATGGGTCAGACTTTTAAAACACTAAAAAACATTATCTGACTTCGTAAAAAGTAGATCATTACTGAAAAAGAAAAGAAACCTCTTGCTAACTTTCACTTGAAAAAAATCTCAATAAAAAATCATGACATTTTCTGAAAAAGAATCTCGACTTTTATGGATTGATTTGTCTGTCACCAATAGTAGATAATTGGTTTAATTATGAGATATCACCGACTGTTCACGAAAAATGTCTGTTGACGATGGAATGATAAAAAAAAAGAAAAAAATGGTCTAGATTCTGTTCAAGGTAGCAAATGATTCTTGAAACGATAAAAAGATTCTTAAATTATAAGTCACAGTATTTATTTACTTAACTTTGTTAGTCTGGCACAAGGCAAATAAATACTAAAATTATTTACGAAGATTTGCCTAATTTGGCAAAAATTTACAATAGAGCAGCACCTGTGATAATCGAAAATTCGTTAACGGTGGGTAATATATTGTGACGACCTTGTTAAATACCGCACGTTTCTGTATGATTTCAAAATTCACAAAATAGTTTACGCATATCTTGAACTGGTGCTCACTGAATTAAGTGTATATATATTACTTTTATTACTTTGGTAATATTTTGATGGAAGTAAAAAGAAATATATTTTATAACACATGACATATGAAAAGGTATATGATATATATTTGCTCATTAAGACATAAAATAATAGTATAACACTATATGAGTCATCCTATGAACGTGTTCAACTCAAATCAAGGCATTTCCTAAACAGCATCTAATTTAGGAATTATAAAATAATTGTCAGTAACATACGAAAAAGCTCATAGTCTCTCGGCATAAACTAACATCCTAATTTTGCTCAACATTAATTTTACATAAAAAATAATGGCTCGGCCAAAACAATTAATATACGTCCGAATGCAATATAAAACGTTTATTAAATTATTTTTCGAATAATCGGTTTTATTATTGAATAATATTATACGTAGCGTTTATTAACTTAAGTTGTAGAATAAGAATTATTAAACCTAACTCCTATCCCTTCTGTTCAGTTAAGAAATATTTGATATATAAATCATTAGTGCAGCGAAGATGAAGTCCTTATTTGTTACACATAGTGCAAGATTGATGCTACGCTTCAAGTAACCAAGGAAGTATTATTTATATTGCCAACAGGATATAAAAAATTTAAACGAAATAAAAAATCGGTGTCCAACATACGAGGAAAAAATATTGACTCTTTAAATATATAATAAATTTTCGCATAAATAATTTTTATGCATATATACGAATTCATTAACTAATGTTCTACATAATTTTAAATTTTTTTATTTTCAATGATGGAAACATTTCTGTACACTGCGATAAAAATATAAAATAGGATTTTGTGTAAATTTAACTGCCTATTCTAAAAAAGACTGTTGTACCAGATTAATCATTCAGATTTTTTTCATCGACCGCCATTGTTTTCACTATTACTCAGCTAAACCTCTCATTGAACTCTCATTTTCTATAACAAAATACGCATTTCTCATAATTTGATTTAGGTAGAAAAATTCTAAGTGCTACAGAGTTACAATTTTCATAAAAATTCATTATGCTAGATATATACAAACGATTAATGGAAAATTCATACGTGAACTACTATGTGAAATCTAAGGCTATTTGCTCTAGCAAGACATTTAACAATCTTGTCCCAGTGACTTAATATACGCTACATGGCGTCTGCCGCATTCTAATATTTGTCACTGCTTTTTCCAGTTTACTAATGGGAAACATTTCTGTATCATCTATCATTCTGTCACAGTAATTGAAAATGTCAACAGTGTTCGTGAAGAAAGGCGGTGGTTCTGTGATACACTCATATTCCAAAGTGGACTGGTGAAATATGTGGGCGATACATTTTCTTCGCTCGTTGTTCCCATGGATTGTTATGGTTCACAAAATGAAATGACAAGGTCCATGTCATGATGCTTAAATTCTTGTTGCAGTGCATTCAAATCAAACTAAAAGACTATAATGAATTGAAGGACATAATGATCCACATTAGAATCGATCATACGCTTTCTTGCTATACGCATATGTCGAATGCAAAGTAGCAATAAAAGACAGAAGATTTCTCTTCATAATGGACAATCGAACATGTTGAGTCCAAATTTTCTAGGATTGAATTATCTGAACTGTTATGTTGGGACATCATCGAACGAAGGACCAAACAATGTCAATACAATATTGTAATTCATAAAAAAGATTTAAAGTTAAACACGATGGTCTAAATAAATGAAAACAGTGATTTAAGCACGCAACAACAAGCGGTCATCGACGCTGTCGTTGGGCTAAATGTATATTGAAAAAAGATGATTTTTATTGGAAATATTTATATTACCTTATCCAAGTAAAATGACAAAGTAACTTAGATGATAGAAGTTATGAAAATCTAAAGAAATCGATGAAACTTTGAAAAAGATCAAAGTCCAGGATTGAAAGAGACAGAAAACTACGTTTGACATTACATTTAAATCTTTGAAAGATTTTGGTGAGAGGAATGCGAGTAGTTTGAAACGTTTTTCCAAGCAAGCGATGAGAGACGAAGATATTGATATAAAAGTTAGAAGGTCAAGAGTAAAACGAGGAAACCTAACTTCGAATCTAGTACTAGATTCATGAAGCTGAGGTACCAAAGATGAAATGTTCACGAGAACATTTACCATGACAGTATTCATAGTATAATATTTACAGTATAGGCACAGATAAACTAGGGTGTTGGGGAAATTGCTGAGGCTGTAATTCCGAGCCTGGATCGATGCCAATGTAGATTCTTCTTTTAGATCACGATAATAATCACTTGATATGAGGCAGCAGAATCAGACAAGTTGCTGCAGAAAATTTCGATGTACATAAGAATCAAAAAGTTCAACATTAGATTATGATGAGAAAAATTGTTTAGCACAAAATACTAAACAAATATTTTTAGCAGCAGAACTAGGAAGTAATTTGATGTAATCCTTCCATTTCTTGTCATTCGACAATGTGTGGTCTGAAAGCGGCATTATGTACTTTTTGTCAGCTACTCGGGAGTTATTTATATGCTAAAACAAACGTTAAAATTATAAAGTTATACAGATTTATTTTTATATATGTGTACTTTAATTATTTTTTAGAATGTACTAGAATATTATGCATAATTAGAAATATTACTTCATTTAACAGTTCATAAAATCCTTCAAGTAATCACTGAATCGTATACAAAAGAAATATTCATAAATAAACTCTAAATATGATGATTGTCAGTGGTAAATGAATTAAAGAAATAAATGTTCCTATTAAAATTAAACTTGTATATCCAAAGAATATAATGGATAACTAAGTAAAAATGCAATTTATGATTATATATCATATAGATGTTTACAAAATCACGGAAGTTAATTAACATTTTATTAAGATATTGACTCAGTATCTATGTTAGCATTAATTTTTAATTATTACATTGGAGAGAGAATTTGATATTTAAAATAAACATGATTCATTGTATGGAATTTTGATGCCATACATGATTCACTTATACTTCTAGAAAAGTTTTGATAAATAATGTTTATAACTTTTATATTTATGACATCACAGGGACTTCTGTATTTAGTATATAAAATGAACATATTGTTACTTCTTAAAAGTCCTACCTTAAATAATAATTATATTAAACTTATTATTTTTATTACAGTTTCTCTAGATTTAAATTATTTGAATAAATATATCAAGGCATCGTCGAGCAAAGGGATACAAAAAATTTTACGAGAAAACCACAGTTTGTTGAACATTTGCAAAGTTAAATATGATACTTGTTATTTCTTGCTTAACGGTTTTCAGTAAATTAAGACATAGAATCTGTATGTCTCATACATATTTGATGGGATGAAACTAGGTCAGTATTTCTATTATTATCTTAGCTTGATGCTATAACAAATAGGAAAGCGGCAAATGGCACAATAAACGGATATAGTTTAATTTTCAGTAAATATCGATGTGCTTACATCGCATTATGCCCTTGGTAAAAGACAAAAACTATTGCTTCTTTTCCACAACTATGGATTAAAAAGCCTATCATATTGGGTTCGCAAGCCTTGGTTGAGGAAAGTTCTAATTAAAATCCGGTTGCAGGAATAATTGATTCTCCAAGCGTCGATTAGATGTGGCACAAGGCCGACCCGGTGGCAGGAAAATAATCTAAAGAGAAATGGCAATTCAAGATAATAAAGAATATTTCATTACCGTCATGATGCCCTACATTCTGAAAGGACATTGTATACAGAAAAATCAGTTTATTTTTATTCGGAATATTTTTTGTAAAACATGAAAAAAATTGTATTTTCTATTTATTTTCAAACATCACACTCGATATTTTCAAATATTTGTTTTTTTACCCGAAGGATATAATCAAAGTTTTCGTGATTATATTTTCTTACATGCTAAAGGCAGTGCAGATGACAATCTTTAAACAAGCAACGGAGACATTACGAGAAAAAACTACCTTTTAAACATGCCTGTGAAGATGTAGTAGTGAGGATATGAATATATTATTATGCGACTCAAAAATACACACACGCGCGTGCTCACACAGAGACACACATATATACGAAGACAAGAAAAGATCTTCGCCGCACAGATGCGTATGAATGCATGTATGATAGAAGTTAAAAAGCGAAATAAATTAATCTATGTTCCACGTTTTTTAGAGAAATTCTGCTCAGGTATATAGCTTTTTCGGATGAACGAATCCAAGTAATTAAGATTGTCACTTCATCAGCTGCAGAATATGCTAATCACGGAATCGTTTCAAGCAAGATGTAACAATCGTCATATTTTATGCAGAGAATTTGAGTTTGATGGACACTTACGTACCTCGTAGCCGTATCAGTACTCTTAGTGAAGAATATTACGAAATTCAGTAAATATAATGATCTCGATTTAATCAGAAAAAAATAAAACAGAAAAACAATACTACATAACATTACAAACATATTGTGTTTCGACACCTCGGTTTTCATCATTAATTTCAATTATTTTCGGAAATACTTTCCATTGACATCATTCGAATACAAAATAATACAGTCTTACTTACATATACATAGAGTGACGTTAATTAATAAATATATATATATATAAGGGCGCACATGTATATAATCCCAACTTGCTTAAAAGATTAAGTATTTAATGATCCTATGTTGTCATAGAAAAAGTACGTTAATTATTATACCCAAATTAATATGGTTTCCTCTATACGAGTGACTCTTTCTTTCTGTCTTTATTCCTTACTTCCACATTTCTTTTTTTCTTTCTTTCGTTCTTTATTCCGCAATATTATGTTTAATAATTATGATCTAAAACTATTTAATATTTGCTCACTTTTAGTTTTAATTCTAAATTTTACTTTTTACTTTTAAATTTGGATTTTAATTTTAATTATACTTTTATTAAACCTTTTAAAAGTTAAAAATTCTAGTCTATGTAAAATGTTAGAATATTTAAACTTTTAAATTTTTACGTTTTATAATTTACAACACTTTAATGATTCCTGCATTTTAATATTTTTATTTTTTTTAATTTTATATATCTATTTTAAATGATGAAATGGAATTTATATTTTTATCTATATGTAAACTTAGAACATTTACATTTTAACATTTTTACATGTTCCTAAAAAACGAGTAAAAACATAAAATTATGTCCGTTTCACATTTGCAAAATACTTCAAAATAGACAAATGTTTAAGAAATTTTCATTTATTTTCTTCCCGGAAACAACTTTTAAGCATCATGATATCACGAGAAACATTCAGTTTGGGAAAATCACAAGGAAAAGCAAGGTATGAAATGTAACAATCTAGTAATGATAAACACATACCGAGAATCAGAACTAAATTAACGAATAGATTCTATAAAATTTTAGTATATTCAAAGCTTTATATCAAGTCCCACGCTGTTTGTGATCTTCATCAATAATCTTCCTCTAGGCATCAGTTTACGAGTTGGCATTTATGCGCATGACACAACCATTTACTCCCATGTCAATACCAAATCGTCCAACCCTGACAAAGTATGACTGGAAGCTGCTCTTAAAAAAAGGTATCCAATCATTAGTTAACTGGAGGTGGAAAAAGCTTGTAAACTTTAATCTCTAATAAAAGCTCTCCTTTAATTAACAAAACGAAACATTAGTGCCGACATCAACATGGCTGAATCTAATCTCGTCATTAACATTCAGTTTTTCAACCATACTAAAAACAACTACATCGAATCAATTGCTGCATGTACTGCTAGGAAAGTTGGGTCAATGTATTCTCTCAGAAATATTTACTCGACATCTTGCGAATTTATAATAATGAAAGTCGTTCTAGCATTGAATACTGTTGCCATAGCTGGTTCGGTGATCCTGTTATTTATCTCAAGTTTGTTGACAAAGTCCAAGGAAAGATCGGCAATGTAATCAATCCTTACTTGGCAATTCGACTTGCCGATGTGACACTATATATATATATATATATATATATATATATATATATATATATATATATATATATATATATGCCAAATGCTTTGATGATCTTTTTTGCTCCGGTGCCCTTACCACATGTATTTAAGCATGCTAATACTAACACACAGGGAAATCTCACTGGAAACAAAGAAAAATGCTGGACTGCTACGTGATGTCAGTTTTTCAATACGAAAAATATGCTAGACAATATCATTGAAAATGAGGACAAAACTGGAAGCAGCGGAATGTGTTTCTACAGAAGGATGCTGCGGATATCATGGACTGAGCATACAAGCAACGATGAGGTGTTGGAAAGAATGGCAACAAAGAGGAAATTGATACTGAGCATCAGGAAGAGACAACTGAAGTTGTTGGGACACAGGAGGAAGGAGAGCCTGAAGAACCTGATACTGACTGGCCAGATAGAAGGACAGCGAGACAGAGGAAGGCAGCGAATAACATATTTGCAGGGCCTGATCAGGTAGTTGACGGAATGGGGTTTGACAGGAGTAACGGGAACAAGCATACTAGGAGCCACGATATATAGGGAGACGTGGACAATCATGATCGCTTACGTCCTGAAAGGAGATGGCACATAGAAGAAGAAGAAGAATAGATTGGTATACAGATATCACACTTTTACCGTTTAAATAGTTATATTTATTTAAATACAATCGCAACTTCTCCAACATTTTCTTTTCTAGTACTTCCCGACTGTGGAACTCATTTCCATTCATTTGTTTATCAGATAGCTACAGACTTATAAAGTTTAAATGCAGCGTCCAAACTGTACATCTGTTATAATTTTTCAATACACCTTTTAACCACTTTTTCTCCTACTCTATCCTTTTTGTATATGAGTGGCGGTCTCACCTTGCTTAGGGTGAAATGATTTAAAAAAAGACCAAAAGTTTTCCGAGGAGTAGCAAACTCCTTTTTTCTGATGTTCATATATGACATTCTCGTAGATAAATCTTCCAACAATAAAAAAAATATGTGTTATATGCTTCGCAGGCTACTTCTAAATGGCTTAATAAGAGCGAGATTAGAGTAATGGAACTGACATCTTAATAATAATTCCTGATTTTAATCGAAATTTTATGACAAGAAACAGCAATTCCACACCATAAATAGAAGCTATTAAATCTGAGAGATGTCTAACTTTTTTAATTGAAGTATTCTCTAAAATACACATTGAAATGTACGTTTTCGAAGAAATACCTTCGTCAGCAATTATTCGTGATATTGCAACATCCATTTAGATGTAATTGAATATTTATCAAATTTCTATCATGCATAGAAAGAATAAAAATCGCTATTTGAAATGTTGATATTTCCTGATCTCATAAATTGTCCACTGGAACTAAACGAGGAAATAAACTAATATGTAAAACATCGTTAAATAAATAACAATGTAGTGAGCCCCTTGATGCAAATGGATGGAGAATTGATACTTCCACAAGAACAATGCCATTAATAAGAGACCTCAGAAAATGAATAGCAGGGACAAATCCAGCGAAGTAAATTTATACTTTACTCTCTACTCAACTTCAAATCAACAGTGTTTTTCTATTAAATAGAAAAACCTGCGGTCTGAATAAACGAAGTAATGAACTGCTCTTCTATTACACCTTAATCCCCAATGTTTTTCTCTTTACTTCTAGAATCTATTTGAATTCATTATATAACCATAGAAGCAACAGAAACGTGTCAACCGCTGATTCTATTTGACTTGGAGTCTAAATAAACTGAACATTAAATCTATTTTTCTGTAGTTGTTAAAGTAGAACCTTTCTTCAGGGAACACTGGTTACTTTCAGAAATAGTAATAAATATTTTATACTCCATGTTACCACACCTGCAAGAGTCTCAGAGAAAAAATAACCTTTGCTAACATATTTATTCTGAAGACAATTCTAATGTTTATTGAAAAATATAGATTGATAAAAAACTGTATTAACCAGAATTATGTATATTGTAAAATCGATTTGAAGCTTAAATTCAAATCAAATTATTATATTATATGTTGGTTATTTATTCAAATAATTATATAATCTGTTTATTTGGTGTATGACGTCCTAGAATTTGATAAACTAACAAATACACACACACACATACAGTGTGTTTGTGTGTGTGACAGAGAGAGAGAGAGAGAGAGAGAGAAATGGATATTTTCTAAAGCAAGGATATTGAGAGGAAATCTATTATATACGTATATATTCATCAGTCTGAACGAGGGAATCGTTTTTTTATTTTGCTGAAATAAATTTAAAATTTATAACAGTTAATTATGTGTTGAGTTTCCCTCTCTCTCTCTCTCTCTCTATATATATATATATATATATATATATATATATATAATTTTCAACCATTTATTCGTCAGAATTAAATTATAAGTATATACAATCGTATTTAAAAGCGTTTAATACATAAATGATGTATGTAGAGCTTTTTAAATACATGGACGTTAAACGTTTACGCAACATTGGTTACATACTTTTGGTATTTCAATCTGTTTTTGTCAACTGACTCTTCAGATTTTTTTCAAACTTAAAACAAAGGTTTTCTGAACGCACGACTGGGAGTTTAAAATAACTAAAAGGTCAAAAAAGGGAAGAGATTTTAAAAATTGTGAAAAGAAATATCTGGAATTTTATGATCGTAAAATGCATTTCTTGATCTGCTTACATCTAGTAGACTATTTTGGATCTTTCGGTTTGCATACTTTCTCTTTCTGGAAAAAACATAATAGCTAACTTTTCTTCTTCTCACAATCTGCACACATCGGAAATGTACATTTTGACTTTTACTAATGTGTTCCATGTTATATCAGGGACTTTTCCGCTGTTTTCTTTTCATTTCCACACATGTTTATATATACTGTTATAGACCAGAAATAAATTAAATTTAGATTAGAGAGGTAAACAGTTGTATTAGAAGGTGTCCAATGTATGTTCGAAGGGGAATGAAATTTCAACATGTAGAGTGTTTAAATATTTAAGGTGTGGAGATCAGCCGATTAGTATAATAGAAATGGTTTAAACGCTAAACATGAGGCCCTGAAGATTCAGATTATGACACTCTCATGATACGGGAAGAAATATTTATAAGACCTAAAAGTTTCCCCTTAGCAAAACAACAAGAAAAATAACACACACACACACACACAAAAAAAAAAGTTCAAACATGCTCTAAAATTATAAAAAAATTCGCCAGCCATTGTGAAAATAGTAATTTTGAATTCGGACCGGACAGAACCAACCAACAGAACTTGATGCCTCATATCGTATTTCTTATCACCATGAATTATAATTCCACAAATAAAAAATGGGATCAAACTCTGTGAAAACAACTGTGAAGAAAAAATGAAAATTAAATTTATCGAGTCAGTTAAAAAGTAATCTGTCCAATCAAATGTCAGCAATTCTCAAAACTGATAAAAATCTAACAAGCCGGAGTGAACATAGCCATTAAATGAATATGCAGGCATATGAATCTGCTCAACAACCAGTTATCTTTAGACACACGCTGTTTTCGACCGTCAGAAAGACAAACGGATCTCGATATATAAAGTGACAAATATATTCGTCTGATGAGAGCCAACTCTGAACTCGAATCACGTGTAGCAATACAAGTACCATTAAGGACACTTTATGTATTATACAATAATCAATTAGTATTAATAATATTACTATGAATAAAGCGCATACTTTTTCACATATTACCAGTTTCTCTCGTTGGAACAATCCCTATTTACCTCTTCCATATTCTGTATTATGATTCTGTACAATTTTCAACAAATCAAATTATATATTGTATACTGACTTTTGGTTCTTCTACCGAGCTTCTTAAAATTCATGATAGTCCAGTATTAGCTGAAATACATACATAGTTACACACACACAAATATATATATATATATATATATATATATATATATATATATATGTGTGTGTGTGTGTGTGTGTGTGTGTGTGTGCGTGTGTGTGTGTATTTTCTCGTTGATTTCGGGAAATGAGGGTAAGCCATGAATATTTAGACAAATACGTTGGTGTAGTCTTTGAGACTATACTTTCGCTAGTGATCTGTATGCAAATCCACTTATTTACTGACTCTCCGTTGCCTTTCGCCCTTAGCCTGACAAAACTACTGATTTTAAAATGTCTGATATCACTCCCGCGCAACCATCCCCAGTTGTTTCTATCTATGGAAAATCGATTGATGTTCTTATTAGACTGATTGATATTTGGGTGTTCCTCTTTAACTAGCTTTTTATCTGAGCCAAAGCCGTCCACCAGTCATTTTTCAGTTTCAAGTTGGCTATAATTGAGGACCTTAATTATTTATCTCATTGATATTTGTAACTTAACGAGTCCAGTCGAGTTGTGACTGCATTAGAAATATATCAGTTGTACTAATGTTGCATTTGCGATATCAAAATTGGACACTTAATCGTCAAATCTGTATCCACAGATGAATTTTTGTAGAAATATCCTGTTTATTAATATTGACACCTATATGGCGCTTAAAATTTCTGCCGTACAAAAGGTTAAACACGTTGTCCTGTTAAATCGTACATCTTTAAATTCGGACGACAAGAGAGATTTCCTTGATTCTTATTGAAATTTTCATCAATTTTACTTGTCAGCCGTATTTAAAGATAGATGTTTGAAAAAACATACATTGCAGATTTTACATATATATATATATATATATATATATATTGATCTATTTTCTAATGATTTAAACTAGTATCATATTTTCACCCTATGTGTTCATATAGACATTTAAAACAATACACTCGTTACATGTAAACTACCAATGTAATCAAAAATATAGCGAATCTATAAAACGTAAATTTCTCTTAATCTTTGTACTCCTAAAATTTCTAATGAAATGAATAGCCGAAAATTTAGTAAGAAAGGTAATTTTTGACACTACTGGATTATATATAGATCCGAGAAATTGACAATTGTATTGATTTTGCTATCTTTTTCAGATAATTATATATATATATATATATATATATACACACACACACACACACACACACACACACACATATATATATATATATATATATATATATATATATGATCAGGTCGTCTAACGAATTGACATTCTTAGCATATGAAATATCTTGGCATACTTTTCATTCAATGCATACAAATTAAAAAAGAACAATTTCTGCATCCAATCATTATATGTGATGAGAAATAAGATAAGAAGCCAGTGGTTAGATACAAGTGCATGACTAAAACAATAACTAAAATTCTACTACAACTCCAGAGGTTAATGTTTATTACATGGTGCTCTTTCAAAAGGCGTTATTTCTTAGTCATTCTTACCGCAAGAGTAAACATTTACAGCCAACTCGAACTGTGGAAAAATTGAGGGTATTTAAACCTCAAAAGAAATATTCTAAACCTTTGAATACGGATTGCCCAGTTTTGTTGTACAACAACCCACGAGCGCACACTTCTTAATCAAATCTACAAAATTTGCATCCACTTTTGCTGATCCTCCATATTCACCTCTCTGATTGATTATCACTTATTTAAGCATGTCGAACATTTATTCTAAATAAAACATTCTACAATATGGAAGGAGTAATAGATATGTTGCCTATTTAAAATAAATTATATATTTATTTAGATTTCAGATATGTTTTATTACTTTACTAGAAAGTGCGTCATTTACTGTGTGATAACATTATATATATATATATATATATATATATATATATATATATATATATATATATAATAACTAAATAGACTCTGTAAGTATGCAGGCCGTAAATTTATAAAAACCATTAACAAACAGAAACTAAATCCGTTACAATCCGGTGTACTAAGACGTCGGATAAATGGGGAGAAAAAAAGAAACCCGCGGAACAAGAACAAAACATTCAATACTCCGCAGTAAAGAAAAAAACCCAAACGGAACCAAACACAGCCTTTGCCCTGACGATCCGTAGTGTGAAACCGCGGTAGGTTTTGGCTCACTCTAGATTTTTGTATATATATATATATATATATATATATATATATATAAGAAAGTGAAAGAGCAGGTAGAGTAACACTTACTGTTCAAGCATTTACTTTTATGGAGAGAGCTTCATAAAGAGTATAGATAATGGTTTATAATATCATTATATCATTACACAAAAATATTTATTTTTCAAAAGAATACTGTTCTTCTTCAGTTGATATTATAAAATAAATGATGAACATGATATATTCAGAAAAAGATAAATTCCTGGTTACTTAGAAATGGAAGGATTAGAATTTGTAGAGTATGTTTGTAGGTGTGTCAATATTGTTCAATCAAAAATGAAAATGATTTAACTATGAAGTTTAATATTTGATAATTCTGGTGACAAATGTGATATCAAAACGGAAGTGTTAGTTTCAGCATATACTTACGACCTCATTGCTCTATTAACTCTATGCAACCTCACCGCAGTGAATGACATTAACATTCATGATATAGGTTTATATCGAGATGATTGACTTATGATAGTATAAAATTCCACACATTTTAAAGGTGATGAAATTTTAAAAAATATCCACACAGAATTAAAAAATTTAGACCTAAATATAATAATTAACATTATTTTAACAGCAGTAAAATCCCTTTATCTAACATTAGAATTAACGAATATCCATTATACATCCACCTAAAGATTAAATACGTCACAAGTATAATCAAACATGTAGACTCCTCCATAGAATCAGTAAAATCTCTTCTAGTGAAGAAATATTTTATAAACATAGCGTTTTTTATAATAATGCAATAAGGAATAGTGACTAGGCAATTATGGCATCAAATGACTAAAATAATATGACTATAACAGGAAAATAAAAATTGAAAATTCATTTAGTATACACCATCTTTTAATGAAATGGAAGTTTATCAGAACACAAGCCACAGAAATATAAATAGAACAGTCAGTGAATCATTAAGTTTCGTCTGTTGGAAAGTCGTTGTATATTTGAAAAAAAACATCAGGTAAACGATTTTTTGACTATCAAGAGAAGCAATTTGACAACAAGAAAGTTACAGTCTAGGTATGACAGCAATTTTATTTGATTTCTAGTCTTCGCTAGCTCTTTTAAAAACAGAGTATAACATAAGTTCGGAGGGGGTGTATACATACAGGAGTGGTGCAAAGGAGCCACCATTTTTCGAGCATCATTTGATATACGAGTTTCATATAAGGTTTTGGGATGGCTTTAATCTCAATAGACTTTCAAGTCAATTAACTTCTTTGAGAGAAAACCAATCCTTTAAGAGTGCTAAATGTGCATGTCCTACTTGGTGGTGATTTAATCTTATGTTTGATTCTAAAATTGCTCGTTTTTGAAAACACTTCAAGTTCTTGCCTTGTAGATTCAACATTAACCGCAATTATTTTGTCTTCCAGAAACCTGGTATTTTTTGTATTCACTTTCACACCAACTAACACCTTGCGTTATAGTAACATTATCGACTTGCTTGTTGTAATATGAATACATCTAAATAAAGCGGAAGGATTACGTGTACATAATAGAATATTTAATTGGTTTGAATACAAAAATTGGTACAAATATTTACTTATGCACTATTAAATTATTTTAAATTGTGCACAATTTTGATCCTACACAACGTAACCAATACTAAACATCTAATTAAAAAGATTGTAGATTCAGCTTTTTAAAATATAGCTGCACTTTCTACTGCGTGTTTCGATATGGAATGTTCATTCGCGTAATTGAAACATTATTTCATTAGACTTGCCTAGGCAGCTGGAATCAAACTCTCTTTGACATCTATTAATTAATTCAGGACATTCAATTTAAAAAAGAGACATTAACAGAATGACTTGTTGGATCATTGCTGATGGTATGAAAATTGTCAGTAATGTGATTCCTGCAAATTTGTAAATATTTTTATTCTTGCGCAAACTCTGGCGAGTTATGTGAGTCAACATCTCAACGAGACACCCAAAACAACGTAGCTAAAATCAATTTGGTGAATGTAACATTTCCAGTGACATTATCGTTGTTAGAATTCATCATTCGATTATTCAAGGAAAGTTAGTTTTTTTTTTAAAGAACACAAGACACTATATACTTCACTATGCTGTTAGTGATTTTAGTTTATAGAGATTTAGGGCTGAACACCTGTGTACATTCAGGTAAATCATTTAAGTCTGATAAAAAAAAATCAAGACATTATCAGTATAATCAAGGCTATATAACCAATAAGCTATTAATATAATCAAAATAAATAACTGAGATTGAACAAAGTCGTTGCCCACCTGAGAAATGTTAATCGCTTTGCTATTGGATGTCCAGATGTAATAAATTATATGCTGTTGTAAAGCAGCTAACACCCTGCTAGCGCTCTTAAAGATGGAATGGTCTCTGGTACAAAATAGCTATACACATAAATATTACTAGTAGTCAGGTATTCGGACTGTCATTCGACAGTCTGAAGAGATCGACAGTGTTCGCCAGACTTTAACTTTGACGCATTCTCTACCTTTGGGCAGAAAGGCACTCAGACGAAGCTCAGCTAGAATGTTCTTTTAAGAAAATAAACAAGAATATAAGGGCTCCGTTTTACCCATGTCCTTGGGCCTTTATGTCTCATCTATCTCGGGCTTTTACGCACGTTGGCAGGCCGTAAATAATTCGGACTGTCAGTCAGAGTCTGAAAGAAAGACTGCTTGCGTCCGTGGTTCACTTTGTCAGACTTTCTACCTTCGGCCAGAAAGGAAGACAGACAGGGCTGTACCGAAGTGTAAAATTCCGTCTGAAAAAAGTCAGACAAGAATTTTGGTCCCATATTACGAGCTCGGTTTTACGTTAATTGGCCGTTCCCCACATCTACTTTTGGCGTCTGCCTAAACACGGATTCCTTAAATAATTTGAACTCTCTTTGACATTTGAAGAGAATCGACTTTGCGCGTCAGGGTTTCACTTTGTTGGGTTCTCTGCCTTCCGTGGATTGAAACGAGACGAGGTTCCGCCTAATAGTAGAGTATTGTCTGGGGGAAAACAGACAAGTATTTTCGTCCGAGGGTACTGGTTCAATTTTACTCACGTTTATTGGATTTTTGCTGCATCTACATCGGCCCCAGCCTTCGTGGGGTGACTATATATCATTCAGGCTGCCCTCGAGAGTTTGAGGTTATTCACTTTGTAAGTCAATCTTTAAATTTATCACACTCTCTTCCTTCGGGTGGAAAGAAACGTAGACGAGACACCAGTAATGTGTAGAGCGAAATTAAAACAATTATTTTGTCCGAACCTACGGCTCATAATTTACCTGTGCTATTTAGATTGTGCCTCTTCTACTTCGGAATTTTACCCACATTAACTGACATTAAGCCACGTCTGCCTCGGCCTTTTTCCAGTTGAGGAGAATACAAATAATTCCAATTTTATACGACATTCTAAATGGATCGTTTAAGTGCCTCACTTGTTTACTTTGTCGGATTTTTGCCTTTGGGCGTGGATTAACCCAGATGAGGCTCAGCCGAAATTTACATCCCCGTCTGGTGAAAAGAAGAAAAAATTGTTCGAGCTGAAGGGTTCGGTGTTCTAACTTAAATAGATTTGTGCCGCATCTAGTTAATCATCTGCCCATATAGGAAGATGGTTGGTACTTCGGACTGTCATTGACAGTCAGAGGGGGGTCGACTGCCTGCGTCAGTTGTTTACTTTATAGGTATCTCTGTGGTCGAACGGAGGGGAACACAGAAAAGGCCCCGCCAAAGTGTAGAATCTTACCAGGTGAAAAGCAGTCAATAATTTTTTCAGAAATTATGGGCTAGATTTTATGCACGTTATTTCGTTTTGTGTTGCCTCGGGCTTCTGTACACGTGGGGAGATCGTTAATAATTTGCAGTGTTTTGACGGTTATAATTGTATTGTGTTTTCTGCAACTTATCCTCACCTCACGTCATATTATTTTTGTTCTGTCTTATCTGTGTTTGTCTTATTTGTATTTAATATCCACGAGCACTGATATTATGCAGTATATATTTCTGCACACTTCATCTAGTATCGTACTGCCATCTAGGCATAAATAAAATATTTAATTAAGGAAATCAGATATCTCGTAATTCCTTCTGAATTGGTCACGTAAATAAATATTCCATTTCGTAAAATCGTCTTGAGAAGTAGGGAGAAAGTAAATATTTTCGCGAACTTGAAATATAAGAAATCTTTGGTAGATTGAAATAATTTTTACAAGGCAACATTACCGATTCAAAACTGCTGACTCATTACCGCTTAACTACTTTGATGTCAACTCAAATCCAATCTCCATCAGCCTACAGAGTGCGAAGAAATCTTATCGACATGAAAACTATGAATAATGTCGTCTACATATTTAAAACAAATAAAAGTATCTTACTAAGGATCATTTTTAAACATAATTTTAGAACCGAATAAAATAGTTTATTAAGAACTATATCTAATACTATATTTTATTTTTCATTTAAACATTTGAATATTGTATGCAATTCTCATCAAAGATTTGTTGTCCTCTTTGAGTTAGAATTTCCATTTTCAGTGTGATAAAAGGTTTGACTTCAGTCAGCCAAATAGGATTGTCTAACTGTTAATTTACTAAGTCAAAAAGTTAAACTTTCTAGGAATCTAGGATAGTTGCACATTCTAACAGTCAGCACCGGTCTGAAGCTACGACAGTGGATATTTTAAAATGTTTTCAGCTCAACCAAGAAGGTATTCTAAAATTTTTACTTCATTTTTTCATATTTAAGGAAGAGTAGACGCATTTTCTTCAAGAAGACACCATGGTGTGTAGTTAATATGTTCTCAAAGACACATGGCCCAGTGAATATAGACATAGGTTAATTTCTGTGTCGCGACATAAACAGCAGCGAGTTCAATGGTAGACTGAAACAGTGGTGAACAGATAACTTAAGGGTAAAGTTAAAGGGAGATAACTACATGGCTACTAGAAGGAAGTGCCATTACACATGGAATGAGTATGATATACTGCAGTTATCGTAATAAAGAGCTCATTTAAAAATTCTTAACACCTGAAGAAGGCTAGGTTGTAAAACGTCTGAAAGCTCCTAAATACGGCAGTAATAATGTAAACTGTAAATACTACCTCACCTCAGAAATATAGAAAAATAAAGATTAGTTTTGTTTCCACCAACAGCAACTGCAATCAGATACTTCCATAATAATTTACCAATAATGTCAATTATACACAACATTTTGAAAATAGGTTCGTTATGAATTAATTTATCGTAATAATAACTTTAAAAATAATCTACATTTTATCCATAAGTTTAACGTAATTTTTAAGACATTCATTAAAATATGTAAATGTAATTGCCGGGCAAATAACAGTTTTGTAATGACAATGATTTTTGAGGCACTTACTCCGAGTAATCAGATTCCAAAGAAGGATTAATTCACTACTTATTTAAGGATTTACATAAAAAATAAACCAGTTTTAAATCAAATCACTTTTTAATCAATTTGTCTACAATTTGGCACATCATTAATTTTGCTTTTTAGTGTGTTTTTTAAAATATTTTTTTATATTTAAATATAGCACAATAAGAACTATCTACAATGGAACGAAGAACATGGAATTGATAATAAGAACACACAACAGGAAAACAGTCGAAAAAACACTCGCATAAATCAAACAGACGTGTAACTGCAGAGCAAAGAATGAATCTCACTTAGATGGTAAATGCTTGTAAAGCAATATAGTGTTTCAAGCAACTGTAAATTCGGTAAACAACGAAGAAAGATTTATATAGGAAAACTGCATTCTAAACAAAAATTAAAATAAAAAACCAAATCACACTAAAAATAAAATGATGTATAGAAAATTTGATAATTTTATTTGGTATGTCTACAAACAGAATGTTCTTCCGTGCATAAATATTTAAATATTAACTCTGAAAATAATATTGCTTATACCTCATTTTTGATTGGGTTTTTGTGATTTTCTCTTCCGGTATTAGCGAACACGTAGTAATTTTACCGTCAACATCTTCATGCAGAATTACTATTCGTATACCATAGTCACTAGCATCTGAAGCCAATAATATTTCTGCTTTTAGATTGTATTGCAAAAATATAAATCTAATGTTAATATTTAATTGATTTCTTCAAAGGCATCAATTTTATGTTTTTCTTTAATCAAATTGTTCAGTACTCTTTCAAATTCTGCATACGTGGTGTGTAGATTTGATTACAATTTGGTAGTCCTAGAAACGCTTGTAGCTTAGTAACGTATGTTAGAGAATGTTTCTTCTTATTTACACTTGCCATAGACGGATCTGGTTGACGAACCTATTTGTCAATAATTTGTTTTAGCTGTCAAAAATTATTTTCACATGCTCGCAAGAACTTAACGGAGATGAACTTTTAAACAATATATCATCCAGTAAGCAACTGAAAAATGACAATACGCAAGCATAGTGTCTATCGCTTGATGAAGTATTGCTGTAGTCATTTTTATTCCAAATAAATGTCAGTTGAAATTATGCAATTACTTGACAGTATTTATCATTATTAACTCTGAACATTCATCTTCAATTTTATTTGTAAATACACCTTAGAAAGATCAAGCGTTGAAAAGATGTTCAATCAATTATTTCACCTGCACTTGAATGTTTAGTTGTGGATGTGCGTTGTAGTGCAGTGGATATCGCCTCGGAACGAGAAATCGGTGAGCCGAGTTCGAATTCCAGTTGAATTTCTTACATACACTTACGCACAAATCCCCTTGAGAAAGGTATTAATCCGTCTCCGGTTATGGGTTAAATAGTAGGACAGATTGGGTTCTATAGCCTTGATTAGTCACCAGTCTACCGCACAAAACAATGGCAACCTACTGTGGGATAATCTTCGGCCCAGACAGGCATGTTCGAGATATGATCGCCAAAGCGTGTATCACGTATGGCACTTAACTGACTAAATGTGTAGTTATTTGATTGCAAACATTTGTTTAATACACGCACAAAATCAGCACAAGAATTTTTTTTTACCTACACAGTTTTGTATGATCATATTTTATTCAATTTTAGCTTTATTAAATTTTGCGAACGTTAAATTACGTTTTGATTTAAATAACGGTATCGGTTATTTTTCCATTTAAAATTTGCTTTGAGTTTGAAACACCAAGTCATCAGACAGAACATCCGGAAACTATGTCTCCTATGGAAAGCGTCTAGCCTAGTTCATATCTGTTACCGGAACTGTATTATTTACTTCACAATTTTCTTGAAAACTATCTTTCAGAAAATTATTTTATAATTTTCAGTCGGCAATGTGACTAGCCGCTTGGTTAATGAATGCCGAAGGTTTCATTATATAGAAACGGCTAATATCACGGTTTTGATTACTATTTTGTGCTCAAAATAAATTACCTTGCGGATGCTAGTAAGAACTGGATTATAAACTAACAGAAGGACTTTAGTCTGACTTAACTATTTTGCTCCATCTGCAGGGTTATCGCCCTTTTCGACATAACTCAATTTCTGAATTTTCCCTTTTGATCTATTTATAATTTTCCTTCGGTTGCGAGACGTTTTGATTACGCGACATGAAGGTAAGCTATAATATAATCTTCTTAGAGCTTTATCTGTGGACAACGTTGGGAGATTTATCTACTAGAGCCGAACTTATTTACTGTAAAACATTTGCAGATGTACATCATTCCTTTTTCTCCCCTATTGCTTTAGTGTCACACCTTGTGGCATCCTCAATACATCAAAACTGTTACTGACACATTTCTGCAAGATCATCCATAAGTCGTTCTTTCCCTTTCCTTTCTGTAGCTTACGATCTCTTTTTAAATCACATACACTCATATATGCCTTGTATTTGTTCTGATCGATACAGAGGGAAATGCACATTTCCACAATAATAGGATTAAGATTGTATTTTTGTTCTGTGCTTTTATTTCTATTTCCTGGTTTTTAACTTTCTTTCTCATTATCATACTAGCCAAAAAATATCTGCCGAGGCTAGTTTTTAAACCTGAAAATTGAATTTGAGCTCCAAAAAGCTAAAATATTTAATAAAAAAAATTATTGAGTATATCATTTGAAGAGAACCGTCTTTATCATTAATCTCTTAGCCTGACGCATTTGAATCACAAAGAAATTTATCAAACCACAGAAGCCACATTACTTTATGACTCTCAAGAGCAGCAACAACTAAATGCATAGCACACGTGGCAGAAAGAGAAATATTAAAAAATATCATAATAAAGATGTTGAATTTTTAAACGGCCTTAAACAAAAAGCTGAAAAGGAAATCGCCACCATTGCAAAAAAGAGTGATATTCAATGTGTTCTTAAAAGAAATATTTTATAAATTTCAACAGACAACAATCCTATGTGTTGGGTTATTGAATATTGTGTCGCTTTTTATAAGAAAGTTGATATTATCAATACCTACAGTATATGATCGTCTCCAACCGCAACACTTAGATTAATTTTATTGTAAATATTGAGAACAAAAAAATTCAAATACCTGCATTTAGAGATTACTAGCTCCAACACCGTGCTCCGTGCAAAATTTTAGGCTCATTTGTTGAATGTGAAACCAGCATTAAACAAAATGAACCTCTGATCGAGCTTAAAGTTCTGCAATAATTTTGAATAAATACCTTTGAATACATCAATTCATTCCACGGTATATCAAAATCCCACTTTTTCCCTGATTCGGGCTATATGTTCAATTTCGGGAAAACGACTGATTAGGCAGAAAGTCTGTTTTCATCCGAAACTTAGAACTCATTGATTTGTTAAGCTTTTTGTAACTTATCAACATTTACAATTTATTTAAAGCAATAAAAAATTTTAAATTGCAAGAAGTGTTTTTGATGGGTATTCCATTAATGGAACAATGATAAAGAATCTACAATTTAAACCTTAACTGGAGGGGAAGAAAATGCGAATTCGTACATTTACCAATGGTATTTGCGAGTAAGTGAATATAATGAACCTGACAAGAATTGAAACATGGTTCTCTGATTTCTAATCCCGAACTGTTACTAAATACCCCACTCTCTCCTTCAAGGTTAAAGCAACTGATATTCCCGAGCGGTTACCCATCTAGTTACAGAAAAATCTGTTTGACTAATTAACTTGATAAGTACGTAAAACAATAAGACCAAAACATTTTGATAAAGATAAATAATATCAATTTCAATAATGGCCCATAACGGCATAATAATGAATACAAATCATTAAAAATCTTTACGACAATCAACAGTATCTAACACTAAGTATATCAGTGAATAAAAGAAAGACTAAATTCTCCATCAATACAGCATCAACACCACCGGCAACAAATTTGAAAATCACTTTAAACACTATTTACAACTACCTGTCGTCAATATTGATTAAAACGAATTTTATAACATATACGTTGATAAAAGGCTACATTTTATGTCATGTTGACAGCGTTACTTTCGAAAGTCGAACTGTTTACAGACATATAATTTGGCTTAAACCAAACAATTACATATAATACAATATAAAAATAAAATAATTAATGTACATACTTTTTGACCAGCGTTCACCCACTAAAATTCTAGCTAAACGGAATATTAAATGTTATTGCTGAATTGGCATTAGAAGGATATAAGGAAGTGTATTTTATGAGAATATGTGGAAATGTAAATAGGTAACTCCAGTCTGGACGTGGTAATGATTGTAGGCTTTTCCACAAATTAGCAGTTATTGTGCAGAAGATGGTGGAATAGAACGTCTTGAAGTACTAACGGAATAAGGACGTTTAGTTCCTGTATTATCGTATAGAGGTATTCGTTACAAAGATCAGGACTGATGGGACTACGGAAAATAACGCATCAGAACATTTGTCGTTGGAAATATCAATAGTGTAGCGTAAGATTTAAGGCGTTTCTTCATTAGGATAAGACGTTATAGAATGAAAATTATCAATCACTCATAAAGCCGTACTGAAAAATTTTTATACAGGGACGTAAGGACTCAGGCAGCTCCGGTACAATATTGCTTCTTTTGGGGTCTGATTTGGTACTCTGAATAATCTAGCATCATTGGAAGCCTAATACGTTCACATAAGAGATACACACCATTTATTCGAAAACATTTATCGATAGATCGGATATGTGAAACCCAATGAGAACAGGGGGCAATCTGGTACCAAATAGGGACGTAAAATGTTAGGAGATTCTAACATAATGTGTGATTGTTATGTATTTGCTACATAATGTGGCTACATACATTTGATATGGGAAGGTAACATGAGTGTTAATAGTGCCGCTCTCTTTTGAACTATTACCAATACAGAGAATAAAAACATGAGTTATTATCTCTGTTTAGCTTAGCTTCGGTTTCATTAACAAAAAGATACAGATCATATATATTTTAATCATTTCACCCCGAGCAAGGCGGAAACGCCACTGATGTGCAGGGGGCTACATAAATGTACAAAGCTTACTTAGAAAAGAGTGAGGAGTACAAACTAGATAGAAAGGAACAATAGAAAGCTGAGAAAGCAGGTGCGATGACAGATACATAGGTGGACAGAAAGGGAAGGTTATACGGGGGTGGGGAGAGAGTCAGTGATTAGTAGATGAGTATTGACTTTGCATTTAACTTTCTGGAGGTTGTAGCCGTCAGGAAAGCAAAAATACGGGAGCGAGTTCCACAGGCGGGAAGTGCGAGAGAAGAAGCTGAAGGAGTAGAATTGTCGTTTGCATTTGGCTAACCTGACTGTGAATGGGTGGGACCCAGTTGCCAGTCTGTTTGCACAAGTAAACACCTGTTGAGGAGGCATCAGTGACTTAAGTTCGTCTGAGCAGAAGCCATGAAAGTATTTATAGAACAGACAAAGGGAGGCCACATTTCAACGATGGGGAAGTGGCTGCAATCGAGCCGCCAGATCAGTACCTATCACATTACAGACTCTCTTTTGGAGCCTGTCAAGACCACTGAGGAGAACAGCAGGGACACCTGACCATAAATTGCAGCAGTACTCCATGCATGGACGGATGGTTGACTTGTATGTATGCAGGATGAATTCAGGTGGAAAAAACATCATGGATCGACATAGTGACCCAACAATCTTAGCAGTAGATTTTGCTATGGATTCAATATAGTGGTTCCATTTGAGGTCTGAGAACAGGGTAAGTCCGAGGAGGCGTAGTGTATTACACTCCTGGAGAATCGCTTTGTCCACGCTTATGGGAGGCAGGAGAGGTTGCCTGTAATGGTTGACAGACAACAGCTTGGTCTTAGATGAATTGAAGTTGACAAGCCACTTCTTGCCCCAGTTAACCACAGAGTGTAGATTCCGTTCAAGTCAGCAGGTCAGCAGCGAGAATATGTCTGACCGCCACGACAGGTTTCTTACTGGTGCGGGAGTATA
This sequence comes from Ascarosepion bandense, assembly GCA_037127315.1. Lineage (NCBI taxonomy): Eukaryota > Metazoa > Mollusca > Cephalopoda > Sepiida > Sepiidae > Ascarosepion > Ascarosepion bandense. The sequence continues at coordinate 503,710 of JBBBDQ010000250.1, forward strand.
TTGTAGTGTCTACTTGGGACTTGATCTCATCTGCGAGGTCGTTGATGAAAATAAGGAAGAGCGTCGGGCCCAGGATAGAGCCCTGTGGGACAACAGCATTCGTGCTGTAGGACGAAGAGGTACGCCCATTCAGAACGACCTTCATTTTGCGGTGATTTAAGAAAGATTAGATTAGGTCAAGCAGGCGACCGGTACTACCATAACCGCGTAGTTTGCATAGGAGGCCAGAGTGTCAAACCCTGTCGAAGCCTTGGGGATGTCCAGAGCAACCGCGCGAGCCTCGTTACGGTTGTTAGCAGGTCGGCCGTGGACCTGGCAAAGCGGAATCCATATTACCTGTCGGAGAACAGTTTGTGGGCGGTGAGATGATGAACTATTTCAGCATTGATTATAGCCTCGAATACTTTCCCGAATATCGGTAGAAGACTGAAAGGGCGATAGTTGGAAGGGTCCGAGGGTTCACCACAATTCTTAAATACAGGAACGACTGAAGAGAACTTCCAGCATGCAGGAAAGATATATGTTTCTTTCTATTAATATCGATTTATCTATCTAACAGTCTATCTACATACATACCTACCTAGCTGTCTGTCTGTCTATTTTCTCATACACAAAATGATACTTTCATTTTTTTGCTAACAATGGGAGACACATTAAAAGATTATATATAGCAAATACATTTATGCATTACTTTGTTATATATATATATATATATATATATATATATATATATATATATATATATATATATATATTCTTATAAGCTAAATTGAACACAAATACAATTTTTTGTGTCTTCACACATCCGTAAATAACAACCCTATTTTTTTTTAAATTCAGAGGGAACATTGGTTGATGAAGAGGTAAAAATCTCGAAATATAGTAATTTTTCTGTGTCACTGTAAACTATATTAATTTTAAATAAAAAAATCTAATATTTTATATACATACATTTATATATATATATATATATATATATATATATATATATATATATATATTCGGAATGACAAGCATTTTGTCTGAAATTTCTCCATGTATATGAACATGTGAACATAGTTTGCTAAATGTAGCACAGCCTAATCCGATTCTGGCAATAGTTCAATAGAGTAACCATACTAATGTACTGCATTTATTATAAAGACATGGCTTCTTTGTTGAAATACCATAGACAATTATTTTTCGGATGCAGTTACATAGTAATCATCATCTTGCTGTCTCATTTTTTAAAAACATTGTTTCCCAAAGTAAAAACTATAGGGGTGATCATTTAGGGAATACTAGGTGTCGTTACCTCGGATGTGTGAGTGGTTTAATTGATAATGGCACTGGATGATGTAACACAGAGCCGAGTTACAATCCATACAACCTAATCATATTTGCTGTCTTTAAATATCCTGCAAATCAGTAGACAACTATAAAAGCAATCTATATTCAGTCAGTTAAATACAATATGTGATACTCTCTTTGGCCATTACGTCTCGAAAGAGATATGATTGATTGATAATAAGATTTTCCTGCAGTATGTAGCAATTAATTTCTACGTTAGACAGATTGCCAACCAAAAATATAGGCCTCAACATGTCTGGTTATTTGACGCATAGATTTAGAAAGAAGCTACAAATTAACACATTTTTCAAGAGTATTTGGGCGTAAGAGAATACAACAAATTTAAATGGAAATCGAACACTGCTCTCCATTTTTTTGTTCCGACACAATATCGACCGCAAAAGGCACACATGAAATCTTGTAAGGTCAATTTAGTCTGCTAACATATGAAAATGTAAATCATTTTAACAATAAATTTAGTTGCAATATGAGTTCATAAAATTTTATATTTAAATTTTTCTTTCTTATTTTGTTTCTCTCTAAATAAATTTCAGTATATCCAGCACTCAGTGAGTTTCACAATGATGACGCTAATTAAGTATCTGTGAGATTATTTTAATAAGCATCATGTTACGGTGAGCACTCAGTGAAACTTATTTGGTGATTGAATATCGTTGGCGATTGGCCGATTAATTTTTTTTTTTTTTTTTTTTTTTTTGCAGATGAAGATGTTGGGATTAGGCATCACTGAGTAGTTCTTGCTCAGATAGTATAAATGCTGACAGATGTTATTTAGCCGAAACTTTGAAGGAATTGTTTTTGTTTCTTACTGCAGTAAGAGTTTACGTCACCACAGATATAATGTGATACTGGGCCGAAAAATTAACAAAAGTTCATATAAACACAGAGTTGAAATTACCTGAGAGAAACCGTATATAAATTATAACATTTTTTAGGTATCGTTGAAAGCGAAAAACAATGTGTCTTTCACAATGACTGATTGACTGATCGACAAATTTGTCATCTAATTTAACCATACACGAATGCTTGGTTGAAATGTTGTCATCTCCAAAGTTTAAGCGCCGGTTATATTTTTCCTTTGTTTGCTTCGGGCTGAAAGAATTATTTAGCTGAAAACTATGGTTGCATTAAGACTTTTTCTTTCGTTTTTTTTTCTTTCCTTTTATTTATACATTCAAAGTCTTTTTTTTTTCGCCGAACGCTTTCCAATATCCGGTTTGAAATCTTTCTTTATTTTATACTTTTAAATGATTGCTTTATTTTCTTTTTTTTAGTAATTTCCCCTATTCATTTAACTTGTATTATTACTATTTTTCTGCATTTTTTGTTTGATCAACCCATCTTGTCGTTGTTTTCTTTCCAAATTTTTTCTTTTATATTTTCTTTTCATAAGCATTTTTTTTTGCATCACAAAATATATTTCATCTTCATCTCTCCTTTTTTTTTCTCTGCAGTTTTGTTTTCATTTTCGTTTATTTTTATTTTTTCTCCATTTTTTATATTTTACCCCACTTTTCTATGTTTTCTTTTTATTAGTCGCATGACGTTCATAAGACCCTCCTCTATTAAACATAGGATTTTAACATTCAGGTTACACTTCATAATGACTCTTTTGTTTGCCAATCTTTAACATCACAAGGAAACGTTTTAGCGTTTTACTTTATTCTCTTTTATATACTTTTTTTAGTGGTCGAGAATGATTCACTTTTTATTCTTTCACATAAAGGAAGACTATGAGGGTTAAATGTTTCTCTTTATTTTTCACTCATTAAAAAATATTTAAGTATTTAATGACTCACTTGATATCATGCATTCAATTCCATAATGTTTTATCATGATATTCTTGCTCCAAAATATCTGCTTGTGCAATTAATAAATATTTATGCAAATTAAGTTTTGAAAGAAGACTAATATTATTTCATGTTCTTTGGAGCTCAAACCATTTGATGTAATCTGGCGAATTGTCAATCTGACAGTGTATAATAAGGTTCAAAAATGAACTTTGCTATTCCACTTTAAATGTTTTGAAAACTTTGTGTATAAGAAATTTATCAAATTAATTTCTGAAGAGTAGACAGTTTTAAGTCGTTATACATATATATATATATTATATATATTAGAAAATAATTGTATTTTCTTTTTGTATGGCAATCTACTCTGAATGAACTGTTATTTATATAATTTCTTCATAAAATGTCTTAAGAATCTCAATGTCATTCAGATTTCATATATATGCTGTTGCACAATTCTTGATAATATTGCATAGAGTATTGTATAATCTAAAATATCATGTTGCTACCTATTCCTGAATAATTTATGTTTTATTTCTTGGAGCGCGTACGATTTGATGGAATTCACGTGAAAAAAGTAAAATAAAATAACACATAATTGACCAACGTTTTGTGGCTTTCTAACCATTAGCAATTTACCCATAATAGTTTTTCTATTTATTTTCACAAAATGTTGAAAGATACTGTAGAGAATACAGGTGCGAGAAACAATAGATTCAGGTACACGTTGTTAGGAATTTTGTACTTTACCACACCTCTATTTTATTTGATCTTGTCTCTTCAAAGTGGAAAGCTAATTCTGTTTCGACACCTGCCACTTCGTTTCCGTATACACTTCTCACATTTCCTTAGGTGAAATATAAAGCGGTAATATCTCCAGAGTTTTTAACGTGGTCAGCTGTCTGTTCCGGTCAGAAATACGAGTAGCCAAATGGGCAGAATCTAATTCATTGATAAGCAAATAGCTAGGATATTTTTAAAATATGAAGAATTTACTGATAATACACGATGCTTTTGGATTCATAAACCGAGAACTCTACATCGATATTGAATAGTGGTAAAAAAAAAAAAATAAATAATAGACGTAAAACGCTAAAAGAGGAAAATAATAAATCGTCAAATGTAAGAACGAAAAAGACAAAAAGAAAATCTAAACATAGAAAATACATGTCGTAATTCTACAAGGACGAAAAGTATTATTCTTTTAGTGTAGCAACTTCTTTTATGTCATTGTGTACCACAGTTCAGAACAACTTTTAAAAAATTTATCATCTCCCGTTTTCCCAGCTCACGTTAATATATTACTCGCTTTTTCTGCCTGATTTTATGCCTTATGTATGTCTTGTAATCGTTAAGTTCTGGAAATCGAACTCGGCTCACCAATTTCTCTTTCCAAGTTGATATCCACTGCACCACAATGCACATCTGTTATTAAACGCTAACAGCACCTGGTATTCCCAAGCAATCACCCATCTAAGTACTGACTTAACGTTGCTTAACTTCAGTGATTGAGTGAGAACTGGTGTATTCAACGTGATATGGCCATAAGCACGCACATCCGCCTCTAAACACTTACAGCACCTGGTATTCCCATGCGGTCACCAATCTAAGTACTGACCAAGCTCAACATTGCTTAACTTCGGTGATCAAGCGAGAACCAGTGTATTCAACGTGATATGGCCGTAAGCACACACATCTACTACTAAAGGCTTACAGCACCTGGGTAAGTACTGACCAGGCTCGACGTTACTTAACTTTGGTGATCGAGTGAGAACCAGTGTATTCAACATGATATGGCCGTAAGCACACACATCTGCTACTAAAGGCTTACAGCACCTGGTTAAGTACTGACCAGGCTCGACGTTGCTTAACTTTGGTGATCGAGCGAGAACCAGTGTATTCAACGTTATATGGCTGTAAGCCTGTGGTGGATATAGTATGAATGGTAAGTAATAATGTGTTGTTTTGGTGTAAGGGATACTGTGGTATGTTTGGGTCAGTGATTGTGGCTAGATAGGTTTAATTATAAGACAGAATAAGAATAGCATTCCACAGTATTTACAATATTTAGACGTTTGTCCTCATCTTTGTTGCCATTTGTATGACAATTCGGCCTTGGTATGCTTTAGCCTTCTTCATGTGCTAGGAATGTTGAACCGAATCCTTTATTCCAATCACTGGGGCATATTAACTTCATTCCTTGTCTAGTGCCTCTTCTGGAAATCATGAGTTCTCTCCCTCTAACCATGTAAGTTACTTGTTCACCACTTCTGTCGCCTGGTATACTGAACTTACAACTGTTTGGGTCAGGTCAATAGACATCTCCTATCTCACTAACTTGAATCCATTTTCTCAAGCTCTTTTCTCCATCTACTCCACCCCCATCCTCGGTATTCTCATCTGTCTATTACCTTCCTCCTGACATTTCCTATATCTAACCCCTCTTTCTCATCACTTTCCCCTATGTAACCTCCTGCACAACAGTGGCAGTAGAATGCCTTGCTTGGGGTGAAATGATTAAAAACAAAATGTCTGTGATTATAAAATTGGTTTTTGATTTTTATTAGTATGTCTATGAATGGCAATATCATGTTGAATACACTGGGTCTCGCTTGATCACCGAAGTTAAGCAACTTCGAGCCTGGTCAGTACTTAACCAGGTGCTGTAAGCCTTTAGTAGCAGATGTGTGTGCTTACGGCCATATCATGTTGAATACACTGGTTCTCGCTTGATCACCGAAGTTAAGCAATGTTGAGCTTGGTCAGTACTTAGATTGGTGACCGCTTGGGAATACCAGGTGCTGTAAGTGTTTAGAGGCGGATGTGCGTGCTTATGGCCATATCACGTTGAATACGTTGAATATAGTGTGTGTGCTTATGGTGCATGTTTTGTAGTATATTGTGTAGTTATTTATGTCTCCACATCTGGATCTTCAAAAGATAAAACAATCATCTAAATATCTCTTCCAAGTTTTAGTGAATTCTTTTTTTATGTCTTCCCTATACTATATCCTATTTCGTTGCATAGGCTTTCTTCTACATAAGGTAGTGTTAGTTTTGCATATGTCGGTGCCATTTTTGTTCCGATCGCGGTAGCTCTTTTTTAATACAATTATGTTTGTTAAATTGAAATGAATTATTGTCTAAAATTAGATCAATCCTTTGTATAATAACATCTTTTGTGAAGCGTGTGAAAAGTATTTCTGGGTGTTTCTCAATCTAAAATGTAATAGCTTGTTTACGTTGTTTATGAGGTATGTTGCTGTACAGGTAGCTCACGTCGAATTTTACTATGAGAGTACGGAAGTGTACATTTTTTAGTTTGAAGCTTACGAAGTGTATGTTGTCTCTGATGTAGCTTTTATTTCTTGGTGTATCGTTGTAATATTTTATCTATTAAGTAGCTGAAGCTGATGCTTGGAAAGCTGGTCCTGTCACAATTAGTCTAAATTCAAGATCTTGAAATGTTGGAGTGTGAATATATTTTAAGTTCATGACTGATTATTGAAAGAATTATGGTGATTTTGTCAAACTTTAAGGATTTTTATTTATCTGATACTACTTCCAGACCGTTTACATAATTATATGGAGTAATGTTTATATATTTGTATGTAAATTTACAAGAGTAAATTTTCTATTTCTTTTTGTTTTTTCACCATTTTTAGTTTGCTGTGGTGTATGCAGGAAATAAATTTCATATTATTGTGTTGACATTCTTTTTACGTATTGAAATGCATATGTGCCAAATTGCTTGATAATTAATTGAAATATTTTTCTGTGTTGTGTTCTACTTATTTAACTTTTTATATATTTAAAAATGATTTTATGCTATATATATGTGTGTTTGGGTTCTTGTGTGTATTTATTTTATGGGCTTGGTGTGTGAGAAACGAAATTAAAAAAAAACGTATTCTCGCGGCAGAAGATGCTGAATGATTCTGGATTTTTTAAAATATTTAGACTATGTAAACTGTTCGTCCGAATGCTGATGAGCAGAGCGAGAAGCAGAACCAGGCCAGAGATAGGTCAAAAACAGTGTTGTTTCGTTAAAGACACGGTAACAAGGAATGCCATATTTATGATTAGGATGCACTCCGAAAGGGCAATACAAATGAAGAAGGACATATACCTGTACTTCATAGATCATGCGAAGGCGTTTGACAAAATACGCCACAATGAACTGATGGAGATGCTCAGCAGCCTGGATATATTTGGGAAAGACTTAAGAGTAATCAAAAATCTTTACTGGTAGCAAACCGCTTGCATACGGACAAGTAATAAATTGCGTAGTTATACAAAGATAGAAAGTGGTGTAAGACAGGGATGTGTTTTTTCACCGGATCTGTTCAACTTGTACAGCGAGAATATTTTGAGGACCCTAGAAGTTATGCCTGGATTCGTAATCGGAGGCCACAATTCAAGCAACCTAAGGTACGCAGATGGTACAGTGCTGATAGTAGACACAGAAAAGAAGCTACAAAGCTCCTACAGAAGATATCAGAAGAACATAACAAGAAAGGACTAGAGATAAACTACACGAAAACCGAATGCATGATCATCAGTAAAAATGGCTGCTCAAAATGCCAAATACAGGTTGGGGATATCGGAATTAAGCAGTGACAAAAATTGATATACCTGGGAAGCGTTATAACAGAAGACGGAAAGTGCAATATATATATACGAAAGCAAATTGGCATGGTGAAAGAAGTATTCCAGAAGTTGAGTAAAGTATTAAGAAACAGGACAATTTCGCTAGAAACTAGAAAAAGAGTACTGGATTGCTACGTTCTGTATGTCCTTCAATATGGCAGTGAATGCTGGACAATACCATCAAATATGAAGGAAAAACTTGAAGCAACTGAAATGTGGTTCTACAAAAGCATGCTGCGAATATCATGGATCGAGCATGTGAGCAATGATGAGGTCTTGGAAATGATGGAAACAAAAAGGAAATTAATACTGAGCATCAGGAAGAGATAGCTGAAGTTCCTGGGACACGCAATGAGGAAGGAGGGCTTGGAGAATCTGATGCTAACAAACCAAATAGAAGGAAAAAGAGACAGGGGAAGGCAACGGAAAACATATTTGAAGGACCTAATCAGGTGGATGACGGAACGAGGATTGCATGGGGTAACAGGAGAAGGCGTGTTCAGAGCCACCAGGGATAGGGAAAAGTGGAAAGGCATGATCGCCTACGTCCCGATGGGACAAGGCCCATAGAAGAAGAAGAAACAAGAAAATAGAACAAATATGCCAGAAGTCATATGCTTACGATTCGAAACTCTTAGAATTGTACTTAAAAAAAGATCATTCTTTTTGAAGTTTATAACGTTAAGAACAAGTTGCCAAAATTGTCGTACGCATAAATTTATGTGGTCGAGTTACCAGTGTGATAAACACATAAGAATGTTGCCATGAAAGTAGTTATTCAAAGAATAGAGGGGTTACATCATGGCAGTGAGAAAAAAAGTTAAGTCGAGTTGCCTGAACAGGAGCGATTATATTCCAAATACTTCTTTGGATACTAGAAAAACATCTAGATAGGTATTGAATGCATCGGGTCAGATATAGCAAAAATAATCAAAGAACAGATGAATGGTAGATTGAAAAGTGCGCAAGATAATTTGAAACGAAAAAAGATGCTGGTACAAAACAAAATCCCTATTTCAGAGTTTTGTAGACGAACTCATCTATCCACTTGTTAAAGGGATATCAGCAATTGACTGCTTATACTCGTTGATTTTTTAATTTTTATATGCACTCATCTTTGAGGTAAGTTTCTTTGTTGTTTTTCCATAGTGTATGCCGGAGTTTGCATCCATGCACCTTTCTGCATGGATATGTGTATGCGTAGGGTGTCATGATTATTTGTCCTTTTCATTCTTTTTTTCCTTCATATAACACTCTCTTCTAACTTTTTCTCTATTTTTCAATTGTTGCCATTTGGCTTTCAGATTTTTTATAGACAGGCTGTCATTTTTAAATTTTCAGAGATTCACATGGACAGTCTTGATGTGGGTTGGTAGGTGACAGTTGAGAAAACGTCGTAGCAGCAATTCTAGCAATCAATTTAATGTAATCACTTCACTTCATACCAGTGGAAAAGATAAAAAATAAAAAGGTGCAATGTGTTACTCTACTGGAAGTTGGCAACAGCCATGATGACACAAGTCATTAAATATTCGCTATGCTGATTAAAATGCATTAATTTTCCTGTTGGAGGTGTTACAATCTACAGGTTATTCCGGGTTCCTTTTAAAACCTGATGCGCGGAAATTATCTAGAGTAGCTCTTTTACTTTCTGAGAATTATCGCAATAGCCATTAAGACAGTAAGAGAGTAAATTGCTTTAATATTGGTATATATCAATCTATTAGTTAAGTGTCATACATGATACACGTATGGGCGATCGTGTCTCTAAAGAGACATGACTGACTAAAAAATTTTCCTGCAGTAGTTTTTAATTACTTTCTGAGTTTTACTGCTTGTCAACCAAGGCTATAGGACTTAATCTGTACTCCAACTTATTCATAGTTGGGGGAGAAGAGAAATATTATTATCTTTCTCAAGGGTATTTGCCCGTAAGAGAATGCAAGGAATTCATCTGGAATTCAAAGTCAACACCCTGATTTCTCGTTCTGAGCTGATATCCACTACACTACAACGCACATTAGCAGATATAACGAGTCACAAGGAAGGATGTATAAAAAGCATAATTTACAGAGTTGTAATAGATTGAAGTAAGAAAACAGAAAGACAGTGAATAATAAAATAATGTTTCAATATTTACGTAAAAGAAACAATATGAGAAATACAGAAAGACTGTTCTGTTAAATATGCATTACTTTTATTATTTATTTTCACATATTCTTTCATTTGTTAAGTAGAAACACATATGTCCTGCCTGAAGAAAATTTCCAACATTTTCTGCTGTAATTTAAGTTTTAGTTTATGTTTGTATTTATCCCATTCTACCTCTGAATGAATTTCTAGTTGTGTGCTATATTCTGTTCCCATATATTCATAGTTAGAAATTCAGTTCCATTCAACTTCTACGTTTTTTGTGTTGCCAAGATGAAGCATAATATCCCTTCTGCATTCGGTTCTTCTCTGTAGTACATATTCAATTATTTCATGATTATAACACATCATCTATGAAGTAAATAGCTGAACCTTCTTATTTTTCATTGTTTCTCTTTGTAAACATTGAATTAGTACTGATAACCTGTGATACAGCCAAACATCTGTCTGGGTATATATATATATATATATATATAATATTTATTTTGTATTCCTCGCTGTTCTTGAATATCAAGAAAGCAGAAAGTGGAGATATTCAAGTTATATATATACGCTCTCTTTCTGTTGTCTTTCTCGCTCTTCTTATGTCTGTACATTTTGCTTCCTATCTACCTTCCATTATCGCTTTTTGCTCTTCCCACTCTTTTTCAGCCATTTTTAATACTTTGTTTTTGCTTTGTCTTTCATTCTTTATTCATCTAATGTCTTCTACTCATTTTATCGCAGCGAATCCTGAATGATCTCCTCAAAGATGAATGAAAACTTCGCGAAAACAGAAATATGGATCTTTAAAAAGATACCGAGGCTACAATGGACCGAATACATGAGCAAAGACAAGGTTTTGCAGAGAATCGAAACGAAAAAGGAAAGTTTTATTTTACAGAATAAGCAGCTGAAGTTTCTGAGACCCATATTTATGAAACAACGGTGGGATGATCATTTATTCACATTACGGTTAGAGGGACAGGGGGACAGACAATAACAACGCGTGATATACTTGATGGTTTTAAGCAGATGGATAGCAGAGCAGGGTTTTAGAGAAATAACAAAACAAAAGTTATTTAATGCTACAAGAGATGTGAAGAGGTGGAGGGCGATAATCGCTAAGGTCCTGAAAGGAAACGACACATAAATTATGAACGATTGATGCCAATTAATATTTTCGTAATTTTCCTAAATTTCCATTATTTTATTTTTAATCTATGATTTCATTTGTTGTTGTTTTTTAATTCCTTATACGTTTTTTTTAAATTTTCATTTCACTTTTTGTTTAAGGAATCCATATTTAAATATTATAAAGCAGCATGAACGCACATCAGCATCCTTGATTTAATCACAATTCATATGCACTCAATATGAAAAAAGTACAGAAAATGAACAACCTGGTAGTGCCGTAACAGTCGAAGCAAAATGTGAAGTAGTAATCAGAAAGTACATCGTCATCGCAGAAATTAGTTACCAAAATATAAATATGTGGCAAACAAAGAATAGGGAACGTAACAATTATGAAATATCTAAACTTTTATATTTTGCAACTATTTAGAATTTATAACCAGCAATATGACAACATTCATATATATATATATTGTGTGGGGGAGTGTATTGGACTATTAGCACGACATATGATTGCTAGGTTTTCATTGTTAGTCTTCAAACAGTGTTGGTTTAAAAAAGCAATGTCTACAAAAATATAATTTAGATCATGTAATAATTGGAAAAGCCCGTGAAAAGTTCGTAGTATTCTTATTTCCTTTAATAAAGTTTCTTCTTCCTTAAAGCATAATTAATTCTGCAATAATACTTTTTTACAACCTATATTACTTCTATTGCTTGATATTAGAGCCGTCGTAAATTTAAATATAATTTCCTAATAATTAATCTGAAATTTAATAATTTATTTTATGATAACATTTTCTTTTTTCAAACATTCTTTAATCATACTTCTCTAAACATATTTAGTCCATTCATTTTAACACATCACTCGATAAATCTCGGGCTTAAATAATAAAACAACAACTTTTAAGATGATACAGTGATTTCAACTCTTCTATAACATTTCGAAGCTTTTTTGTCGAGCGATTTTCTCTGGTTTCAAAATACGACCCAGTTTCCAAAATCATCTCTTACTTGGAGCCAAATCTCATTCCCTAGAGCATTATTTGGAAGTTTGCAAACAGCTAGTAGTCGCTGGGGGCCAGATCTGGAGACGAGAGTGGATTGGGAAGCAATTGGACTTTCAGTTCATATACCTTTGCCATCGTTGCTATCGATTAGTGACACGGTTATTTGTGTTGGTGAAAGATCTCATGATCTCCTTCATTTTTGGTTATTTTTTGACCATTGTTTGCTATGTAATATTTGCTGTTTATGTTTCTTCATTTCTGAAGGTCAGTCAGTTAATTGCCATACGTGATACACGCTTGGGCAATCATGTCTCGAAAGAGACATGGCTGACTGGGCAGAAGATTATCACGCGGTAGGTTGCCATTGCTTTCTGCGGTAGACTGGTTGCCGACCAAGGCTATAGAACCCAATCTGTTCTGCTATTTAACTCATAACTGGAAGGAATAGACGGATTAAATAACTTTCCCAAGGGTATTTGAGCGTAAGTGAATGCAAGGAATTGAACTGGAATTCGAACTCGGCTCTCCGATTTCTCGTTCCGAGTCGATATCCACTGCGCCACAACGCCTTTCTGAAGGTAATTGATGAATAAAATACATTGCTCATTCCAAAATATAGAGATCAAATCCCTGCCTACTGATGTTTGTGTCATTTGTCACATTGTGCGGTTTCACCTGATGCTCTCCACTATGCCAATTTTACTCAGGAGTAAAGTGGTGAATCCATGTTTCATACTTTGTCACATATTTACGCAAAATCTCCTTCTTTTTGAGATGAAACAGTTTAGAACAACGATCTGAATAGTCGACGCCTTGTTGTTTTTGATCGACAGTGAGGAAACGCGGCAGCCACTTAAACACAGTCTTCTATTTCACAAATCATCATGCACAATGTGTTCAACTCCTCTGCTATCTTTAACAAGTTCAATTTACGATTGGCTGAGACAAATATTTGAATATTTTGGTCATTTATAAGACAACTACAGATTCTGGGTGACCTGTGCTTTCAGCATAATTTGTGTCTGTACGACTGCGTTTAAAACCAGTATACCACCACTTAACTGTTGTTTCCGACGAAGCAGTGTCAAAATAACACTTATCAGGCCATTATTTTACTTGAAAAATATTTTTCATTATTTTGAAAATTTACAAAGGTAGCTTCACTTAAAAAACTGTAATTTGTAAACTAATAATCCGATTAGGTCCAAATATTGTCACACGCCATTTGTCGGTTAATACTTCAAAAATCATATAGATTTTTAGTAGTGGTGCCATCTATATCTCATGTCCGGGAGTTAATGAGCGCTGTGTTAGTATTAATGTTGTCTTAATAATAAATTTAATTTAAATTCCTAAGAGTACATAGTTAATCTAAATTACTTTAGATAGTGGTTATATCACTACCTATTGGCTAAGTAATAACATTATATAAAATGATTTATATCAATTTGTATATTTTATAAAATATTTCTTTTTTTTTCGTCAAATTGAAAAATTATGAATATTAAAATATTGCTTAAGTATTTATGTCATCAAAAATTTACTTATATTTATCTAATTTCATTTATCTTTATTTCTTTATTTTTATTATTATTTATTTATATGCATTATACTTACCTTTAATTAATATTTCAGTATTTAATCCAAAATTAAAATTCGTTAAAATTATTCTATGTTCCTAATGGCCATATAGTTTATTTATATTATTGTATATCTAACGGTTCTTTATCTTTTTTCCTCTAGGTTAATTTCTAGTATGATTTCAATTTGATGTGAACATTATTTTGGCCTCTTTTAGATTGTAATATTTACATTGTAACTTAGGCAACATTAAGACCTGTGTAAGATCTCACGCATTTCTTTCACACACACATATAATATATATATATATATATATATATATATATTATTTTTATTGAAAATTTATTTTGGTATGTCTGTTTAACTTCTGACACCAGTTGTCACATTCTTTATTTCGTCAGCCCAACTGACAGATTTTTCTTTTCCTTTCCCCACATTTCCTTTCTTTTTTATTTCTTTTTCCTTTGGCATTTATCACTACTCTTTCTTCCCTCTTTTTACTCACACACACACTAACAACTGAATTTTGCCATAATGTGTTAGTTATGCTGTGGATAAGAGTATTAAACCAACTCAGAGCAACGACCATATGTTTTTGGAAAATTTTAATCTTTTTATGTGCAATATATATGCTCGTGTCTATGTACATGTTTATTTCATTTTAATTAAAAATATGGTAACATGGTCAAATACATATATATTTTTAAAATAAGGAATTAATCGATTGTACTCAGGCGACATATAAGTAAACATTTATTCTCACCTTAAACATTTTACAAGTCTAAAATTTAATAAAGGTATCCAATAAAACCAATGCCTAATATCATGTTTCCTCAAGCTATTCCGCAAATCTTACTTTCGTCAGAGCTGTTAAAGAAGTATGTGTTTTTTACGAAACATATGTTATGCCATATAACATTCAATATATGTGAATAATTTTATTCAATAAAGTTTTCATGATAAATACAACAAGCGACATGTTTTAAATACTTCGGGCGAGAACAACACATTATTTAGCATGAATTACAGAAGAAAAGTTTGAAAATATCAGCGTCGTAGAGAAGTTCATCCAAAACTGTATTTTAAATAGTAAGAATTTATGGCAGTATACACCATGATCACTTTCCGTGAGTATGTTTTTCGTTGACGAATATATTTAATTAGATATCGTGACTTAAATTAATGTAAACACAATAACAACTATCATATCTATGTAAGCAGCAGCTATTCTAATCACTGGACACAAAATGTATCCAATTGTATCTCCTATAAGATGCTTAAATAAAAGCACTTGTTAGAGACACCGTGTTTTTGTATTAGTCAAAGTTTGACAAGTGGTATATATGATCATAGTCAATCTCTATGCGAAGTCACTTATGTTTATATATATATATATATATATATATATATATATATATATATATATATTGTTTTATATTAAGACCTACCGCCGTTGTGCGAAACCGCGGTAGGTCTTGGCGATCTTGCGATTTTTTTCGTATATATATATATATATATATATATATATATATATATATATATATATATATATATACGTGGCACATCTTGATAGTGAGTTAGTATTAATCAAGTACTATACATTGTATATTAATATGCGTGTTAAGAGTATTTATTTGATCGCATTTTACTGACATCAAACACCAAAGATCCACCATGAGAAACATGCATAAACACACTCGGAAATAACTATCCGATTTCCCGCATGATCCTAATATGATCCCATTAAAACGGAACAATAACAATAAAAGAAAATAATTGAGTCACTGGTAGAGTACCACTTTACTCCAATTTCATTCAGCCAACTGAATATTATCACTGAATACGTCACGATCTGAAACTCTGAAAATTGTGTACTACAATATAGAGAGTTTTATATTGTGCTGGGTTTCTATTTCGGATTCAATCGGTATTTCTACAGTAGAGACCCCAACATGAATTAATGATTCATAATTTTCGTTGGGATTATATTTATTTGCATTAAGTTGGGAGGAAAATGTTAATGTTTTTTAGAGAAAATGTTGCATCAAGAGATTATAGAAAATGAATGTCAACAGTTTGCAATTTACCCATTCACGCAATGTTTTTCTTCATATTACATTTTGATTTTACTGTACGACAAGTAATGTTGGTGCAAAACAATGCTGGATTGCACTATTGCTGCAATAGGACTGAAAAACTCCTGTATTATCTGTCGCATTAAAACTTAAAAATTATATACATATCAGTCAATATTCCATGTTCATAGCGTATAAAATAAACATATTCAGTTCATTTCATCAAGAATATGATCAGAACGTTAAGCTTAGATAGTTTTAGATAGACAATATTTTTTGCCTCTCAAAAACTTGATGTTACCCTCAGAAAAAATATACTGAAAGACTAGTATATGTCTGCCGTATTATTTCGCAAATTATAATTTTATCTAAGAAGTGTTTGAAGTGAAGGCTTAGAAAATATGACACAGGAATTGATTGAATGTTTTGGAACTGCTAAATTACCTGAAAACTTAAGCATGCTTTCAGAAACGGGAAAACAACGTTTGAAATTTAAAAAAAATCGCTTAGTTGTTATATAACATGAAGTCTCCCGTATGATATTGATTTTTGGACAATTGAGATGGATGAGCCTTGTGGTACAGTAGATATCGGCTCGGAACGAGAAAGCGGGGAGCCGAGTTCGAATTCCAGTTGGATCCATTGTATTCACTTACGCGCAAATATCCTTGGGGAAGGTATTAATCCGTCTCTTCCTTCCAGTTATGGGTTAAATAGCAGGACAGATTGGGTTCTATAGCCTTGGTCGGCAACCAGTCTACCGCAGAAAGCAATGGCAACCTACTGCGGGATAATTTCTGCCCAGTCAGTCATGTCTCTTTCGAGACATGATCGCCCAGCGTGTATCGCGTATGGCACTTAACTAACTGACTGACTCATATTGAAAAATAATGGAAGCTGCCCGAATGTGCTTCTGCAGAAGGATGCTACGTACTTCATCGACAGAGAACGTCAAAAACGAGGAAACTTTAAGGAAAAGGGAAATAAAAATAGAAACTTATACTAAAGATAAGCAAAAGTCAGAGGAATATTTATTGAAAAAAAAAACGAGGAAAATGGTTTGGGTAACTTGATACCAAAAACACAGACTGAGGGCAAAAGTGATAAAGAGATGCGAGGAATAACCACTTAGAAACCTTCCGTGTGTGGATACTGAAATGTGGCTGCTGAGTTTTGGTAAAAAGATCAATGTTGTAAACTGCTAAACAATATGGGAGGTAGTGAAGTGTCATGATTAGTTAAATTCGGTAATAATTTTTCAGCATAAAATCGGACAGTTTAATTTATTCGTTCGTTGATTTTATAATGTGAATGAATATCATAAAATGAACATTTCATATGAAAATTCAGCTTGGCTATAAATGTTTGGAACATGTAGTGATCGGATAATTTGAGAAGACATAGACGCTACACATGAAACACTCAGGTTTGATTTTACGAAGAATTCGCTGCAGGTAAATTATATTGAAATTTGAAAGTGTGGGCGTGATCGTGGGCGTAATATTTGATGTGTTATTCTCTCCAAATTCTGGTATGACAGAAGAAAGCTAAATTGAGAAATAATAGACGAAACACCCCCTAAGTTGTGGAACATGATCACGTTCCAAACATCTAACGGCACGACAGACGCGTTAAATTTTCCTATATGAATCTGAATCGTGATTCTATTAGAGAAATTGGTGTGGTTATTTCGTTAAACACAATCAAAAAATTATAGGAGAAATGGCAACATATGACGCAAAAATTCAAATAATAACATTAGTTTTGTTCATCTATCCATGTGTCTATTTGAGTGCATGGGCGTTTGTATGTTTCTGTGGCTGTAAGTACGTGAGCTTACATACAACATCAAGTATTGATTTAACACTGACTACATATTTATATTAATATATTTTAGTTTTTTCTCTGTATGAGATTGATATGTACGCGCATCCAGCTGTAAAACGGCATGCATCAAAGATATATATATATATATATATATATATATATATATATATATATATATATATACATAGATATATATATATATATATATACACACACACACACACACACACACACACACACATATATATATATATATATATATATATATGCATTTGTTTATATTTGTATATATATAATAGGTATATGCATGTGTACTATTATGCAGGTGCATAATTTCGCTGCACGAAAGAAGAATATTAAATAATTATAAATCAAAATGTTGTTCATCACGATTTTGACAAAAATCTTACTAATAGGCCATCATCTTTCTAAAGATTTGTACGCAAACTAATATATTTAACTTACTATACTATTTGAGTATCAGATAATATTGCCAGTATTATTTTCACATCAAGCACATACATATATACACATACGCACACACACACACACGCACACACACACACACATCATATATATATATATATATATATATATATATATATATATATATATATACGTGTGTGTGTGTGTGTGTGTGTGTGTGTGATGTGTGTGTGTGTGTGTTTTCTGAAACGAATATTTACGAAAGATTTCGATTTCAAACCTCGGGCGCTGGGGTTCTCTAGAAAACATCAATCATTTAGAGAGGACAGTTTTAATGATTCTAACGCTTTTGTTTGATATATAGTCAAATATGCATATATCCCTATAAAGTTATACAAACGCGTATAATACAGGAATACATTTCCAAGGAGCACTCATGAACAAATATACATGAAAATAATACGACTGAGGTTCAGTTTCCAGTAATCGACATGCGGACACTGAAAACAGCACACTATGATGGCTTGCTATTTTCTACTTAAACCAATGAACATAGATAGCACGTGAAGTTCCAAATATTAGTGCAATATTTATCACAAAAGAAGTTTATATCTTTATATTTACTTGATATATTTAACAAAATTTATTACACGCATACACACGAATATATATATATATATATATATATATATATATATATATATAGTAACGAGAACAAAGATAAGAATGATGTTAAGAAAAAGTCTAAATATGAAAAAACATTATTTAATACTTCAAAGAACATTTTAACAAAACATAGATATAAAAGTACGTTATATTATTACAAAATATGGAGTTCAATAAAGCTATTTTGATAAAGTTATAACGATAATTATACACTATTGGAAAAATAGTCATTGTTCTGATCCTTATATCGCTATTGTTATGGATATATATAAGAAAAACTTAAGTAGGAGAGTCATTTCTACGAGGAAATTTTCGCTTTTTCTACAACGGCAAAATGAAAATTGAAATGTTTTCATTTCTCTGTTGCTGATTTGTTCGTAGAAGTGGCTATCTATTGATTTCTTTTTTACTTTTATATTTGGCTTTGTAATTGAAATGTAATCTTACATCGTGCCCTAAACCTTGATGAATTTTAATATTAATGACAATATTTTGGACAGGATCGGGGTTTGGGATTTGCCTATTTGATCATCCTTTTGTATTTAATATATATATATATATATATATATATATATATATATATATATATATATATATATATAATTTAGATATTATTCGTCCCTAATAATATCTAAATTATATCCGACAATTAACAATCGCTAAGAATTAAACCTAGATTACGTAAGAGTATAGATGACACCAAGACACACACAACATGTACTTAACACGACAACACAGGTCACACACACACACGCACAATCAGTACCGATAACCATACACACACTTCTTCCTCCCTTATAACAAACCATTAACCAGGCTAAAGCACACACGCACACACAGATAAATTAGTTAGGTAGATTTAATTACAATACTGTACATAGCCTTTACACACAAAAAATAGTTACAATAATCACGCTAACACATTTTCTCCGCCCCCGGGCTGTAGTAGCAGAGGGACCCATAACAAAGCACGTACCAGGACAGAACACACACACACACACACACACACGCACACACACACACACGCAGAACACACATACACACACACATTGAAGTAGATTCAATTACAGCACACACAACGAGCAAACACCACCAGATAAATCAAACAGATAAGACAACAGCCATGTAAATGATATCCTTTGACCCGGTCAAAGTCACATCAACTCTTAGATCCTAGGAACTGATTCCATCAGACCAATAAAAACCCCATCTATAATACACACATTAATAATCATTCTCACACACACACACACACACACACACACACACACACACACACAACACACGCGCGCGCGCGCTCTCTCTCATTCTCTCTCTCTCTCTCACACACACACGCTCTCTCTCACACACACAAACCATTGAACCATATAAAAATAACTAGACCACACATAGATACACACTCACACACGCACACACACGCACACGTACATACACGCACACACTTACAGCAGCAGTGGATAAAGCCAGCCATTCATAGATGGAGAGCTAAAAGCACGGACCGTTTGAATTTTTCTCTGCCATTCTGATGATGAGATTACCTCCCGATCTTCCTTTATTTCATTCAACGCATTGGGACAGCCTTCAAGACATAACACCTACAATATATATATATATATATGTATATATATGTATATATTAAAATAAATTTATATATATATATAAATTAAAATAAATTTTCAAAATCCAAAAATGTTGAATGAAAATTTCAACATGAAATCCCTAAGATATATATATATATATATGTATATATATATATAGTTCAAGTATGTGGATGGGGATAAAGAGAACGATGTAAGCGTTGGTAAAACATAAAAGGAATAAGGAAATAGAGAAGAAAATAAAAGTAAAAAGGAAAAGAAAAATGGGAGAAACAGGAAAGAAAAAAGTGTCAGCAAGGTAGACCGAAAGCTAGCAAATGAAGTTGGAAATTCTAGATAAGTATAGTAATAAAGATAAAATATATATCCAAAAATGTTACGGGCTACGCCCGGCTTTTTCGAATTGTTCAACTCTTTTAAAATTTTCCGTTTCAAAGCAATAAATATCCTCACTATATTTAGGATCAAGTAACTTATATTAAAATTTTACCTTAGTAATAAAATGGTAAGAAAGAAAGGAAGGAAATCTATAAGATAAATAACAGATATACCTACGGAGAACAAAAACAAATATTATAAGGAATATTAAAAATTGAATTAATTACTATATTAAATTAGAAATAAATCTCAAATATTAAAATAGCATCAATACTTAAATGTTATTTATAATAAATATTTAAAAAATTTGGACAGATAATTGAAATTGTGTATATATATATATATATATATATATATATATATATATATATATATATATATAAAATTGTTCTTATATTGTATTGTGGATGAGAGGTAAAAGTCAATAACTAATGTAATGTAGAATAATTAACGTTTTAGGAAATAACTTAAATCAAATTAAATATGACCATGTCATCATTATTACTGAGCGAAATATACTTATTTCATTCAGGTCAAGAATAGAAATTTAAAATTATAATTTTTGTCTATATTACTGACATGAGGTTGTATTTACACTATTTACATTAGTGGGACTATTGTCCTTATCTTTGCTGCCATTTGTACGATGTTTCAGTCGTTGAAGACTCTGGCCTTCTTCAGGTGCTGGGAATTTCGAATCGAACCCTTTATTAAAATCTCTGGGGTATATCATCCCCATTTATTGCGTAAATTTCCGATTGGAAGTAATTATCATGAATTATCTCCCTCTAACCATGCAAGTTACTTTTTCACCACTGCTGTAGCCTTGTATTTAACTCACTACTCTAAAAGTCAAATCAGCAACTGATCAACATCTATATCCACAGTGAATGTTTTCTAATGCTAGTTTTTGCTTATATGTGATATTGTTATGGATGTTGTAATTGTTTTGATGTCTGTGTCCCAGATTTTTTCAAATAATATGTACATTTCATATGAATTGTTGTTCTTATTTGGTCAATATTTATATTTGTTTTTTTTTTATTTTGAGCTATCGGTAGTATTGTGGTAACCATTTCAGAGCACACGCACACACGTACACACACACACACACACACACACACACACACATATATATATATATATATATATATATATATATAAATGTATATATATATATATATATATGAATCTATCCAGGAGATATCTCTGACAGCCAGTATAATGAAGGACCCCAAAATGACTGCTTGAAAATCGAAAGAAAACTACTTTGTGTCAGACATTGTTGTACTCAACTGTACCTGGTAATCAAGTATAGGAGACTAAAAGAAAAGTATAACAAACCTACACTAAACATGAACGCTGACCGCTAAACTACGAGAAATTATATTTTTTGAGGAAAAAATAAGGACTCGTTATACTCTGAGTAAGAAATTAAACTTACTTTTATATTCACTTTCTATTACTTGCTGCTTCGTTTTACTGGGTGAGTAAATAAAGTAAAGCTGAATGATTTCTTTTGCTTTACAAAGAAAATGAATATTTAGATTTAAACTTGAAATTTAAAAGCAAACTGCGAAAGAATGATTTGAATTTCAAAAGAATGTTTGAAGAAAATCTTGATTTTCAAAGATATATTGAAGTCAGGCAGCAGAAACTCGAAGAGATTCTACTGCAAACGCAACAAGAGCAGAGAAACTTACTTAAACCTGCAAATAAAGGAAAAAAATAGTGAAAACGAAAATGCTTTCTCACAAAACACAAAGATCCGAGGTTTCATAGGCCAGAGATTGCATAAAATTCAGAATCCATACAATTTAGCATTTAAAAAATCTGGGAACCACAGAGCACACCAAATTTGTGAAATATGTTTTACTGAATTTCAGTGATGCTGTTAAACTTTTAACACATCATTATATCCTAAACATCGCTTTTTTTTAAAGAGTTTGTAATGCATGAATTTACCCAGAAAAACAGTGATGATTACACTACGTTAGCGTTAATCATGAACAAGTTTTGAGACAATTTCAATCTGTCAGAATTTAGTGCAAATAATTTCAAGTAACTGATATATGTTTAGGGGCTCGTTTCAGCTAATTTTTCTGAAATTAGACGTAAAGTGCTAAAACAATTTAAAACATTTCCACGCCCTACTCCCCAACAAATGGAAGAGCACTGTCAAAGATCCGTAAGCGTTTTCCAAGATTCGAAAAATATTGAGAAATCTGGCATAGCTCACAAAAGAAATGTACGCCGAAAGAAAAACAAATATTCTCCCTTTAAATAAAACCAATGAAAAAGAAACAAGATAACTTGCTTCCTAATCCGTGAAACAGTTGTGAATTTTTACATTGGTATATAAACTGTCCTTACCTGTCTAAAAGTATATAAATTGTAGCCGTATCGGACACAAAATCTTACATTTTTGAGCACGTAAAATGTTAATAGGTACGTAGAAAAAAGCAGATGAACATGATATGCAAAATATAAGAAAGTGCGTGCAAATACAATTATTAAATCACAATATCAAAATAGGGTTGGATTCCTGTTCAGATTTACCATTCATCAATCAACATAATTAGAAAATTTTGAGTAAAACCAATCTAGTTAAGAAATAATAAAATGGCTGTTCCGTGACAGGGGAGGAAATCATGTTTAAGGAAACAATGATCGCCAATGTAACATTTCAAGGAAGAGCGTTAAAATTAAAGACATTTGTGTAAAGAACGAAACAAAATTATTTGACACCGAATGGAAGTGAAATTTGAAATTATGAGACACGCCAATTGTTACTTTCGGTCAAAAACTAGAAAAAATGACCACCGACTTAAATAGTTTAATAAAAAACTTAAAAGATACTTTGCCGGAAATATTTTCTTGAGACCTTGGTCGGTGTAATAAGATTACTGCATATTCTGAGTTAAATGCTGACATCTAGGGAGTGTGTAATAAAAAATGAAATGTTCCTTTCGCTTTTTTCCAAAAATAAATGAGGAATTCGTATGATTAGAACGAACTGGTGTCTTGATGAAAATTGTGTACAGTTAGTGAGCTTCACTGGCTATGTGAAAAAGAAGTCAAAAGAGGCCCGGATTTGCACCGATTCTCGACGGAACTTAACGCGACATTCAAAGAATATAATGATTCTTTACTTCCGCCGTTTAAGGAATATGACGGACTTAATCGTTGTAATTAAAAATGAAAAACATATTAAGACTTCTTGCAGTGTTCATACTTATGCGGATGTGTTATAATGCTGCTCACATATGACACGTAAACTCGACCAAAATATATATTAGTAGCAGTTTGGTTTTGTATAATCAGGGTAAGAGCCAAGGAGAGTCTGCTATCGTGCGTTAGTGGAGGGCGTCGCGAAGGATCCATTAAGTGATGTGCTTCGCTTGTAAGATGAGCAGTTTCGATCGTTCTGCTTTTGGAAGCCAGTTACGGATTAACTCAGCATCTTAGCTCACCTGGCGATTGGTTCGGAATCAGTTGTCTCTCAATGACAAGGCCTTTATATAGAGCCTGGCGGATTTGAAAGATTGTGAACGTTGCAACATTGCTTCGAACGTCTTCTGCCATTATTCGCGAGTTCGCCCTCTATGGGACCGGGTCGGCGAGCTGACTGCTTGTATCACGCCACGAGAGCTTGTGCTCATTGATCGTGCATTGCCTGTGATAATGTGTCGCCCCCGTTATTTGGGGTGGAGCGTATGGCATTTCCGTCGCTGCTAGCCACGGCTAGATTGGTGATTTGGAGGACGCGAAAGCAGGAAGTCATGCAAAGTTAGCGTCTTTCAGATCAGGATCTGATCCAATATTTTGAGCATCAGCTCAAAATGAACATTAGAACTGATTGGAAACTTTTGATTTCGACAGTGTTCAGCAAAAGGTAGTTAAATGTGGCAAGCCTGTTTCGCCTGAACTGAGCTAGCCTTGATTTCCACTTTTAGATCTGGTATTTACATCGGGGTGGATTCCTTTGGAATTCTCTCCTGGTTAAGGTAGATCTCTTTTGTGTATCTAGTTACTGTGAATGAATATGTTCCTAACCTTTTCCCGGCTTTCTCTTTTTGTTATGATTCATGTCGAGATTCCCAACCTCCCCAGTTTGTTTCGGCCTCCTTTTATCTCGGCGGGCCCAGCCTTTGATTGTCCCATTCGATTAATTATCATATTCCCCCACTCCCTTAGCGAGTGAGCTTCTTGATTTCGCTCCTTGGCGAAATACAGCAGCCATATTTTTTGTGGGATAGACGAGGCTTACTAACATTACTTTTTTATTTTAGTTTTAAAATACGTTGCATATTAGTTTGTTTTTTGATTAATCCCACTCCCATCATTTCACCTTTTATTAAATGTTTTAAGTATATATTCTATTGGTGACGAGTTCACAACAGAGATGCATAATGAAGACTTTATACATTTATAAATTACTACAAAATTTGTATAATTTTTTTTTGGCTGTTAAAAAAAATTATTTGTGGATTTCGCAATATTTTATCATATTTATACGAGAAATACCTTTAATTGTATTTTACTAAGACAAAAAGACATTTTCAAATCAGTAAGTATAGTGAAACGGTGATCACCTTGATTTCTTGAATAGAAATCTTTAGGAAAAAATAATGAAATCATTTAATTTCTTTAGTGTTTATACGATGAACAACTCAGGATTAACGTACTAAAATTTAGTATAAAAAAATATTAGCATAAGAAAGGAGATCTATTCATTGAAGTATATACTGAATTGGATATAGCTTATAAAATTACCGACACGATTTAGATATTGCTTAATGTATACAAATTCAATTGCCAACGCGTATTATAAATTTGTTTAAAAATAATTTAAAATTTTAAAACCTTATTTAAAATTGTATGGCTAGGTATTTGAAATCTATCACAATGCGATTTGTATAACAAAGAACATTAAATATACTGTTGTTTATTACCTATTTATTATTCCTTGATATTTTGAGATCAGAATCTCATCTTCAGAATGATAGGAGAGCTTGATTTCATGTCCGTCCGGGACATTGCCTTTAAATAAATGGTTAACTTTCGATACTACTGTTGTCGTTAATTGTAGTGAGTGTGTTTGTGTACATGTAAGTTGGTTGGTTCATGTATGTGGGTGTATTTATGTTTTATATAAACGTGGGCGGTAGTAGGATTTAGCATGTTTGCCTCTTTTAAAAAAATGTCAATTCAAAATGAAAACAATTGATGAGTAGTATTTTAAATTCTTCCCTGCATTAAAACTAATACCAGTTCTTCTCCAAGCAGCGACGTAAACGCTAAATTCATAGATTTACAATCCTCATGAAGCTGTTCAATCAGGAATTCTCTTCTAGTAGCTGCGTTTATTCTCTACATTTTACCAAGGAGAATTCAATGTATATTTGTCTTCCGACGTTTTGCCAGGAAACATTCAAAGAATTTAAGTCTATGGTCAGATTCATCTTGCCTCTGTTACTGACGGAATAAAACCTTTCAAATGGCCGGGCTTCAGTAATGCAAAAGAGCTTACCCCGTGAAAGCGTTGCTCCCGATCGATATTAAGTTTCCATTAGAGTTTCTATATTTTTGGTTTAAGGTAATGCCCACGGCGATGAGAAAGTAGACGTGTAGATATCTGGAAGAGACTATTCTGTTTTAATCGATTATTATGAATGCTCAATTGGGAACCGAACAGAATGTGCATGCATATCACTTTCAGGGTTACCTTTTCTGTTCGATTACGTTATTACTCATCCACTAAGTAATTCAGGATTACATTTCATTTTCAACCCTGTGTCTCTTATGTCCTTAGACTTAAGCGAATATATCTCTACGGAAAAAAGTATTGCATTAGTAATGTAATGTAAATTGGTGAATATGTTTTTTTCTAAAGGTTTATGTGTATGTGCGCATATGATATTCTCACTCTCCGATATATATATATATATATATATATATATATATATATATATATATATATATTAGAATTTATAACATTTACAAAATACTACGAAATTATACATTTTGTTCTGACATTGAAAAATCAATGTCT
This sequence comes from Ascarosepion bandense, assembly GCA_037127315.1. Lineage (NCBI taxonomy): Eukaryota > Metazoa > Mollusca > Cephalopoda > Sepiida > Sepiidae > Ascarosepion > Ascarosepion bandense. The sequence continues at coordinate 530,380 of JBBBDQ010000250.1, forward strand.
CATCAGTTATTTAATAATGATGGCTATCAACATCTTTATTAACTACCTGATAAGACATTCTTCATTTAATGTCAAACCAAAATGTACAATTTTGTAGTACATGCTAAAAAATATAATTTATAATAAATATTAATTGCTTTTTCATATTGAGCTTTGTTTTAAATTAATGTTTAGAATGTTGCAATTATTTTCTTTGTTTCTTATTCATTTGTATGTATGTATATATATATATATATATATATATATATATATATATATATATATATATATCAAAGAAAACATTAATTAACTCATTTCATCAGACCACACAATATTCCTTCCATTTGGTAAAAAATTGCCGGAATAAGCATTTTCTTTAACTGAAGAGAAAGATAAAAAAATAAAAAGATAAAAAAATAAAAAGAAGGAAAAAAGGAAAAGAGAGTCAGGACATATGCATAGGCGTCAGATCAACTGGGGTATTCAGACGAGCCGTTAAGATGTTCACTGATAAGCAATTAACGGTTTAATTCTAATTCTATGGATACGTGTGTGTGTAACTCCATAAATTAACTCACCCATATACACTAACTTATATCCTTATACACATATGCGCACATTCCCACATATGCCTACAAATGTGACTTTGTTTATGCTTTTAACATACATACCGACCTACAGTTTTCACGTCTAAAATTGGAAGGAATATTGTGTGTTCGGATTAAATGAGCTAATTAAGTTCATTGAAATGAATTATAATTTAAAACCAATTTAAATTACGTGTTGAGTTTTCCATTATAAATATCATATTGCTCTGGAAAACATTCATTGACCTCTCTCTATATATATAATACTTAATATTTTATATTAATTTGATCTTGTTGTATTATTCTTGCAGTTTACGGACTGGACATCTGTAGGTATAGGCCCAAGGGTAAAATCGCTGACTGACGCAAATTCGGTCGGGTTTCAATCCTGGGTTAAAAAGCAATCGGAGTCTAACCGTACTGATGAACTGTGATACAGCGAAACAGATCTGTCTGCGGATGACTATAGTATTTACGCTCTCACACCCTGATTGAGCACTCTGGAAGTATTGGGCGGCTTTGTAAGCAGTAGGTACTCCGGCATATACGCATCGCTCTAGCTATTAGGCGTGTATAATGATATATGCGCTAAAAAGCCTGCCTTCTACCGAACGCTCGTGGCCCAGAGGTAGAATCGCCGACTGACGCCAATTTGGTCGGGTTTCAATCCTGGGCTAAAAAGCATTCTAACCGTACTATATGTGCTTTGATACAGTGAAACAGATCTGTCTGCACATGACTAGAGTATATATATATATATATATATATATATATATATATATATATACGAAACTGCACCCTTCAAACTTTCGAAACAATAGATATTTGAAAAAAGGAGACTTAGTTTACAAAATAATCAATAAAATGAATAAAAAATATAAGCCAATTTAAAACAACATTAACTATTGTAAAGCTAGCTAATAAGATTGATGACTTATTCAACCAGTACAATTTGCTCATTCATCACAAGTAATTATCAATTTTTAATCATATTTACATATAATACAACACCGCATATCATAACTGAACTAAAGACAATGACATATAAATTTCTTCATGTAGTCATAACCCTTTCTTAATAAAAAATTATAAATATTGATATAAAATGGCGGAGAAAGAAATGACCACCCACCCCCACCAAAAACAAAACTAACTAAACTCTCGGAAAACATTGAAACTACAAAAATAACAGCTGTTAATATATCCCGTCCACTACACAAAAATAACCTGGCCTCTATATCCTGTTAATCGGCAGAATCAAAGCACTCACTAACAGAGTAAGAAGAATAAAATTAATATTAGAAATGGAAAATTCAAGTTTGACCTAGTCCATTTAAAAAAATACATTGGGATAATAAACAAAGTGTAAAAGCTGAAAATCTCGATATGGTACGAAAGAAAATAAAATGCTAGGAAAAGATCAAGAAAAACACTAACACCCATGAACTAGGTAAACATAGAGAATCTTAACACAGGGAGTTTTCTGAATTGATTTAAAAGATATAGCTTGCCCCGTAAAACGTACCAAATCACTAACTCTATTCATATTTCGCTGAAACTATTGATAATAAAACTGTGTATCAGATGTGATATTCAACATGAGCTGATTTTCAAATACTTACACCTGATCGTTCGTATCTCAAGATTCTTTTAACCTCGACAACTACATCATGATTCTTGATACAACTAGCAAAGGTAGAAATATCTTTAGTTTAACCCTAAAATAAGAGATGACACACTATTGCACGCCTATGCGAGATCAATTTCCATGAGATGTTCAGAATAGGTTACGAGTATTCATACTGCTTACATAGTCCTAGAATTGCTGCACCTGAAAACATTGGTAGATGAGCTTGCGTAGCAGTTTCTACACCAATGCCATACAAATGACAGTGAGACAAATCTGAAAAGTACCCTATAAAATGCTATGTCATTGAGAGACACGTCGTTTTGAATCAATCACAAATTTAGTAAAACCTCAAGGTTAGTGAGGTAATCCATCGCTCGGATCCAATACCTAAAAATGAGCAACTCGGTCGCCGACAATTTCAGCTGCCAACAGAATTGTTTCTTCGTGAGCTCGTCTGCTAACACTTCTATTTTAACTCGAAGATTAAATCCTCTGTTAGAAAAACTTGACAGAAAAGCTAGCCTCGAGACGTGTTATTGTTTGAATCCATGGCACGGATGCTGGGCAAAAACTTTTTTACGACATGAGGTTTTTCCCCATCTCATAAAGGGTGCAAACTTGATTGATTGCTTAGAGTCTCTGGGGAGAGTAAGTACAGACAATAAGCCTAAACGTTGCTATATATCCGACCAGTTTTTTTTCGCAGCTGGAACCTAGGAACGAACCACGCTCCAGCAATGCAGATGGTTTCAGTCCGTCTAACTAATGTGCTCCAGAATAGCGATCCCACTCCATGTCAGTCAGTCAGTTAAGTGCCATACGTGATACACGCTTGGGCGATCATGTTTCGAAAGAGACATGACTGACCAGGCAGAAGATTATCCCGCAGGAGGTTGCCATTGCTTTCTGCGGTAAACTGGTTGCCGACAAAGGCTATAGTACCCAGTCTGTCCTGTTATTTAACCTATACCTGGAAGGAATAGACGGATTAATACCTTTCCCAAGGGTATTTGCGCGTAAGTGAATACAATGGATTCCACTGGAATTCGAACTCGGCTCCCCGGTTTCTCGTTCCGAGCGCACTCCATGTACGTAACTGAAAACCAGAAAACTTGCTGCGGTTAAACATAGTTATTGTAAACATTTTTTCTTTTTTTTTCAATTGGAGTAGATAGACTAAACTATCGCCCGGTTCACACTCCACCCTCGTCTGTTGAACAGGTGAAGAGGCTCATCCGTTGTTCCCTGTTTAGGATGTGGTTTCCGGCTTTCTCTCTTTCAACCTTTTCACTCTTTTCTTTATTCTTTTTTTTTTTCAATTGGAGTGGATAGACTAAATTATCGCCCGGTTCACACTCCATTCTCGTCAATTGAACAGGTGAAGAGGCTCATCCCTTGTTCCCTGTTTAGGGTGTGGTTTCCGGCTTTCTCTTTCCCAATCTTTTCACTCTTACGTATCCCCCTGCACATCAGTGGCGTTACCGCCTTGCTCGTGGTGATATGTTTTAAAAAAAAAATTCGTACACTTCTAGCGCCTTTTGTAACATCTTGATGTAGTGATGAACTAAACGAGAGGGCACAAAAGTTATACCGCTGATTTCATAGCTATCAGGATGTAACTAGCATGATATGACTTATAACTAATTTTATCTAGGGTAAAACAAATAAAAATGTATCCTTGATAATCGTTAAAATTATAGCCGAAAGCGAATGGATAAATAAAACATTCGGTCATTTTTATATATAATTTTTGTATTGAAAATAAATAAATAAATTATATCTCATATAAAATTATATAACCGACTTAAACACAATTTGCATGTATATATATATATATATATATATATATATATATATATATATATATATATATATGTAAAGTCATCCGCAGACAGATCTGTTTCGCTGTATCACAGCTCATCATTTCATTACGGTTAGACATCCAACTTAGGTTAGACAGTTTCGATAAAAGATTCAGATAACTATAAGAAATCATATAGAATGTATTGAGTGTAAGCGAGAAGAAAGACAAAACATCAACTGTAGGAAGATATAATATAGGGCTGTCAAGAGATGGTAACGGTCTTGATAGAAAATATGTCCAGGAATTCTAAGAAAGATAATGTGAATAGTGCACTGGAAGATTTGACAATCACAAGATATATTAAAATCAAGAGAGACAGATGAAAGAATCTAAGGAATTGAGAGTTATAACAACAAGATCAAACTTTGTAAAAGCGGAAAATGACAGGAAACTATAGACACACGTCATTTTTTTTATAATCATTTCACCCCGAGCAAGGCGAAAACGCCACTGATGTGCAGAGGGTTACATAAATGTAAAAAGATTAATTAGAAAAGAGTGAGGAGCACAAACTTGTTAGAAAGGAACAATAGAAAGCTGAGAAAGCAGGTGCGATGACAGCCACATAGGTGGAGAGAAAGGGAAGGTTATACAGGGGAGGGGAGAGAGCTAGAGGCCAGTGGTTAGTAGATGAGTATTGACTTTACATTTAAATTTCTGGAGGTTGCAGCCGTCAGGAAAGCAAGAATACGGGAGTGAGTTCCACAGGCGGGAAGTGCGAGAGAGGAAGATGCAGGAGTAGAATTGTCGTCTGCATTTGGCTAACCTGACTGTGAATGGGTGGGACCCAGTTGACAGTCTAGCTGCACGGGTAAACACCTGTTGAGGAGGCATCAGTGACTTGAGCTCATCCGAGCAGAAGCCATGAAAGTATTTATAGAAGAGACAGAGGGAGGCCACATTTCGACGATGGGGAAGTGGCTGCAGTCGAGTCGCCAGATCAGTACCTATCACATTCATGATGTTAATCTTGAAGAAGATAACGAAAGTAAAGTACCTAATAGAATGTAGAACTGAATTCAGATCTAGTAAGCAATTTCGAAGATTACATGGTGCAAGAAACATCCTAAATATATAAAAACATATTTTTATAGGTAACATCTGCAGCTGGTTCTTATATGCCAATTTGAGTGATGCTCTTAGCAAATTTTAAGCACAACAGGTGCGTCTACTTAAAAACAACGGTTATTTTACTCCAAATTTTCGTTCCAAAATTATTATCGTTATTATTATTATTTTAATATTATATTACTTTTCATCATATTTTGATTTCTGCTTTGGTCTCACTACCAACCAAGTCTCCGGGGAGACCTAAGGCAGGTCGTGGCGTGTTGTTATGACTCCATTTCATGTTTTTCTATCTTCCCTATCATCCCTAGCATTACATAGATAAAGTTTTCCTTAGTGTGTGTGCTGTACTTAATAAGACAATTTTTTGTATATCTCTTAAGCTGGGGTTTCCAGGGATTCTTTCAATGTGTTGTTTTGTTCCATTTTTTATCATTCCAAGTGCACCTACTATCACTAGCACAACTCTTGTTTTATTATTATTATTATTATTATTATTATTATTATTATTATTAATAATAATAATAATAATAATAATAATAATAATTCTTTGATTCCCGGTGAATATACTTGTTTTATTCTGGGTACCAACCAGAGACCTAAGTTCAGAAATAGCATCACAAAATTACTGGACACATTAAGAACACCATGTTCGAAAAAAAACAACCTCAGATCATACATATTTGGCCTTTCGTATGAGTCCACTTATGAGTAAAATTTTTGTATTTTTTTAAAACAAGGCCTGCCAGTAATTCATTCAATGATTCTAACTGCACTTTTTCTATCAATCCTAACGATCCGACTAAAATGTGAATTATTAACGTCCTAACCTGCTAAATTTTTTAAACTTTCAATTCAAGATACTTCTATTTTGATAGGTTTTGAAGATAGATTAGACTCAAGAAAGCGCATTCTGTTTTTGTCGTCACTGATCACGTTGTGTTTATTTTAAGTTCCACAAATTGGTAGTCGTTCTATCTCTGAACGGGTTTGGGTGATGTTGTTAACAGTTTCTTGCACTCCTCCCCACCGTTACCTATTTTGAAGAGATTTTTGTGTCTCTCGTATGACTGTGCGTCTTGTATTCGTTAATATATGTGATGCATAATGAATCTCTGAAGACGCTTGTTAAAGTGAAACATGTTGCATTAAAGAAATATTTCCTAATTGTTCTTTACTTATTCTAATCATATTGACGTATTCCAGTCCTTATATATACATATATAGAAGTATGTGTGTGTATACACACTCACACAAACATACACAGACAAGATTATTATTATTATTTTATTTATATATATATAAATAACGTAGAATACTAGGTATATTAATCAGGTAAATTCCGATAGAGAGGAAGTCAAAAGAACTCAATGTTAATTCATTTATTTAATTTAACAGAGTAATATAAATTAGAAAAAAAATTTAGATATTCTACAATTACATGGGTAATATGTATTTCGCCGCTGATGAACTGTGACTTTTCAGACACAAATGATAGAACAGCTAATCTTTAAAATATTCCTGAAAAATCATTATGCATAGACGCTCATGTGTCCATATTGAGAGTAGACATTGCCACCTGGAAATAAACTTCTCGAATCTTTTGAAACTGACATGTTCGAGCTAATTAAAAAAACAAAATTGAAAAACAATCTAACCAATTCCAGTTTCTTCTCAAGAAGGACCTTGAAATCATGAGAAACTCTAATAAAATGTGGATTAAATCTGATAAGTTGAATAATATATATAAAATAGAACCCTCTGAGTATTATAAAGCCATCCTCAAAAAATTTCTAGTACATATAAAAACGATAATAATTATTACATGATGTCTACAAATTAAAAAAAAAACTGTTGCCAATAAACTAGATAGTACAGATAGAATGCGAAAGACCGAAAATAAAAACGGATATTTACTCTTTAAAGACCACAAAACTAACATTGAAAATCACCTACAAATTAGACTAATCGCTCCAAAACTGAATTAAGTTTAATTTCTAGCAATATAATTAAGAATATTATACTATCCATAAAAGAGAGTCTCCATACAAATTTATGAAAAGATTCGTCTGATACCTTTCATGTTTCCAGAGTATTTCTGATAAGAAAAAACGTATTTTTTACAATTTGATATGGTAGATTTTTACCCTTCTATTTCGAATGAGTTATTAAATAATATTTCATATTTTTATTATTTTATATTTTTATTATCACTTTGAGCATTTTTATTATTATTATTAATATTATTTTATTTTTATTAATATTATTTAAAATCCTTTTTATTTTTCATTATCATTATTATTATTTTATTATTATCATTATTATTATTAGTGTCTAATTTTTGATGCATTTATATATTTATTATTATTATCATTTCTATTATTTTTATTATTATTATTGTTTTAATTATTTTTAAGATTATATTTTAATATTTTATTTATCGTTTCTTATTAATTATTTTAACTATATTTATATAAAATATTAGTACTAGCAGTTATAGATTAATTTGTATTAGAAATAAGATTTATAATATATTTTTACAGTAAATATATCCCATTTTAGGTACAACGAATTTTAATGATATATTTCTATATAATGCTTTTCTAAAAAGGCAGATAATTGTAACAGACTTAGGTGTAGATCTAAGACGTTTCTTTTAATTCCTTTCTATCTATACAGTTCGTTTTTATTCTCTTTCTTTGCTTTTTCGTTTCTCTTTTTTACGTTTATAATTTTTCTAGTATTTTTAGTTTTTTCTAGTTTTTTATATTAATTATAATTTTTGGTTTCTTTTATAACTTTTAATTGTTTTAACTGTAATTATAAATTAATACTAATAGTGGTTATATTTTAATTTGTATTAATAATTATGTTTTACAATTTATTTTTTTTACCAAAAATACATTCTATTATATCTAAAACTAAATTTAAATTTTAAATTTCTAAGTAATGTTTTTCTAAGAAACATATGGGTTGCAATAGACGCTGTGTCGATATATGACGTTAGCTTTCATTTCTTTGTGTACTGTTAGTTCTTTTTCTATTTCTTTCCTTTTTTTCTATTTTTTTCAATTCATCAGTTGTGCATAGTTTTCCTTTTTCTCTCTTTGTTTTTTTTTTGTTTCTTTTCTTTTTCAATGAGCGATGAATTGTTTTTTGTAAATTACCGTTACAACTCTCTACTCTCAATACAGACATGTGACCGTCTGTGTGTAATGATTTTTCGGGAATATTTTGAAGATTAACTGTTGTAATCACATGGGTCTGGAGAGCCGCAAGGTCACTGGAGATGAATGTTTGACTTTTTCAGTATGTCTTAATTAGCTGGTATGTTGAATACTGCATGTTTTTTTTTAAATTTTCGTCGTTTTAATCGTTGTCCTTAATTTTTGTTTAAATTTGTAAATTTTGGCCTTAATTTTCTTTTGAATTTGAAGTTATTTAATTACTGGCAGAGGTAATATTTTGCTATTGTAAATGATTTTGGCGGTTAAATTTCGTTTTAAATGGTGTAAGGTTGTTTTTAGCAATATTGCTGTTTAAAAGAATTTCTAAGAATTTCTAAGGGTATATCACCGGTCATTCTCTCCCCTCTACCCTAGGTGTTGAGGCATGCGCTGTAGACCCCCCCCCCTCTCTCTCTCTCTCTCTTCTGATTTCAACTAGCCAAGATGGAGGAAGAGACACGCCGAATATATCTGTGAAAATTTAAAAACGGTATTCTACCAGGTGGATGTTTGATTGACTTTTCAGTATGTCTTAACTATCTGCTATGTTGAATACTGCATGATTTTTTTAAAAATTTTCGTCGTTTTAATTGTTGTCCTTACTTTTTGTTTGAATTTGTAATTTTTAGCCTGAATTTTCTTTTGAATTTGAAGTTTTTAATTACTGGCAGAGGTACTATTTTGCTATTGTAAATGATTTTGGCGTTTAAATTTCGTTTCGACTTTAACTAAGTTAAAACTAATCTTTTTTTTTTAATTTGAGCAGATATTAACCACTATGACCCTGTTTTACACTGCACCTCCTTCTTTTGAACAGGAGTAGAGGTGATTGCCTTTTTTCTTTTTTTAGGAAGGGGTTTCCGATTCACTTTCCTTCTACTTCGGGTTTAGCGTTAGTTCGGCTGGAAGCTCTTTGCATTTATTGAGCATGGTGGAAACGCCTATTCATTCTGAGGGAACCGGGTTGGCAGTTTCCAGGTTGCTGCTTCCGACTGGTGATTAGGAGCCCAAACTTTTTAATCAGCGTAGAATATTTCCTCCAAACGAACTCACCTGATATTTAGTCATATGTGAGACTAACCTTGACCCTTATATCCCCTCCTCTGAGTTTTTCGTTCCTGGTTATCGTTCCCTCTCCAGGAAGGACTCCAATGTCCATATACATGGGCTTGGTGTGTATGTCAGCGAACACCTTCCTCTATCCAGGGTAACATATCTCGAATCCCCGGATCACGCTTTCTTGTGCTTCCATCTCTCACTTCTAAGGTCGATTAGCTATCTCTTCTTGCTTTACCGCTCCCACTCCAACTCTAACTGTTCGTTCACTCTTTTCTTTTCTAATTTTTTTTCAATTGGAATAAATAGTCTAAACTATCACCTGCTTCATACACCACCTAACGTCTATTGAACAGGTGAAGAGCCTCATCCCTTGTTCCCTGCTTAGGATGTGGTTTCTGGCTTTCTCTTTTCCAATCTTTTCACTCTTTTTCAATTGGAGTAGATAGATTAAACTATCACCCGGTTCACAATCCACACACGTTTATTGAACAGGTGAAGAGGCTCATCCCTTGTTCCCTGTTTAGGATGTGGTTCCCGGCTCTCTCTCTCTTCCAATCTTTTCACACATTTATTTTTTATTTTTTTCGATTGGAGTAGATAGATTAACTATCGCCCGGTTCACACTCCACCCACGTCTATTGAACAGGTGAATGGCTCATACCTTGTTCCCTGTTTAGGATGTGGTTTCCGGCTCTCTCTTATCCAATCATTTCACTCTTTTCTTTTATTTATTTTTTTTTTCAATTGGAGTAGATAGACTAACTATCGTCCGGTTCACACTCCACCTACGTCTATTGAACAGGTGAATGGCTCATACCTTGTTCCCTGTTTAGGATGTGGTTTCCGGCTCTCTCTTATCCAATCATTTCACTCTTTTCTTTTATTTATTTATTTTTCAATTAGAGTAGATAGACTAACTATCGTCCGGTTCACACTCCACCTACGTCTATTGAACAGGTGAATGGCTCATACCTTGTTCCCTGTTTAGGATGTGGTTTCCGGCTCTCTCTTATCCAATCTTTTCACTCTTTTCTTTTATTTATTTATTTTTTTCAATTGGAGTAGATAGACGAACTATCGCCCGGTTCACTCTCCACCCACGTCTATTGAAAAGGGGAAGAGGCTCATCCCTTGCTCCCGTTTAGGATGTGATTACCGGCTCTCTCTTATCCAAACTTTTCACTCTTTTCTTTTATTTATTTATTTTTTTCAGTTGGAGTAGATTGACTAACTATCGCCCGGTTTACACTCCACCCACGACTATTAAACAGGTGAAGAAGCGCATCCCTTGTTCCCTGTTTTGCATGTGGTTTCCGGCATTCTCTTTTCCAATCTTTTCACTCTTACGTAGCCCCCTGCATATCTGTGGCGTTATCACCTTGCTCGGGGTCATATGATTAATATATATATATATATATATATATATATATATATATATATATATATATATATATAATTGTTGATGAAGTTGCAATGATTTACACCTTTTCGGTTTCTTCAAACGATTTGACACACACAGGCGCGCACACACACCCGCACACATATATATGTGTTACAATTATTTCTAAATTCATAATATCACTACACAAAAATTTTCGCGTTTCGAAGCTACCTTTTTTAGGTGCTTCTCATCGGGTGATGAAGTTGGAATGAACATTATCTGGTGAAAATCGGTTTATTTGTGGTGAATATGTTCCACAACTTTGTTACAATATATATATATATATATATATATATATATATATATATATAAGAAAAATTAAGGAAGACACGTTATTTCATGGTAAATCGGAAGCATGGAACTATTTCAGGCAAACCATCATGAGCTTCTGTCTTTATTGTTCAAATGATTTTACACGAATACATATATATATATATATATATATATATATATATATATATATATATCACCTGAAATATTTTGCCATGTTTAAACCGCAGGGTTACACTAGCAATGTAGTGGAAAACCATGGATTCAACACAATAAAATCTGAAGGTAAAACAGTTGGGCTTATCGGATAAAAGTACATTCCTATAACTGCCGATACATACATAGATAATCCATACATTGATATATTAAATATAAAAAAAAATCGTTGATAATATGCTAAAAAAATTGCCGAAAGCGCTCCGAAATACAGAAATGATAAATGGATACAAACACAAGAAAGATAGAAAGTGAACATTATCACCTTACTTTTCCTGCCGTACATAATACTGTATTATGTATATATATATATATATATATATATATATATACATATATATATATATATATATATATATATATATATAGGAAATATCTTCCAAAACTGAAAATTTAATATAATTTCTATAGAAGTTCAATCAAATTAAGTTATAGCTGTGCTAGTAATTCAGAAAATTACATTAAATAAAACAAAGCTCAAGAAGCACATATAATAACATGCAACATAACATCCCTCATAAAGAATGTGGTTGCTAGGACAAAAAAAGTTGGCCACTTGTAAAACAGAGGAGGTTATTTACAAAGCATATGTAATTGGTACAGTTTTCAGTAAAGATAAATATATTTGGGGCCGTCAAACAATTTAAGAAACTGGAATAATCTGAAATCTACTTTTAAACTGGAAAACTTTCTCAGTTGTATCAAACTGGCTAGGAACGTGTGGAAATTAAAACAGATTAATGAAAATAGAAAATTAAGTTTAGTAAAAAAATGTCAAACCTTACTACGATGGTGATGACTGCAGATTGTGCCAGGAGGATAGTTTAGTGATTATATTGTTCTAGAACAAAAATTGACTAAATGAAAGATCAGAATAAAGTCCAGACGTAATCTAACTTATAGATACTTTTTAGGGTCATATAAAGATAGATGAATTTTTTAAAGTTAATTAAGTAATTCTTTGCTAATTTTTAAAATGTTCTCTTTTCTAAAAATTCCAGCCCTTCTTTGGTAAAGATCTTTGATGTACGTTTGAATATGTTCAGAAAAACTTTTATTACAAATCGCCTGAATATACCAAAGGTTTGAACCCTAGGTTACAATAATAATGCATTCTCAAATTAAACACACACACACACACACACACACACACACACACACACACACACACACACACACACACATATATATATATATATATATATATATATACATATATATATATATATATATTGCGTTTCCAATTATTGCCTAGATAATAGAATTTTGGGTTAAAACAACTCGTAGGAATTTACTGACAATTTCACAGTATAATTGCGTTAGGTTTATGAGAAGTCTGTATATAAAAAAATCTCTGTATCTATGCATAACAGAAAATAAACGGTGGCGATTTGCATTATTAACCCTATATTGAAGTGTTCAAGTCTATAAATGACTGTTATTGTAATCGAGCCATTATTGATTGCAAATGTGATGTGTCTATTCTGAGAAAGACATTCTGGCATATGAGCTCTCTTAATGCAAATCTATATAATAAATATCCCTAAAAACTGAAATACGTCACCATGCTCTGAAAAGATTCTTTGTAGCGCCTGTGAAGGTACGTAAGAGGGCTGATAAGAATCACTCGAGGGTTGTTTCTCGACGGTCTTTTTCATTAATGAAACCTGAAAGTGTATATAATTCAGGCCTTACCAGTAGAGCAAATTTCAGGAAAATTGGAGAAGCGACTACCTTCAGAAATACTTTCTATCTGCTACTGAAAAATGTCGGAAAATTTACCAGTGAAAAAACCTCGACTGAAAAAAGTAAACATAGAAGTGCATTTTAAATGGATAAACGAATATGAAAGTTTATTTCTCGAAAGTATGGGTCATGGATGAGGTCATTGTTAAAGCTTGACTCGCCAACAAGGAGGTGGCATTGTGATCTGAGCTTATATAATTGAAGTTATCATGATTGGTACTTTCCTGAAAGTGCATCGGAAATCTAAGCTAAAAAAGCAAAGAATCACCTTCAGAGAACCTTCCTATTTAAGCAAGAAAATGCGCCTTCGCATTTCGTGCAAAAAAAAAATAAAATAAAATAAAGATATATAGTGTACCTGCAGAAATGATGTGTTAGTGAATTTCGAAAATGAACTTGCCGGTCAATTCTCCAGACGTAAATATAAGGCATTCTCATGCGATATGTGTGTAAGAATTTAGAATCAAGGATGGCTTATGGTAAGAAATAATCAACGTATAATGTGAAATTAAACCAGAGGAAATCCAGGAATTGACATGCTGGATAGGCCAGAGCTTTTCACAAGTAATTTGTCAAAAAAATGTTTCATATTAAACAAAACAATTATCTTTTTTAATCCAGTTTAAATTTTTATTTCGACTTAGTTCCATCTAAGCGTATTATACATAAAAATCTGAAAATAACCCAATTAACATGTTTGTTTGCTTTTGACAAGAGTTTTTTTTATTACACGACATTAATAATTTGACACTAATAATTTAAGAAATTAAGAAAATGGCATGACTTTTGTTCCTTTTTGTATAACATTACAATTTTTAGAGTAGGGGTTTATAAATACTGTCACTATTTTCTTATGAAATCGTTCATTTTTCAACCCATAATTTTTGTATGCAAAAGTGTCAACTCGTTAAGAATTTGATGAACAGTGAATAGAGAGTATCTTAGAAGTAGTACAAACTAATGGGTTGGCAGTCCACCGTTTGTAGTGACTGTCTGACAAGGTGCTAATAATATAGATCCGACAAGCAACGGCTGTAATGTTGCAGGAAGCTGTAGCTGTTTACATTATAATCTTTTATATATATATATATATATATATATATATATATATATATATATATATATATATATATATATATATCACAAAATGAAACACCTCTTGCAGGAGAACCATAGTATGTCACATCAAATAAATGAGAGATATATTTTTAATTTGCAGAAGTCTATGTTTAGTATAAAATCGTGCCGATTTAAATAAACCAGTCCCTTAAAATGTTTAAATGACTATATACCAGATTAATCACAGCTAGTTGTCTTAACCAAGAGTGTGAAAATAACAATTTCACTAAATACACTCTGGCTACCGTGCATAGTGCACAGAAAAATACACTCATGATTTTACAGAAATACGATTAAATATATATCAGGATCTTGAAACATTATCGCTACTTTCCAACAAATGGCTTTACTAGAACTACGTGTGTATAATTTCAGATATAGATTTCTTGCTGAAAAATACAGAGGCTATAATTTGTCGAGAAAAACATAAGAGAACGATTTAAAGACTTCAAAAGTGATGATTTTGATGTTGAAGATAAAAAACACTCCGTAAAGAATGTAAAAGTTGAAGACGAAGGATTGGAAGCATTAATTCATGAAAAACCAAGTCAGATGCAAACTGAACTTGTAAAATTATTAGAAGTTGATTACACCAAATTTTCCAAACCTTTTAAAGCATTAAGTGTCTTGTGTGAACAGCTGTTCAGTGGCAGAAAAAGAGAGTTCTGTTACATTATATCGTGACCGCGTTTGAGAAGTGAATACACTACGGTAACACTTTGCGTAGAAGATCCTGGAGTTAGCCCGGGCATAACATCGGCAGCAAAGAAAATATCCATAGTTCAAAGCTTCTCTACATTTCATGAAATCAGCTGAACGAATTTTATTATGAGCCGATCAAACCGAAAGAAACACATCATAAATAAGATTATATTTGATCCGTTTGAGACGAGCACGGAAGAAAAATGGCCGCAACACGAGCAGAGACGAGAAAATATTTTAAACATGGCAACGGAAGGTCACATGAAGCAGAACAGATTAAAATATACTTGTAAACGCTTACATTCAAAGTCCTACCCGAACCAACATATTCACGAAATATTGTCTCTTTCAATTGTCACTTGTTCCGGTCGATGTCACAAGTCCTGACTAAACAGTAATATCATTATTATGACGATGGGGCGATTCATTGTTAGTCTCAAAAATGTCATTTCACTGACGTGTAATTCAAATGCTGTCAGAAAGATGGGAATGGTAACTGCTAGCGATGGAGAATATTTTCAGTTTTATGTCTCTTAAAAAATTTTAATAAAATATTAAATAACATAATATGTTACTTTTCATGAAAAGTAAGCGAGAACTTATTCAAGGTCCTAACTCATGGTCAAAATCATAGGATCAGATACAATAGCATTAAATTATAAAATACTATTACTTTACTTAAAATATATTTGCGAAATATTTACATTTAATTAGGAAATATAGTTTATAAACAAAAAGTGAAAATTTTAATCTTTTAATAGATTAACTGAATCAAACAATGTAAAATTATTTAGGTTAGACAAACGGATAAGACCATATGTGAAAAATTGCTGGACATAATTTTAGAACTAAGTCAGTGTTCTCATGTCTTCAAGTATGAAGACTTGCTCTTAGATGATTTCCGGCATTTACATTTCAGATTATAAATTGGCTTCTGTTAAAAGCTTACCAAAGTTCGAACGGGGCAGAATTATTGAACTTCAAAATTGTGGTCTTTCGCAACAATCCATCCCAAATAAAATTTGCCATAGCAGGACTGCGATTGATAAATTCATTAAAAATCCGGTTTTTTATGCTTCTGAAAAATCAAGCAGTCACCCCGATAAAATCTCACCATCTCTAGACTGATGCATTGGGCGAGAATTTAAAAGAGATTCAAGGCTAATATCAAATCTGATAGAGCGAATACAGATACTGAATGCTGCTCTCGAAATATTCGATGACATTTCAATAACGTGAAACGGCTGTAGCGGCCTCCGCTTCATCCTCGCTATAAAACTTCTCGTTTATAATTTGCTTCCGATTATAAAACTTGGGATGCGGAAAAATGGAAAAAAGTGTTGGTTTTAGACGAGAAACTATTCAATCTTGATGACCTAGACGGTTTTCATTGTTATTCGCACACAAATGATGCCCCAAAATGTTTTTTCTCAGCAGGACACTCATATAAACCCAGGAGCGAATGTCTCGGGTCGGAAAGCAAAGGATGTTTATAAAAATGGATTGCAATTTGAAAATGTGGGTGCTCTTTGTTCTGCAGTTTATGCATCCTGGACGTGCACCCCAATTACACTCATTCAGAAGTTAATAAGTCTGCCAAAGCGAATTTTTAAAGTAATTTGCTATATCGGAGGATAAACTGAATATTAAATTGTCCTTGTGACATTTTGTTCTGCATTTTCTATTTTTATTTACATAGTCTTATCTTTATGACCAATCAAAAAATACTTTTCTATGTTTGTTTGTATTACTGAAGTAAATTTCAAGATTTTCACTTGTGTGTTGATAAAATACATTTTCTAATTAAATATAAATGCTCCACAAATATATATTTTAAATAATTTGTATCTGGGCATAACATTTTGTATATATATATATATATATATATATATATATATATATATATATAAACAATCCGCAGACAGGCCTGTCTGACAGCTATTCAGTACGCCAACATTAATCTTTTCATCTTAAGCGTGACTGATTTAACAGTGGACAGATATTCACCCACCAAGCCATTGGCGCAACGTCAAAAAAAAAAAAAAGATTTCATAGCATGTAATATAGTTTACGAAATGTAAACAACGCCCGCAGCGAGAATGTTTTATCTGACAACCACTTAGAAAGGGCTTGCGACAACGTAACAAGATAAATTAGGGTAAAGCCGTAAATAACTGCTGTTTATAAAATTTTGATCTCTCTACAGGGCTCAATCAAAAGCAAACGCAAAATAAACCATGCATTTCGCTTTAACGCGGCTATTCAATGTTGCTATATCCCAGCTATTCAGTGTGGTTAAATTAACCGTTTTGACTCAAGCCAAGAATGAAACTAGACTGAATTGATAGTTTTCGGATACAAGGCTATTAGTGTAACATCAAAAAGTATGATTTCATAGCTTGTAATGAATTTTACGAAACCTAAACAACGCCAGTATCTTCTTATTGCTTAAAATGAGCGTATTACACCCTAAGCAGTAAAAAAAGCGGATATATATATATGTCATCATCTCATCACATGCACGAAATTACCATCCGGTGTACGCAGGAGATTAAAGTGAAAGAAAAATCCGGTACAGAGTCTCTTAAATAAAAGTTATGATAAATTAACTCAATTTAAGATAGAAGATGGCAACTAACGCTGCATTTCAATTTTCAAAGAGTGTACTTATCAAGGAAACAATTAACCGAAAAAAATGTTGCATAGGCGCGAAGTGCGATAAAAGAAAATCGAGTAGAATTGACAGTTAACTATTTAAACGTTAAAAGGGTGGGACGCCTATGTAGTTGGACGGATAAATTTGTGTGGCCAGGACACGAGGGAAAAAAACTCGTCAGAGAATTTTCTTGAAAATATTTGTAGAAAAAACAGAGGAGAGTCACGTCGCATGGGTGAAAGATAACTGAATTCGAGATACCCTGTCATGTTCCATTACATTGCAGATCCATTTTTGGATTTTGTTCGGAACATCCAAATGAATAGTAGTATCTCCAGATTAATTTTGGAAAAAGTATTCAATACAAGGGCAAATGGTAGATTTATAAATGTGCAAAATTCATTCCGACGAGAAAAGCTTTTCACCCGACATAGTGATCCAAACTTTCTAGCAGTTTATGCAGATATAGATTCGATGCAATCCTCCCGCTCAGTCAGTTAAGTGGCATACGTGCTACACGCTTTGGGCGATTATGTCTCGAAAGAAACATTACTGACTGGACAGAAGATTATCCTGCATTAAGTAGCCATTACATTATGTGATACATTTGTTGCCAGCCAACAACATAGAACCCAATCTGTCCTATTATTTAACCCATAACTAGAGGGAAGAGGCTGTTTAATACCTTTCGCAAGGGTATTTTTGCCTTAGTGAATGCAAAGAATTAAACTGTATTTCGAACTCAGCTTCTCGAATTGTCGTTCTGAGTCGATATCCACTGCACCACAACGCAAATCATTAAATCAGTCAGCTAAGTGTCATACATGATACACACATGGTCAATCATGTCTCGAAAGAGTCATGATTGACTGGGCAGAAGATTATCTCGCAAAAGGTTGCCATTACATTTTGCGGTTGACTAGTTGCCAGTCAAGGCTATAGAACCCAATCTGTCATGTTATTTAACTTATAACTAGAGGGAACAGACGGATTAATACGTTTCCCAAGGGTATTTGTGCTTAAGTAAATGCAAGGAAATCAACTGGTATTCGAACGCAGCTCGCCGACTTCTCGATACATCCTACTTAAAGTTGCAAAGAAATGTTTGTGTGTTTGTGTGTGTAATTATACGACGTTTTCCACTATTAAGCTGGAATATATATTGACAAAGAATATTAGCATTTCTGATTTATTTCTATTTATAGTTGCTTATGAAACTCATGTGGAATTTAACGTCCAATACTAATTTTTAAATTTGCAGAATTTGGAGGAGATGATTATTCAAAACCCACAGCAGTTCTTGTTCACGGATCTATATACTAATCAGGTTCGACGTTGGTTGATTGTACTGATACTGATGTTTCAACACACCCAACCATCCGTGCGCATGTTTCAGCCGGAGATTATCTTATCCTCCGTATGTTTATCTTATCCTCCAGATGTTTGTGATCTCCCCCCCTATATGATATATATGTTTAAATAGTAAGAATATACATCTTGAAGATGTTTAATATTTCCTACAATATCTAAACCGATGCGTTTTAATTAATTATGTACACACTAAAACTAAACTATATTAACTGTTACTTTGTTGGGTATAAGTACTTTCACAATTAAATCTATTATCAAGTACTTCTGTATTTAAAATGTGACTTCAATTTATCTATTATCAATAAAGTATTTGTTTTCATATCAACAAAACACTTTAAACCAATAGGTTAGTTTGTTTTATTGTTTTCATTTAATTTATTATTCAATATTTTGCTTAAAATCATAATGCATCAGCTACATTCAAATTCGTTTCCTATTTAAATTTTTGACATATCTAGGAAGATTTTGCTATATTTTGCTCCAATTTTTATCTCTTCACATAAAATTCTTTTACAATATGATAACCTCTGACACAACTATAATCATCTATTAGACTTTATTTAATATAATTTTGTTATTTTAAATGTCCTTATCAATGTGCATATGGCCTAGTAAATTAGCCACATTTCTCTTCCTGAAAATTTTGTATTGGACACCGAAAACTTATAATTTTGTGTTGCTGTATGCTACTGTAATTTATATATATATATATATATATATATATATTGTACTTAACATCTAAAAACAATAAATCAACATAATATGTATTTCTTTATTGCCGACTATTTTTTAGTTAGTGACATTTGTTTACTTAGATTTGCGACAAAAAATGACATAAATCGTTTTTCATCTGGAATACCTTACTCAGATTGAAAAATTAAGAATTTAATATGATTCGCAAATTTTAACAAGTGGTCTGGACTTCAAATTTTTTTTCAATAACATGTTTGTCGATTAAGGAAAATGTTATAAAATGTAGTCAACGATTTACTTGTTCCCAATTTTTCATTGTATAGACTTTTTATTAAATGTCTATCATTCGAATATAATTACACGGTGTATGGGTTTACCATATATGTAATTTGTAACAGAGTTCATTTCATCTAACAACGTAGAAGGACGCAACCTTATGAGCACATCACACTGAAACACCGTTTATCGAAGTTAAGCAATCTTGAGCCGGATCAAATCCTAGATTGGTGACAATTTGTGAGTATATAGCAGTTGCGCTAAGCTTGGATGTGCGGATGGTTTAATAGATAATTCTTATTAGCAGAGCCGAGTTTCAAGACCAATTGTCTTCGTCATAATCACTTACTTGCTTATTATCTTAGGGAAAGTAATAGTTCACATGTTTGCCTGACACCTGTGGGTCAATTAGTAAGTATTTTATCACTAAATGCTTATTATCTTGAAAGAAACTTTTCTAAACCTAAAATATATTCTGGCTTTAAATAACCAGCAATGGTTTGATGAATCTTTGAAAACTATTCAATCAATCTAGATAGTTGTAGTTAACAATTTGTCCTCTGATTCCTTGCAAATGTTATCTTCGTTTTGTTTAAACAATGGTCTTAAATATAAATTTTTGCAGTCCGACATGTTTTATAATAATTAATTCAGTTAAAGTAAATTATAGTTAAGGTGTTTTGTTTTGTAGAAGTGAGCAACGGACTAAAAAAAATGTTTGTTGTGTAACCGGCGGAAAAGAGATATATACATTAAATATAATTATGCATCAAAACAAAATGCTGAAGAGGAGTCAAGAATATTTTTAAAATTTGTGACTTATATTTTTTTATTTTAAAATTATATTTTCAAATGGTTAACCTCTGCCATTGCATGCTCTGGTGAGCGGGTTTCATTCACACAGTATTGGTTGTAATTATCCTAAAAAAGAAAATCTTTCAAAATATAGAAAATGTTCTTGGAGAATGAACGCAAAGTTACTGTGAACAACTTACTTTCTATAGAGTTTCGACTTTGTAAATTACTCTCTTATTTGAAGAATCATTTCTAAAATCGAAATTATATTTACATTCATTATATATGACAACTAGAAATAAATAAATGCATTCAAAACTAAAATCAAACTTGTTACACATACTTATAGAACAGTGATATAATTAATAAAAAAATACAAGATTATTTCCTAAAACTTGAAGTAGAAATTTATACTATACTCTGTAAGAATTGCCACAATAAATACATAAGAAAAACCTCGAGGATATTAAATAAAACATTATATAAACGCAAAGGAAACTTTTTACAAAACAACACATTAAAGGTATTAATTACACATCGTAATTTATCTTACTATAAATTCTTGTTACAAACAGTTTTTCAATTATAAGAAGCAGCAGCATACGAAAGTGAAAATGCATAAAAATATACTGATTTAAAAATATTATCCAAGGAAACTATTTGACCGTGTGCTTATCTCGTGTCTCCCCATAAGATATTTAAGATCAAAAGCGATCAAGAATGCCTAAGGATAATGAAAGTGATTGCCAATGTGATTCCTTTAGACATGTCAATGCCATAACAAAATTAAACTTAAACTTACAAATCACTTAGAACTGCATTATCCAATTTCAGCTTCTATTTTTCTGCGTTTTTCTCCGTGCGTAAATAAAATCGACGTCTATGGTTATATATCCCAAAACACTGATATAATTCTGTAAAAAGAATATTACTTTAGCCCTATGAAATATTTTTAGAGGAAGAAAGGTGTTACTCAGTATTTTCTTCTACTTCTCAACTAGATAACAACATTTTTTGTAGGAAAAGTACAAATAAGGCACAAGGCCAAATACGGGAATGGTAAGGCTGGTCATTATCTGTCCTAATTTAACTTAGCTATTTGCTTTCTTCGACCGTGGCACACTATAATAATTCTTACACCATAATACTACATTCTTACCATTCTTTCTACGTCCGCCATAATACTCCAGATAATCTATAAAGTCCTACTTAACTCCCATATGTACGATATTGTGTGGAGGGCGAGGGTAGAAAATAACAACATTAAAATTTCCCCAATGAATATATATATAATGACAAACAACAATCTCAATTGGATAACAGTGTTATAATATGTAGAAATTGATATATATATAATAATTTCTGATAATTGTTATATTTTTAATGAACTTATTCTGATGGATTCAAAACACTGAATTTGATCGAACACAATTTCGATTCAGGGTCGTACGGCTAATAAATTGTACGTATTTTGAACAAGATTAAGTTATAATTCTTCACATATTTTAATAGTAATTTGCACCTGAATATTCTAAAATCTGAAATCTTATCAGTTAACTTTTATATAGATATC
The DNA here is from genome assembly GCA_037127315.1 of Ascarosepion bandense. Taxonomy (NCBI): domain Eukaryota; kingdom Metazoa; phylum Mollusca; class Cephalopoda; order Sepiida; family Sepiidae; genus Ascarosepion; species Ascarosepion bandense. The sequence continues at coordinate 552,652 of JBBBDQ010000250.1, forward strand.
ACTATATAGGTGGTTCGACCCTTAGAAGGTGCTCTACCTTCTTGAATTTGTGTCAGATTAAGTGAATTTTCGTAACTACCTCTAGAGTAACAATAAAATGGACGAAATAAATTGCGTTCTTATTTTCTTTATTTGAACAAGCTACCAATAGTATAGCGTGTATGAAGGAAATTATGAAAATCTCGAAACAAAATCAAACCCCCAAACGTTCTTTAATTAGAACCGTTCATTTCTTTTTTTCTAACCAGTACAATCTCTTTTTTTTTCTAGAGAACATAATTCAACACGAAATACATTTCAATGCTTTTCAAGAAGAAGCATGGAAAACGGCATGTGTGTTATTCATTTTCAAAAAAAAATCAGCAAATAAAGAATTTAACATTCTCGCCATCTCTCCAAAATTGTTACACGCTATACGATAGAGAATCAATAATTGCAGAACCAGAGACGTAGCTGAAATTGGACGTAAAATTGTCATTGTTCAGTTTTAGATTTCTGTAATTGCTGTTTCTCCACTGAAATAAATGCCGTGACACGAAAGAGAATATGAAGAGATATTAATATTTTTTACTGTAAAATATATACTTTAGGATAGAAAAAGATTCATCTAGAGATGGAATTCTAAGAAATGAATATATATAATGCGGTTGCAATCTGGGGTAACTGACAGCGGCTTGGAATGAAAAATAAGTGTTAAGTTCATTACTTTCACCAATGTGCAAATACATCAGGTAAAAATACATTTAATATCAAATAAAATAAGACGACTGGCTGGGTATTGTAGATTTTGTGCGCAAGCAGTCTAGGATAAGGAAATTACGAAAATCAAATCAAGTCATTCAGAAAATTTAGCTCAAGATTCACAAGCCCTGATAGGACTCCAGTATAGGGCTCCAGTATCTTAGCAACCAGCCGCTTCAGTCGGTGAACCCGAGGAATGAGCCAAATACAGGATATTCCACATGGCATAGCTTCTCCTGTCGATTATTTTAGCTTCTATTTTAAAGCTTTTCACTGCATCGTCTAACGTCTCTCTGCTAACACCAATAAACTTGCGTGTTTTCACGTCAGTTGTTAGCAGAGAGATTATTTTTGTTTCCACTACATTTAACGCCTCCGGGATTGTTAATAGTTAATTCCGGGAAAGGTACTGCTGGCATTTTTCTTTAATGTAAGCAAATATGCATCGTATTTTTAGTGGGGTTAGCGCCTTCACATTGACGGTACTGGCAAATTTGCTTTCAGAAATGATTCCGCCATCATTACCGGAGTTACCACTTAAGACTACCAAACAAGATTGTATTTTCAATATCATTTGCAGAAAACTGAAAAAAACAAATTAACAACTAGCAACAAGTAGAAAACAGCGAGATGTAACTTAATACAAACCTCGAACATAAAAATAACCCAAACTATCAAGAATAATGTCGTTTAAAACGGAAAAACAATTATCATCAAATTCCATAGCACACATTATGTTTATTATACGATGATCAAGAATTGAAAAAATAAAAGGTGTGACAACTGAGTTCATTTTATTGCCAGGTATGGTTCCTGATTTTCAGTGGAACATGCTGTTTGATTCTAGTATCAAGCCGCTGAGTAGTTCTCCCTTTGTAACTGACAGCGCAACTACAAACATACCTATATACTACTGAATTTATTTGATGAGGGGAGAGAGTATACTTACCTTGAGAAGATAGGACCGATCTAGTAATAAACACAAGGCACATGTTAGCAGACATTTCTGCATATCTAAAGAAATTTTCAACCTTCTCTCCAAACCACAAAAAAAACTTAAATACGGCTTAACCTTTCTGCAGTCAGTGATCTTGTTACGATCAATGAATTGAAAACAGTAGATGAATACCCATTATCGCAGAATGTTCTTGTTAAAAAATTAATCTTACAATCCAGGAACTTTTCAAAACAGATCATCATTCATCTATGCGTTAATGCTTTTGTAATGTTTATTTTGAAATTCTAGGTAAAAAATAATCTCAACGCGAGTTAAATCCGAACAAATAGACATTCTATACACTGAAAGATGTTGATGTACGATGCACCAGTACATCCAAGAAAACAAGTGTAGAGTTAACCTCTTTCTAAACTTCAAACTTTAAAGAAAGATGAAGATTGTTAAAAGAAGAGATAAATTTTCAACATTAATAAACAAAATGTATCATCAATGTAGCAATGATACAAGGAGCGACAAAATGCATCATTAAATATATTTTCTCATAAAACCTAGCAAATACATTCGCCAACGCCAAACCCAAAGGGGAACACATGGCTACACAATCAATCTAACGATGCATCATATTGTTGAAACTGAATTCACGAGATGCAACTTTATTAATTCCACAAAATTATTTTCGGAATATCTGGAGGAAACAGAGATATTTGATAAAGAAAATCACAGCAAATATTAATTGTTTCCATGAAGGAAACACAAATAAACAGAAGTACATATCATACAAACACATCAGCTTGACAGAAGAATGACAACTTTTAATAAGCTCAACAAAGGAAAATGAAATCTTTAAATGGGCTGTAGTGCTGCAAAAGAATGACAACTTTTAATAAGCTCAACAAAGGAAAATGAAATCTTTAAATGGGCTGTAGCACTGCAAAAGCAGTTACAGTAATTTAGCAAACCATTAGCAAAAGTATTGTAGTGGGTTAAAAACTTCAGTTAAAAATCTTACGTTGTGATGATCTATCATAGTTAATATGGACTTAAATGTACCGTTTTTCATTATTTTTGAAAACCATAAAGGCGAGTTCTGATTGAGCCTGAATGACTTGTTTTGTGAGAAGATGCAGGAGAAAGAATCCAGTTTTTTAACATACTTCAATACATTTTTTGAAATTTCATTTCTATTGAATTGGATGCATTAAATATTTCAACAGGTCCTAATTTTATAAATGTTGATGAATCATTAAAACGTTACTGACATATTATTAACACATTTAGTGAAGTCTATTAAGACGACATTAGACGGATTTCCCCCTTTTAAATTTTATCCCTCATTATTTATTGTAATATTGAAAAAATTAAAAACACAACATCCCATTTTTAAAATGTTTCATTTTTGTACGAGATAAAAATATATTAAAATATGGGGAAAAAGACAGTGTAACGGGAAAGATGCAGAAGACATAGAAAGTGAAGAGGAAAATAAATGAGAAAATATAGAAAGTAAAGAGCCAAAGGAAACGTCTAATAGAAAGAAATTTTAATATTTGGCCGGGAGTGAATAGCGAACAGATATTGAAATCAGTTATACAATGTCAGGGCTCACACTTTTTGGCATTTTTAAATTAAAGAATAGCATTTCACTTAAAAGAAATAAAATAAAGAGGAAAGGAAAAGTATTGATGAAATAGAAAGTGAAGAGGAAAATAAAGAGATTAAAAGTTAGAATATTTAAAGAGGAGGAGAAACAATGGAAACAGCTAAGAGAGAAAAATGTAAATTTTGTCCGTAAGTGAATGGCAAACAGATATAGACATCAGTTACATTGTTTCAAGTTAAATTTTCTGGCATTTAAAATGATTAAATAATATATACATACAGAAAAATAATTCATCAAATGTAAAATAAAGGATATTTAAAACTATAGCACAAAGAAAAGCATTTATCTTATAACCACGTTTAGGGCGTCAAAAATAAAAACAGGAACACGAGATTAGTGTAAACAATTGTATTAAAAATAACGTTTAAAGATACAATATGCCAATATGATACAATGTTGAAAAATTAGATAAACAATTAAAATAAAGTAATAATTATAAATAAATACTCATTTATCTATCATTATATTGAGGACAGATTTAAATTAAAGTTTTGAACGTTGTAATTATTTTATTCCCCTTTTATATATATATATATATATATATATATATATATGTGTGTGTGTGTGTGTGTGTGTGTGTGTGTGTGTGTGTGTGTTGGCAGGAGCGAATATATATATATATATAAATATGTGTATATGGTACAGAAGTATATATATATATATATATATATATATATATATATATATATATCCCTCCTGTCTCCCACCTCATGCAGAGAGAGAGACAAGACAATAGCAGGCAGCGTCAGCTCAGTTTATTCTCATCAAAACCAGTTTTTAATGTTTACTACTAGTAATGAAATATTTTGCTACGTGTTTGCTCTTTAACAATGCCTTATTGTTTTATTCATGTCGTCGAGTAGAGAAGAATATATATATATATATATATATATATATATATATATATATATATATATATATATTAATATTTTAATGTAAATAGATGCAATAGTAGTTACATCAAGTTATATGTTGTCATTGTTTCAGAAAGTATATCGATATCAATATTTTGCCTTCATTAATGACGGCTCGGCCCAACACGATGTTACATATTTATTGTCTTAAGCTCGAGTTATATTGTTATCAGCTGTTACAAATTTTGTTGAATGATCTGAACCCATCAGTAGAACGTATTTCCGTGTTGATAGCCTGATAATGATTTATAAACTTATATTATCTCCGATAATATTGAGATAAATAAAAGAGTAGTTGAAAGAAAAAGTCTTATCCGTACTTTAAGTATTGATAATGAGGGAAATCGTTTAATCAAGAACGATTTTCGCTAAAGGAATCATATTTTTACGCACGTTGTGAAGTAATCTAGATTAATTTAGATCATTTGAAAAAAAAAAAAGAAGAGAGAAAACGTATTAAGAGATTCCGTCCAGAGAACGTGATTTGCTTACGGAACGTGGACCTAACCTCTATCAACGTGACTTGTGACTTAAAATGGTAATCGATGTAAAGCAAAATTATTGCTTGATGTGCCATTTTCGCCTCATTAATCGCAATTATTCTACCTTAACATTTGAAAATATTAACAAATTGGCATCCTCTCTTGTTAGTAATAAATCTATCGTTGCTTGACAAGATTGTTGCTAATTGCCTTTCTCATACAATTTGTTTCTTTTGTATTGATCGTGCAAATACGTGTGGATGTTATGCTACATCTTTTTAATTTTCATATTGTTAAAAATAGTTTCATAAGTTTATCATTAATACTAAATGCCCCATAAAACAAATTAAATAATTCTTCAAAGGTTATAGACTCATTGCTTTTAACAGCTCTTCATCTGACGACGAAACATCAGAATTGAAAAGGAGGATTATTTTTTCAAACTGACAATTTGGACGTATACTCCCTGTTTCAAATTTCCTCTGTATCTAATTTTAAATATATAATCACCTTTATATTATGTACTTTTACTTGGATCAATTCCCTGCACTTGTTACTTTTGAGGGTATTATATTCAATAGTGTCTTCTCCAGATATTTCAAATAATCATTTGGATTTAAATCTGTTAATGGTGACTTTGAACTGCGCGTTTAGCAGTTTGTAGACAGATGTGACTCATAATCAGTTCTTAAATAGTTCGACTTCAAAAAGTGTACACTTTTGTTTTAGACCACCAAGTTATGATGAAGCATATAATTAAAAATCAAAAGATCACTGAATAATTCGCTAAAATATGCATTGATATTAAAGACATAATCTTAGATAAAATTCTAAAATAGAAAACATGTATAGAAAAATTAGGTAATATGTTCCATGTGAAAGACGAAAATCCTTAGAGAATACAATCATTAAAGCGGACTTGTAAATAATCGATATTTGAGTCAATGTTAATGTAGTTAATGCGCTCTGTATCGAAAATAATCTGCTGGAATTTACAGATAAAAATATTATATCTTCCTTTATTACTACTATTATTAGTACTGCTACTACTACTGCTCATAATAATAATCTATTTTCAAATTTATATTAATGAATAAACGTCGAACTTAAAAGTACAGTGATACAGTAGTTTCCATTAGTTTTGGTACGGAAGTATTATTGTTCATGTAAATTCCTCTCATTCAGACAACAATTACATTTCTATTTTTTTAAACAAATTACGTGGCTTATCGAGTAAAATATGAATTCTCTCAAAAAGAAAATTTCCCAGTTGCATTGGTGAAAATGTTTAGATGTATTCATCTACCCAATTAGCAGAGCATATGTAACAAGGAAAGAAGAGCATGTAGGAACACTTCTACATACATATACATATTTATACGCATATCGCCATGTATGCACGTACACACACATGTACGCACATACTTATACATAAGTACCGCACGGGAAACCTCTTTTTCCCGCGCTTCATTCAGAAATATATAAGCTGATGTTCACACGTGCTTAGACCAGTTGGAAACCTCTTTTCGGAGCTAACAGTCCGAATGCCGTTAGTTCCTTTCCAGCTCACATACTGAGCTAATTGAATTTAGCAGTTATTTACACCACAAATATTTCTGTCTCTCTTGCAAGCATACTTCACTACATATATAGTTATATTCAACGACTGATTAGTACAAACATAATATTTCCTTTTTTCAGGAACTCTTCCAGTATGAACATCGATACATTTTTCAACATCCAAAAGAGAATCAATCCTGTAACTATGTTTAATACATTGTTATAATTCCTGTTACATTGTTCTCTGAGTTATTTTTATTATTAATGTGGTGGATTGGACAACCAGTCTACTTTATAACGGTGACTCCACTTTCAAATTACTACACGTTGTCCGAACCACAACAAGCATGTCTTGGTTGTAAGAATTCATAATGTGAATTCTGCCATAAATAAACAATATAATTCTACCTATAAAAGTTAGTTTATTTAGTCCAGTGTCTTTCTGTTATCAACGCTGTGACTGGGACACATTTCGTGACTCCATTGGAATTATATTTTTAATCAACTTGTAAGGATTAAGAAGTCTTTTAACTTTCATTGTTGGAGTAAAGTAACGCGGTTCATATTTTGGCCGGTTGATGACGTCACTTCATAAAATGACGAAATGCGACAGTCAAATTTCATTTTTTAAGCAGTAAAACGTTAAGGTTGCATTATTTAGCTCACTCCTCGGAGAGAAGCCTAGAGCCTATTTTGCATTTTACCTTTAGGAATGTATTTTTCCAGATACAGAATGACCAGTTGACATTTGTCGATTTGGTAAAAGTCAAGACTCGCTCTTTCTTATTTGTTGAATATGTTTTCGCCTGGGGCAGAGATGAATCCAGCCTATTTGAAACTGGAATCCTAAATATATATTTTCCAGTTATAGGGGGTTTTCATCTATTTACATAAAATTTTCTTTTTTCTTTCGACTTAGACTCAACGTAGCTGTTTGTATATGCTGTTTTATTTAGCTACATGTGATATGTTTATCGTCCACGTCAGATACGTTTACTCATGTCTGTATAGTTTTGAGTATGTCGTTGTAATTATAATATCTGTTAGAAAACTAATCAATTTGTCCATTGCTTTTCTTTCAGTCATTCTATTCCGTTCCTGAATCACGGTGTTATTATATCACGAATATAAAAATGTGACACAGTGTGTTGGGACTAAATGGAAGAATAAATATTTTTCATTAGTTCTACCTTTTACAATTCTTTTAAAAATGACCTAGTGAGATCACCTCCTAGGTAACAGTCAGCATCAAAGCCTTCATACTAATACGAAAACAATAATACGATCAATATATTGGTCCTCACCAGCCTGTTCAGAGGCTTTAGCCTACATAATTCACTTCTTATAGCTGTACACTAGCTGCCGATATAATTGTAACAGCAGTCTTTGTACTGCTGTTAATGAATGCAAGTGTGTACTCATAGAGGAGATTTCTCCGTTTGTTGAAAGAATGAAAAAATGAATAACCTTGCAGAAGTTTGTTTCTAGAAATTATTCGAGGCTCTGTAAGTGTGCGCGGAACAATACCAAATACTCAGTCCCACCTCTCTTTAATCAATTTGACGTACAGATATCTACTGCATATAACAATGCGTGCTTTGCTCGTCAGTTCTCTTCATTCTCTACTCAAGACACATTTGGCAACCACTGCCAGAAATACATAGGACATAATTTCTACTGAATGATATGCCACAAGCATATGTGACTGGGTCCATGCCGTCGTCCTAAAGAAATCTGCAATTAAGCTGGTCCAAATCACAAATTCTGCAAAGATTGTCTCGTGTTTTCCAGCTTGTTGGAAGTCTAACACTGTAGCTCTTGTTTTTATTAATCTTGGAGAACACTCTCTCATTAAATAATATCCCATTATTTCTCCATTACGGGTTTTCGGCAAAGTACTCGAGGCTCTAATCAACGCCGATGTAGTTAAGCATCTCATTACTCACGACCGCCCTTTGGACAAGCAATACGGCTTCAGTCGATGCAGTTTTACCAACGATATGATAACGACATCTGCTGAATCTGAACTTCATCAATTATCTCCCCATGTTATCATTTTTTGTACATGACACTACTATTGTCTATGCTCTCTCAGCAGCAATTCCAATAGACACGAGAAAGTGAACCTGTCAGCTACTCTTGAAAAAGAAATCTACTCAGTTGTGAATTAGGGCAAAACGTAGTTTCTAAATTGCAACGCATACAAATATAAACTACAGTTTTTAATCATCAGAGAGAACGTTTTTTGCTCGTTGTTAGTATGGTTAAACTTCAGGCAATCAACACACAATTCTTCTTGTCACATATTTTCCACTGAAATAAGTATTATGATTATATCAAATCAATTAATAATACTACTGCAAGGAAATTCGTTTCCCTGGGACTGGTAAGAAAATATTACTAGTCAGGAAACATCAAGCACAATTATATATCTACCATTTTCACTACAATGAATACTGCTGTCACACCTCTCTTCTGAAGCTTCTGCTTTGCACCTAAATATTTTTGATAAAATTCAAACAGCGATCAATAATGAAACCGATCCTGACTTGGCAACTTAACATCAGTCAATTGCTCACCAACTCAGAGTGGCTTCCTCTTGTCGATTCAAAAGATATATTCATGGCAACTGCTCAGACGATATGTTTACTCTGGTGCACCGACAATATGAATTAAAGCGTGCTACTAGATTGGTATATAGGTCCTAGTGATTTTACTGAAATAGTTAAATGCATTACCAGTCACTATATTTTTATTCTTGAACACGGTTTATATTTTTCATTTTATCATCTTCCCCATTGTCAGTGTTCTCATTCTTCTTTTCATTCCCTGTAAACTCCAGCATATATTATTTGAGTTTTGAAGTGGTAAATCGCATAGTCAAAAGTTTGGAATGGGTGGATTGAACATGGTTAAAATAGTCATGTTCACTGATAAAAATCAGTGGCGTCGAGAGACGACGACACTATATTACTTTTGGAATAAACTACTACCATAACAGCAGAAGTGTGTGAGAACGTTATCAGACCCAAGAGTGTTCACGGTCAGTTTACATCAAGCAGTTACAATTTGTGTACTTTAGTCCCGTTAACATAAGAGCAGCCCTGATATTTTACCAAACCTCATATATATATATATATATATATATATATATATATATAGAGAGAGAGAGAGAGAGAGTTAAAAAAATTATACATAAAGTGTTAAAAATCTCATTTTAAACGTAACAATTAAAACTAAGATAATAAAAGGAAATTTCTTGGATATAACTTTGGATCTACAGAAAAATATTCACCAACCATACAAAAAAGCAAACACCAATCCTTTAGACATCCACTAAAATTCTAACCATCCTACTTCTATCATCAAACACATACCCTCATCAATAGAATACAGAATTAGTAAAATTTCAGCTAATGAGGAAGTATTTAATAAGCATAGCAACTTTTAGAATACTGCATTAAAAAATAGTGAATACAAAAACCCAAACATTAAATATGTGAACAAGAAAATAAACTCCTCAGAAAAAATAGAAATAGGATAAATCATCTGGTACACACCCCCTTTCACCCAGATGATTGGTAGTAAATTGGGGAAAAAATTATCGAGGTTATTAAGAAAAAATTTCCCGAAAAAAATCCGCTAAGATCTTTAATAAAAACACTATTAAATTAAGTTACAGCTGTATGAACAATCTAGGAAAAAATATAAAAAACCACAATAATAATATTGTTGAAAAATTCAACAAAATGAATAAAAACAACTAGGCAACAGAAAATAGCAATTTAGACAAGAAAAATATAATTGTAAAACCACATAGACTGTCCGTTAGAAAACAGCTGATTGACGGAATCAATAATCTATCAATGCTAAATATCATCAAAGGAAAACCCAAATAATATATGAATTTGTATTGGGAGAACTAAAAATTATATAAAGCAGCGAATTTATCAGCACACCTCTTTAATTAATAATAACAAATACAGAAATATCATTAGTACCCAAAGGAGAGAAAAACACCCACAATAAAGTGGAATTTTCTAAATGAAGCAAAAACATGTAAGTCCTTAAATGAACAATGCTCCATATGTTTATACGAAAAACTATTTATTATTAAATTTCTTCACAATAACTTTTTTTAAATAAATGCAACGAAATTGATGTCAAATGTAGTCATTGTAAATTATTTACATTAGAAAATGGATAAAATCTAAATGAAATAATATACATATAACTTCACAACAAATGAATAAATTCACCAAAAAAATTATATTTCAAGTTTTAAAAAGTATTTTCTTTTCTAAAAAAAATATAACAATAAATGAAAAATAGACTAAAAATGATAAGTAAGTAAAAGAATATAGGATTGGTACTCAAACAGAATATCACATCAAAGGTAATAAAACAGAAAGGAAAGAAGGGAAAATGATAAGATCAGATTAATGGCAGGTTAACTATTAATGAGAAAAGGGAAACAAGGGAAGAGTAAGATAAGGGGAAAAGGGAAAAAGGTAAAAAGAAAAAAAAGTTGGTTAGTATGTATTCTTTGGGGTCAAAGTGAATCTTCATTCTGGTTAGCCACAAAAAACAGCCACATAGATTCACAGCACACCAGAGAGTTTTGTCATTTAAATGTAAATCATCTACACAACTACATCAACATTGCCTGATAATAAGAATCTATCTCGAAACATAGAAATTTCCGTGTGGCAATGTACAATTGATACATAATTATATAATTATATAAAGCTCTATAATACTCGTTATATTGAGCACTGTTTATCATAAAATAAATGCCAGACCACTCAAAATAAAAAGAAACTTGAGTGCTCTTCACCTGGAATTATATATATATATATATATATATATATATATATATATATATATATATATATATATATATGATTGATTCTCCTGTATAACTATGATATTATGAGACGGGCCACTTTAGCATACATGAAACAGGTATTTACATTTATATTGCAATTGATATATATATATATATATATATATATATATATATATATATATATATATATATATATTGTTTTGTACATATCTATGTACGAGATTATATTAATATACACTGAACGTTTATCTTTCAGACCAGAAGCGTATAGGACCGTTCTTATATATATATATATATATATATATATATATATATATATATATTGAAATTCGTTTATTGTTTTCATGAATGTGAAAAGAGGATTTTTCGAAAAATTAAGTCATTAAAATACTCTTTTCTATTATTAGACTATTAGAAAAAGTAATCAATAATTTTATCAAATACATGCAGGGGAAAATTTGCAGTTTTCAGTTTCAATATCAAAGTTTCAGAAAATCTTTTGAATCAAGTAACTTAGGAAACGGTAGGAGATTTAAAAAATCTGTTTTTAAAAGTCTGAACATCGAACTCTCTATTGGCTATTTTAAAGAATTGTAACTTGAACATGATGTCAAATGTGATGACATTTCTTGAAAACGAGTATTGCACAAAGTGCTGAAAATTGCTTTACAAAGGGAATGCCATAAACCTCGGAGGATTGTTCATGACACCGCGGTTCAACTAATGCTTTGATAGCTAGTAAAAGTTCCCTTAGGTCAAACAAATCATTTACTCTTATTATAGAATAGATCTTTGAAATTCTTCAGTATATCTCACTATTTTATCTTTCGTTCTATCTATAAATATGTTTATTTATACTCCCTTATCCCTACATATATATATAGAGAGAGAGAGCGAGAGGAGGGAGAGGGAGAGAGAGAGCGAAAGAGAGATTTAAATTATTATTATAATGGCATACTACAACACAAAACTATTACATTTTATTCTTAAATATATCATTAAACAGTGAAATTTATTGGTCATATATATATATATATATATATATATATATATATATATATGGATATTAATACAAAGATTTAAAATATCAAAGTTAAGCTAAAAATAAAACAGGCCATAATATTAGATTATTATAGTTGGTTGGGAGCTTGTAATCTTTTAAAAGCTGGAGCAAAGTGTAGCCATTCGAGTCAAAACTAAAAAAAATAAATCTATATAGAGTAGCTATCTTTCGAAACCAATATTTGAAAAAATAAAAAAATAGTAACAAAAAAATAATAAAATATTCGTCTAATTCTTTAAAAAATTAAATGTAAACTGATATGACAAATTAAATTTAGATTTTAAAAAAGAATTACTATAAAATAGATTATTACTAATGAAAGTAAATTTATACACAACAAATTTCCGGTAAATATATTTTTTTTTCAAGGTATATATAATTAATTAAAAGATAGTTTTATAGATTACATAGAGTAAAAAAACTTGTCCTGATGAGTGAATATATTATAACATAGATTATATCCTCATTGATTTCGAAGTTGGCATGTGTCTGCTCAGTTAAAATGACAAATGTTTCTCAGTGAAACTATCAACTCTGTATTTTTAATATTTAAATTGGAAATAAAGTTATAAAATATATTCTGATATACAAATTATGTAGTTTAATATCGCAGGGGAAAATATTACCCTGCATTTGTTTTCAGTTGTTTAAATTTTAATTTTGCACAAATCAATTAGAATAGAACTTGCATGTTTGATATTCTAGCATTTTCAAAACCTGTGGACATTAATGTAATTATTGTAAATTCCTAAAACAGTTATTTATCAATGTATAATTGATTGAATTTGTAATTTAAAACGAATTCTAGCAAAATTAGCAGAACCATTTTTCATTTTATGTACATACTCATGTTTTGAGATTTTTATAAAACGTTTCCAAATAATTAAATTTCATATAATAATGTGTTTCATATGTTTTCAAAAATAATTCAAATAATTTAATTCGTAGGACCATATTCTTAGATTTAGATCGATACATATTGCTTACAATAAATCGATAAGAATAAATAACGAGAATGAAACAAAATCGTTGATATTCTCGAAATAGAATTTAAAGGCAAATCGAAAAAAAGCAAGTATTCAAAATTTAAAATAAAAATCTGATTGAAAATTGATGAGTCGTTTTATTTACATAATTCATAAATACATTCAAACAAACTCCAGAATAAATTCGTTCTCGTACCGTCTTCTACAGAAATCCATATTCAGCAATTTCAATTGTACAGATACCTAAAGTACCCAAAAATTCTACACAAATTTCATACGTCTCAGGTATTTTTCTTCTGTTTATATTATATTACCCCCTAAAAAATTGAAACGCCCAACATGGTATTGATAATATTTGACCTTTAATTAAAATTATACATACATATATATATATATATATATATATATATATATATATATATATATATATATATATATATGTTAAAAAATAGTTTTATGGTATGATATATTTATGGGTAAAATTAGTCAATATCAGGAAAATAGCAAAATAGCGTATTTAAATATACAAGTGAACATTCAATTTAGCAACCACAGTGGGCAATATATTAATGAGCATACATACATATAAACAAAAAATCTTTTTATACATACATACCCATGCAAAAGGTTCCACGCGCATCTATTTAAAAATAACTACTTATTGCATTAATACACATGCCACGTATATGATCTCTAAAAATTAACTCAAAATCACACCATACCAGTAAACTGCCTCTTTGTTATATTTTATTTTTACATGCCCTCATATTTTAATTATTTTTTATTAAAATTGTTTTGAATCAAGTTCCAACTTCCCTTCTCAAACGTTGTATTAATGTTTCCTTGTTTATCATTTGAATTTTGCCAATGTACACCTTTGATAATGTGTTGGCCGAAAGGTTCCTAAGATGTAAGGTGTACTATGACTTCTACTTTGTTGAAATCTATATGTTTCACCTGTGGGTACAACTCTCTTTTTATATATTTTCGTCAAAGGTACCCCAGAGATGTTATTGGCCAAATTCAGTTCGGTTGTGGCACAACGTGAATTCCTTAAGATTAACAAGATCTTTTCTTATGTCTTCTTTGATGTTTAATGTTGTTCCTTCATTCAAAAGATGGAGGCTACTTGAGATTAAACTAATTCCATCTCTATTGAGCATACACTCATTAAATATGAGTTCGATAAACTGTTTGATTTTTCTCTGGAATTTTTACGCTCTTTTGGTCAAATCTTAAATGTCATACAAAGTAAAGTGTTCATATTTGACTTCTTTCGTCTCTCTCGCTATTTGTTTAATGTCAGATACGTTTGAAAATTTCTGTGGGAGAGAGAGAGACAAGAAATATTTGAATAACCTTATTACTAGAAGTTTTGAATGGGTCGATGGGACATTGAATCGATATATTTTCAATTTTTCCAGTATAATTTTAACTGGGATTGAAATGTCAGTTCTCTCTTGGGGTGCGCATTTATTTATCCCTTCTTTTAGGATTAGTATCTAACAAGGATGTGCGTTGTGGTCTAGTGGATATCGGCTCGGAACGAGAAGCCGGGGAGCCGAGTTCGAATTCCAGTTGAATCCATTGTATTCACTTACGCGCAAATACCCTTGGGAAAGGTATTAATCCGTCTGCTTCCTTCCAGTTATGGGTTAAATAGCAGGACAGATTGGGTTCTATAGCCTTGGTCGGCAACCAGTCTACCGCAGAAAGCAATGGCAAACTACTGCGGGATAATCTTCTGCCCAGTCAGTCATGTCTCTTTCGAGACATGATCGCCCAAGCGTGTATCGCGTATGGCACTTAACTAACTGACTGATCTAACAATTGTTCGCTGAATTTCAGATACCATATACTCAGTTAATTCAGCATGTTCCCAAATCTTCTGAGAAGTGTTCTGAAATTAAGTCAAGACTATTCTAATTGTCGATCGAATAGTCTTCGCTTAATTCTGAGCGAGATTTTCTTGCTTAGCAGAGTATTCATTATCAGACTATAAAGGCATTAAGTTTTTGGGGACGATATTTATATTACCAGGCCTGATAAAGATTCTGGTGTTGTTATCTTAAGCAAGCAGGATTACTTGCATAAAATGAATATTATTTTGAGCAATCTTACGACGTTTAGGGTATTCCGTATTGCTGATATGTGTGATAAAATCTGACAGGGTTAAAAGCTAGAACACGAAGATTGTCACTCTCTGTTTATCGTAGTAAACTCATTTTTAAGGACGTCTACAACAAGATTAGACCAATGGGTTTGCAGCATTCTCGAATGTATAGCCTTCCCAAAGTGCATAAAGATGGAGTCCTACTTAGACGTATTTTGTCTATGGTTGATTCCGTGCAACATGAATCCGCTAAATGTTTGGCTGAGTTTCTCCAACCAATTTCGGACGTATTGTCAAGTAATAATATTTCAGACTCCTTCCTGTTCTCGAGCTTCCTAAGAAGTTTAAAATTTGGATCCGATGATAAAATTATGTGAATTTTTAGTTTATTTACGATTGTTCTTTTACATGTTACTATTGACATTTGGGCTGATATGGTTTATAGAGATAATTTTGTCCCAGAAAGTAGCCGTGATGATTTCTTTTTGGAGGATATGCGTTTGGCTACAGAGGGAGATGAGTTTAGTTTTTATGGGATGATGTACGTCCAGACTGACGGCGTTGCGATAAGAAGCTGGGGGTCCTGTTTTGATTAATATTTTCGTTGGTTATTTTGAGTGATTGTTATTTGAGAAAGTTGATAAAACATGTGTTTATATGAGACATGTAGACAATACTTTCTCAATTTTTGATTGTGCAAGTCATGCTAACAATTTCCTGGCGCAACTTAATTCTCTCCATCATTCTTTAAAGTTTACGATCGAGGTTGAGATGGATAGTGCTCTCCCATTTTTGATATCGATGTACAAAGTAGAGACGAAGTTTTCGTTACAAGTGATTTTAGTAAATCCACATTTACTGGATTTTATACGAGTTGGAGCACATTTGTTTTCACGTCCTGTAAATTTGGTTTGATTGAGATTCTGGCTCATTGAGCTCTGACAATTTTATCTCCTGGATTGTTGGATTGAGAACTTGTTACTTTGCAGAACATTTTTGAAAGTAATGGTTATCCAATTAATGTTATCAAACGTGTGATTGCTAGAAAAATCGAGCGTTTCAAGGAACCAGTGACTTTTTTCCAAGCCGTTGCCCTATTTATGCGGTATGCGATGCGGTATACATAGGACGTACCAATCTGAGTTTGGAAACACGGATTTCGCAGCACAACAATGCTAATGTGCGTTCGGGTAGCCAGGGCAGTTCTATAAGAACTTACAGACATCGGCTATTGGACAGCATTTCCTCGACAGATATGACTGTACCTCCTGGAACGAAGTCACATTGTTGCCGATACTGCACAGAACTCGTTCGTCTTACCATCTTTGCGTTCTTGAGGCTTTATACCTAAAGATCTACTAACCCAGTCTGTGCAGATAAAGTTGCACTTTCTTTGCACCATACCTTTGTTGAAGGGTTTGTGATTTCCTATTTTCTATTTTTAATACTCTTGTGAGAATTAATGTTTACACACCGGCTTATATTTTAATTATATTTTATTTGTTTTAATCGACTTCCAACTTCCCTTCTCAAACGTTATATTAATGTGTTCTTGATTATCATTTGAATTTCGCTAACATAGGCCTTTGAAAATATGTTGGCCGAAAGGTTCCTAAGGTATAAGGTATACTATGACGTCTACTTTGTCCAGATCTATATGTTTCTTCTGTGGGTACAAATCACTTATATATATATATATATATATATATATATATATATATATATATATATATAATTTATCTTTATAGATATAAACTATTTATAGATACAAAATATCTCTCTCCCCTTCTCTCTCTGCATGTATGTATATACACACACACACACTCGTATATATATATATATATATATATATATATATATATATATGGAAAGTTATGTTAAATAAAAATTGTTTTATTTTTTTACATAAGCTGCTTACACAGATTATGTTCTTTTTATAAAACAATTAAATTCCTTTTGATCGGGTACTTTTGGCACTTTGCTCTACCTTTATCTAAGAGCAAACACTTAAACGATTCGGTACAAAAAGATTAGAGATGATAATTGTTTTTTTCCATTTTCTTTTTGTAATTCGACATCATCGCACTTGTGCTATGTGGTGATATATATCTTTAAGAGACATGTGAAAATATGATTTTCTGTGGACTTCTAACTCAATTGTCATATTAGTTTATAAAATACTTGTTATTAAAAACAAATATTTGTTGTCATTAATATTAAATTCAGGGTTCCAAATATATACTCAAATGTAATTGTAACTAGCATGGGCAAAATAAATACTCGGATATGGCCGCACTTATGAAGAACCTAAGAATCGCATATATCCATGAATGTTTTTGAATATATTACTACCCGAACAGCTATGAAATATGATTGGCAGTTTTGTGCGACACAGTTTATCTCTTAAGAAATAATTTTGTATGTCTATATGTTTACCATTAGTCTATGTTTCGATTATTACTGCCACATATGATCGCTATTTACCTTTAACTATCTTGACAAAATCGAAAGAAAAATCGACAATATTATTAATCTTTATCTGTCGGCTCTGCTTTAACACTGCTATATCGTTGCCTCTCATGGGCTTTTCTATAAATGTTTTCATGCTAAATCTTCCCTTCGGTACCAAAACGTTTGGAATGTAAATGTAGTTCTAAACTGGTGTCGAGATCTCATCAATTTACAGTTGAGCTCTCTACATGTAACCGCATGTTCTATGTTAACAATTTCTCTTCTGGAACTTTCTTCAACTCCATGCTTTCCCGTCAACTTTAATCTACAATAATATTAATGTAATGACAGTCACTCTGTATTCTCATCCTGGTTCCTGTTTTCCATACCCGCTCTGCTCCTGAAACTTCCAATCAATGTATACCCTCACATCTTAGTGGCTTTACTCCCTTTCATGAGGTGATGGTAATTAAAAATAAAATATAATAAAATATATTCTGTATATTATTTACAATCATCGAACGAATAAGAACAGTTATAAATTGGGATAAAGTTTTTTGAGATTTGTCGAAGAAGTAAAATGGGATAAAAATATGTTTTAATTTCTTATGGTTCATAAAAAATTGAAACTCCAGATTATATATATATATATATATATATATATATATATATATATATATATATATATATACTGCAGCAGCGTCTTTCCTTTATGCACGTTTTATTGAATGTGACAAGTAAGGAAAATAATTGTAATATTTTTATTAAGGATTTCCAAAGTTCTTACAGTTTCTTGCCGAGGAAGGTGTTAGGACAAAGTAGAACTGTCAGTAATGATTGATATACAAAAGGCTTTTGGCCAATTCATAAGTCATTTTCAAGGAGATTTTTGTTAATCCATGGAAAATATATTAACAACGGTCTCTTTGAAAATAGTTAATGAATTGACATGTGCACACACAGTACTGAATCATGTACCTATATAACTGTGTATGTGTGTACAAATATCTGTTAGCCTGTGTGAAAAAGTTATATATATATATATATATATATATATATATATATATATATATATAGCAATAACAATTCTCTTTGGTCTAAACCAAATTCAGAGAAGTTATTTCAAGATAATTTTTTTTTAATTAAGTGTAATTGTATGTTAATTTTCGGATATGCACCAAAAAATTTCAGTGCTTTTAAAATCAAGTCTTCTGAAAAATGAATAGATTTTACATTATACATATATGTTAGGGATTTAGCGATGCTTGTAATATCAAGAAGTTTTAAGTCAACGAGACTGAGTGTCCTAGCGTTAGTAATGCTGTTGTTCACGCTAGATAACACGGACCCTTCGAAAGACTATAACTAAGGTGCGTAGTATGAAACATTGTTTGGCTTTTTTGGGTGTTGAACAAAAATATATTTTCCTGAGTTTGTGTCTGCGACGAGTATTAATTAGTCACACAAGTAGATAATATTCCTTGGATAAGAGTTGCCAGTAACAAACTGGCACACACACAAACACACGCACATACACACACTTATATATATATATTTCTTTATATGTATTTAAGAATATTACTAATGCCACAACAAGAAATCAAACGTTTAACTAAGTAAAGTGGGATCATATTAAACTGAAACAAGATACAAATGGTATCAACGAATAAAATATGTTAGGCGGATTTCGATCGACATTTTTTCAAATAAAAATCATCGGTAATTATTAAAAAATATTAGCTATCGAGTTTTAAAAAATTATATATACATTAGAAGGGGAATAGAAAAACATTTCTTCACCAAGTAATGGCTTCCCCAAATAGGACCAATTTACATCGTAATGCCGTTCGTATGCACAGTGCAGCCTTCCGCATATTAATGATATCAGACACTGCTCCATGTTCTGTGCAATACCAAAAAAAGTCGGGAGAATAATTTGTCCTGCAAGCAACAGAATTTGATAAATGCTCGCCGATTGCAGAGATAGAAATCTGCGAACACCCGGATGTCACAGACTCATGCCAAACATCTTGCCCGGGACATGCTGGGCGATTATAACTTACAAGCCCTGGATAGTTTTTCCAACTTAGTCGACCTCATATCGACACTTAAATTGGTAAATAAACAAATTACTATGATGGGCTTTCATAACATTCTCATGGCAAGAAGAGAAAGCAGTTTTAGTTGTGAAACATTTCCGAAACATAACGGCATTATAACAACGCAGTAATAGCCATAGAAATTTTATCGGTGTATGTCTGACTTATACAGGACATTTAAACGGTCCCTAAACCTTAGTCTCATTGAAATTAGAAATTTTACGATCAGTAGACATAATACCACATTCGGTGTAGCCATTCATTAAGAACAGTTTGATTTTCCTTAGCTCAGCATCAAGTTTGTACTAAGAACAAATTATTAAAGCCCAATGGAGAAGACAGCTAACAGGATTATCTTTTGTTGTTTCGGCGGCGAAAAATGCAAGTTTAATTAAAGTCAGAGAAGCTGGGTTTACAAAAACCACTAGTGATCAAACATGAGATTTTTTCTCCACTAAAACATCCAGGAACGCTAACTGATTGTTCTCTTCTACCTCCTTAGTATTCTTTAATGCTGGATGTAGACTATTCAATTATGAAATGAAGTTTCCGGCTTAACTCTTACTGAGAAATGGCGTAAACGTATCTTCAAGATAGCGGATGTAACAGTAGGTTTAT
Source organism: Ascarosepion bandense (assembly GCA_037127315.1). Lineage (NCBI taxonomy): Eukaryota > Metazoa > Mollusca > Cephalopoda > Sepiida > Sepiidae > Ascarosepion > Ascarosepion bandense. Next base: position 573,146 of record JBBBDQ010000250.1, read on the forward strand.
CAGCCCTATCAAAAAGCTGCTTCTAATGATAGACAACAAAAATTTTGGCCATCAAATAGTCCAATGTTCAACCCATTGCTACTTCATTTGTTTGTTGATACATGCGGTAAGTCGAAGCTGAAGGAGAGGGACTTATTCGTCATCTCCATCAACTCAACAAAAAATATTCACAGCGAAAAAGGGGACTTTTTGGAGCTAAGATAGAAGAAGTTGGTGCAATTGTTTCATCAGTTGGAACATTCGTGAACAATCTCGTTTATATCGAAAGATACAAAATGATGTGTCGTTTTGGGCTTGAATTTTCGCATATATTCAATGACCTGAAAGGAATCAGGCACACAATATTTTGAATAGAACAATAACACTGGATTAAGAACCTTAACTAACCACTTAGCAAAGATTGTGTTCGGCTGAGCCCGACATAGACAAAATAGGTTTTAGTGGCACGTCCTTTTTATTTTATTTTGCTAACACATACATTCGAGAGCGTTGTGAAACGACGCGAAAAATATTATAAATTTCTTTCGACAAAAATATAATTTTATAAAATTCTAACATTTTTTTCTTTTTTCGATTTCGGTTCTAGTGATATCGTCGTAACTGACGTCACATAATTTCCGGAATTTATTGTTATTATTTAGAAACCTAACTGACATAGACGGAGCAATTTAATATTAATACTCTGACATCAGCTTTGTCAGGTATGGTATTATAAACATCTGTATTGGTTTTTTACAGATTAAAAGTAAGGTAGTGATTCCTCCGCCAACACACCAAGAAGAATCAATAATAGACTTAACAAAACTATATGCTAAGACATTTAACCATACATTTAGACGAAGCAATTGTTCCACAGAATTCGGTAAATGTTTTGATAACTGAGAACGGAGAATTTCAAAGTTAATAAATACCACAACTTTCTCAATTTTCATTAATGGAATACAAAAAACCAAACCCTAAGACAAAACTAACTTAGCAGACTTATCAAATAATCAGACAAATTGATAATATGTCTATTCGTGGTCACATACGAACCAAATTTTCTTTTAATCATGAAATTTAAATAGGACAAATTTCTATTTTTTTCTGTTAATAACAATCATATCATCATTTGACAGATATTTAAAGAAGGGAATTCTATCGAAAAATGATAAAGTGTGCCAGACATTAACCCAAACTACTCGATATTGGGCTCTAGTAGAAGTGAGTGCCGAAGAGAAATGAATAATTTTATCTCTAAGGAAAGCAAGTTCAACATTAAAAGTGTTATGACAATTAATCTTAGAAACACGCATGCCCCTCATAGTAATTGTTTTATTTACTAATTTAAGTGTCCGTGTGAAGTCGAATATGTGGCAAAACTATCTAGAGGCGGGAAGTTAGAATCATCTAAAATGTCCCGGGCCAGATACATAGACATGAGCCAGTGACATTATGGTGTTCGCAGACTCATTTCTATGCAAACGGTGATCATTTATTAAATTCTGCTGCTTGCAGGAGAAATTATTGTCCCAATTTTTTCTCGGTAATGCAAAAGTCACGGAGCAGATTCTATCTTGATGTTATTGAGTCTGTTATCGTTAATACGCGGAACCCAGCCCTGTGCATAAAAAAACAGGATTGAAATTTAAATTGGACCTCTTCGGGAAACCCATTACTTACTAGAGAAATTTTACACCCCTCCCCCTATCATATATATCATACTTTTAAACTCGTTTAATAATCTTTTTTCTTGTTGGCCATTTAGTTTTAATATTATAATTACCGACGATTATTGTTTAAATCCTGTCGTTCAAAAAGCGCGTAACATATTTTATACCATGAAAGTATATATGTGTGTGTGTGTGTGTGTGTGTGTGTGTGTGTGCGCGCGTGTGTGTTGGTATGTACATGAGGTTAAGAACCGAGATATAAATTAAATGCACCTGTAAGAATACAATACGAATAAAAACAAATTAATAACTTTCTTTACAAAATATAATAGAGTTTATCAAATTAAATGTGTGAATTTTTTTGGCAACACATTTTATGAACAGAAATGAATTTGTAAATATTTTCAATATTGGAAATTTAAAAATACTCAAATTATTAATAAGGTAAACGCACGATACATTATGCAAAAAGCTCATTGATACAATTTTATATATAAATGTTAGTAAAAGTTTCTGAATTTTTATTTTCTTATTTGTTATATATATATATACTTCAATATATTCTTTTATTGTTTAATTATTTAGTTTTTGGTCATAATAAAATTAGACCAGTAGGAAGTGTTATTAAATGTGTTAAATACAATTATATTGTAGAACTTTTTATAATTGTCCATTTTTAGACGAATTATTACGCGACCAAATTTCTTATCATGTGATGTCATCAGGTGATGTGCACTGGTTTTACTTTTTGTTATGAACGCTCACATAACGGTGATTTTTTTTTAAATGGTCACGTAACGGGAAATTTTAGAACTCGCAATTTTAAAAATTACAATTATCTTTACTTATATTATATTAATGTAAATATCTAAGTTAATATGCTGTAGTAATTTAGTAACTTTTCAATATTGGTAGCTTTTTCAAAACGCATTAATTATTGTTTGTCTAAATCACCGTTACAGAAATTCACGAATTCCTGAATATTTTGCAAATATATGATGACGAATTCTTAGTTAACTGTGAGAACTTTGAAGAACTTTTTTCGTTAGAATTTAAATGATAATCATCGTTGATGATCATTTGAAATATTTAATTTCTTAAAAGCAATAAATCTTTTCACAATTAAACTGACATGAACATAAATTTAAAACAAAAATAAAATCAATATAGGTTTTAACAAATAAATAAATAATTTACCAAATAAAAATTTAAAAAATAAATAATATTTGAAATAGTATGAAACCTAAATAAAAACAAATATATATCAGCACATAAGAAATATATTTTGGGGCATTCTTAAGTTTAAAGTTATTGAAAAATTTGTCATATTATCACACCACTAGAAATACATGATGTAAAATGAAATCTTTATATTTGTACCGATAATATCCATGAGGGAACGAAACGCGTACGCAAACAAATGCTTTATTCTTTCACACACACACACACACACATATATATATATATATATATATATATATAGACAAGTTCTGTCTATTTATTTTGTGTAAGATCTTTTCGTATGATCTGATCAGCTTGATAGTGCTGTCATGAAAAGACGACAAGAAACCGCAGTAATTGTTGATTTTTTTTATAAGGTCTGAGCTTTCGGTTTACATGAGCCATCATCAAAGGACGAACATTTAATATACAGTGAACATAGAACATTTAAATTATTAACAAAGTGGAGTTATACAGAGAAAATTAAACAGGTCCATTTTTTGCGTCGCACATGGCCGCAGGCCAAGAAGGAATCGTGGTAGTGGGTTTTTGGTAACGTGAGAGTATAGTGGCATGAGAGGATTGGTCTGGGAACTGCTACTACTATGGATAGGGGGTAAGTATAATAAATATGACCTCTCCCGTCGATTGTAGGCATTGAAGTATGTTAGTGGAGGTGTCGAAATTTATTTTATTTAGCCTAGGTTTAAACTGTTTGATGTAGTTATCTTCTAGAATTTTAAGTTTTCGTTTATTATTTTCTTGTCTAAATATATCTGTATTTTCAACAAGTGTTTTCCTAAGAACTGTGTCTTGATAGCCGTGGTGTTTGAAATGTCTGAATATGTTAGAATTTTCATGTAAGTGTAATGTAAGCCTCCGCGAAAGCGAGTTAAAATACACACAATTTAAACTATATGATCCAGCTGCCCAACAAACCATCACCACCTTGAAATATAATTCGGGCCTTGTGAAAAGGCAAATCAAACTAGCAAAAGAAAACCTCGACACACTATACAAGAACAAACATGACCTCTACAACAAACTGAAAGATGTAACTACCCCAAACTAACTGGAAAATATTATGCTCAAAACTGTCCAAAATCACCGAAAAATCCGAAGTTCAACACCGCGCTAAAATTGTAAAAAAACTAAATTCACTATACAATGGCACGATCACTCTCCCCAATAAACTCGGTAAATTCATCAACCTTTCCAGCCGCGAACTAACTACACACCAAATAGAACTACTCAACCTCGGACCTAACTGCCATATATACCGTAAGTACAACTAGCTCACTAAAAAATTTGAAATTGAAACACTCTATCAACGCATCATTAAACTACACGACGAAAAAATGATAACAGCTAAACCTGAACTAAAAGACCTACTTAAGGCCGAGGCACTCAAGGATCGCCATGATAAAAGCCTAAGCTCCTCAAAAATTCTATCCAAACAACTAAAAAGTGCTGCGAACAAACTACGCAACCACCTCCACATAATTGTAAAAAAAGCCGACAAGGCTAACATTTTTGTCGTCCTTAACAAATCAGATTACAACACAAAACTCAACCACATACTCTACGATATATAATAGAGTTTATCAAATTAAATGTGTGAATTTTTTTGGCAACACATTTTATGAACAGAAATGAATTTGTAAATATTTTCAATATTGGAAATTTAAAAATACTCAAATTATTAATAAGGTAAACGCACGATACATTATGCAAAAAGCTCATTGATACAATTTTATATATAAATGTTAGTAAAAGTTTCTGAATTTTTATTTTCTTATTTGTTATATATATATATATATATATATATATATATATATATATATATACTTCAATATATTCTTTTATTGTTTAATTATTTAGTTTTTGGTCATAATAAAATTAGACCAGTAGGAAGTGTTATTAAATGTGTTAAATACAATTATACAAGTATCGCCATGATAAAAGCCTAAGCTCCTCAAAAATTCTATCCAAACAACTAAAAAGTGCTGCGAACAAACTACGCAACCACCTCCACATAATTGTAAAAAAAGCCGACAAGGCTAACATTTTTGTCGTCCTTAACAAATCAGATTACAACACAAAACTCAACCACATACTCTACGACCACACAAAATTTAAAAAACGTAACAAGAACCCGACACACAAATTAAAATCTAAACTTAATAAACTCATTAGCGCCAACAATGTCGATCAGAGCTCCTTAAAACTCCCCAAAATTATCGGCAACTACAAACCTGGCTACATATACGGAACCATAAAAACGCACAAACCTGACTATCCTCTCCGCCCTATAATATCCCAAATTCCTACTTCCGTATACCATCTAACTAAAGATATTAACCAGCTTATCACACCTTACCTCCCGAGTAAATACAGCCTTAAGTCAACTCTAGAGGCAATCCAAATCCTCAAGAGCGAACAACCCAATAATGAAATCATAGCTTCACTTGATGTCGAAAACCTATTCACTAACGTAACTGTTAGCGAAACTATCGACATAATTATAAGGAATGTCTACAATAATCCTGCATTATCCCCACTCAAAATTAATCCCAACATCTTAAGAAAAATCCTACTAGCTTGTAGTATCGAAGTCCCTTTTGTCGACCCAAACAACACTATATATATACCACGTGACGGTGTTTCCATGGGTTCAGTACTCGGTCCAACATTTAGCAGTTTCTACATGTCGAACATCGACAATACTACCTTTACAAAATTCAAAAAACCATCAAATATACCTTAGATACGTTGATGATATCTTACTATTAATTAAAATACTGACGAAATCCTACAACTTCAAAAACTGTTTCAGGATAATTCAGTCCTAAGATTAACCTATGAACTCAGCAATGACAACATAATTCCTTTCCTCGATATACTAATCAACACTATGGGAATAAGTTCACTATCTCACCATATAAAAAACCCACTAACAAAAATCCCTCCACACTTAATTATATTAGCGAATGCCCCCACTATTGTAATTAGCAATCATAAACAAACTACTACATCGTGCAAAAACCAATTCGTCTACAAAACACATCTTCCAAAGTAAACTAAAAAAACATAAAACAGACACTCATCTACAATAATTTGTCTAATTACATATTTGATGAACAAATACGACATTTCCTTAAATACCTTAACACGGAAAAAACAACACATGGTAATAGCCCAATCAATCCCAAACATATCACTCTCTAATATCGTAGCCAAATGCACTCCAACTACCATCTAGACGAGAATATCCTAAACAAACTCATAAATACTAATATCTCTCCGACAGGCCCCAACAAAAGAATTAAATTTATCATATATTACGCTAAATCCACAACATCAAACTCAATCCTCCGCAACGACTCCTCCCCCACCGTTAGCGATTTGCAAAAAAATCAGTGTAGTGCATAAATTCAAATGACCTTTTCGAGAATGTATCTCTAACAAACTAAATAATACCTACATTGGACATACTACTAACTCGCTTTCGCGGAGGCTTACATTACACGTAAATGTAAATTCTACCATATTCCGACATTTAAAACACCACGGCTATCAACAAACACTTCTTAGGAAACCACTTGTTGAAAATACAAATATACTCACCGGCGCATATATGTATACTCATAAATATACTTCCCTGTGTCTCTTCTATAAATACTTTCATGGCTTCTGTTCTGACGAACTTAAATCATTGGTGCCCCCTAGATCTGAATTTGCACGAGATAAAAGATTGGAAACTAGGTCCCACCCTTTCACAGTGAAATCGATGAAATACAACCGCAATATCTACTCAAACAGCTTCTTTCCGCGCACTTCCGGCCTGTGGAATTCCCTACCGCATGCTTGCTTCCCCGACGGCTACAACCTCCAGGAGTTTAAATGTAAGGTCAATATACATCTCCTAACACACTAACTGACATCCACTCTCTCCAACTCTCTCCCTATGTTCATCCTAAGTACAACGGATCTTACACAAAATATATAGACAGAACTTGTCTATATTACTCAATGAAACCTGTATTAATGAAAAATGCTGCCAAAATACACACACACACACACACAATATATATATATCATCGAAACGACTCAGGACACAATTTTTAATTCACTAATGCTAATTTTATGTGAAACAAACACAACCTTTAAGGAGACAGTATTTGAAAACATATTAATATCATTCCTACGAACATAAGCACTCGTTTAAAACATTACATCACTTCTGCAGCTTTCTACAAATCTATGCTACATGAAACAAAAATGTGTCTACCAATAGATATAATTCAATAATTTAAAGATATTTCCATATAGTATTCCATATTTTCATAATATCACACTATTTTTAATCTATATGCGCTACATCGTATTTTAGTTCTTAATAATCTATTATAATTATGTTTTCTCCCTACCATTTTCTATTATACTTTATTATATATTTCCCTATTATGCATAATATTATTGTTTCTATTGTTATAATTTTATCTTTCTCCCTTTTATAATATATCTATTTTTCTCCTTATTATTTCTTATTTTTATATATTTAATAATTTAGTTAATATATATTAATTATATTAGTTAATTCTTTCTCGACCGTAAAATATATACATACATGCATATATATATATATATATATATATATATATATATATATATGTAAATTAAACTAGTGAGCCAACAAACCTACCAAGGTTTCATCTTCACGGATCTTCAGGGTAGGTTGGCCAACATTCCCTGAAGATCTGTTTTGGTGAAAACTTGGTAGTTTTGTTGGCTCACTAGATTAATTTACTTATTCTGCTCTACTTACGTATTGCACTCTTTTTTGTTATTGATTACTCGTCTCGGGTTTTACTTTGGGCTACGTACTGGCTCGGTCCAAATCGCTTTGGCTGATGTTCATATGCTTAGCTCTTTCTTTTTTACCACCAATTATTTCTTTCCGCGTATATACGCGGAGAATTTTTCGAAACGTATAGTGATAAATTTGCATTTATATATATATATATATATATATATATATATATATATATATATATATATATGAGCCTAATGTGCCAGTATTCTTTACTTATTCCGCTCTACCTAACTATTGAGCACTTTTTGCTAGTTGATTACACGTATTGATGTTATTTCTTTGGGCTATGTGCTGACTCGGTCTGGACATTTTGACTGATGTACCTGTACTTAGATTTTTTTAAATCGTTTTTCCCTTTTTCGGAAATATCAGCATATAGTTTAATATTGTAATTATTAAAAACATTTTTCTTCAAACTCTACTTTTCATATTAGAGACTGACAATATATAAAGGTAAAATTTGAAATTGGAATTATTGAGACTCATGGAATTATTGAGACTCTTGGAATTATTGGGATTCTTGAAATTTTCGAACAATTCAAATTCAATGTAATCAGGAAAGAAATTTGTATCATTCAATGAATGGTGTAAAATGGTTGCTGAGTTTGGTTTCATATAACTTTAAACAATTTTATTGAAAAAATCGTATATGTTGAGGTACTTATCTTTGGAGATAAGAGTATGTTGAAACTTTCCAATTTTTGGTCAAAGTTGTATGTATCAGCGTATAATTTGACAACAGTGTTTATTCAAATGTGCTGGGCTCTATTTTCTTTTTATTTTATTTTATTTTTTCTCTCTTTTTCTTCTGTACTTTCTTTATTGTCTTGTAGAAGGTTAATCGCCATTTTTTGTTTTGATGCTTGACTTTTGTTTTTTATGTCGTGTTAAGCATTATTTTTTATGTCTTGTTAAGCATTTCTTTTTTGTGCGTTGATGCTTTCCAGTGAGGTAGTAGGGATTTTTCCACTGCATGTTCCTCGCTTGATTTTGAAGTCGGTGCTCACCAGTGAAGAATATAATCTTTCCATTATGTGTTCTTTATCGACCTCGGCGTTCAACAGCAAAGAAGTAGGGACGTGTTCTTTGGACGTCTCGGGTCACAAGGGAAGAAGTGATTCTTGCACCGTTTGTTCCTTGTCAGCTGTCGGAAGTCGCCAGTAAAGAGGCAGGGAGATATTTAACGTTTATGTGATACGGTTTTGTGTCATACATAAACAAATTCCCCACAACTAACAGGTTTATTCGTTTTCATCAAATTGGAATGAGTGTGAATTTGTGTGGAATACTGCAAGAATAAATATATACATTTTTCATGTTTAAATAGAAATTTATTAAAAGGAAAGTATAACAACAATTGGTAGAAATTAATCTTCAATGAGAAAGTTGAGTGTATCAAGCGATATAGATTGTTCGTAATATTAATTTGATGGAAAGAGTACATGCGTACTTATGGATACCACAACTTATTCAAATTTCTTTAAGGGATTAAGAAAAAACAAAAAAATAACAGAAAATCTTTCATTACCTCATACTTGTTTACAATGTTTCGCTAAAATTTTGTACGTAAATGTATTTCCATTTCTCATTCACACACATACTCACGTTATCGACACATAAAGACACAATTTAAATACTCTAGGTAGATGAATTACTTTCGCATACATTCACTTATATTTAAAATAAACATGTGTTGAATTTACAACAGGTGACACAGGCAAAAGTTATTCTATATTTTGAAAAATATTATTTCTATTTACAAAATAATACAGCTAAATAAACGATCTGAACAAATCTGAAAATATAGACATGAAAACAATTTTTACTAGTTTATTTAAAATTCGAAAACTGAAAAGAATAAATTAAAAATTAATAAAGCACACTAATATAATTAAAGTAAATAATGATGAAATTAACATACAACTGCCGACATAACAACTATTAGAATAGAAAAAATAAAATAGAAATAATAAATAAATAACAAAACCAAAGAAATAAATTAAACATCGCAAGCCGAAAAGAATGAATAAATGTAAATGTAAAATAAAACAAGGAAAATAAATTTATCCGAATAAATAAAATAAACTACACCCGCTGAATTATGCGTTATAAGAATTACATATTTGGCCTGATGTTTGTACCTAGCATGAAACCGTCTGTCGCCTGGAGTTTTTATTTCCATGTCCACTTTCGCCTTTCGAAGCTGTTTTACGTGGTTCTCATCGGGTGACAAAGTTGGAATTAAAATTAAATGGTGAAAAGGGTTTATTTGTGGTGATATGATGTTTATTTGAAAGTAGAGTTGGGAGCTTATTCTGATTCGGTTGTCCGTATTGTAGTCTTAGAGATATAGGTTAGGAGAGGTAGCTTAGTTTAAGACAGGCTCCTTATTTATGTTGTCTGGATGTGGTGGAAGTGGCGTCGCTATTAATGAGAACGATGTAGATAACAGTGGTGTGGGAGTTTAGAAATAAATAAGGAACCTGTCTTCAATCTACTACAAAGTGTACATTTTGTTTCTACAGTAAAAAGACAATGTGCTTTTACTGCTTGATTGTATTTTCAATCTCGAATCAATATGTACACTTTGTAGTAGATTGTAGTTTGTACATGTTTATAATATAATTTATAATAAATATACATAGCTCTATTTCTATATTGAGCACATTTTAAATTAATAATTGAACGTTGTAAATATGTTCTTTGTTCCTTTTTCAGTTGGATATATTTTTCATCAATTGTGGTTTTGCTTAAAACTATTTCTTCGCAGATGTCTAATTCTACTAAATATTTTTACATACTTTTACTGTTTGTGAATTTGCTGCGTCGAATTGCGTATTTCTTATCTGTATCTTCTTTTAGTTCTTGAATCTAACTGTAATTTTGCATTCAAGCATAACCATGTTTGCACAAATTCGATATGCTTCATTATTTAGTGAGAGTTCTTTTCAGAATCCTAAGAATTTGCTTTAATAATACTCATTATGATAACTGCTATCACTGAGATACAAGCAAAACGATTCCGAAAAAAATTGAAATGGCTTTATACTATATATATTTCAATAAAATACGAAATTGTTCTTCCTTAAATAGGCATTTTATTTGAATATATTACTCATGTGTGATATATATAACGAAATAATTCCACACATTCAAATGCTTAATTATTGTTAATGAAAATAATTCGGTTATATATTTTCTTAATTTTCATCCTCGTACAAGGCATTAACATAGAAACACAGACACTTCTTTGGAGCGTGTCTGTTACTTTGTTACTTAGGATTGCTTTTGAATGAATGTATCTATTTCTAAAACAAAATAATTCCTTGAGAGATGACATCTGCTTCTTGAACCTGCTTTGATGTGCGTACTTAAAGGACGTCTCTTTTGCAAGTACTTCATACATTTCCTTGTGTATTTTTAATAAGCATACGGAAAAATGTGAATGGAAAGGAAAATATAACTTCAGAAAATTAGTTGTATTTTCTTTTTTTGACAGAAACAGGGATTAAATATGCACAACGAAAACTCTGAAATGAGGATATTAATTTTAGTAGAGGAGAAACCTTTTCAATCTGCAGTAAAAAAAAAAAGACTATATTTTGGTGAATTGTGGAAGGGAACAATCAAATTCTTCCTGAAGATTTCGAACAGAATTTAATATTATTAAAAAAAACTTTTAAAAACATTAATGAGAATTCAACGCTGAAACGTTGAAATATATACAAAGTTGCACCTGGTCAGTTCGTAGTTGTTTGACCACAGGAAAGTACCAGATGTTTTAAGCATGGACATCGAGGTTGTGTGAAATATAACGACTTCGAAGCTAAAACTAGAGAAGCGATTTCGAATTCGAAACGAGTTCGTATTCCAGGAGAGTTTTTCCCGAAAATACATTTGTAAAAGTTAGGAATCCATGTCTTCTTTCCAACTCCAGATATGGATTTGTTATATTAGTTATTTCATTCTCAATTCTTATATATGGAAGTCCCTTTCCATTTTTTTATTCCAAGCGATTTAATTTCTTCATACTTATAAATGCAACGTCATATGAAATAGTTCTTCCTCAGTACTTCTTCTTCTATGTGCCCTATCCTTTCGAAACGTAGGCGACCCTGGCTTTCCACGTCACCCTATCCCTGGTGGCTCATAAAGTTTTCTCCTGTTACTCCACGCAACCACCGTTCCGTCATCCACCTGATCATTCCCTTCAAATATGTTATCCGCTGCCTTCATCTGGCTCTTTTTCCTTATATCTAACCTGTCAGTATCAGGTTCACCAAGCCCTCCTTCGTCATTGCATGTCCCAGAAACTTCAGTTGTCTCTTCCTGATGCTCACTATTAGTTTTCTTTTTAATGCCATTCGTTTCAAAACCTCATCATTGCTCACATGTTTGGTCCATGATATCCGCAGCATCCTTCTGTAAAACAACATTTTCGCCGCTTCAAGTTTTTTCCTCATCTTCGATGATATTGTCCAGCATTCACTGCCATTGAAGAACTGACATCACATAGCAATCTAGCATTCTCTTCCTTCTTTCTAGTGAATTTTTTCTGTGTTTTAGTACTTTACTCAGCTTCTGGAACGCGTACTTCGCCATGCCAATTCGCCTTCGGATCTCTGTGTCACACTTTCCATCTTCTGTTATAACACTTCCTAGGTATTTAAATCTTTTACTTGCTGGATCTTCTCAATACATTGATTGTAATTTCTCATCATTAAAATATTTTTCAATCTCTCTCACCCCTTGTAATCCATTGCATCTTTGTGGCAATATTGTTTTGCTTTGTTTTAATGATTCAAAATAAGAATTTCATACTGGTTGCTACGGCTATGCAGACAACCGATCTACTCTAGATATTAATGGCTGCCTCATACTGTTTTTTTTTCTTACCGAAACAATTTCAAATCAAAGGAGATATGACAATCCAAAGGTGTCACATTTTGCACTACTAACACATATCAGACCAGGTTATTGGCCCATTCTCTTCCATTAATAAGGAAAGATGATGAGATCAGAAGAGGGCTGAGTTCCAACAAATGATCTTCACAAGCTTATAAAATACTCTTCATCTTCAGTTTTGGTTATGAATTTTTGTAAGTTAGTTCTATTTTTTAAATAATAATATGACACTTAAATAATAAAAAAGACAGAGACAAATATATATCGGAATATATTAATGTCCACAGAAATACAGACGCAACTCCTAGAGAATATAATATCACAAAGCAACAATGTCGATGCCACAACAGTCAAAACATATATCAAAGTGCAATAACCGAAGTACACAATGAATATGATTGAATATAAGAAAAATACATACAAGTTTACCACAACGTCTCAAAAAATCCGTTCACTAGCGGCGTAAATAACAATAAACAAATTATCAAAACAATACAAACTCCTAGAAAAATCAGTGTTTACTTCCAAATGCAGAGACGGAATTAATTTCCTCAGTACCAACACATCACGACTCAACAAAGAGCAAAAACTAATAGGATATAACCTAAAACTGAATATAAAACAATATTTGAAATATAAAATATTAGAATAGAAGAAAGTTTAAATTATAGAATAAATAAACAATAGAATAAAAGGGACAATGGATAAACCCGTTGGTCTGTGTATTTGTTGAATTTGCTTCTGAGTTCAATGCCTGATTCTGGTAGTGTGTAATCGGTGCAATCAATATCTGAACAGTTCTATATAAATATAAGATCTCTGTGATATCTCTAGACATGACCAGTGAAAAGAGGACAGTCAAAATTTCACAATTTCCGGTTACCCATATCAATATACACTTGAGGAATACATGGGAGTTTACAAGGTATGAAAAGCATTGATGACAAAAATACTTTTAATATGATTAGGGTAAACAAATGAAATGTAATAAAATAATAGATTAGTCTATTAATTTCAATATTATAAGTTTCTTCAAGATATTTGCTCATTGTTTTATTACTTAGCAATTATAGTAGACGAAAATGTACAATTCATTTATTCGACGCCTGGATAGAAATCCCGAATGCAATAAAACACAAATATATGTTTTTAAACATACGTTCATGCGTTTTAAATGAAAACGTTCCTGTATAAACTTGAAATAGTCTGCTTCGTAAATAGAAATGACTTATACGAACTTTACTCTAATATAGGACAAATATTTGAGAGTTTACTGGGATTAATTCTCTTTCGTTTTGAAACAAATAAAAAACGATGGACAATTAACAAAATAGCAGGGATTGCACTATTACGAAAATATTCATATAAATACATATATATTGAGAACTTCCATTTCTACTAACTTGTTCATCAAGTAGAGAATCGTTAAATTAAGAAAATACTCTATACATAAAATTTTGTCGGAGGGTGCAATTTTTTTGGATAATATTTACTGAATAAAAAGGCCGACAGACGACAATTAATCAATGTAGGATTTAATAAAATGTGTATATGTGTGTGTTTAAATTGCTGTGTCATTAACTTTTAATAATAAGTGATATGAGACGATTTCATAAGTGTTGCTTAAATGTGGCACAATGTGGAAAGTATATAGTACCCAGTGAGAATTGAATTCGTTTTTCAGTTGTAATAGGTTCTACCGAGACAAGCTTGTTGAAGGTTACACACTTCGAGGCGGCCATAATGATATATATGTATTGAAATTCTAACAACAACAAAGCATGATTTAATTTAGGCCTATCCTACGATGCTAAAACTGATTTTTGAATTCAGAAATAGATCACTAAACGAATTCTTAGAACTGACGAAATTCTGTTTTCATGACATAGAATCTTATTTTGAATTGAAATAAAGAAGAGGTCTATTTTCAAATCCCAATCACGATACTTGAAACTCAAGATGAAATAAATTTTTATGAGCAGCTAGAGAAGCATTTTAGAAGAATTAAATGATTCAATATTTTTGGGAAAAAAACTTTGTGCATAAGTCCCTATCACTACATTCTGAACAAGGACACCGCGGCGTAGTAATATTTAGCATGCTGGTTTCGCTGGAACATGTTAAAACTGAGTATTGAGTTCGATTCGACACTGGGTTTCTTATAATTTTGGTTTTGTACTACCTCTAAGCTACACTTAGAAAATCATCGATACATTTTGAACAATGTGAAAATTGTTTTTGACGAAAATTTAATTTATTTTCGCACATCTATTTATATTCTGATATAAACATTCAGAAACCAGAAACTGTGTTAATATATGCGCTTACTAAAGCTTTTTATTACATATATCCAAATAACGAACAAGGATGAGCGTTTAAACGTCGGGGTGTCTCTTTTTAACTGGCACATTTTTTGTACAAGAATATTTTTTTCGAAAAGGAAAAAAGTGAATCGAATAAACCATATCTACAATAACAGATATTTTTAATGAAAATTACTATTCTCTATTTCTGCTATGAATTGATGCTTTCATATTTTTTAATTGTTGCTAATAGTTAAATAAACTATCATGGCTATAAATTTCGTTGAGTAAAACGTTAGTATAAATGAAGAATTAGAGGAAAATCATGTCCATTTTCTTTCAGTGATTTCTATGGTATATTTTCTTAATGCAACGACCCTCTATCTGTGAAAGAATTTATTAGAATTGGAAGTCTTCATTATGACAGATTTTTATATGGAATTAGTGCAATCCGACTCTCTTATATTGTGCCATTTTTCCAGAATGTCGATATTTAATTTAAAACGAAAGCTAATTAAGTCAGAAACACAAAAATACTCGAATTAATTTCACTAAATTGGAAGAAAATGCGTATGAGTTAGTTAACTTAAGGAAGCTAACACACAGAATTTAATTTAAGCTCTCTCGTGCTTACAATATCATTGTCACTTAAAGCACAAGAAATTATGGGTAAAATCATGGATTTAGAGATTTGGGTTACATAATGTTCGTGATTTCAATATTGGATCTGAGTTAATGGACTTAGTTCTTCGTCCACTGTAATTGCTAACGATTAAGTATGTTGAATAAACTAATAAAATTCCAGCGTATTATACATGATTATTTTGAATATAAATGCAGTAGGAACCGGTACCTTTTACTTCATCATCTGCAGAATCTACAATTTTCAGCATCATGGATTAGAAATGCAGATTGCAAGGAATTAATCTGACACGAGAATCACCTATGAATAAATTTATACTTAGAAGTTTTAGTTTTTTTACTACCACACTTTAATTCATGGCTTCTGCTCTGACAAACTTAAATCACTGGTGCCCCCAGATGTGAATTTGCACGAGATACTAGATTGGCAACTAGGTCCCACCCTTTTACAGTGAAACCGATGAAATGTAACCGCAATTTCTACTCCAACAGCTTTTTTCCTCGCACTTCCCGACAAAAAACAAACTACTGCCAAAATGATGGCCATGATCAATCTCTTTTCAATCTGTTCAAGTCCAATGTGAGCATTGATCTCCAATATATATCACCGTGTCTGTTTTCCTTTACTTTGGAACTCTTTTCTTTGAGTCTTCACTTTGAGCCTTGTATAGGATGTTTGTTGGGGCGCAGTAAATATCAGCTCAGAAAGAGAAATCGGAGAGCCGAGTTCTAATTTCAGTTGAATTCGTTGCATTCACTAAATCGCAAATGTTTTGGGGAAAGTTTTATTAACCTCTAGTTATTGGTTAAATATCAAGACATTGTGTTCTATAGTCTTGGTTGGCAACAAATCTAGTGCAGAAAGTAATGGCAGACTACTGTGGGAAAATCTGCGCAGTTATATTTCTTTGGAGACATAGTCGGCTAAGCGTTTGTCACCTATAGGACTTACCTGGCTTATAGAGTGAGCGATATTTAAAACAATCATATGATATACAGAGTCAAAAATCAGGTAAAATAAAAATAAAACCTGCTAATTCTTTTGCCAGAAAAGAGTGTTCTCAAAAATATAGTAATTAACATACGAGGCGAAAAAATATATTTCATCATTTTATTTTGAGAGCCATTAGAGAGAACTTCTTAAAGTGGTAAATAATATTAATATAAAATTAGAGATATTAGAAATTGTCTCTCCGTATTTTTACAACTGCTAAAAATATAAGCAGACAGTAAGGCTTACACCGATAATATGTGCGATAAACAACACAGTATGTTTTATAGTGACATTTATGTAAGATTTATCAAATAAAGCGCTGTAGAAAAGCTTACATAAGTGAGACATCTTGAAATGGAAAAGTCTTTACCTACGAGCATAACTGTGATCTACATTGGCAAAACACTTTTGCTTATAAAACTGTCCATTTTTATATTTTACCAATGCAACCCTAGTAAGAAAAAGAAGATAATTCTTTAGGTACGTGACATTTCACGGGAAGTCAATGAGTATTTTACCATCTGCAAACACACATATACGCACTATATTACATCACCAGCCTATATTAAATCTCTTCTTAAATAACCTAACGTATATATATATATATATATATATATATATATATATATATATATATATACTACGCCATTTCTATATAAAAAAAAAACATCGCCGCATGTTACGGAAATTAACGAATTTATACATTTCACATTTGTTGACATTACGATACATTTCAGAGCCGATATGGTTTGCTTACGGTAGATCGAAAATTGTGTTATATAAGCATGATAAAAACCTCGTCTGATCAAGAGGCTATTCATGGTCAACTGGTTAAGAGTGTACCATATCAAATATTAGCTTCCCCTATGTAAATAGGGGTCGCAGGTTCGAATCCTGCTGGATAGCACACATTTTCGTAATAAAATGTATCGTAAAATTATCAGGCCGGTAGATATAAATATAAAATACTGTTTAATTAAAAACAGAATATCTACTTAAATACGAGTATCGGTAAAAATAATGTTAAAAAAAATTCATTACAAATTGTCGGTTGCTTATAACCAAGTTTCGTTAAAATTCGTTAATTTCCGTAACATGTTTACATTTCTTGACATTACGATACGTTTCAGAGCAGATATGGTTTGTTTACGGTAGATCAAAAATTGTGTTATATAAGCATGATAAAAGCCTCGTCTGATCAAGAGGCTATTCATGGTCGAGTGGTTAAGACAGTGCCAGATCAAATGTTAGCTTCCCCTATGTAAATAGGGGTCGCAGGTTCGAATCCTGCTGGATAGCACACATTTTCGAAATAAAATTTATCGTAAAATTATCAGGCCGGTAGATATAAATATAAAATACTGTTTAATTAAAAACAGAATATCTACTTAAATACGAGTATCGGTAAAAATAATGTTAAAAATAATTCATTATATATATATATATATATATATATATAAACACCCTTTATTATATAATGGTTTGGTACCTACTGATCAAAATTTTAATCTAAATTGTTTGTCAATTTCAAATGTTTTCTTTACTAGAAAATTAAACACAGAAATATTTCTTAAAATTATTTCATAGGTCACATATTTTTGCTTATACTTCCTTCTGAAACCCAAGATTTATTGACAGATAATAACAATGTTTTCCTCTAGAGATACATTTCGATTACATGCCATTTACGCTTGTTGCGTTTCAGTCATTTTGACACGTTGATTACCAGTACAGCCATTTTTCTTATAACAATCTACACTTATAAAAGGATTTATATTTTTTTGAAGATGTTTTAAATTTGTTAATATGTATATACAAATTTTAAACTTGAAGAAGACAGATATATTTTCCAAAATGTTTTCAGGGGTCAATGTTTTTTCTTTTTCTTTTCTTAAATTTCGCTCTTATATAACTGTTAAAAATCTTCGAAGAGATAAGCTAATCATTTTATATTTTAATAATTATAATAACTTACAAGTGCAACCCACACATTAGGAAGGTCTTTATCTATGTAAAATATGTCTTATCTTGAGATTTTTGCTGTTCTCTTTAAAAAAAACATTCCGCCTAGTTAAAATGTCATGATGACATTACTGGCCTTAACTCCCATGTTGTAACTCGGAAGGAAATGTGTATACATCAGAAATTAAATAATAATAATAATAATAATAATAATAATAAAAACCAACCTAGAAATGTCTGGTTGAAATTCGGTGTGCACTAGCCGGATATCTTGTTCATGACAACCTGTAAAGTTTTTCTCTGTCCTTGGTATACAGATGATATTGTGAACATAATTATCCCATGGAGGTTAAGGCTAAAATTCAAAAGCTTCACTGTTTACAAAGAAAAACTAAAAGCTGGTCTTATTGACATGAAAGTTACTGCAAATAGTAAATTATTTGTGTAGGTGTTTCCAAAACTTTTAAAATTCAATGAATTTGAAGAGTAAATCTAAGAATATAATACATTAAGTTATTAATAATACTACTTGATGGTTTCGGGGTACTGGCTTTAATTTGAAAACATTTTAAGAGACACGGTGAAGTGACCCATACCAATTCAAACCTTAATAAAATATAAATTGTTCTCACAAGCAAAGCTCACACCGCTTTTATGTAAAATGTGTATACTCTTAGATAGTTTAGCTTTTCATTCAAAAATGTTCATACAATTGTGATTATACCATTTTTGATCTTAGGCTTCTGCTTATGACCAAGAAAGAAATTAATATAAAATAAATTAAAGAATCTAATAATAATAATGATTCAGAAATGAACCCAAGATGAGTCTCTTCTGTTTAGGTCACGGAAAGATTAGTATAACACAGAAATATAATAGAAAAATGCGAAAGTAAGTAATCATATCCCAATATGCGTCTACGTTACAAAGAAAATATCTTATTAGAAATATGAATGTAACGAGTGATGTTCATTCTTAAAGTGGCCATTGCATATAAAAAGAATATGTAAGTTAATAAAATTGATATTCTTACAACTATCATATTCTGCGAATTTCTCCTTTCAGCCTGACTTGAAATGAAGAAAGAAGATTATGGAGGGTTTGACCGTGGATTGCAAAAGTCTCCCCCTCATTTAACGCAGAAAACAAGTGAATCAGGCCGAAACCTGTGCGGAATATTTTAAGGGAAATGCGACATAAGTATTGTCGACCCCAACCTTTAACGTGCAACCATTCAGTGTGTTGGGACTTTGATAGTTATGTACTATGATCTTATGCATTCTGCCAATGTGTCTACATTGCAAGAAAATCGATAAGCTCTGTTCGGTGTTCAGCACCGCTAGAAGAATTATTCTTATACAAAAGAAGTACTGAATAAACTGAGATACCGTCCTTAATATCATAGAAAATTATACTGAATTTTTCATTGCTTTGTTTTTTGAAAGAATTGGATATTATATTATAAAACAAATTTAGTAATTATAAGCGTTAATATTTCGTACAGTTAAAGACACGGACATTGACACTATCACTATTAGCTATTTTTAAAAACCCATTTATTACATGTACAGAGATTAAAACCAATAAAATAATGAAAAATAATAAATAACACAAGCAGATATGGAGATAGAAAATGTAAGTTGCATTCAACAAAAGTAAACAAATTGGAACACGGGCGAGTCAATTCAAGAATAATAAGAGAATTATTAGTAGAAATGAATATATACAGTCTTTTAGTGAAGAAGTATATCCGGATATGAGTCTTTAACTTTACTCACCAACTGACTCTTTACTCTCATCGACAATCACTCTTTATAACTGTTTTACAACTACACAACCCCCGCCGTACTTCATATAACCAAGATTATATGTACATATCAAGCAAGTCTATTCTAATAGGTGTGTTCCCTAAGAGAAATATATAAAGTATATAAATTCTATGTGTCACATGAAAACAATCATTATGCTTAACCGTATTATCTTTTGTTAACATTAAATTTAGGTTATAATCTAATAATAATAATAATAATAATAATAATAATAATAATAATAATAAATACAAAATAAATACAAAATAAATAAATACAATAATGCAGTAAATACAAACAAGATTTACAGTTAGTATATTCTGTAGAAAAGCAAAACAGAAGCCAAGAAACAACTATTGCGGCAAAAAATATGAAAATGAAAGCCAAAGATAAAGCTCTTGAAAAGATGAAACAGCGCTGGCAAGACAAACCTCTGCATGGCCAATATCCAGTACGTGCCAATAAATCCAATGTTGACAAAGTTAATACTCATCGATGGTTACGTGCATCTGGATTAAAGTCTGAAACTGAAGGATTTATACTTTCAGCACAAGACCAAAGTCTTTTCACGAGAAACTTTCAGGCAAATATTATGCATAATAATATGGATCCAAAATGCAGGTTTTGTGATAAACACCAAGAAACAATAGACCACCTAATCTCAGGCTGTTCTGTGCTTGCCCCAAACGAATATAAAAATCGCCACGATAGAGTTGGGCAATATTTACATTGGACAATGTGCAAACATTATGGAAAAACTGTAAACAAACACTGGTATGAACATCATCCAGCACCGGTTACAGAAATAGATGTAACCATTCTATGGGATTACACCATCTACACAGACAGAAATATTGAAGCAAACAGGCCAGACATTATTGTTAAAAACCAGAAGGAGAAAACTTGTCTATTAATTGATATGGCTTGTCCAGCGCATTGTAACATAGCAATCAAGGAATTTGAAAAACTGTCAAAATATAAAGACCTGGAAATTGAAATAGAAAAAATGTGGAAATTGAAAACAAGAGTTGTGCCAGTGATAGTAGGTGCACTTGGAATGATAAAAAATGGAACAAAACAACACATTGAAAGAATCCCTGGAAACCCCAGCTTAAGAGACATACAAAAAATTGTCTTATTAAGTACATCCCACACACTAAGGAAAATTTTATCTATGTAATGCTGAGGATGATAGGGAAGATAGAAAAACATGAAATGGAGCCATAACAACACGCCACTACCTGCCTTAGGTCTCCCCGCAGACTTGGTTGGTAGTGATACCAAAGCAGAAATCGAAATATGATGAAAAATGACATAATAATATTAATAGATTATCGAAAGGCATTCGATAGTGTGCCACATTCCTGGATTTTAAAGACTTTAAATATATACAAGATATCGCCCGTCATCATCAATTTCAACAAACAGTGCATGTCTATATGGAAACCAACCCTTTACCTCAATCATATAAATGGAACCTATAAGTCTGATGAAATAAACATCAAAAGAGGTATATTTCAAGGTGATTCTTTATCTCCCTTACTATTCTGCATATCATTAATAGCACTAACCAGTCAACTTAATAAGACAGAATGTGGTTATAAAATAGGCCAAAGGAAAATAAGCCATCTATTTTACATGGATGACTTAAAGTTATATGCTAAGAATGATAATGAGCTGGATGGTCTTCTGCAAACTGTGAAATGCTTCAGCGAAGACAATGGAATGAAATTTAATGTGAATAAATGTGCTAAAACTACAGTTTTACGTGGATCAATACAAGAAACATCCTCAATTAGCTTAGACCCTGCTGTAACAATAAAAGAATTGAAACCAGAAGAAGCTTATAAATTCCTAGGTGTAAATGAGAGCGAAAACATTCACCATAAAAAATGAAAGAAATAGTGCGTAAAGAGTACTATAGAAGGCTACGAATGATATTAAAAACTGAATTAAATTCACAGAACAGAGTTATGGCCATTAATAGCCTTGCAATTCCAGTTGTCCAATATAGCTTTAACATCTTAAACTGGACTCTAAACGACATCAGGCGAATGGATGCTAAAACAAGAAAGCTTCTTTCTAAGCATAAGATGCATCATCCAAAGGCTGTTGTAGACCGTCTATACATACCCCGTAAAGAAGGTGGAAGAGGTCTTATTCAGCTGGAATTGTCATACAAGACAACAACTATTGGCTTACTAACATACATAGAAACAATAAAGGATTGGATGATACAATTAGTAAGGCAACATGAAAAAAGAAAGAAAAAATATTCAATAATAAAAGAAGGCAGTAAATACA
Organism: Ascarosepion bandense; assembly: GCA_037127315.1. NCBI lineage: Eukaryota > Metazoa > Mollusca > Cephalopoda > Sepiida > Sepiidae > Ascarosepion > Ascarosepion bandense. The sequence continues at coordinate 595,813 of JBBBDQ010000250.1, forward strand.
AACAAGATTTACAGTTAGTAGATTCTGTAGAAAAGCAAAACAGAAGCCAAGAACCAACTATTGCGGCAAAAAATATGAAAATGAAAGCCAAACATAAAGCTCTTGAACAGATGAAACAGCGCTGGCAAGACAAACCTCTGCATGGCCAATATCCAGAACGTGCCAATAAATCCAATGTTGACAAAGTTAATACTCATCGATAGTTACGTGCATCTGGATTAAAGTCTGAAACTGAAGGCTTTATTCTTGCAGCACAAGACCAAAGTCTTTTCACTAGAAACTTTCAGGCAAATATTATGCATAATAATATGGATCGAAAATGCAGGTTTTGTGATAAACACCAAGAAACAATAGACCACCTAATCTCAGGCTGTTCTGCGCTTGCCCCAAATGAATATAAAAATCGCCACGATAGAGTTGGGCAATATTTACATTGGACAATGTGCAAACATTATGGAAAAGCTGTAAACAAACACTGGGATGAACATCACCCAGCACCGGTTACAGAAATAGAAGATGTAACCATTCTATGGGATTACACCATCTACACAGACAGAAAAATTGAAGCAAACAGGCCAGACATTATTGTTAAAAACCAGAAGGAGAAAACTTGTCTATTAATTGATATGGCTTTTCCAGCGGATTGTAACATAGCAATCAAGGAATTTGAAAAAACTGTCAAAATATAAAGACCTGGAAATTGAAATAGAAAAAATGTGGAAATTGAAAACAAGAGTTGTGCCAGTGATAGTAGGTGCACTTGGAATGATAAAAAATGGAACAAAACAACACGTTGAAAAATCCCTGGAAACCCCAGCTTAAGAGATATACAAAAAATTGTCTTATTAAGTACAGCCCACACACTAAGGAAAACTTTATCTATGTCATGCTGGAGATGATAGGGAAGATAGAAAAACATGAAATGGAGTCATAACAACACGCCACTACCTGCCTTAGGTCTCCCAGCAGATTGGTTGGTAGTGAGACCAAAGCAGAAATCGAAATATGATGAAAAATGACATAATAATAATAAGAAGAAGAAGAAGAAGGAGAAGAAGAACGCTGATGTTTGAAAGAACGGACGTGAACCGTTTATAATGTTTAAAGGAAGCGATGTCGTATTTTAAAATGGTTGTTTATTTTAATTATACATTTAATTGTGTATTTTCATTGCTTATTATATTATATTTTTATTATATAGTATTGCCTTGAGATACGAGTTTTTTGTTCCAAGCCTGATCTCAGAATACTCATAACACAAATCAGTTTTCTCTAGACTATCTAGACAGAACAAAACAAAAAGTAAACACTTCCCAATGACAAAATAACGACGTATTATTGCCTTGAGATACGAATTGTATTCTTCCAAGACCAGGTACGTAACTAAAAATTTCGTATCTCAAATCAATTATCCCCGTATATATTTAATTAAAATATTCTAATCCGTTTAATAGAAAATAACGGCAAAATGAAACAACACAGCAGAGAGAAGTGAAGTATATCTCATCAGGTAGTTAAAAATGACGCTAATAAAAGTTTCACTGAAAACAAAGTTTTAAAAACTTACAAAAAGATTTAATATTAAATGCAAATAAATTTTAGCACAGACACCATGTAACCGACATATATATAATTAACTACCTGTCTATATATAAAATTTCTCTCTCCTAGCCGTTTCCATATGAGTTCTTCAGCCTCAGTGCTTTCTCTTGTTTCCCTCTTTGCTTTTTGTTTTTTTGGGTGACTTTCCCTTTTGTCTTTCTTTCCTTTTCCTGATTTCTCATCTTGCTTTTTCATCTTTTCTGACCTCTTTATTTTACTTTTTTTCATCTTTTTACCACGTACAAAAAGATTTCTCAAAATGAAAGGAAGTGACATTTATTCTTCATTTTTTCAATAAAACGTTTATTACCATAATTATTAATTTTCTGATGAGATATTGTTCTTTCATTGTCGAAACTAATGTACAATTTTGCAGTATTTCTTACTTTCTACATGTTCTGATATATAACAATACATATTTTTACTCGACTTTTATATTGAGCATTGTTTTTTGTTGTGGGATCTCAACTTTTTCTATGATAACGGACACTACTTGAGTATGCATATACTCCTGCTTTAGAGAGAACAGGGACTGATCCGTACGTTACCGAGATACCGAAGTTAAACAGAGAATACTGGGTCGTAGTCATATTAGCTCTGAGCTCCACTTAGGCAAAAGAGTATTACACAGCGAACATACTAATTGCAGCAAAGGTTCACTACATATACTTGTATAAATATATTCCTACTAATCGTATTCTTACAATACTAATTAACGTTTACAATACTAATTAACGTTCCATCTTTACGTTTAATATAACATATTTTTCTATCTCAAATATCTGTGTAGTTGTTCATTATTTTGTGCTCTTAGACACCCAGAATCCACAACGTTTTTACATTAATATCTTGACCGTTGCAATTATTTTTCTTTCCTAATATATATATATATATACATTTGTTCTCTTTTCCCTTTTTTTTATAATAAAAATAAAGTGATTGATTCCCCCCACTTCTTGTGTGTTGGTGCCTTCTTTGTTGCGATCTCCAGAACTTATATATTTGCTATTTAAATCTTTGTTGTTAACCTATTTATCCAGACGAGCCGTAGGGTGAAACCTAGGTAGGTTTGTTGGCTCCTGCTTAGATTTTTTGTCTTTGTTGCTCTACCTTTGTATTGCGCGCGTTAGTGGTAGGGTTTTCGTCGTGTTTTTTTTTTCTTTATTACGGGCACTTGACTTTTTGTTCATGAAATTCGTTTTTTTTTTTTACTTTCCCCTCCTTTCCCTCCGAGCTTGTCATCGGTGGGTTGTTAAAGACGATTTAAATTATAGTTTAATTAGTACTAGCTTTGGCAGAGTTAGTTCTGTTACTATTGGTATTGTAATTACTGTAGTTATTATTATGTATATATATATATATATATATATATATATATATATATCCGCAGACAGATCTGTTTCCCTGTATTACAACTCATCAGTACGGTTAGACTCCGACTGCTTTTGATTAAAACCCGACCGAATTGGCATCAGGCGGCGATTCTACCTCTGGGCTATGGACGCTCGGTAGGAGGCTGACTTCTTAGCGAATATATTGTCATTATACCCGCCCAATAGACAGAGTACTCTAATCCATTACTGAATGAGCGGTGCGTACATGCTATTGTAGCTACTGTTTGTCCAAGTCTACCATTCTTCCAGAATGCTCAATCAGGGTGTGAGAGCGTAAATATTCATCCGCATATATATATATATATATATATATATATATATATATATATATTAAAAATTCTGATGAGGCTTGAAAGTTTTGTTTAAAGTGTACATTTATTGTAATCGATATTACTTGCTTATAACATATTCATTCTCATAATGGTATTTTTGTCGTCAAATGTAGCTTTAATCCAAAATTGCCTCTTTTCAGGTGAATAAATTTTGAAACTTCTTATCGAGATCCGTCTGTCTTTCTTGCAAAAATACTGTGTGTGTATATATAGTTGTCGGTGAGCAGGTTAGAAAGTTCATGTGCTTATGTCTAGGTTTTTTTTTTATTTTTCACACTCGTTTGTTAAATCTCTTCCGTTTTGGGGAATATTCACCTTTCGTTGTACATTAGTTTTCTTTTTCTTTTTTACACTTCTTGCAAAAATTAATAGCGTCTTTTTGTTCTTAAAATTTGTCAGCTATTTTGATTCAATTCAACTACTCATCATGTAGAAATTTGAATCATTCTACTGGACATCATCTATCCCCGTTTGAATTTAGTGTGTCTGAGTGTCTTAGTTTTTCATTTTGCTTTCTTGAGAGAAACTTGCATATTTTTATAAATATTTCTTCCTTTATCATTGGCGTCTAATAATGTGCATTTTGGCAGATAAGGATAAATCTAAATTTACCCCAACATTCGTGTAAATGTTGAGAAACGTACTGTTTTTGTTATTGGCTATGTCACATTTATTTTGTTGCATTTTTGTGACCATCTGTGTCATGTGTTGCTCAAATTTTGATGAAGTTAGTATATCTGTTTAATTTTCTGGGGGTAGTTAGATTTTAATTCTTTTAGTTGTGTTCTTTTTTTATTTTTTGGATTGCGGAGTGATTCTAATTGTATTTCTTCTGCTAGATAATTATTATTATCTTTATTAGATAAGTGGGGTATCTGCTTATTTTTAGTGTGTTTCGTAGGCGTATTTTACGATGACATTTTGTCAGAAACTATTGTACACATTCGTCGTGCTAGTGAGAAGAGAATGGATTTTAGACAACTTTTATAGTGGTAAATACCCATCTCATACAAAAAAATTATGGCCAGCTAAAAGTAAGTGTTTCTTAAAATGGCAGAGATTTAACGACTGAGTGTGAAAAATAACAAAGGAACAAACACGCACGTATGTGAACATTCTGGCCTGCCAACCGACCAAATTATATATACACAGTATTTTCAAGTATTTTCATTAGAAAGACAAACGGATCTTGATATGTAAAGTCTCATGTTTATTCACCTGAAGAGAGTCAACTTTGGGCTCGAGACACAGGTAGCGACACAAATACCATTAAATACACTAAATGTATTATACAAAAAGCAAGTAATACTAATATCAATAATTCTACATTTTAAACAAATGGTTCACGCTTTTCGCATTCTTTCTTTTATACCAATTTCTCTCGTTGGAAAAATACTATTTCTGTATTTAATATTATAGACAAATTTTGTCAATTTAATTCATGTAAACCTTTTTCATATCGTCTGATAAGCTTAATAGCATTATCGTTGGAACATGTAAGGAAATCACTATATTAATGCATGTTTTTATTTAATCATTTCTGAGGTTTAGACTTATATCAGTCATTATCATTGATTACAATAGTGTTGTAAAAAACATTTCTCTAAAAGAAAAGATGCTAGTAATCGTCCATTTAGATAGTGTGGAGGATTGGCCAATACTTGCGTGCATGCTGGAAGCTAAAATCGCACTACAGCTTGTGGCGTCCGACATGACCACACGAGAGTACGCGGAAATTTGCAGCCCGAGACGGTCGTCCATTTAAGACAATAAAATTTCTGATTATTTCTGATATCTCCAGCTATACAACTAATCATGTGAAAAGGCTTCAGATTAAAACCTGCGTCAATTACTTTTTGTGCGCACAACCAGGACCTTTCGAGGCTGAAGTATTCAATAAAATATTTCGCCCTAAAAACATTTATATAACAATAATAATGACAAGAACATAATAATAATAATAATAATAATAATAATAATAATAATAATAATAATAATAAATTAGGGTGAAAAATTCACCATAAAAAAGAAATAAATTGTGCTTAAAGAGTACTATAGAAGGCTACGAATGATATTAAACATTGAATTGATTTCTCAGAATTATGGCCATTAATAGCCTTGCAATCCCAGTTGTCCAATATAGCTTCAACATTTAAACTGGACTCTAAACGACATCAAGCAAATGGATTCTAAATCAACTTCTATCTAAGTATAAGATGCATCATTCAAAGGCTGATGTAGACCGTTTATACATACCCCGTAAAGAAGGTGGGAGAGGTCTTATTCAGCTAGAATTGTCATACAAGACAACAACTATTGGATTACTAACATACACAGAAAGAACAAAAGACTGGATGATACAATTTGTAAGGAACATGAGGAAGGAAAGAAGACATATTCAATAATAAAAGAAGGCAGTAAATACAAACGAGATTTACAGTTAGTAGACTCTGTAGAAAAGCAAAAGAGAAACCAAGAACCAACTTCTGAGGCAAAAGATATGAAAATGAAAGCCAAAGACAAATCTCTTGAACAGATGAAACAGGGCTGACAAGACAAACCTCTGCATGGCCAATATCCAGAACGTGCCAATAAATCCAATGTTGATAAAGTTAATACTCATCGATGATTACGTGCATCTGGATTAAAGTCTGAGACTGAAGGCTTTATTCTTGCAGCACAAGACCCAAGTCTTTTCACTAGAAAATTTCTTGCAAATATTGTACATAATAATATGGAGCCAAAATGCAGGTTCTAGGATAAACACCAAGAAACAATAGACCACCTAATCTCAGATTGTTCTGCACTTGCCCCAAATGAATGTAAAAATCGCTTCGATAGAGTTGGACAATATTTACATTGGACAATATGCAAACACTATGGAATATCTGTAAACAGACGCTGGTATGAACATCACCCAGCACCGCTTACAGAAATAGAAGATGTCACCATTCTATGGAATTACACCATCTACACAGACAGAAAAATTGAAGCAAATAGGCAGTACATTATTTTTAAAAACCAGAAAGAGATAACTTGTCTAGAAATTGATATGGCTTGTTCAGCGTATTGTGACATAGCAAGCAATGTATTTGAAAACTGTCAAAATATAAAGACCTGGAAATTAAAATAGAAAACATGTGGAAATTGAAAACGAGAGTTGTGCCAGTGATAGCAGGTGCACTTGGACTGATAGAAAATGGAACACAACAACACATTGAAAGAATCCCTGGAAACCCCAACTTAAGAGATATACCACAAATTGTCTTATTAATTACAGCCCATAAACTAAGAACTTAGTCTCTTTAACATTAGGCATGATGGGGAACATAGAAATAACATGAAATGGAGACATAACAACATGTAGGAACTAGAAAAGTCAGAAGAGTCGAAAGAAAAGAAAATTTTAGAAATGAAAATTAAATCCTGTCAACTAAGGAAAAATAAAGCAAATAATACAACTGAATACCCAACAGATGAGATGCTATGAGAAAGGACCAAAATATTCAAGACAGAACAAGATCTTTTATACTGATGCAAGGGAAATTTCTATGGATAAATACTAACAAAAAATTGAAATGACAGTCTCTTCAAAAGTGGGAAAGTTTATACAGTTGTGGGAAAAATATGGTTTACCTAAAAACATAAAGAAATAGATTGGATTGCGCAAGCGATGCAATGAGTGAAAAGTAAACCAGAACAAACATGGGCTGGAATCACAAAAGAGGATGCACTGAAAAAAATTACACAAATGGAAATTTCAAGGAATAGAAAACATTTCAAACTTTTGGCTATATTATTTAAATATAAGACATAAAGAACTAGCCAAACACTTCGAGAAATGCTTAATGAAACCACTAAAATTTCTGCATGGATGGCGAAAGGAATTACCTTTCTCTACTTAAGAATAGTTAAAAAATAACCCTAAAAACTACTGACTAATTTCATGTCTTCACTCAATATAGAATCTAATACTATATATTTAAATAAAACAAACATATTTCTTCATGGAATGAAATGGCATACAACCACTTACACAAAGTGGGTGCTAACGTGGATATTACGGATGTAAAGACCAATTATTTATTAATAAGATTGTCGTGGAAAACGGCTTCAAGGCAAGGAAGATCTTAGTAATCAATGTATAGATTACTGTAAGACATTTGATAGCTTACCACATTCCTGGATTTTAAATTATTTAAATATGTACAAGGTATTTATCATCAATTTCATCAAACAATGTATATCAATACGGAAAAATTACCAAATTCATATAAATGGAACCTATAAGTTTGTGAAAGAAGCACCAACGGAAATATATTTCAAGGTAACTCTTTGTCCCCCTTACCATTTTGCATTTTATTAATAGCATTAACCAACCAAATTTAGAAACATAAAAATATATAAGAGCTCAAAAGAACATAACCCACCCATTTTACATGGTTGACTTAAAATTGTATGCAAAGAATGACAATGATCTGGAAGGTTTTCTGGAAGCTGTAAAATGTTTCAGTGAAGACATTTGAATGAAATTAAATTTGAATAAATGTGAATAATTTACAGTTTTACGTCGATCGCTTCAGGAAACATCCTCCATTAGCCTAGACCTTTCTGTAACAAGAAACATTTAGAGCAAGAAGAAGGTTGTAAGTACCTGAGGGTAAATAAGAGTGAAATAATTCACCATAAGGAAATAAAATAAATATTGCTTAAAGTGTAGTACAGAAGTTTACGTTTGATATTAAAAACTAAATTGAAATATCAGAACAGAATTATGGAAATTTATATCATTGCCATTTCAATGATGCAAGATAGTTGCAACGTCTTTAACTAGAGTCTTTCTAAAGGTAAGATGAATCATCCAAAGGCTGATGTCGACCGTCTATACATACCTCGTAAAAAGGTGGAAGAGGTTCTCTTCAGCTAAGGTTGTCATAGAAGACAACAGCTATTAGCTTACTAAGATACATGGAGACAACAAAGCCGTGATTGCACGCTTCCTGATTCCATCATGAAAACTCATGATGTAGATATATTAAAAGTTGGAAGAGGTTTTCCTCAGCTAAGATTGTCATAGAAGACAACGACTATTGGCTTACTAAGATAAATGGAGACAACAAAGCCGTGATTGCACGTTTCCTGATTCTATCATGAAAATTCATGATATAGTAAATACTAAACACTTCAATTTTTTCTGTGTATACTGGCCTTGTACACAATATTGTCTTTCCTTTCTAATCGCGTAATGGAGGTAGTATTGAATGGGTAACTTCCAGATACTATCACACGAATGCGAATGTAGCTCAATGCTCTATCCTAGGCTCTCCGCTTTTTCTGAACATCATCAACGATCTCCCTGATGGAATCTGATTTCAAGTAGGCGTTTATGCCGGGAACAAGAATTTACTCTTGCCTCGATAAGAAATCTACCTAGGCTGACAAAACAAAATTCGCTGCAGATCTTGGAAAGGACCTCAAATCTGTAGGTGACTGGGGTAAGAACTGGCTCGTAAATTTTAATGCTTCCAAAATGAAGCTGCTATCATTTAAACACCACAGACAATCCCATCAGAATTGATCAAGCTAGTCTCTCTAATAGCAGCACACTGTGTCTCCTTAGCCTAAATCTATTATCCGACCTCAAATTGAATGAAAACATTGAATCCAATAATAAATCTGCTGCCCGGAAGTTTGTTTCCCTTTGTAGGGCTAGGAAGTTTTTTCTCGTTTAAATCCATCTTACTGGTTTATGAATCTACCATCCGCCCGGGCATTGAATAATGCTGTCACATCTGCTCTGGTGCTTCAGGTATTCATTTTCTTGACAAAATCCAATAAAAAATCTGTAATGCAATTGATCCCGACCTTGTTGCTCAACTTCAGTCGCATTCTCACCGACCTAAAGTGGCTTCTTTTTGTCTCTTGTACAAATACTTTCACGGCTTCTGTTCTGATAAGTCTAGCTACGTAGTGGCTTTACTGCATGAATTTACTCGAACTATTAGACTAGCGGTAAGATCCCACCCAATGACTGTGAAATAAATCAAATATAACCGCAACTTCTACTCTACTAGCTTCTTTACTCGCACTTCCCACTTATGGAATTCCTTTCATTATTCTTCTTTCTTTGATGTCTACAATCTCCAAGAATTTAAATGCAAAGTCTACTGCCGACTCTTATCTTCTTGAATCACATCCTTTCTATGACATTTTTATCATGTTTTCTTACCTTTTTTGTTTCGCCTAATACCTCAATGTTGCTACGACACCAAAATATTAACCAAAATCTTCGAGTCTTGTTTTGCTTAGCTCTAGATTTTATAAGCTTTCAATGCATGGCATCATTAATTGTGTTACATAACCTAAATGTCAGTTGTATACAAATATTTTCTTACATCGAAGTATAAATATGGTTTCAGAAGTGTTAACCTTCTCAGCGGAAACCCCGTGAAATGAAACCACAGGTTCATAATCAAAGAACTCTACCAGATCATAGAAGCCATAACAATTCAAGACATTCAATAGCAATGACCACTGATAACGTATATAGTTTGAGGAGAGAATATTTACATCATTAAGATGTTGATGTTCGACACAATTTCAAACAGAATTTCAGCAATATGGAAAGAATCCATCAATACGGAAAACACGTTAACACTGAACTTGAAAAAAGTACGGAAAAATAAGTTTATGGGAAAAATTTGATAAATTTCAACTGACAACAGCATTTTCTCCTTGGTCATTAAATGACTAAATTTTATTTAAAATGAAACTGCTAATATTGCCATTACAAATGTCACTGCAATTACCAAAAAACATCATATCAACCATAAAGAGATTGTCTTGACTCATTTAAGGAATGATGTTGTACATTTAGAAAAACACGCAACAACAACAACATTAAAACTATATGAACAATTTCAAGAAGAAAGGAAGAAGAAAAGAAAATCAACAACAATAATAAATAAAATTCACATTAAATTTACTTTGATCTTTGATTGTTTCTTTGGGCGAAAAATGGATTTCCCTAAAATTCCAATTTTTGGAGATATTATGAATTAATTGTTCCCTGTCAGATCATTAATGCATGAGAGGAGTGAAAATTACTGAAGTCGATTACCAGGGTGTGAAGAAATGCGTCCTTTCTATGACCAGCTTATATGGGTTACACATGTAATTAAACAACAACGTAATTATTATTATTATTAATAATAATAATAATAATAATAATAATAATAATAATAATAATAATAATAATAATAATTAACTTATCAATGTAAAATGTGCGTACTCTGAGTTTTTTTTTAATTTTTAATATTCAGTGAACACGTCATAATGCCTTTTCTAATACTGGCTCCCCTTTTGACACCGGGAAAGAAATGGTCATGCAACAGAAATCAAAGCAAATAATAATAATAATAATAATAATAATAATAATAATAATAATAATACGCGATTGGAATTACAACGAGAATGAAGTGTTTTTTTCTGAGGCTCCTGAAAACGTAACGTTTTTCCCCTTTTTTCTTCCTTTCTTGTCTAATGAAATTTTGTTTTACTATTTTAAACGTAAACATTAATTTTTTCTTCGTATATAATTTAAATTGTATGTTTCATCTTCAAATGATCCTAATAGATTTATCAACTAGTTTTTATTCTTCATATATATATTGTTTTAAACTATGATTATCTTTATTAAAAACACAAAATAAATAATAAATGATCTTTCTCTCTTAAAAACAAAAAATAAAACATGATAATCTTAAAGACAAAAATAAAACTATGATAATCTTTATTAAAAACAAAAAACAAAGCAAGACAACAGAAAATACGACGAAAAAGCTAAAACCACTTTCATACAATTTCTACGATATCCTTTCTTAGAAAGAATACGTATTTATTTATTTTTATTTATTCATTCATTTTATATTTTTTTCGATAACCTTATTCTCGTCCACTTTAATGAAAGAATAACACTAACAGAATACAGTGGGCGAAGAAATTATTATTTTTAAATTTTAAGTATGTCCACTTTTTCTTTTCCATTAAATTTTAATTCTTTTTTTTATCTAAACAATTACTTTTATTGCAAGTACTAATGATAGTAGCAACAATTGTTTTTAACAAAATACTCCCTAAGAGTAGTGATGTTTTTCCGTTTAACGGCCGTTATGTCCAAGTTTGTTGTTTTTTTAACCAGCTTCTCTCAGTTTGAATTTTTTTACTCTATATGAAATTCTGTTTTACTATTTTAACATAAACATGAACTTTTCTTCAGATATTATCGATTTTTTTTAACATAAACATGAATTTTTTTAACATAAACATGAATCATTTTTCTTAACATAAACATGAATTTTTCATCATATATTATTTAATTTTATTGAAATTCTTTTCCCAATATGAAATTCTGTTTTACTATATTAACATGAACTTTTCTGCACATATTATTTAAAGTATGTTTGTTTTTTAAATGATCCTAATAAATAAAATCATCAGTTTTATTTTCCTTTAGCTGTCAATATTTCGTAATAAGTTTTAAACTATTATAATTTTCTTAACAACAAAAAACAAAATAAAACAACAGGAAAATAAATTAAATAAGATGAAAAACAATTTCTACGATATAATTTTATAGAAAGAATACGTATTTATTTATATATTTATTGTTATTTATTTATTGATTTTATTTACTTATTTAATTTATCTTATTTTGATAACCCTATTTTCGACCAACGACTTTAATGAAAAAAATAACTGAATATCCAGTGGACGAACAAATTATTAATTTTATTTTAAATCTCACAGCACTAATAAACTTAAACGTATGTCCATTTCTTTTTCCATTATTTTTTTTTCAAAGTACTAACAATTCTTTTTTTTTAACAAAATACACTAGTGCAGTGATGTTTTGTTTCGTTGAGCCTTTGCTACGACCAAGTTTTTTTTAAACCAGCGTATTTCTCTTTGAATTCTAATCACGTCTATGTTAGCTGTCGCTTGGCAGCTCATTTAGAAGGAAACTCCAAACAACAAGCCGCAACTCAAGGTGTTATTCGTGCCGAGGAGTGAATGGCTACTGCGTTATGAGGTCACAAAGGATCCCCTACAGGCTTCGTGACCCTGTTTGTAAAAGACCATTACCCAACGTGCCGTGCAACTTTGGGTGAACTTTTCGACCCGTGCGTCACTCGTGGGTAGAATATGAGAAATACAAATAGAAATAAATAGTCCAGTATGGCTCTTCCAGTGGACAAACAGGGAGCTCGTCCTTCAGGAAGGAACCTATCTGAGGTCGATAAATCTGCCATAGGAACAAACTCCTAGACAAATAATGAATCTTCAGTTCCCCACAACCAAGATAATCCTAATGATTGTCCTAAACATCCTCCAGCTAGATCAACAACCGTATATTTAAAGAAATAAAAAATAAAATTGTCTCGTGAGGAGTAAAAAGTCGTTATGAATGCATAATGTAGAAACCGTGATACACACAGATTACTGTGAAGATAATGCTGTAAGTTTAAAAGTGCTGGAAATGTGTTATCTGAGTCAGTTACAAGACGAAAATAAAACACGTTGAACCGAATTATTTTATGGAAAATAAGAACAGTATACAAGAAGTCAAGGAAGAAATCAAGAAGCATATATGTCCAATACAATATATTGCAATGGAGGAACGAGACCAGCTCCCAAAATTACAACCGACAAAGCATAACCTCCAAACTATTAGGCTCTACAATGCAGCACTCAAATTAATTTTAGATGAAGAAGACACTCATATAAATCTCATTGAAGCAATATATGCATCATCAATGGAAGCAACAAAAAAATACAACATCAAATTAAAGACAAGGCAGTCTCGCAGACATGACGATCCATCTTGGAAAAGAAATAGAGAAAATGAAATCGAACAACTTAGAAGTGAACTATCAGTACTGGGTGAACTGACTAGTGGAATAAATGTAATAACTAGGAAAAGCAGAATAGTCGAAAGAAAATACAACATTATAAATGAAAATGAAGTCTTTCAACTAAGGAAAAAATAAAGCAAACAATACAACTGAAGTCTCAAACAATAAGACGCTATGAGAAAAGATCAAGATTCTACAGCCAAAAAAAGATTTTTCAAACCGTTGCAAAGATATCTTACAGGGAAATAGGTAAAACAAAAATTGAAGTGACAGTCACCCTCAAAATGGAAGACGTTACAAAAGTCTGAGAAAAAAATATGGGCTTGCCCTAAAGAACATAACAAAGAAGTAGATTGGATTGCACAAGAGATAGAACGAATCAAAAATAAACCAGGACAGACATGGGCTGGAATTAAAGAAGAGGATGTTAAATTTGCACTAAAAAAAGCACACAATTGGAAGTTTCCAGGTATACATAAAATTTCTAACTTTTGGCTATATTATATAAATACAGAACATAAAAAATACCAAAAGAACTTCAAGAAATGGTTGAGGATCTCACTAAAATTCTTGCATGGATGACCAACGGAATTACATTTGTTCTACACAAAAATAGTGACTCAAAAAACCCGAAAAACTACAGACAAAATTACATACCTTCCGACAACATATAAACTATTAACATCTATTTTAACAAAACAGACATATTTATTCTTAGAAAGAAATGACATGTTACCGATTGAACAAAAAGGGTGCAAACGTGGCTGTTACGGATGTCAAGACCAATTGCTTATTAACAAAATGATCCTGGAAAACTGCTACAGTACAAAGAAAAACCTTAGTATTGCCTGGATAGATTATCGTAAGACATTCGATAGCATGCCACATTCTTGGATTTTACAGACTTTAAATATATACAAGATATCACCCGTCATCATCAATTTTATCAAACAGTGCATGTCTACATTGAAAACAAAGCTTTACTTCAATCATGTAAATGGAACCTATAAGTCTGATGAAATAAACATCAAAAGAGATATATTTCAAGATGATTCTTTGTCTCCCTTACTATTCTGCATATCATAAATAGCACTAACCAGTTAACGTAATAAGAAAGAATATGGTTATAAAATAGGCCAGAAGAAAATAAACCATCTATTTTACATGGATGACTTAAAGTTGTATGTTACGAATGAAAATGAGCTGGAAGGTCTTCTGCAAACTCTAAAATACTTCAGCGAAGTATTAAATAATAAAAAAGGAATACAAATTATCGAAGAATCCCAAGAAATCCAAGCTTAAATGAAATACGAAAAATGTATTGTTAAGTAGAGCTCACACACTCAGAAGAATTCTGAACGTTGTTACTAGTAAAGTTAAGAATTTGAAAAGACGTTTAAACACACTTCACGTATCCTCTGTTCATGTGCATAAAAAAGATGAAAAATATCTATTCTCTTCGTGATTTTATATAATTTTTAATAAATTTCTTTTTAATAAATTGTCATTCTTGACCATGTCTCTTTGCGGTTGTGATACAATCCGTTTTTATATTGACATTTTTTTATCTGTGAGTGTTAAATAGTGTAGACTCATTCTTATAATAAATATCCTTTTTCCATTCCTATTGTATTTAAAGCAATCTCGTGTTGTGCTCATAGGAATCTCAGCAATCGTTGTTTAGATAGCAACTTTGCCGACTTAAACATATTTTTTAACTACAATGGCTATTTTATTTTATTGCTGAGATTCCTATGAGCCCAACAATGAATGAAATCCCATACACAAATGTGGGAACATTCTAAACAAATAAAATAGAAAGAAAAAACTATTTGACATTTGCATTGTCAATATACTGGCGTTATTTCATGTTTTCCGAAATGTTATAATTATTAAAAACATTTTCCTAAAAGTTTTAATACAAAAATACACACATATGAATATAATCTATAAATATAACATTTATAAATGTAACAAGTTTGGTCTTTATTACAGTGAACGGGACATAGAGAACAAAGAAAAAAATCAACAGAATTATTATCATTTGAGAATAAAAAGGCAATACATATCAATTATTTAATATTTAACTTTTATTAAATATTCGTCAGAGACAGTTTGAGTTTGAGTTTTGTTTAACGGCATATCAGCCTTTCTGGATTATTTAATGTCCTAAAATAGGGTTTTAAATTATTTTACATGTTCATCTATCATGAAAAATTTGATTTAGTCAGATTGTTATGGAAATGATTTTTAATTTTTTTTTTTAGAAAACAGAAATTGTTTTCTAGTTAAATAAATTAACAGAAAAAATTTTTTGAATATAAATTCAAAAATAGTTTTCTGTTAATTTATTTTCTTTCTAAAACCTATTAAGGCAATTATTTTCTTTAAAATTGTGTTATGGTAATATTTTTTCATTCAAAACTGTATTTTTGCAAACATATTGCCTTCAAAAATGTATATATTTTGTGAATGTCTATTTCATGTTTATATTTCTTTAAAAGTCTATGTTTATGTATAAAATTCTATGAAAGTTTATTTTTACACTTTATGAAATATTTGACTGCATTTTTAGGGTTATCTATTTGCCTATAGCTGGGACCGCAACAAGTGCTACCACTACAAGTCTGGTGGACCTGGGATCAACAGCAATTAAGAGGGGGTTCTATGATCCTCACAACCTCCCAAACAGATGCCTTACTGTCGGATGCAGTTTACCGTCAAACACAGGACCGTTAGAGACTGCTAGAAAATAGACACAATCAAAAAAATGTTATTTTCAATTTCCGTTTCATTCAGTTCTCATTGATCAGTAACTTGTCATGAGCATTAAAACGGTAGTCAATTCTATGTCTCTGTAAGTTATTGAAGATCTTTGTATGCCTATGCAGCTTCAGATGTGTATTCGTAATTTTGTATGTATGTCTGTCTACTGCAAATTAATATCTTCCCTTTATGTGGTCTTCTAATGCAGAGGAGTGTCACGTCCTTCTAATCTATGGCTGGTCCCTTTAGTTTTGTATTATTTGTATTAGATAGATACAAGTAAGATTCTTTAAGAATTAATTAAAAAAGATGGCGATAAAATAAGGATTTAGGCGTATATTCATAGTTGAGACTAATATTTTATCTTTAAAGTATCATGTCCATTTATAGTATTGGCATTAGTGAAGTCAAAGATATCTCCAGCACCGTTTCGATGTAAAACGAGAGAGTGTGACAGTCAATATATATGGAATTGTAAGGAAAAAATCTCAAAAGATTTGTTTCTGTATTTCTTTAAATTATTTTTAGAATTTTGTACATATTGGTTAAAATCATGTTTATTGTTTGTCAACACCTGACCTCAAATATATAACGGTAATTTACGAGTCATTTGAAAAACAAAAACAACATGGAAATTCTTCTGAAAATATAAGATTATCAACTTTAAGGAAATTTCCAGCAATTATTCAGAAATCAAGACATTATTTTTACAATTAACATATTAAGAAAATATGGTTAATATATATTTTTATATGCATATATTTGTGAGCCACCACACATGTAATTTTTCCCAATTTCAAGAATTTCGGCAGATGTTTGGCAGAAGGACATTTGAGAAGGATAACAGGAGAAAGGTTCTTAAGAGCTACGAAGGATAAAAAGATGGAATGATCACATATGTCCAGAAAGGACACGGCATATAGCGCATGAATATTTTTTATATTTGTTTAAAGGAGAAGTCCTCTCAAAAATTAAATTGTTAATTTCATTGATTACATCGAAACCAGAGATATAAAGTATCTGAAATGAAAGTTAAAATAGAAATACATTAAATCTAAGAAGTTAATATATTAGAAAAGTTATTAATTGATTTTAATCAGACAATGTGTTATGTAAAGTATTTTCTGATGTGAAAATCGATTAATAATTAATTTTTATATATATTTGATTTTAATTAGAATAATTCATGAATTTTAAAACTATTAAAATTATGTGTTAATTTGTCACGGCTAAGTGTTATAGTTATATGATTGAAATTGTACTTATTAATCTTAAGTAGAAAAGATCTGGGTAATTCAAAATTTTTGGTAATTTTCAAGTATTTTGTCAACAAGCGACTTTGCAAATATGACTATCATACCAAAGTACTTGAACGTTATGAAGTACTAGATTGCTTAACATTAAATTTATCTCCATTTAATTTCTATAATGACAGGTTTTCAAAAACAGACTCAACAAGCGGACAAACCCTCACTCTGTCTTTGTGGATGCTTTCCGCCATCTATTATATTAAAAAAGAAATACTCGTCTCAATTCAGTTTACTTAATCTTTAGATTATCTATATATCTTCCTTAAACTGACAATTAAGAAATTTATATTTTATCATGAAAATAGGTTTAAACATTTAGGATAATGTTGTGTTAACTAATTTGTCAATGTCGAGAACTTTATCGACTTTACGGTTAAGTAGAAAAAAGGATTACAATAGTTTCAACTTCGGTTTGAAGCACACCATATTGTTTTCTTTTTTAGCAATATTAAATTTAAGCTAGTAGGTTTGACTTTATAATCAGAATACCGAATTTAGAATTTAAAAATTTTTATGAGATCTTCATTAAAGAGTGTGCGTACACCATGAAAATGAGCGCCTCAAAGAGAAATTTATGTGGATGTATAATAAACATGTAAACAGTCCCCACAACACAGGAACAAACAAACTCCACGATGCACTACCCACAAAGCAATTGATAGTCACAGACTTATCTAAGTCACTCTCACACGAGGAATTGGAATTACTACGTCGCGGGCCAAAGTTTATACTGACGCAGAAGCTGAACGACAAAACAATGCTAGATGTCAAAAGAAACTTCTGCCAGACAGCATATCAACGGAAGTGGCTATCGGTTATCAACAACACAAACATCGACCTAATACCAACCAGGAATGCACCTAAACAGTTCCCCAACTACACCCTGGACAATTCATTCTACCTTTCCCTAACAACTACGCGCTTAAACTAAAACTTTCTAGTCTAAAACAATCCATATTCACAATCATCAAAGAAAATATTAGAAGAACACCACACAACATTTCCAGAGCACAATGCAACAAACTAAACACCCTGAGAGAGAAGGATCTCATATACCTCCAATCCGATAAGGAAAGGAATTCTGCATCTTACCCCGAGATACGTAAAACCAGCTAGCACTCGAACACCTCCGCAATATCCAACTATATACAGAAGTTACAGACATTACCCCAACCCAAATAGAACTCCACATCAACACTACCTGGAATGATATATGCAAACTATTATACATATAACACATTATACACCGGAAACATACACATATATATATATATATATATATATATATATATATATATATATATATATACCCACACGCAGACATACACATGTTACCATAAAAGTTATATAATTATAAACATATAAAATGATCACAAAGGGGAAGAAATTAATAAAATGTAATAAATTAAATAAATAAATAAAACAAAATAGTTAATATATATATATATATATATATATATATATATATATATATATATATATACCAAGCAAGTAAAACAAAATTCAAGAACTATACGCACATAATCACGCACAAATTACACACTCATGGACACGCAGACACGAGATAAAACAGATACATAAAACAACTGTCATAAACTACTTTGGCAAAAGTCAAACTAACGCTCAGGTCAACGCATACTTAGAAAAACCACATATTAAAGCAAACTGATATCATCAGACCGTAAAAGGTACCAACTATCAATAACGCGCATAAACACGCACACACACATAAATGCACTAAAACACTTGAACACACACACACACACACACAAGCATTCACTACAATTGATGACAGCAGCAGCAGCCAAAAATTATCATCTTTGAAAGGCACAAATTCATTCGAACACAAGCTCTCCTGACATACTCTGAAGATGAGATTTGAATCTCGAAATATTAATGTATGATGAATAGGTAATACCAAACAACTTCTTTACCTTCATTTATTTTACTAAACGCATTGTGACAGCTTTTAAGACCTAAACTTACAGTAAAATGTTTATTTTTCTTATATGCAGTTAAAATTTTTAAATTAGTTTTCGCGTAGGCAAATTTCACGCACTAATTCATCTTGTTATTTATTTTATTGAAAACGAATGCATCTCCTGTTTATATTTTTCCCTTTTCTTCATTCTATGTTATAAAATAAATAATGTGACAAAGAAGAAAAATGTGGCCACATATACCTAGAGGATGATACAAAGAAAAATAAAATAAAGTCTTACATTTTTTCTGAGTTGGCCAATGTCACAATACTGTCAGCAATTATTACATTTAAAGTTATATTCTCTTATTATTCCTAGAACATACTGAATTAATTTCATGAACTGCAATGTAATCTTGATGCCTTTTCCATATAATACTAATAACAAAATTCCAAATAATTATTTCATATTTTGCTATAATTATGTCATATATAGACAAACACTTATAAATATTTTGAATTATTAGGAACTGAAGATTTGAAAAATCAAACAAGATAGTTGACTGTCTGGAAAGATTTTTAACAGAGATATAGAAATGGAACACAAAATCATAACTACGGAATATCGAACAATATAATTAAAGTACAAAAAATGAGAAAGCTTCTTGGAAGCAAAGAAAAATTGATTCGCTCTTATGTACTAAAAATCATTCTATTTTGTACAGAATTATAAACACTTTCCTCACAAGAAATTTGAAGAGGAGACTTGAACGAACAGAGATTTATGCCTATAAATTGATGTTTTCAATATCATAGTCTGTCACGATAATCACTTTATAGTAAACATCTTGTAAGATATAGTTAGAAAATACGAACAAAAAGTAACGTTATAAAGGAGAAAGACCGAAAAATAAGTTCTAATACGTTGAAAATAGAAGAAGAGAAAGGAAAGTTGGAAGACAACCAAAATGATAAGGCGGTTTATTTTATTTTATCCTTTTAATATATATATATATATATATATATATATATATATATATATATATATATATTGGTTTATTCTATTGACTTCTTCAAAAAGACACCACGTTTTTGCCGTATGTAAAAAGATCAATATAACCAAGCATGCCTGATATATATCATGGAATATCCCAAGTGAAGTCTTGATTAATTACCTTTTTGGAGGAACTTATATAATGCACGTCTTAAAGCAAGTAGCATTTTTTCTGGGTGCGAGCCGAATACTGATCATATTCGGTTGGGTTGCCTATCAAAGAAATCTGTCGTTTATTGCGACCCGAAACTTCTAATGACATGGGACCAACAACACTGAAGACGCGCCTGGATTCGCCACTTTAAGTTGTATTTTAATAAAAAAAATAATATGTGAGCAAAAATGAATATAAAGAAATGGGAACAAATAAAAACATAATTGGAATGAGAAAGAGGAGTTTGATATTTCTGAGATGTATATTAAGGAAATATGGTACATAATCATGGTATCGTTTGGGGCATTCCCTATTATAATTAAGAAGACACGATGATACAGGCATAAAGTCGTGTCTTCTTAATTTTAACAGATAATGCCCCTAACGGTACATGTTAGCTGTTATAAAAAACTTAATTCAACGAACACAAATAATATCTTCTTTCAAAGCAATAATCTAAAGATAATTACAAAACATTAAGCAAACACCTGTTAACAATGGAATATCCTAACTCCCTCATTATTCAACAAATTAAAATGTATCTCAATACCACTAACTATATTGATAATATTAATAATAATAGTGTATGTCAAAATGAAATAACCCTATAAGATTATACTATTTCAACAAAATGCACTATTATTACAAACATGACGAAATAACTCTAAAAAGCTAATAAATAAATTAAAATAACTTATAGTAATAAAAATAATTAAGCTCATCTTATATTATAAAAAATTTAAAACAATTGACCGCTTAGCTTATTATAAGCTACAACCAAACAACTAAATCTTCTACAGAAAACCAATGCAGTGCATCAATTTAAGCGCCCGTTCAGAGATTTTATCTCTGGTACTAATTATAAACCCAGTACATATATTGGTTTTACTACAATCACAGTCTTCCGTAGACTTACCTGCCACGTTTCTGGTAATAGTTCAGTTCAACAACATTTTTAGAAAAAACAGCTAAGTTGGTAATATTAGAAATATTTTACTTGATAACACAATACTTCTCACACATACACACAGTAAAATGAACCTCCAATATTTTGAGGCAATCTATATTAAATCAAAGATGCTTTTCGTAGCATGCTAATATAACCAGCCGCTGTCTGACGACCTTGCACCACCTGAAGCTCCATCGTCCCTCTGTAAGAAAAGGCACCCCATTAGGGACCCTCCACCACTATGACGAGTAGAGAAAATTTCAGGAGGCATGTTTTTCTCATGCCAATATCTTTGGAAGCCATCAGGACCATCTAGATTGAATTTTTTCTCATCAGAAAACAGGACTTTCTTCCACTTCCCAACGTTCCATGTTTGGTATTCACGACAAAACTTTAAGCGGTCCACTTTGTGACGTGGAGGCAGCCGAGGAATTTGTTTACGCTTTTTATTTACCATGCCTTTTTGTCGTAAGTGTCGTCTGATGGTTACGGGACTGCAATCAACATCTGTGACTTAATTTGACTAGAAGAAAGTCCCCCGTCTTTCATAGCAATTATTCTCCCACTCAATGCAGGATAAATTTTTGGGGGCGTATCAGAGGATTTTGCTTTTCCATAATTCTCACTGTTTTTAGAAAGTTGCAAATCGCAGTTTTCCTGCGATTTACCTTAGCTAATGATTGCCTGCTTTGACAAACCTTGCTTCTGGAATTCTTGAATTCGAGAACGCTCAACTTCGGTAAGTTTTCCTGCTTTAGGCATGGTAATACCTTTACGCAGTGATTGCTAATCTCTAACTGAACTAAAAATATTGGAATTACCATAGATCTAACAATTTATACCCCTGGTCTTATAATTTTGATCATGTGTAAATCGCCCCATTTTATGAAAATGTAAATTTCTGAATAATATGTTTGGAATGTAGCTTTTTGTTTCCATAACCTTTTAGATTGTAGTATTGGTAAACTTAAGCGGGAGGAGTTTAAAATCTATCCGTAAAAACAAAATTTATTTTTAAAGATTTTTAAGTGGTCTTAAATTTTGATCAGGAATGTATTATATGTAATTTTATATGGGCTGTTAGTTAACTCACACAGCTCGGCCAGTTTAACCAGGAAGTCGTTAGAGGCCGCTATCAAGCAGCTATAAAAAAAGAAAAAATTATATTTCGTATTCCTTTGACTCACTTGACTCACTTGATCTCTTACCAGGATTAGATGATATTTTTGGGTATCAGCTGTAGATGTAGATGAATCTGATAGAAAGCGTTTGATATTGACAGATTTCAGCAAAAGGTGGTTAAAAGTATCGTGCTTTGTTTGTTTAGATTTGGTCAGCGTTCATTTTCTTTCTAGGTCCCTTTATCAGAACGGGAATGTTTCCTGTGAACTCTCTCCTGTTTAAGTTAGACACTTTTTGATTAGCTAGTTAATATGAGTAGGTGTTGTTCATCGCCTGTACCCGGGGTTAAACTTTTTTATGATCCACGTCGAGACTCACGACCTCCTTAGTTTCTTTTAGCCGTCCTTATTATCTTAACTAGATCAGTCTTTGATTTTTTCATTCATATAATTATTTCATCATTTCTCACTTCGTTAGTGAGAACGCGTCTTCATTCTGATTATTAGCAAAATACAGCAGTCACTCTTAATTATGTTGGATGGACGGGTTTTCTAACTTTTTTTTATTTTTAGTTTGATGTTTTGATTTATATTAATTTGTTTGTGGGTTCTTCCACTACCCCACCCATTGTCATATCAGCATTTTTTGCTATATTTTTGATAAAATAGAAATGTATATGGAACAAAAAATAATACATTGGTTTCCCCCTTATTTAGGTTTTCCCAGTAGAAATATTTTAATGTGGTGGGTGTAATTTTGAAATATGATATTTTTTTTTTTTGTGAGCAAACAAATATTTATGAGTTTTTGGAGCCAAAATACAATGTTTATAACAACTCAGATTTAAACATAATAGACATTCATTATCTTTTATATGTAACAATATATGTTGAAATAATTATCTCTTGCCTCAATACACTAAATTCAAGTTATATATACAAGTCTATTTGCATAGAAATGCATCAGTGCATATATACATTGAGAAAAAATTTCAGTGGTGAGTGAAGATTTTGAAACTCATTAGAACAGGAAACTCTGAGAACAGGAGGAAACAGCTAAATACACTGCTTTTTTAATTTTTAATTTAATTTAATTAATTTTTTTAAACAATTCCCTCTTTGCTCAACCTTCTGTTTCTAAGCTGTCTCAAATTCTGTGTGTGCATAAAAATAGCCTGTGAATGACAGGGGGGGGCTCTTCTGCTTACACGACATTACTAATATTACTTGTTAATTTCTCCTAAGAAATGAAAGAATGTGAGATTTAAAGAAAAAATATTGTAAAGGTAAGTGTAGTAAAAATTGTTTATCCTGTGTGGGTGGGGGACGCATGCAGTGGACCATTACACTTATATATATATATATATAAGGAAAAGTCAGAGACAAACTGGTAAAAAAACTAAAATGATGATGACATTGATTTAACTACAAAGTTTGGACATGGGAAGTGGATGCTGAAATGTTAAATTTTTTAAATAGAATTTTTTTTATTTTAAATTATGTGTTTGGATCTAGCAAATTTCATTCATTTTCTATTTGTTTCACTTTTGTTATGAAGTATCCCACATTGTGATAACAGAAAATCGTAATTTTCCTAACATTGTTATGGGATATGCAAATTTATATCTCATTTTCTACTACACATCTAATTATTCTCATGTCATACTATGGAACTAAATTTAATTTAAATCATGACTTTAGATTTAAAAATTGGATCTCCTGGTAAATTTTTCTATGTTTTATATTCATAACCAATGAGCCTAGTCTCAGCTTACAGTTCAACATTGGGCACAAATATTTGGCAAATGTTTATGAATAGAAAAAAATGAATTCACAGAATAAACAATTACACAAAAAGCTCATGAGTGACTAATTAACCGATTAGCTTGGTGTAGAATAGACATTCATGATCAGCCTTAACATATTTACCCCTCAGACTTTTGCTAAATTTATTGTATTTTTCAATAATAAGTAATTATAATAATTTTCTCACTGTGATTTAATGCAAAGCAAATTCCACACATGGTGATATCATTACACTTTAACTTCATATATCTATCTAAACTTATTTATGAATGAAACTTTGTCTGTGTGCATGTGTGTATGTTTGTGTGTGTGTACGTTACCTATAGACTCCGAAACGGCTGAACCGATTTTTTGTACTATAAGCGTCTACGTGTCTTCTTAGCTAGGTTTGTGTCGAGGTACCGCCGATAAATATTGAAAATCGATAATCGAAAAAATCGGGTTATAGAAAGATTGGTCTGATTTTAATCAAATTTGATACACTTATAGACAAAGACATAAGAAACGATATTCAGAAGTTTCAAGGTTTCAGTTCTTAAAATAATGCAGAAGTTCGATAATATATCTATCTATCTATCTATCTATCTATCTATATATATATATATATATATATATATATATATATATAAGGCAAGGTGTGTGTGTGTCTGTTTATCTGCCTGTATGTCTGTATTTTTTCAGCCCTTTTATTTTAGTTCTTCGGGCTTGGCTCTAAGTAAGTATAATTGTAGTTCTTATTCTCAGCCATGATACCATTTATTCAGAGGACTAAGCTTTTTCGTCGTAAACTGAATTTTTAAGGCTTAATAAAGCATTAAAAATTCAGTTTACGACGAAAAAGCTTATTTGATATCAATACTAGAAAATCAAAATTTGACTTACATCCATTGGTTTTTCTTTCAGTCTACGGTTTCGCTTTAACTGGAAACAACTATTGCCAACGTCCAAAAAATCCTTATCTCCAGGACCATGGATAAGTTTTAAATCTTTCATTACACCCCGAGGAACACCGGTCTATACTGCTATTATTCTATATTTTGCAAGTATACTCCAATATGTTATATTAAAACGAATATATAAAATATTAATTCCACTCGTCAGTTACCTAAGCAAAGTGTTTTTGTTACTGCTATTAGTCGAATCAGAAACAGTGGCTGAAATTTTTTTTTTTAATCATTTCACCCCGAGCAAGGCGGAAACGCCACTGATGTTCAGGGGGTTACATAAATATTAAAAAAAGATTAATTAGAAAAGAGTGAGGAGTACATACTAGTTAGAAAGGAACAATAGAAAGCAGGTGCGATCACAGATACATATGTGGAGAGAAAGGGAAGGTTATAAAGGGGTGGGGAGAGAGCTAGTGTCCAGTGGTTAGTAGATGAGTATTGACTTTGCATTTAAATTTCTGGAGGTTGTAGCCATCAGGAAAGCAAGAATACGGGAGCGCGTTCCACAGGCGGGAAGTGCGAGAGAAGAAGCTGCAGGAGTAGAATTGTCGTCTGCATTTGGCTAACCTGACTGTGAATGGGTGGGACCTATTTGCCAGTCTGGTTGCACGAGTAAACACCTGTTGAGGAGGCATCAGTGACTTAAGCTCGTCCGAGCAGAAGCCATGAAAGTATTTATAGAACAGACAAATGGAGGCCACATTTCGACGATTGTGAAGTGGCTGCCAGATCAGTACCTATCACATTACAGACTCTCCTTTGGAGCTTGTCAAGAACACTGAGGAGAACGTCAGGGGCACCTGACCATAAATGGCAGCAGTACTCCATGCACGGACGGATGGTTGACTTGTATATATGCAGGATGGATTCAGGTGGAAAAAAACATCCTGGATCGACATATTGACCCAACCTTCTTATCAGTAGATTTTGCTATGGATTCAATATAGTGGTTCCATTTGATGTGTGAGGACAGGGTAAGTCCGAGGAAGCGTAGGGCTAACATAAAAAAGAAAATATATGGGCTTAAAAATTACGTTTATCTTAATGATTTATCGTTACTTGCATTTTCTATGATACAAAGGAAACAATATCTCCTCTCAGCAATAATTAATAAGAAGCTGTATCGTGTTACGAACAAAAGAAAAATTAGTAATTTTCAATTTTCGCATCTTACCGAATACCTTTATTATTCGAACTACAGCAAAACATTAATGCATTGAATAATATGAATTTCTTTATGCATTCAAATTTTAAAAATCTATTCTTCTCTGATAAGATAAAGATTACTCTAATATAATTTCCTGTTTGGTCCATCTTTACGGAAACGGACAGCTGTACGCTCATTCATTAACTGCGCAATTTTAATTAACATGCGCACAAATGTATTTCTTTGAATGTTCTTATTAAATAATGTACATCATCCTCGTATTGTATTAAATATTTCTACATATGTTCCTAAAAACAAAAAGAAATGTGTTCAACGATAAATCAATCTCAATCATTTACACAATGGTAATATTCATGTAAGCCGTATCCTTGCCAGTAAATTTTTGACATGCATTGACGGAGCCGCCAGTACAGCTCTCGTTTAAAATTTATAAATTTTTCTTTTAGAAGAATTTCTCAGAAAAAATTGTTTTTCAATTCACAAAATATTATTGCATGTTTCAATATTGATGGCGCTTTTTTCTATCCTTTTATTTTGATGAAATATCAACATCTTGATTATAGAATTATTTTCACTTCAAATGATATATAATATACGTTTTACTTGTTGCTGCTATGGAAATTCACTAATGTTGTAGTTTATGTTATCTGATTCAGATTTTATTTAAAGTCTCGATATTATGAGGCTCATTTCAGGCTGATGTTTTGTTTCGTAGCAGTTTGCGTTATTAGACAAAACTACCACTTGCGCTGAATGGTCTAAATTCAGGCTCGTTATATTCTACACTAAATTCGTTAACACATGCACATATATTAAGTTTTTCGAAGTGTTATGCATTTAGTACATGCATGCCAAAATTGGTCGATTTTTTAAACAATATTATGAGTTTATATTATAAATATATAATTTCGTTTTCACTTTGTATTTATTTCGTAAAATTTTGAACTTTATTGGTTTTTGTGTGATTGCATGTAGGACACGCAGTTTATTATATTTTAAATAAATATTCAAAATACTATAGATTCTACACCATTAACAAAAATAAATAGAATTGATTACAAATATTTTTACCATGAAGTCTCCGGAGCAGTGCATATATTGTAGTATAGGCCCGCAGTATAGGCACCTGGCTATATACAGCAGTAATGGCAGCTGCAATCAACCGGAGTCTATATATACTCTTGCAGTTAAGAGAGACCGCCATCCTTGTTCTTTGTTTTTCCTTCACTTATAGCATAGCCTACTGACGACAATGTAAATACTGTTTGTTTATTTTATTTCAAAATGCAGAAACGTAGACTGTCTGGTCAATAGAAGGCAAAACTCTCTAGAATCCAACATTTGTTATATTATTGCTATGGAACTTATGTGTCATAAATGTTCTGCCTCTCTTGTCATACTGTTTTAGTCTACTGAAACATAACGTAATATTCGAAATTATCGAAAAAGCATTTCTACTAGTAAAGTTTGTTTGGTTTTCTTTTTCGGTGAAAATACGATTGTTTCAAATAAGTTTTATTTCGTTCTGTATAAAGTAATATTCAAACATTTTAAAGATAATTTGCGTTTAACTTTATACATTTGTCCTTTTCAACGTTATTGATTGAAATATAAATATTTTGATATTTCAAATATTTCATTTTAACAAAAGATGTCTCATATATTTGAAGATAATTATATATATATATATATATATATATATATAAATCATTATTGTCTTTCTTTATAGATTTCTGTTAGTACCATTTAAACTATTAGTACTAATTGCAGTTAACGCAGTAGTATATTTGTTAACGGATTGTAGACAGCGACATCCATTCTAATGTATGTATATGTATGTTCATTCGTGTACATATATATATTCTTCGAGCAGATTGTGGATGGATAGATCATCTAAGCGAAGGAAATATCTAATTTTAAAACATTCTTGCCTTGCGGCCATATCCAATTATGGGAAAGGCATTGTGAGAAATCCCTGGAGAAAAATTCAGTACCTGAACCCCTAAGTTAGTTCAATGTTATTTTCTACTTCGTTCTAGCGAATTATGCGATATTGTCACTACGCTTTGGGCATATCTAGCCATAACAGATGATAAGACATATGTCTTGGGTGCGGATCCTTGGTTTCTCAAGACAAAACGATGCAACACATTATATTCAACTAAAGAATTTATTATATAATAATATTTATTACATTGACAGATATAATAAAAATGAATGCACAATCAAGAACTCCACACTTTCTAGAAACATTGGAGTTATGGTTGAAGGGAATAGCCGGTCTCATGGGCGGTAGGATCTCTTTATTTTTAGTCGGCAGTTGTGCTAAATATGGTATCTTGAACAAAATTACTACTTGACAGTTAATGACGACACGAACAATAAAAAATACAAAGATCAAAAAGAAATGTATACTCATTTATATCAACAGAAACAAGGTCCACGTCCCTCCGCAAACAACTCGGGAAATGTAATCTCCGAAGCAATTTCAAATACCGTTCGAATTTGTTATGTCTTTTTCGACAATAATAAAGGTATGAATTGATCTCGCTCTGAGGTATATAATAATTCAATATATAGGCATTGTTTTAAAGCTATTCTCGAAAACTAAACTCGATAAAAACAGCAAACCCTCAGAAATCTGGGCTAATTGATAGAAGTGGCTTTCCTTAAAAACGCACAATAACAGAAATGTTTTTTATGCGAATCACGATAACCATCCTTGGCGGTGACATAAGATTACTTAATGTTTTATTTTCCCAATCAGATCTGATAAATTTACAACTTTTCCTGTTTCCAACCATGAAGTATTCAGAAATTATTAAACAAATGTCCTTAAAATAATCTAACATAAAAATGCTTAGCCAGACAAAACAGAAAATTCAACTGGAGGAAAAAATTAAAAAATACTTGAGATGCTTATATCTCGAGGTGGCCAGAAATATGCTTCATATACATTTAAAAAACATATTTTCTTAGTGTAACTCTCGCGTAAATTTTCAAAAATCATCTATAAACTTGCATGCAGATAAGTAATAAAAATAATAATAAGAAGAATACCATGAACAAGAATAAGAACAATAACAACAACTACAACAAAACAACAAAAATATAGTAGTAATAATAATAATAATAATAATAATAATAATAATAATAATAATAAACATAAAGTACTTCTTTCATGACGAAATCGAAGAGAAAGCTTATCGCATTAAATCTTAAATTAAAATGTTTGGAAGTATGCATAAAAGCACGCTCGACATTTCCAAATTCTGTTCTCTTTGAAATTTAATGCTCTTTTTCTGATGTTCATGTTAAAACAATTGAGATTATGATAAATTTATTGACAGATGCTTACATTTTCGATTAGTGTATATTTTAAACTGTCTCTCGTGAAAGAAAGTTTAAGTTTCATATATATTTTGCATCCCTATGAAATAAAAGTGTAAAGCAGGTGACTGAATCCAAGTCATCATCTTGAATATATTTTGTATATTTATAACTCTACCAATTGTATGTTGAGTGCCGTTGATATATCTGGTCCTAGATAAATGCCTCCAGTCCTATAAAATCTCTACATCAATTTTTGTCTTCTGTTTCCTGCTTGTTGGAAGTTTTCATATGGAATTCATGTTTTTAAGAATTCTGGTGTAGCCTCTGATTCCTGTAACTATCGCTCTATTAGCCTCTTAGCTATTTTCTACAAAGTATTCGAGACACTAATCAATACTGGGATGTGAGCTGTGGTGCAGTAGATATCGACTCGGAACGAAAACTCTGTCCCGAGGTCGAATTCCAGTTGAATCTTTTGCAAAACTACCCTTGGAAAAGGTTTTAATCAAGTCTCTTCCCGCCAGTTATTGGTTAAAAACAGAACAGATTGGGTTATATAGCCTTAGCCAGCAAGCACTCTCCCGCAGAATGCAATGGTAACCTACTGCGGTATAAACACTTTCGAGACATGATCACTCAAGCCTGTATCACTTATGGCACTTACCTAACTGACTGAATTGCGTGAGCAAAACTTAAAAGATTAATTTTTTAAAAAAACATTAAAACAATTAAAATTTAATTAAAAAATTAAAATTCATAGCATTCACTTACGCACAAATACCCTTAGAAAAGCTAATAATCCGTCTCTTCCCTCCAGTTATAGGTTAAATAATAGGATAGATTGGGTTCTACAGCATTGGTCGGCAACCAGTCTACCGCAGAATGCAATGGCAACCTACTGCGGGATAATCTTATGCCCAGTCAGTCATGTCTCTTTCGAGACATGATCGCCCAAGCGTGTATCACGTATGGCACTTAACTGACTGAATCAATACTGAAGAAGCTATGCATTTCAACTCTCACGACCTACTGTCTCGCAAAAATATGCCTTCTCTATTGCAAGAGATTTCGCTGATGAGTTAACATTGAATATGTATATCAGGCTCTTGTTAATGATGGCGAAGCTTTAGCTGTTATTTTAGATATCTAGAAAGCTGGCCTTCTATAGAAGTTCCAGGATTATATTGGATTAAACCAATATTTCCTATCAAGTAGTGAAATTTTTTTTTTTTTTTTTTTATAAGCGTTTCACCCCGAGCAAGGCATGTCACTGCCACTACTGTGCAGGGGGCTACGTAGAGAGGAGAAAGGCTGGTTAAATATAGGACATAACAGAGGGTGGGTGATAGGCGGGTGAGGATACCGAGAATGAGGGTTGGGTAGATGAGAGTGTTGTGAGAATAGTTGGGAGTTAGTGTGATAGGAGGTGTCTATTGACCCTACATTTAAACACCTGGAGATTGTAACTGTCGGGAAAGCAGACTTGTGGAAGGGAGTTCCACAGGCGGGAAGCGCGAGAAAAGAAGCTGTTGGAGTAGAATTTACGGTTACATCTTATTTGTTTAACTGTAAAAGGGTGGGACCTAGTTGCTAATCTAGTATCTCGTGTAAATTCGTGCTTGGGCGGCACCAGTGATCTAAGCTCATCGGAGCAGAAGCCATGAAAGTACTTGTAGAAGAGGCACAGGGAAGCTACATCACGCCGGTGTGAGAGCGGCTGCAGCCGGTCTGCCAAGTTAGTATCAACCACGTTACAGATCCTCCTTTGTATTTTGTCAAGAAGCCCAAGGAGAGCAGCAGGGGCACCCGACCAGATATGGCAGCAATATTCAATACACGGGCGTTTTGAAATGGAAAATCTTCCATATCTTTTCACACGAATGCTGTTGACTTTCAATGTCCTATCTTGGCTGTACGTTGATTCTGGTCTTCATCAATATGTTTTTCTTACGGCATCAGTTCTCATGCAAGCATTTATGGAGATGACATCGTTATTTGCTCCCCTTTTGGTGACAATTGTGCGAAGGTGGACAAAGTAAAACAGGTTGCTTCTCTCGAAACGGACATCCAATCAAAGTTAACCTGAGGCAGGAAATGGTTTGTCAATTCTAAGGCATTCGAAACAAAACTGCTCCCATAAACCACAATTGAGAAAATTTCCTTCCAGACACCAGCATAATTGATAAAAGTATCCTTGAGAGCAACACACATGCGACCGGTGTAGACAGAATCTGTCGGATCTATAGCATCTACTGCTAGGAAATTTGGGTATTTGTGTCGGGCCAGGAGCTTTTTTTTAATGCAGAAGCCATCTTGCATATTTATATATCTACCAATCGTATATTGGGTGATGTTGGTATAGTTGGTTAGATGGTCTTGCATTTCATCTCGAAGTGCTTGACAAAATCCAAATAAGGATCTATAATATGACATCTGGACTTCAGTCATTTTCTCAACGGCGTGACGTAACTACCGTTTATATTTTCGGCAAATCTTTTTCAAGGCAACTGATCTGATAAGATTTTATCCCTAGTGCCAAGTCCACATGATGAATTTAAGCATGCTACTCGATTGGCATTCAGGTTCCATCTGTTTACCGTAGAAATAGTTAAATATAACTGCCATTTAAATAGAAAAAGTTTGCTTTCTCTCGAAATTCTCGCCTGTGGAATTCCATTCCATTTACATCTTTTTTTCTGATAGATATAATCTCCAACATTTAAATGCAATCACAATTGCCGTCTTCTGTTTTCTTAAATCCAATTAATCTTTTATGCTTCCTTTAATGATCCCTGTACAGTTTTTCACTCACTGTAAGCGCCTGCTTACTAGTCGACGTCTCGCTTTGCTTGGGTTGAAATGATATGGCTTACAAGCAACAAAAAGATATGTTTTGTGTATAATGAATTTGATGTTGCTTTCAGATCTATACCGATATGGTTTACTAAGTTTAGAGTTGGTGGTACTATCTATTGATGAAGAACACACAGACTGAACACAACCCCAGTATATTTGACAAAAAATGACGTCATTCCCAGAAAGTAATCCACGTTACACAACGCTGTAATTTGCAGGAATATTAAATTTACCTGAATCTATGATCACTAAGCATTTGGGGATGCTTGGATGCTCATATTGTTACAATTTTGGGGTAGCACATATTCTGAGTGCAAAGAATCTTTTGGTTGCATTTCTTTCTGCATAATCGCAATGAACATGTCTTTTTTAAGAAAACTGTAACATGTGATAATTGTTTATCCTTTAGAAGGTATAGAGAAAATAGATCGTGTTGTACGCCATATGAACGAAATTTAACCACCTAAATGCAGATCTTCATCCTAAGTAAGTGATGCAGATAGGCTAGGAAAAGGAAACTGTAATCTGATATTCTGCTAAGTAATTAGTCAATTGATACTGCAAAGTAATTTTTGCAACTGGATGAATTAAGAGCATAACTTCAAGGAAAGCTCCTAGAAATGGCGAACAGGAAATGTATTGTTTTCCATCAGACTTCACATTTCATCGCCATATTAACCAGTTTTTGCTTCTTCGACTTTTCATTTATTCAGTTATTTGAAAAATAACCTGAATGAGAACAATTTTAATTCACAATGAGAACCTACCGATATTCTGTTGAAACAGGATCTTTTAAATTAAAGCAAAAATGCAGAAATTTATCAACAAAATAGTTCATATTTAATTGAATATATATTTAATGAAATAATCATGTCCTGTAGTGAAATTTTCTTTATAAATTCACCTGAACATTCCGGACAACGTAGAACCCAATAAATGCAGTGGATGTTTGAACTCGAGTGAAAATAATTTGCCAATGATTATAGAAAGGTCCTCATCTTTACAATATACGAAAACAATGCTTTTCCTTAATATCAGCGACAATAAGATCACGATAGAAGAAAATGAAATGATGCATATTGACTCAGGCCAATATTTGTTCGTCATGAATGAAATCATTTTCTCAGCCGATATATAATGAGATCTGTTAGGCAAATAATTCACCTCAGCCAAACTAAATGTTATAGTGTAGATAAATAGCGTGAATATCTCTTAATAACTCTTCTATTTTTCTGTCATAAATCTTGGTTATGAAGATTTGATGCTGTATAGTTATTTATTTATATATAAACGACTTGAGCATCGAATAACTAATATTCATAATACCTAAGAAGCTACAGACAAGGATGTTAACTCAATTGATCAATTGAGAAGAGAACAGAAGAAGGTAGGATATCAGATACCACGAGAACTTCTGCGATCCATAATGATGGAATTTTTAAGAAGATGTTTGTCTTGATTTAGGCAGTAATAAAACTTTTAGGATCTTTAAATCGGCAGAAACCTAATCAACAAATTTGACTGTGGTTGTGTTTTGACAGCTGTCATACCAGGAAATTAAAAGCAAAGGAAAACTGACATAAAATTTTTAAAAGTTTTATACTTGAAGTTGGAAGAAAATCGTGTTGGAAATATATTTTTACCAAATTTAAACCGTTGTAATAACAGAAATAGAAAAATCAAATCAAATAAAATGTATGCAATTAGTTTCCTTCTAAAAGTTGCTAACCTTCATGAATTTTCAAATTTTGTTAGATCATGTGACGTTGTTAATGTTCATATCAGGAATGTTCTTCATATAAAACACTGATGATGGAAAAATCTAAAGAGGCAAATGAAATCTTAAATCAACTTGCACATTTTGATTATATTAATGACTATACTACATAACTTTCACATACATGAATTTCTATAATTTTAATAGAAATTATTTATGTTATTTGCTTTTATAATGTACTTGTAAAACAACTCTGACAGGCGTTTGAAATAAAACGTATTATGTATGAATAAACATAGAGAAACATAAAAAACACACACAACAACAAACAAACGCACTCTCATGTGGTGACATATATATACGCATAAATATATATATATATATATACGCATAAATATATATATGTTTATATAAATATACGCTTATTCATATACATGTTTATACATATATATATCTATATATATATATATATATAGAGAGAGAGAGAGAATGATACTGGTAAAATGTAATGAAAATATTTTTTTGCAGAAATCAAAGGATATATCTTATGCGTTTATCGCTTATTAGAAGTTAAGTGATCGAAGAACAAGAGTAGTAAAACACTTCTAAGAGTACAAAGTAATCTTGAATGTTTTCTATATGGCGAAAGCCATATAAAATTGATCCTCAAAATTTGACCGGATAAAATCAGCAATTGATGAACTCATTCGAGAATAAATTAACGTAAATGTGATAATAGTTTATACATCTGGTACTAACACTGTATCATGTTTCTTAAATCAGATTGGAGCTACTGTTCGGCTGATAAGTAAAAAAAAAAAGCAAATTCAATGAAATAAGACGGAATTTAGCAATTATAATATATAACATTAATTATGAATGCCATTTTGTAATAATTTTAACAAACTCGACGAAAAAAGAATTTGGCAAACGTTCCCTGTTGGTGCTTGCCATTATTTGTCTTTAGCACTTTTTTTTATTCATTTTTGTTTTCATTTTTTCATTTTTTTCTCTTCAGCACACATTTCTTTGTTATTTTAATCTAAGTTTGTATCTCCCGTAGAAACCTGAAGAGCAGGAGCGAAACCGGTTGCTTTGCTTTTAAATTTATCGTGTAATATTAAGCTATACACTTTCATTTAATTCATATATATAAATTTCTTCAAAGTTTTCAGAGATCACTCAAAAATCGTCAGCATTTATTTGGACAATATTCCCGAATTCTTGAATTTCTGTAACGGTGATTTAGAAGAACAAAAATTAATACGTTTTGAAAAAACTACCAAAATTTAAAAGTTGGTAAATCACTATAATATATTAAATATATTAACCTAGATACTTATATATATATATATATATATATATATATATATATATATATAACTTTATATTTTAGCGTGTTTCTCTTCACTGATTTTCAGAAAACTTTACTTAAATTCTTCTGATTGAATTAGTTTTCACGTCATTAAACTGTGCTTTTTATTAAAATATACAATTCGTCCTTTCCTTTTTCTTTTGTCATTTTACATAAAAAATATACAATCGGTAACTTCGTTACTGTTCGTTCATCAATGACTCAGAAATGCGCTGCCATTAAAAGACAGTCACCATTTTTTTTTTTGATTTTATTTTACGACGTTCCTCTCGTCATATTACTTAGTCTCATTAGTGTAATTCTAACGTTAGATACGCTAAGAAAACAGAGTACAATTTAAGGATTTATGAGATGGACTTTACCTAGAGTATTTAGATAATATTACAGAGGTATAATATTTAACTTAGAGAATGCTTCCAACATATACTCGGAGCCAAATATGTTATGCATATGCATAAGCATATAGAATAATAATAATAACCCATACTAGAAAGACACCAGATATCAGTGATATGAACAACTAGAAAATTACATTCATAATTCCTTAGACGATGCTGACGACAAAGTTAATTCAAACGAATTATTAAAGAGAGAACAAAATAAGTTAGCATATCAGATGACAACAGAACATCAGCGATTCATAATAATATACTGTTATCCAAAATATTTAGTTTTAGAGATTAATCTAATGTTAATGATATAAAAATGTAAATAACACCATTCAAGAATCATTTTTCCAGTGGATTATGACAGCTGTCATATCAGACATTATTTTAGAAATTGTGTTATATTTGTTTAAAAATTTTATAATAAAAAGAAGGAGAAAATGACGTTCGAGATATATTTTTAATAAATTTAAACCGCTGTTTTACATGCCAAATGATGAAAAATTAAAACATTTGTGTTAAGAAATTCAAACTGCACGAATATTAATAATCGGAAAGAACGAACGAATTTATTCTCAATAATATGAGAATTTTACATGATACACAACGCTGGATTCAGTCAACATACTCAAAATAGCCAAATATACTACTGAAAAACACTTTCCCTCTTTTTATTAAATTAGTCATTTTGTTGTGCAATTTTCATATCATTTATTCCTTTTCTGTTCTTTGCGATTTAAATGTACATAACTCTCAGCTCTACAAAACCGGATGTTTTATTATACAAATCAATTTTACATCCATAAAATACAATTTAATTTATAGATTTAATTTATAGATTGAAACAAAAAGTTCCTCGGTCATATTCCGATTTAAAGATCGATCAACCCGATCTAAACATCGCGCATAAAAATAAAAAAAA
This sequence comes from Ascarosepion bandense, assembly GCA_037127315.1. Classification (NCBI taxonomy): domain Eukaryota; kingdom Metazoa; phylum Mollusca; class Cephalopoda; order Sepiida; family Sepiidae; genus Ascarosepion; species Ascarosepion bandense. Next base: position 632,840 of record JBBBDQ010000250.1, read on the forward strand.
TTACATGTGTGTTAATACATTTACTTTTTCACAGCTTATTTAATTTTACTTATTAAATATCTGCAGATATTTAATGGCAGGAATATATTTTAGGTTGAAAAAATGATTTAGTATTACAAATTCCAAGACTTAACACTTAGTTGAGAGAAAGAGGGTGTTGTAAATCTTTCCCAAGTCTGTATATAACGAATCCGACTGGAATTGAAACTCGATATTCCGATAAAATATTCTGAACCGTTATATATTACACTGCCCGCACTGCAACACTTACAGTACTTGCTATTCCCAAGTGTTCACCTGTCCAGGTACTGACCTGTAGTGATCATATTAGTAGGGGCGTTTACAAGGGAAGATAGATAATTGATTAGAAAACCCCAACTGGAATAAGGGAATAATTGTAATGTTCATGATTATACCGATAGCTTCCGAATATGCGTCTAAGCAGAGCAACATGCGTTTGTGACTCCATATTCATCATTCTATTAGACTGGTATTCAACCAAGGCTTAAAAGCCTATTCTTTCTAACTATTTATGCTATAGCTGGGGGAGAAAAATACAATTAACAGAATATTTTCTGCGAAATTATAATCACTAAAACTCAGCTGCAGCTCAAAATTGCCTCTCTAATTTTTTTGTTCCGTTTTGATAAACGTTAACCAACTGCATAGATAATCAGTGACGTTTATCCCGAAAAACCAGAAAGTAAGACTGTTACTAAATGTAAAGCTAAATAAATATGTAGATTTTGCTAGATATCTAAAAAAAATAGGTGGAATTTGCAGTTGTTAATTTTATTCCTTACTCCTTATTTTACACACTTACTCTTATGCAAATAAACTGAAACAAATGTTTCAGTTTCCTTCCTTCAGTTTCCTTTCTTTTATTATACGGTCAGCTTTAGACCTGCTGGTGTGAAATAGTTTAATCGATTTCTATTTTTAGTTGCAGTCGTGATGTAGATGTATTATCAAATTTGTTTGGCCTCGAAAACTATTTCATCATCCATTGTTGCTTCAGATATTGTTTTCACGCTTAGACGCTATTTTAACAACTTATGATGTTTATCTTATGATCATTTTCTGGAAGGAATATTACTCCAAGAAAGCGTGCAGAAATTATAACGTTGCAAAAACACATACAGAGAAATCGCTGATATTGTTGGTATCAGCTTTTAACTGTCACGCGTGTTATCAAGGCTAAGTAATAAAGTAGATCTATTAGTTTAAAAAGTAATAGAAAATGTGTTGGAAAGAGCAAAAGAACATTAAAAGACAACGTCTATCTGATCAGGAAAATAGTGAAAGTTCTTAGGAAGACATTGTTCGTTTTGTTTCTATACACTTGCACATATGGAACGAAAATACAACCCTGATTAAATTGTAACAATTAAAAGAAGACTTATTTTAGCATTTTATTCTACGTTGATATATCTGTGAATACAGTGATGACCTCACTCGATAATAGCATTGATTACTGAATTGTATTTCCATATTCAAAGAAAAGGGAGATAATATCTTCATGAAAGTGAAGTGAGGTGAAGTTCATTTTAAATGTTTCGTCAAGATTAATTTGCCTTATGAAATACAAAAACAATTTGAAAGTATTTTAAAGATAAAAAAATTATGAAAACATTAGGAATACAGGAATTTGAATACGTAAAAATGTATTACAAGCTTTTAAGTTAAGGACTCGTTTTCTGCGGCTTTTTTAGTCTTAGTTATTAATTCGTAGCTGGAGATAAATATGTATTCATACATTTTCAAATCGTATTTGCGCGCAAGTAACAACACCGAGGTCAACTGCATGGGAATTTGTCTTTCTGATTTCTAATTCCGAGAATTTATCTAATAAATCACCCGCACCTACAAGCATACAGCGCCTGTTATTAACGACAGGTCTCCTATTTAGTTAATGACCAGACTTTACTTAGATGTTAGCTAAGTAAAGAAAGTGTTAGAAACTTCTTTTAATTTTCTCTAAATCTTTATTTTGTCAAAATCATTCCCGAATTCAGTAATCGCATCTCTATGAAGTCATTAGTCGCTTGTTAGTCGCGACAATAGTCAATGTTGTTGCTTTGTTTGTCGACTTTGACATCTAGTGATCTATTAATAATTACTCAATTGAGAATCCAACATTTATCACGGAGTGTATGATCAACGGAATATGTTTTCGCCTCCAATTTATTTTATATGTTGTAGCCTTTCAAATCGAAGACACTAAGGGCCCTTCCCACTTAACTGTTTTTTTCTTTATCTTTTTGTAAAACCTAAAACCTGATCCACCATGCGTTTAATAAGGTTAAAGTTGCTTATGTATATATCATTATCGCATTCAATCTGTCCTGTATGTAGCAAATTTTCTGAGCCCACGTTTTACATTATGGGCCTTAGAAATTTTAATAGTGTCGTCCTGATTTTAAATATAAGTGTTATATTTGTCTCTTTTTTTTTCTAAATCTTTTTGGTTCTGTTCTGATAAATGTTAACCAACTGCATATATAATCGGTGACATTTATCCCGAAAAAAGAAAATTAAGACTGTTGCTAAATGAAAAGCTCAATAAATATGTAGATTTTGTTAGATAACTGGAAAAACAGTTGGAATTTGCTCTCATATCCGGTCCATGTTTTTCTCAGAATCTTTCTGTAGAACTATATTGATGTTTATTCAGTTCTCACCTTTTTCTGTGAGAAGAATATCCAGCTTTTACTGCATTACAGGAAAACATAAATTTCAGTACACTTCTCTTTGTTTCTAATTGCATTTTCTATTTCTTAGATTTTGGAAGTCTTACGGCCTATTCCAGTGGAAGGTATATAGTAATCTATCAATATAGCCCGGCGTTGCTCGGGTTTAATGAAAGCTTTAAAACTAATACATGGTCCTGGAGCACAGACTCTCTGGACGTTGGCACGAAAGACTAAAAAGTAATTGTTGTTTCCGGTTAAAGCGAAACCGTAGACTGAAAGAAAAATGAATGGATGTAAGTCAAATTTTGATTTCCTGTTATCGATATCAGATAAGTTTTTTTCGTCGTAAACTGAATTTTGAAGGCTAAATAAGTCCTCTGAGTAAATGGTATGATGGCTGAGACTAAAAACTACAATTATACTTTCTTAGAGCCAAACCCGAAACAAAAGCTAAAATAAAAGGGCTGAAAAATAAATACACATACAGGCAGATAAACAGACACACACACAAACATTTTGCCTTTTATATATATATATTATCGATTTTCTGTACTATTGTAAGAACTGCAAGCTTGAAACTTCTGAATATTGTTTTTTATGTCTATGTCTATGAGTGTATCTAATTTGATTAGAATCGGACCACTCCTTCTATAACACGATTTTTTTGATTATCGATTTTCGATATTTATCGGAGGTACTTCGACACAATACCTAGCTAAGAACACTTGCAGACGCTTATAGTAAAGCTGTGTAAATTTTCAAGAAAATCGGTTAAGCCGTTTCGGAGTTTCTAGGTAACGGACGCACACACATACACACACAAAGTTCTATTTATAAATAAATTTAGATAACGTCATCTGGGAAAAAATCGGAAATGAAGGGAAGGGAGAAGATTTAATTTTAGGTTCACCAGTTAATTATAATCATACGCTAACCTGTGTGTTTTTACTAAATCCCCAGCACGCCACGGATCCTGGACAGCGAAGTGATTATAATTCACATACTGCTGAAGGCTATATTATTCGTATTTGTTCCTTTTGCGTATTTATATGAAAATTAAAAGAAATCCATCGTTTTGAGGATTCCACACCCATAGAGATCAATATAAATGCAAGACATTCAGATTGTCAAATTCTTGAACAATACGGTCAGTTCTAACATTTAGGGATAGCGCAAGCCTTTTTCTATCCTCTCTTTTATTACTCCTCCACAATTATCTATCTGCTAAAACATTTCAAATATACCACTAGCTGTTTTCCCTGATTTTATTAACTTCTATGTTACTTGTGAGTGTTCAAATCTCTTAAATGACTTTTCTTGTTTTTGTCCTTGGAAAGTAAAGTTATCCATTCTGAGCGCTCACAAATGTGTATTCTTACTTTACTTTCCACCTAATTATTTTCTGTTTGCCGCATATTCACACCATGGAATTATTTACTTCAGTCATTACGAATTAATTTTTTATATATGTCTTCGTCATTTATAATGCCGATGAAGATGTTACATTTTACATAGAAGATTAGCTCTGTTTTATATTTTTCTACTATTATTTGTCTATTCGTGAATATCCTGTTCAGTTTCTACAAAGCATCATGTGCTATTATTTTGTGCCTTCAGTTGTATGCACCATTAGATAATGATATCTAATTCCCAAACTTGCTCCGTGCCGACGTCACCTATGTAGAAATTGCCTTTTTCGTTGTCCTTTGTTTATTAACAAACATATATCATATCTATTTAGAATATAGGCAGCCCTGCCAACAATTCCACATTATATTAAATTTTCTAATATTTTTCCACATATTTCTTGTCATTATCACAATGACATAGGCGTAGATTTTTCAGATGCTAATAGTATATTACAATTAATTCTCATGAATCTGTACAAATTATATGAACTCGATAATGTAATACATCGACATCGCAAAATTTATTGTTTGTATATACAGTCATAACTAATTCTATATTTGCCTAAGTTTGTTGATTTTGTTTAGCGGCATATCAACCGCTATTAGCTATTTAATACCAAACTTTAAATATATTGAACGCAATTTTATTGCATTAATTAATTATATTTTATCGTTCATAATTTTGGTTTTAAAACAGAATTATTGTTAATTTTAATATGAATATGTATTGTTGGTAGTTATTTGCTTTTAGAGGAAGCACAAATATATGCCACCACCCCGATCATGGTTGAGTTGGGAAAAACAGCAATTTAGAGGTGGTTCTATAATCCTGAAAAATGCCAGTAACCTGATTAGAGGTTTTGTTGAGTTTATATAATGAAAGGCAATGACAAATAATAAAATAAATTGAAAAGCAAAAACATAACAGAAATATAGGAGACAAATATGATAGAAAAAAAATTAACAAATAAAAAAGAAACGAAATTGACAAATATAAAAAAAGAAATTACAAAATAAAAAAGAGATGAAATTAACAAACTAGAAAAAAACGAAATATACAAATAAGAAAAGAAATTCACAATAAGAAAATCAATATATATATATATATATGTGTGTGTGTGTGTGTGTGTGTGTGTGTGTGTGTGTGTGTGTGTACTAGCGGTATATCTCGGCTTTGCTCAAGTGTAATGAAAGCTGCAAAACTAATCCATGGTCCTGGAGCTCAGGCGTGTTGGACGTTGGCCCGAGAGACTAAAAAAGCAATAGTTGTTTCCAGTCAAAGCGAAACCGTAAATTGAAAGAACAATGAATGAATATCAATCAAATTTTGATTTCCGGTATCGAATATCGAAATATGTTTTCCGTCGCAAACTGAATTTTAAAGGCTAAATAAGTTCTCTGAGTAAATGGTATGATGGCTATGACTAAGAAATAAAATTATACCTACTTAGAGCAAAACCCAAAGCAAAAACCAAAATAAAAAGAAAAGATTTTGATCAGACCCGGATTCAAATAAGTCATCCAAGGATAAACTAACCTAAGTAAGTCCATGAAAACTTGTACCCATCTGGAGTAAAATTGGAGAAAATAGATATATTGATGGTTGAATATTGGTTTTTAATCAGATTCGATAGAATATCAGGAGTATCGATTTCTGATAAATGTGAAAATGAGTCATCTGAGAAGATCCAGTAATATTTGAGATTAAAATCTATTAGTTTCCCAAGTTAGAGCAAATTCTGCAGCAAGAACCGCGATAAAATGGCTAAAATATGGATCTTGATTAGACCTGATCGGTTATCGGGGAGAAATTAGAAAAAATAAGTAGCCTATAACCAAACCAGAAGCCTACCAAATATTTGTGTGACGCTTGGTGAGAATCGGATATAAAAATGTTGATTTGCATGAAGGTTATATAGACAAACACAGATAAACGTCTTGTTTTATATATATATATATATATATATATATATATATATATATATATATATATATTGTAATTTATTTATTGCCGTGGTGATAATAATATTATATTTTGCCTGCGGATTCTCGAACAATTCGAGTCTGGACTCATCTGGAGTTTTACACCCGACTTCTCACCTAGAACCGAGGCACAAGTGAATGCTGTCCACATTACACCTTCGCTTGTCTCTAAGATAATCTTAAAACTTGACCCTCACTAAGCGAGCGGTTGGGACGGAATCCCAACCACAGTCTTAAAGAAATGTGCCCCTGAACTCTCTTCTGTCCTTTCTAAGCTCTACAACCTCTGCCTATCTCCTTCCTGCTTTCCTGCCTGTTGGAAATCTTCCTCTGTAGTTCCTATATTTAAAAACGCTGGAGAACCCTCGGACCCTTCAAATTACCGCCCTATCAGCCTTCTTCCGATCTTTGTCAAAGTGTTCGAAGCCGTTATCAACGCCGAGGTGGTTCAGCATCTCACAACACACAGGCTCCTCTCGGACAAGCAATATGGCTTCCGCTTCACCAGGTCTACTGCTGATATGCAAACGACCATCACCGAGTACATATACCAGGCACTCGACAGGAATGGCGAAGCCCGAACCGTTGTATTGGATATATCTAAGGCGTTAGAGTTTGGCATGCTGGACTTCTATGTAAACTGCGGAGCTATGGTATAACTAGACATTTATTTGAACTAATCCAGTCATTCCTCTCTAACCGCACAATGAAGGTGGTATTGAACGGACATGCCTCTCAGAACTACCATACAAACGCAGGTGTCCCCCAAGGCTCCATCTTAGGTCCTACACTCTTCCTGATATACATTAATGATCTCCCTGATTCCATAAGAGCCCAAATAGGTTTGTACGCCGAGGACACCACAGTTTATTCTCGCCTCCTAGAAAAATCTGGTGTAGGCGTCAAAGCTAACATCGCAGCCGAGATTGAAAAAGACCTCCAATCCATATTGGACTGGGGTAAGAAATGGCTAGTAAATTTTAATGCTTCTAAAACGAAGCTACTCTCAATTAACCTCATCGACAATCTCACCTACTTCCCATTAGCATGGACCAGGCTTGCCTCCCAGAGAGTAAAACACTACGCCTCCTTGGTCTCACAATTACAGCGGGCCTCAAATGGAATGTCTATATCGAATCCATTGCTAAATCCGCTGCTATGAAAGTCGGTTCTCTGTGTAGGGCCCGGAAGTTTTTTCCGTCTAAATCTATCCTGCACATTTATAAATCTACCATCCGCCCGTGCATTGAATACTGCTGCCATACCTGGTCGGGTGCCCCTGCTGTTCTCCTCGGGCTTCTCGATACGGTTCAGTGGAGGGATACCGACTTGGCAGACCGCCTGCAGTCTCTCTCCCACCGGCGCGACGTGGCTTCCCTGTGTCTCTTCTATAATTACTTTCACGGTTTCTGCTCCGATGAACGTAGATCACTGGTGCCCCCTAAATACGAATTTGCACGAGATACTAGATTAGCAACTAGATCCCTCCCTTTTACAGTGAAACCGATAAAATGCACCCACAACTTCTACTCCAACAGTTTCTTTCCTCGCACTTCCCGACTGTGGAATTCCCTTCCACACGATTGCTTCCCCGACGGCTACAATCTCCAGGAGTTTAAATGTAAGGTCAATAGACACCTCCTAACACAATAACCTTCTCCCATTCTATCAAACCCTCTTCCCATCTGCCCAACCCTCATCCTCGGTATCTTTACTCATCTGTCACCTTCCTCCTGACATTCCCTATGTCTAACCACTCCTTCTCTTTACCTTCCCCTATGTAGCCCCATGCGCAATAGTGGCAGTCGAATGCCTTGCTTAGGGTGAGATGATTAAAAAAAATATCATTACACAAAGAAAAAATCCAAAAGTCGGAATTAAATTACTATCCGAAGTACAATACTAATGGTCTGATACATGATATTTTTGTGTAGTTATATAACGCATTTATAAACTATTGAGATAACAGAATAACAATAGTAAGCCCTACTGCGTATTATCCACCTTTTATCAAATTAAATGCAACGAAGAGTATCTTTCTAAACTGTCTGGTTTTTACTTCATTATAACCTATCTATCTATCTTCTCTATCTATCTATCTATCTTCTCTGTCTATCTATCTTCTCTATCTATCTATCTATCTATCTATCTTCTCTATCTATCTTCTCTATCTATCTATCTATCTATCTATCTATCTATCTATCTATCTATCTATCTATGTGTATGGTGTATATTTCTAATAAATATTTTTGACATTCGGTGCAAAGGAATTCATTTCTTCATATATGTGTTTAATAATATAATAAGAAATTGTAAGCACAATTTAATAATTTCTGATGTCAATTCTAGGATAGCCGTAGCAATTGCGGGAATTACATCAGTGAAAATGCACAGTTAATATGACAAAGTGACAATAAATTTGTATAATTTTTAAAAATGTAATAAAAAAGGCTTATGGTTAGTTGAAATGAAGATCTTACTATAACTTCCTTGTATGAACCACAGTTATTTTCCCACAATATCTTGATGCATGCAAAATATGGATATCAAATAAAATTGCTCGCACCAAAAGGTTTTCTTAATACTGAAGAAAAAATGGTCCGTGCCAAAACTGCAGTAAATATAATACACCTCAGCTGAAACATTAGTACACCCTCTGATATTGTTAAAGTATATGATGCATTATATAAGTGTGGCTTACTTAGCAGATTTTAACTTATTGTCCGATATGTACGAGTCATTTTGTTATGAACATTAGCTACTTTCTTATTATGTATACATGAACTGGGATATGTGCTGCGGTACAATGGATGTCGGCTCCGAACGAGAAAACCAGTTGAATTTTTACATTCACTTTCGGGCAAATACAGTTGGAAAAATATTAATCATTTCTCCCTTCAATTATAGGTTAAAAAGTGGAGCAGACTGGGTTGTATAGCCTTAGTTGTTAATCTGCCTACCACAGAAATTAATGACAAACTTCTGCGAGAAAATCATCTGCCCAGTTATTCATGTGTAACACCACAACGGACGGTCCGAACAATTTCTCCGACGGCCGTTCTTCACGCTTTGATATTGCCGGGAGTTTGTTGAAAAAGTCGGAGCCTCAAGCTGGGGGTACAATATTAAACTATAAGGAACGAACTTCCACAACTTGGATGAGTTAAAACGATGCTTTATTTCGTTTAGTGTTAGTCTTTTCGGTTGGGGGAGGCGATGTGGCACACAGCTCTAACTCTAATTAATGGAGATCCATTGCCGAACTGACCGACTCAAGAGGAACGGAGTTTCTACTTCAAGCACACGCCCGGCTGGACTAACTAACTCAACTGAAACTCACTAACTAACTTAACTTATCGGCTCGGAAAAATCACCTGTATTTATTTAAAACAATCCGGAAGTGCCTAGACCCCCACCCCCGGACGATAAGCATTGGCGACTGTAAGTCCAAAATTTCAAGTTACTTAAATTTTGCTTCTTTGATGTATAAACGGGATGTCTGCACTAAGCCTCCAAGTATTTTCCATGATTTTTTAAAAACATTTTATCTTAATAAGCTTCCGCCGGATGTTTTATAGCCCTGACACTTTACCCGTAACCAGGCGTTTTTTTTTTTGGCTGGAGAAAGGGAAAATTCTATTATTTTTTCATTATTTTATTAATGTGAGGACAAGATACAATAAAGACTATTTCCTAAACTTTATCTTTTATCACATCACATCACTTAGTCAAATATTTACCGGAAGACTGGTAGGATTTAACAGTAATCTGATACCCTTTTCTTTTCCACAAATTTCCTTATAAAAGAAAAAGCGTTTATTTATTTGTTTTTTCTCTTCTTTTTCACTTTTGTTAAACGAAACACATCTTCTTAACCTATTTTTCTATTCTTAACCATTTTCCAGTTTAATCTATTATAATAAAATACATACTTTACAAATCCACCTTATTATACGCCTAGTTATCGTGTCACACATGTCTCTTTCGAGATATGATCGCCTAAACATGTATCACCTATAGCACTTAAATTATTCATCTAATTTTAAGCGCGAGGTTTTTCTTTTACATATCTTGACACATTAGGACGAGGAGTACTATGGTTATCCTTATCATTCTATCCTTAATAATATTTACTATTCATATTGTTTATTAAAATATGTCTTTTTATTATCATTCCCATTCCGTTTTCGTTCTACCTTTTAGTCTATAGTGTATGTCACGCTGCGTTTCTCTCTGCTGCGATTATCTTCAATATATAATTTGCAATTTTTCTAATTCTATTCTGATTCCGATATCGTTTAAATTTTCTTTTTTTTAAAACACAGGTTTTGCATACACGTTCTCTCCATAACATTCTCGATATTATTTTTTAGAACACCATCTCGGTTGCCTTAGGAGTCTTCTCTGAGAAATTCTCCAGCAAACACAACCATATAGATGGGATGATATTACGCAGCGATGGCGCACTCTTGTCGTTGATATTAAAACAAAATTTCTTCTACATTAAATCTTCGTTTAGATTTTGAAAGGAAACTTGCAATGTTCTAACGCCATTTTAGACTCCAGTTTAGCATTTTCTGTTGTCCCTTGAAGCATTTATCAAATACTTAAATGTCTATACATGAATGATATTAGCATCTCCATTTTTTAGTTAAAACTTTTTGACAACAAATTCTATCTTGTTAGAATTAATGGGTGTTTTATACATTAATTTCTGTAGTTGCTTTTTCTTTTGTCTACCAATCTGATAACTACTGCGTATATTATGTTAAGACTGGGCCAACCAAATGTAAATCATGGTGGAAGGTCTATCTAGTGTAAACATCTTTTTTCTTACGTCATTTCTATTAATATGTACTCACTCATTCACTTGCTATTCATATAGAGACTCTTTTCTCATAGCATATAGTTTAACATTCAAAAATCCTATTATTTGAAAGTTCTCAAATCCATTTAATCTTTCTAGCATTTTGAATAAATATTTTTTATGCTATTTTATCAAATATATTTAACCAGTTAATGATAAGAAGGGAGACATCCCTTTATACGTTATTCTTTCTCTCTCTCTCTCTCTCTTTCCGCCCTCTCTCTCTATCTCTTGCTTTCTCTTACTTTGATTGTACTCCGAGCAAATATATTGCTTTTCATTTAAAAATGTATTTAAAGAAGCCGCACTGCTACGCGTCTTATTTTTTAATTCTACATTTAATCGAAAATGTAAATGAAACATGGAAAGCAACAAAGTATTTATCGACTGTGATTACAAAAGTAACTCAGAGCAAACGGTTTCAAGAATAAATGCAGAGATATGGAAGATTAGTTTCAAAATTCTTTTCACAGTAGGCTAACTTAAAGATTAATGTATCGGTCAGTCTATTGGCTTGTATCACAGAAAGAACAGATAATCCGAAATTGAAAAAAATAGCGCAGACAATCCTCATATAATTGACCTTAAATATAAAACAAAAAAGAAAGAAACGAAATTGCCAAATAAGAAAGAAACCAAATTGAGAAATAACAAAAAAGATATTGACAAATAAGAAAATAAATTGAAAAGCAAAAAAGCACAAAAACGAAAGAAACAAATATGACAGAAAATAAATTAGCAACTATAAAAGAAACGAAATTGACAAATATAAAAAAAAGAAATTAAGAAATAAAGAAGAGATGAAATCGACAAATAAGAAAAGAAAATGAAACATACAAATAAGAAAGAAAAGAAATTCACAAATAAGAAAATCAATTCAAGGAACCAAATAGTGATAATGATTCTGATTATGACAAAATAGCCGTTTCAATACAGACACAATTCGGCATTCAGTCCGATAAGTTAGTGTTATTCTCGGTTGAAAGTTATAAAAGATTTTTATTAATAAAATTTCTCTGAGAAATTAGTAATATATAGTTCATTAATACTGTCTTTTCAATTGCAGATGAGAATTCTAGTGCTTATATTGTTGAAAATATTAAAATATTTGGTTTTAATTAATTTTAAATATCTTCATCACTGATTCTTTGTACAAGGCAATAAGGTTTTAAAACTTATGTCTTCTTCGAGCTTTATACGACGAATTTGTTTGTAGCCATGTTTTACCAATGTACCAATGTGTAACTAATTGTATACCGACGATCGTTTAGATACTTTTCGAACCGATTGGTCCACATAAATTGTATCTATACGAAAGACTACGGGAGTTGAGATTTCCGTTCAATATAAAGTTGTTTATGATAAACCAAACACTCACAGAATTCTCAAAGATGCAAAAACCTGTTAGAAAATTAAGCTCAAGACAAATGTAAAAAAATGCTATGTAACAATGAGCATTCGCTTACTGCACAATATTGCAAACTACACACCGACGTGAGATATTTATTCTCATGTCAATTATATAAGCCTATCCTTTTTGATGGCACAATACATGTTAGAAAAGACGTTTAGAAGATCTCGCCCTAGATGGGCTATTTCTTTCTGCAGCAGAAAGGTTGCCAACCAAGGCATAGAACGTAATCTGTCCTTCTATTTAATCCACAGCTTGAGGAAGAAGAAACATATGTATATATTTCCCAATGCGTTTAAATGATTGTAAATACTTCAACTAGAATTAGAATTCAGCTCTTCAATTTCTTGATCCTAGGCGATGTTCATAAAAACAACTCAAAATCTGTGATGTAAAATTATTAACGAAGAAAATATGTGAATAAATTTATTGAAAAATATCAATAAAATGATCTGATACAAGAAGGAATATATCAGAAAAGTATTATCGTAAGACTATACACTAAGATACTTATTTATTGAATATTTCATACCAAATAGAATGTCCCAAAATATCAAAAGTGAATTTGCAAGATTAATATTATGTCAATTGTGGCAAAACAACGAAACAATTGAAAACTATAGAGGAAATTTAAAGGGAGAAAAGAATATAACAGAAAAAGCAGGGGAACTAATGATTAAAAAATAAAACAATTTCGAGATAGAAAGGGTTTTGACATATATCTAAGGAATTGGAAAGAGGACTGAGTAAATTGCAAAATGGAAAATAAACTCTGTGATTGGATCTGTTAGTTCTGTTTTAAATGCATATATTTGAGGCTAGTAGAAAAAATACAAAATTTCCAGTTAAAATAAAATAAGTACTCTTAGTATAGGAAAGAAGAATCAAACCTGACTCAGAAAAAATATGAAAGCTAAGAACAACCAGTACAAAATATCTGAAGGTTGATAACACTTCAGGGAATATATTAAAATTTGGAAGTGGGCTAAATTTTACTAAAATATTGAGAAAATATTATAAAAATATATATAAATAAAATAAAATACGTGTTGTACACGTGTTATTGAATATAGTAATCTATTATTTCCGACATGATTTATTTTGAAATAACCAATGGGTAAGTTACCAGCACCATTTTGAGATTAAAAATAAAGCATTAGCATACGACCGTTTTGGATAACAAAATAACTGAAACTTGTTCGCTAAAATGCCGGAAGGAGAAAACATTTCTGCAAATATCTTAAAACCAATCAATTGTTTTGGAAAGTAATTATAATTTCAAAAGTAACTGCTTACATTTCCTGAAGAAATGAAAAGCTAATATTTTTTTGCGATAATATTATTTCAAACAATTCGATAATTTCTCCTAATATATCCCGCCGTTCTACTGAGAAATTCCTACCAACTGGGGTGTAAATCATAATTTGATAATAGGAAAACCCTTTTTTAAAAATATAAATCATGTAATTGGTAAAACATAAAGAGACAAAAATAAAAATTCAGCAACTAGTCATTTAGCTCACAAGAATTTGGATCAATTCACTGAATCTAATAAACGTCTATATAATCTAGGTCATGTGTCCTCTTGTACAAATATAACTTAAAGGGAGATAACTACATGACTACTAGAATGGCATCGCACATGGAGTAAAAATGAAATGTGCTAGTGATCGAAATAAAGCGTTCGGTTCGAAATTTCTAGCAACTGAAAAATGCCTGATCGTACAACGGCCGAAACGTTGTAAACGTGGCAATAAAAAAAAACATGGTGACACTAGTCAGCATAATGTAAATATTACCACATCTTAGAAGAAACGACAGATACAAAATGTATCTCACTGTAACTTCTGTATTTTCCTTAGAACGAAAATTGCCATTAGCAAACCATATACGGGGATAATGATAAAGCTACAAATGCGCTTTTGACAATCGCGGTGAGGGAGTGATTCTCATATGAAGAAAAATAAGACAACATTTTCCGAAAATTTTTCTTAATATTAAACCGGGAAATGTATTCAACAAGAAAAGCACTGGTCGTTGTCTTACAAATGCGTCATATTTCCGATATATTCAACGATATTAACAATAACACAATTTCTTTGTTGAATCGAAACGGAATGTTAATTTAATTGCATACGATACTGACTATGGAAACGTAGCTATCATTTCCCATACTTTTATGATTAAGTCCATAATACTAAAATCAAGATAATTTGTAAAAATCTCCAAATTATTTAAAGTGTTTTAAGTAGAAATTTCTTCGTAGTTTTCATCTTCAAAAGGTGAATATGCCATGCAGTTGTATGGCTGCTTTCGTAGAAAGAAAGAAGGAAGGAAAGAAAGAAAGAAAGAAAGAAAGAAATAATAAAAATGAAAGAAATTTAGAGAAGGATGTAAACAACAAAGGATATAATAAAATAATCTCTCTAGACAGATCAAATTCAAATTTCAGGTACTTAATTACGAGACATAATTTATGTTACAGATATGAATAATTCTTCGTTAGGCATATTCCTTTGTTCTCGATTATAATTTTTTAAATCTGAAAAACCATAGATTCTATGTTTGTCTAGGCGTTTATCGCAAATTAATATTCTTATTAATTATATTTTTCGACAAATTTGAAATTCAATTCAAAGTCAACAATTATTTGCTTTGTATGCATTTTTAGTTAAGAACTTTTTATATTAATGGTTGCAATTAGCCCATTAGATTAAAGTACTTCCTTAGTGTAAGAAACAATATTTTCTATATTGTACTAAAATAAGCATGATAAATCTTACGAAGTTATGTCTTTCTCCAGTGATTTATTTCAATAATATCAATATTAATGACGATAATAATAATAATAATAATAATAATAATAATAATAATAATATTAGTGGCAGCATTATAAGTAGTAGTAGTAGTATCATGACTCTAATTCCATTACTGCTATGGTCACACTACCTACAAACGCAGAGGTATAACTTAAGGTAGGTAGTAATGTGTTGTTATACCTAAATATATCTTAATGTGTAATTTCAGTTGGTGTGCTCTACATATCAAAATAGTGCCTTTTATTTAGCTAAAGCTGGCATTTCAAAGAATTTTTACGGTGGTGTTGTGTCCTTTTTTTATCATTGCAAATACACCACATGTGACTGGTAATAGTCTTGTTTTCAATTTTTTAACGTTTTTTTCTATTCCGATTTCTTAGCTTTTATACTTCCATAGGTCTTTAAGTTCCCTTGATTGCTCGTTTATAGTGCTATTGGCAAGTCACTTTTTTTCATATTTTGGCTGCCCAGTTGGTCTTTGTTTGCCTTTTGGTTTTCTACATTAAATCTCATATTTATTTGCATGATCAAATAATTTTCTTGTTATTTCGTGTTGTTTGATAAATTTTATCATCCAGTCTCTTTTTGTTTCCATGTATGTTAGCATGCCCATACTTGTTGACTTGTATGACAATTCTAGCTAAATAAGACATCTTTCATATTCTTTTGCAGCGTATAAATAGAGGGTCTGCTACAACGACTGCTTGATGGAGGTTATTTTTTAGAAATTATTATTATTATAATCACCATCACCCTTTTAATATTACTATTATTGCACTTTAATATATTTATTTTATTTAATGAGTATACTAGCTATTTTTAAAACATCGTCCATATCAACCGTTTCACGTGAAATGTAAGTTAATAAATCGTCTGCTGACAAACTTCATTTCACTTCTTCAGAGAGTGATACTAAGATTTCATGTCAGTCAGTTAAGTGCCATACATGAAACATGCTTGGGAGATCATATCCCGAAAAGTTATGACTGTCTGGGCAGAAGAAATCCCCGCAGTAGGATGCCATTACATTCTGTTGTAGACTGGCTGCCAGTCAAGGCTATATAACTCAATCTATCCTGTTGTTTAACCCATAACTGAAGGGAAAACCCTGATTAATATGGTTCTCAAGGTTATTTGGGTTCTAGTGAATGAAATGAACTGAGATGTTATTCGAACTCGGCTCCCGGATTTCTCGTTCCGAAAGGATTTCAAATAATATGACTTAAAGACGTCGCTTACGAAAGCTTTCACGTAAGGAACATTAAAATAACACTAAGTTAATGCTCAACGATTATTCTGTTGCCAAAGTAGTTAAAACGAACTCCAATCACGGCCAATTACACAGTTCAAGGCCAGTTACACAGTTCAATGCAAGTAACTCAGTTGTGATACATTTAGATATTTGTAGTTTTCATTTATAATATTATACAAAATACCATATATTCTCTCCTGGATGTTGATTATAGAGTGACAAGTGTACACAGGAAAATATTTGATGCCTAAACAGGAAATTAAAAGATAATTTTTGCATCGCATTATTATTGTCTCGGTTATTCTCATTGTTCATTAATTCTCAATTTTTGCATGCCCATTAAAAAGAAGAAATTTGGTTTTTGTTATGTTATTACTTTTACAATCAAATCCACATGGCTTCATAAAATTAAATAGATTTGCAAAAACTGATGCCACATTATCAATTTCTGATGTTAACGGAGCTAATATATGAAGAATAAAGCTGTTCATCACATATTTAATTTGAACTTTGAGATTACACACAGAGTTTTAATGTTTTGGTACGCTGTTTATAGCAGTTCTTAGAACGAATGTGTGTGTTGCCTGCTACTAGTAATACGTAACCCAGTACTACCTGCTATGGGTCGCACCATGCAGATATAAAAACAAGACCTGTCAAAGGGCAAAAGAGATCCTATGATCCAATGGCCACCTACAGAAAAATAACATATATGGTTTAAATAGTCTTCGTCAAGCCGCAGTAACAAACTTGGCGTAAACAGCCAATCACCTTAAATGACGGACACAAAAATAGTGATTGTCATCCAAAGAAGGGGGTCCTCAAACAAGAGTGAAAAAGTCAGTTTCATATTTACTAAAATTTATGATAATTTGGTGGTGGGGAGGGAATTTAACATTTTTGGAGTAGATAGACTAAACTATCTCCCGGTTCACACTCCACTCACGTCTATTGAACGGGTGAAGAGGCTCATCCCTTGTTTCATGTTTACGCTGTGGTTTCCGGTTTTCTCTTTTCCAATCTTTTTCACACTTACGTAGCCTCCTCACATCAGTGGCGTTGCCGTCTTGCTCGGGGTGATATGATTAAAACAAAAAAAAGAATTATGGAAAAAAGAAATTTTTGTAATCATGCAAACATTATAAATATATGAATCGATATAATCTATATGAGTAAACGGCAAAATCTGTCTGAACGTCATTGTACCCGAAACACCGCTAACTTGAGACATACTTGGCCTACATAAAATAGTATACCTTTTACTAATCAGGATGATGCCTGGATTGAAAATACACTCTATACCTAGTACTTAAAAATCTATCCTTGGAATTTATATCGAGATAATGAGGGAAAATTAAGAATATACCAGCAATTAAAAAGTTATTTTAAATATTTTAATTTATATTGAGTTTAAAGAAACGGAAAATATTCTGATTTTTTTGTTTTTACCTCATCTTCCAGAATAAGTGATTTGAGAAAATCAATTTTCTTACCTCAAAATACCAGTGATACACAGTTAAAGTGAAAGGCTTCGTGACGTGTGATTTTGAAGCTCTGAAGAGTTTCTGATTTAAAGAACATAACACGAAGTTTCACAGATGTTGTGATTCAAAAACGGAATATTTTGATTGAATTATAATTTCAGCTTATATATAATTTTTTGGTCGATTTTGGGTAAAAATGAGATTGAGAATTTCCCTGAACCTGCATTGAGGAAACCAAAGTTATTTCTTCAAAATTATCATTGTTATTATATAAGCACTAACTGATGTCACTTTAGTTTTGAACAAGTGTTTTAGTTATCCCAACACAGGATCTAGCATAACAATCTGCGCGTTATATATATATATATATATATATATAGAGAGAGAGAGAGAGAGAGAGAGAGAGTGAGAGACAATAAGAATATTCCAGGCATGACATAACATGATGATTATTAATGGGGAGGTTATGCCTCCATCATCCAACAAGGCCCTTTTTTATTTCATAAATTTATATTTGTATGCATTTTTTGTAAATATTTCAGTTAAAATTTGATGTAAGTATTTTAAATTTTTGTCTTAACGTAGACGATGACATACAAAGTCACACGGGCACACACACACACACACACACACACAAACATATATATATATATATATCTATATATATATATATATATATATAGATAGATAGATAGATAGATAGATAGATAGATAGATAGATAGATAGATATATGTGTGTGTGTGTTCATAATAACAAAAATACATTTTTATGTGTCACACGAGCTTCAACTGCTATCCCTATTTGTTTCTTTTTTAAAATAGCGACAAAAATAACAGCATTTTTAATTGAGCGGTCCTACTAAAAGAAAAATTTATCTTATGACAGAAATCGAACATAGCACAAAGAAATAATTTCGAAACAAATAATCAGAAATAGTATTGTTGATTGTTTCTAATACGAAATTCAATCTAACTTTGATAGATTGATAGATATTTTAACGACAAAGCGTGGTTTCTTCAGTAGGAATTTCTGCATGGCTCGGTTAGGATAACCCCCTTGACCGAACAGTTCGAGGCACACTTTGTCCCCAAAAGTTGTTTTCTCAGACCGACGAAAATCATGCAAACTCCATTCCTCATGGTGTTTAAAGTTATCTTTACTAGAACTTCTCAATTTAAAGGTTTTGTTATCAATTTCACTGTTTAATAATAAATAAAATAACAAAAATAGCCAAACAAACACGTGTCTTCACTGAAATAACGTTTATATAATAAACAATAATTCCCGAAAAAAAGTACATTTCGGAAAATTATGTTTGTGTGTGTGTGTGTGTGTGCCTTTACATTATTATTAATTGCCTTTGTGTTTTCTAATAATATAAAACGACGCGAAAATCGACATATTACTATCACTCGAATTTAGTTGTTTATTCATACTTAACTCATCATGGATATGTAAATATATCTTGAAATTGTTATCTATATCGTTTGGTTAATACCATTTTTATTAAGAAACTATTGTCTCGCGCAAGAGAATCTAAACAACTGTCATGTGTTATGTGTTAAATGCTGTTAAAGGAAAAGTAATATTAAAAAATGTCCAATATATTCCCGTCTCTCAGGAGAACTTTACATTCTATTGTCGAATATGATTAGATGGAATAAAAAACAAGCAGGCGATTGTACATCCTCTAGACGATTTGAAATTGTTCCGTCACAACAAATGAAAAACGTGATACATTTCTTGGAATGAGGTGATGTGTAATTTTTACTGCGCAGATTCTTTCGTGAAAAGCAATTTGCAAGTTCTTCTCCGCGTATAAGATTATACTGTCAGAACTTTTTCTGGTTTATCTACTTTGCTTCTCTCTGAAGAGTTTTAAAAGAATGAAGAATACGTTTGCCAAACGATGCAAGTTGATGCAACGTGTGATATTGGAGTACCATAAGTAAGAAAATAGACTATTCAAAAATACGCAAGAAGCGAAAACAGAAAATATGACACTGTGATCAATAAATTAATTATATTTTACGTCATGAATGTTAAATCACATGTAACATAACAACACATAATTAATTTCGTAATCACAAAGATCTTAATTGCACCCCATATATTGTAGCCGTATCTGCCCTTGTGTGTCTATGCCGAGATACTCATGGAGTCCATCCATGTATAGAATTGATTCGAATGAAGAATATATTTTTTAATCATTGCACCCCAAGCAAGGCGGTACTGCTATTGATGCGTATGGGGCTACATGAGAGTAAAAGTTTAGGCGGGAAGAGAGTGAAGAGAAAGACGAAGCAGTTAAATTGGGTGTCAGAGAAAGGGCAAGAAAAGGTTGGGAACACACGTGTGAAGATATTTGCGAAAGTAGAGAGAAAAATGGGAAATGGGTTGATATAAAAGAGACTGGAGTAAAGTTTATAAGAGATCGAAATTGATATTGTATTTTCTTGAAGTTTGCAGCCGTCAAAAACAAGGTATACGGAAGAGAGTTCCGCAGCCGGAAATCGGAAGAAAAGAAGCTACTGGTGTGGAAATATCGACGGTATTTGGTTGATTTAAAGGTAAAAGACGGGAGCATTGTTGCTAGTCTGATTGCAAGAGGGAACTCTTGTGGAGGTGACACAAGTGACGTAAGTCATAAAAATATTTTTAGAAGAGAGAGTGAAGCCACATCTTGGCGGTGAGAAAGTGGCTGGAATTGAGCTTCCAGGTCGTGACTTATCATATTACAGATTCTTCTGTCAAGATAGGCAGCATGATCGCCTGACCAGATATGACTACAGTCGTCTCCATAGGGTCGCATAGTTGATGTGTATCTGTGCAAGATGCAAAGCCTTCCTGGCCCAGCACAGAGACCAAACCTTCCTAAAAGTGAATTTAGCTATTCATTCAATGTACTGATTCCACTTGCAGTGGGAAGATAGGGTAAGGCCGAGAAGACGTAGTATATTGCTTTCAGGGAGACTCGCTTGGTCCAAGCTTATGGGGGACAGGAGTGATTGCCTTTGATGGTTGCCAGATAGTAGGTTCGTGTTAGAAGCATTGGACTTTACAAGCCACTTTTACCCCAGTCCACAACTGAGTGAAAGTCTTTCTCATGATCAGCAGCGAGGTTATGTTTGTCCACCAGGCCATATTTCTTAAAGATGCGGAAGTAAATCGTGGTGTCATCTAGGAATTGATCACGTCTGACAGATCATTTATGAATATCAGAAAGATCATCGGGACTAGGAAAGCGCCCCGGAGAACCCCAAAGTCCTTGCGTTAGAATGCGGATGCCTGCCCATTCAAGACGACATTAATTATGTGGTTTTATAGGAAATATTCGATCAGATCAAGCAAACGTCAAGTGATATCATAAAACTGTACCTTGCGCAGACGGCCAGCGTGCCAAACCCTTTCAAAATACATGGAGATATCCCGGTCAAAATTATGAGCCTCGTTGGACTTATCTAGGGCCTGGTATATATACACCGTAGTGGTGGTTAGCATATCGGCTGTAGACCTGGCAAAGCAGAATTCGTATTTCCTGTCTGAGTATAGTTTATGGGCAGCAATATGTTTAACTATTTTAGCGTCGATAATAGCCTCGAACAGTCTTCAAAGATTTGGTATGAGTCTAGTAGGGTAATAAATGAATGAATCCGTGGGATCACATGAGTTCTTAAATACAAGAACCACGGAAGAGGACTTCCAGCAGACAGGAAAAAAGGAAGCAGAAAGGAAGTAATTATTGAGTTCAAAGAGAAAAGAGGACAGTTTAGGGCACATCTTTGCAGGACAATGACCGGGATTCAATCTCCTCTGCTCGCTTTATGGGGGATCATTTTTTATATTACCTTAGATACCAGAGACAGTGTTACGTGAACATCTTTCAGGTGAGCCTCAGTTTTAAGAGTGAAGTCTGGTGCGTTTATTCCAAGTGAGTCAAATGTGGAGTTTGATGAGATCCCGCGAGCAAAGCACTCGGCTATGTTCACAGATGCCGGGAGGTCCTCAGAATGTTTGAGTAAGGGAAGGTATGGGAGATTTGCTCTTGTTGAGCACACGCTTACAAAGCTGCAAATAGTCTTTGGGGCCGAACTTTCAGGCAGTTCTTATAAATGAGATATATATGTTAATTCTTCTATTTAAAATATATATTTTAATGCCTGTAATAGAAAAATATATTTAACATTATTGTTTTCTTAGTTTTCATTCATTGGTTTGCATGAAAAATTAATTGAAAATATAGCTCAAAATATTTGCTGAATTACTATTCTGGTGTTAATACGAAATTTCTCATAATCGTTAGAAATATGTCATCTTAATTAGCAAGCCCTATTTATTTATTTATTTATTTTGCTTAATCGGATGTGCGTTGTGGCGCAGTGGATATCGGCTCGGAACGAGAAATCGGAGAGCCGAGTTCAAATTCCAGGTGAATTCCTTGCATTCACTTACGCGCAAATAACCTTGGTAAAGCTAATAATCCGTCGCTTCCCCCAGTCATGGGTTAAATAATAGGACAGATTGGATTCTATAGCCTTGGTCGGCAACCAGTCTACAGCAGAAAGCAATGGCATCCTATTGCGGGATAATCTTCTGCCCAGTCAGTCATGTCTCATTCGTGACATAATCGCCCAAGCGTGTATCACCTATGGCACTTAACTTACTGACTGAATCTTCTTGCACAAAGTTATCTGTTTATTTTATTTTAGAGGTAAAAGTGAATGCGCTTTGCAACAAACAATGTTTTGCGCATCTAAGAATAGATAAAAAAAGTTATCTATCCAACAAAGAATGCATTTTTAACGATTCAGCCATTTGAAAATTATGACAATTTCTGGGATGTCAAGCCGACCGGGAATTTACAGAATCTGTCCACATAGTTATTTATGAAAATTACGAATCATCATTTACCTTGCAGATGGGCATTATTTACATGTCGGTACTAATTTGAATTGATTGCGCCGCATAAAATTCAGGTACATTTATATTCAGAATTTTATCATATAAACTTGTGAATCATCTGATTATATATTCTCATGACATGTTTACGTTTCATTTCAAGAAATTACTATTAAACATACTCTGATCGAATATTGCTATTTGCTGCTTAAGTTGATATAAATTAAAATGCTGAAATGACATTTAAGATACATGAACAGGCATACCTGATTCAGTGTTTTTATATCTCGCTCTCACATTATGGCCGTTTTGAAAATTAAGCAGATCCTTTCATATGGATTGTAACAGAGACAAAGCATTTACTCAGTTTAATATGTATATGATAATATTCAGTTTAATATTTATATGGTAATATTCAACTTGTGAATCATCTGATTATATATTCTCATGACATGTTTACGTTTCATTTCAACAAATTACTATTAAACTTACTCTGATGGAATATTGCTATTTGCTGCTTAAGTTGATATAAATTAAAATTCTGATATCACAATTAAGATACATGAACAGGCATACCTGATTCAGTAGTTTTATATCTTGCTCTCACATTATGGTTGTTTTGAATAATTAAACATATACTTTCATATGGATTTTAACAAAGACAAAGCATTTACTCAGTTTAATATGTATATGATAATAAAGTCGATAAATATGTTACTGTCGGCTTACATAAAAAATATCACATATAGTTTCTTGATTTTAGGTAACCCAGATACGTCAAATATAGTGAAAACTTTATGAATTTACTTGATAATTATTTTATTCTTAATAATCTCATTGTTATAAAAATCAAAGACATTTTCAGAATTATTTTTCATTTTAAAATTACTAAATTCCTGTTCAGAGATATCTGAAGAGCAAGGAATTACTGTATTGTAACACTGAAATATTTCGTTCGATATACATTTTTGTGGACATATAATAATGATCGAATACATGACATACAGAAATAATCTGACAAGTTAATATATCATAATAAGTAAAAGGAGTCGATGAAATTAAAATAAATTCAATGATTACTGAAGAATACTAACATACAACAATTGGTACAATTCAATCCTCTTGCTGTCTATTCAGATTACTGAAGAAAATAATAATACATTTTTTGCAAAGTCCGAATCTTTCACACAGACAAACTGGGTGATATCTCTACAAAAAGTTGCTTATGTTACTTTGTTTAAGTATGAAACTATGACATTAACCTGATTAATATCGTCTACAATTTCTTAAGTTCTCACGTTAACCATAGGCTAGTTTTCTAGCATTCTAGTAAGAAATTATTTTTCTGACTATATTCAGATGCTTTTGGATTTTAACTTCTTTCATCCTGTCATCCGTATTTGTTTCAACATAAAATGTTCACGGTATTTTTGTTGAGTTTTCACACAATCATCCAATACAGACACCATCAATTTTCTTATCTATATCAAATACATCAGCGATTTGGAAGCTCATTGCTTACATCGTTCACTGTGCTTTGGAATGTTGAGCTTGAAAGAATTGTAGTTAGAGAAGAGAGATTTACTTAACAGGAAAAGAAGATTTAACATATAAAAATCATTGACATGTCCAAACGGGACTTAATAATAAAATCTTCTTAAATGAACTTAAACTAGAGACAAAATATCAAATTAATAACACGTATTAATGTATTAATAACATGCATTGTGATGCAGTGGATAGCGGCTCGGAACGACAAATCGAGAAGCTGAGTTCGAATTTCAGTTGAATTACTTGCATTCACTTACGAACAAATACCTAAGATATTATGTGTTAATCCATCCCTTTCTTCCAATTATGTGTTATATAATAGGACAGATTGGGTTCCATAGTATTAGCTGGCAACCAGTCTATCGCAGAAACCAATGGCAACCTGCTTCGTTACAATTCTCTGCCAAATCACTTTCGAGACATGATCGCCTAAAGCGTGTATCTCGCATGGCACTTAACTGACTGAACTAGTAGAAATGGTCATTGTAGTAATAATTATTAGCGATTTGCCTTACGAGGAATTATTTCACATTCATTGACAGAGTAGCTAATACTACTGGCGAATGAAAATTTTAAATCATTCATTTAAAACAATATTTTAGAAAAATATTTTTTCTCATAAAAAGAAACGTCTTCTTATCAACTGATGTTTACAAACAAATTCCTGAGTATTTCAGTTGACGTACTTTTTAAAATAAGAATAAAACTAATTTCGATAAAGAATAAATAGATTTTTTAAAATTCTGTTTGTTTTAAACAGGGTGAAACGTAAATGTTTTATAGCGTTTATCTAACATTCATCATTCTGTAAAAGAGAATTATTAAAATAATAGTCAAGCATCTTATATAAGGGAACGAATGTACATAAAATATTTGTACATACTGTATATGAAGAAAAAACATAAAACCATGCAAATATAACTGCGGGGGGTGATCTGTTAATCAACACCGATACAATAGTTCAATTCAATCAAAATTGTTTTATGATACATTATTTATTTTGCTTCACTTTGTCTGCGACTGAGCTATTGATCAGTCTCAAAACAAAAAAAAAGTACAGATGATCTGCGAAAGTTTTGTAATCAAAAGTTGCAAAATGGTATAGTCATAAAGAAACAAGTTCTTCTATTGTTTTTTTTTCTTAAATTCTTTCTCTCCCACTTTTGCATTTTCAGTGAATTGATTAATAGATTGCAGGGAAATGCATAAATTTTTCTGCTTGATTCTCGGTCCGTTAGAAAAGTCCATCTTCTGTTAGAAAATTATAAAAATCTGTTCTCAGTACTCATTGAGTAAATATAAAGTGAGCTTTCTTTATTATTGTAAAGCTATGAATATTCATCTTAAAACGAACAGAATGCCCAAATATTGTGTTACAATAAATATATAATTTTGAATAAGTAAAGAACAAATAATAATAATATTACAAATATATAGAATTATAACATTAAAATTGTAAAAACAAACATAATATTAATGACTCATTTACTGTGTCAGATGAGAGCACACAGGGTATTTTGAATATACCAATGCATACTTATATTATTTAGACATTTTATAAAAATCATACTGGTAGAAATAGAAAAACGATACATTATTAAAATTTACGTAGTGCGTCTAAATAGAAGAAAATCACTAAACTTTCTCAGATATAATGAATTCAATGACGTGAATACTACAAGCAATAATATAAAAAATGCTGAGTAGATTAATATTGATGATAAAATCTTCATAAATGATCTCCCATGCGTAATCGTTTCTAAAGTAGGCATTTATACAGAAGACACCACAATCTACTCCCGCATTAGTAAGACATATGGCGAGGGTGACAAACATAACCTCGCTGCTGATCTCGTGAACGACCGCAACTCAGTGGTGGATTGGGATAAGAAGTGGCTCGTATATTTCAATTCCTCTAAAACATAACTCCTATCTGTCAAACCTCACAGTCATCTCTCCTGCCACACCTACGCATAGACCAAGCAAGTTTCCCTGAAAGCAATACTCTGCGCCTCCTTGGTCTTACCCTATCTTCCGACCTCAGTTGAATCATTACATTGAATTAACATTTAAATCCACTGCTTGGACGGTTGGGTCAATGTGTCGGGCCAGGAAGATTTTTTTGCGCCTGAATCCATCTTGCACATATACAAATAAACCATTTGACTGTGCAAGGATTACTGTTTATTATATCTGGTCCGGTGTCCCTGTTATTAGTCTCACACTTCTCAACAGGCTCAAAGGAGAATCTGTAATGTGATCGGTCTCCACCTGGCAAGTCGACTTCAGCTACTTTCTCATAGGCGGGATATGGCTTCCCTCCGTTTCTTCTACAAATATTTTAATGGCATCTGCTCTAAAGAACTTTGGTTACTTGTTCCCCCTCTACAGGAATTTAATCTGGTAACCAGACTGGCATCAAAGCCCTACCCTTTTGCAGTTAGAACAACCAAATGAAGGCGACAACGCTTTTTCAGCAACTTCTTTCCTCGAACTACCCGCCTTTGTATCTCTCTTTCATATACTTGCTTTTCCGACGGCTATAATCTCCAAGAATTTAAATGCAAAGTCAATTCCTATCTCTTATCTTCAGACCTTTCCATATAATCCCGTGTATCTAGTTCTTTTACTTTCTTTCTACCCACGTAACTGAGTTCTTTCCAGTATCCATATCCTTCTCTTACCCTTTCTCTTTCTCTCCCTGTAGCTGATTCGTCTTTGTCTTCAATCATTTCATGACTAAGACATTAACTCTCTTATATAGGTCCCTGCACATCAGTCGCGGTACCGCATTGGTTGGAATGAAATGATTAGAAAAATTCATTTTTCTTAATGATGTAATCCTTTATGTTGACAACGTCAATTTAATTTTTATTAATTCGTTTGATACACATGTTATTGTACAATATTAACAAAAGAAACATTTACAATTATTCACTTTGAAATAAATGCTCGAAAAAAGTATGAAATGAATAATTTTCTTAAAAGACTTGGGTGGCTTAATAATTATGTCCGGTAGTGTATATATATATATATATATATATATATATGTGTGTGTGTGTGTGTGTGTGTGTGGTGTGTGTGTGTGTGTGTGTGTGTGTGAGTGTGTGTGTGTGCATGTATATACGTATATAATTTTGTTTGCATACACAATTCTCTGTATTACCTGACAAAGGAATGTAAATACGCAAACACACTTTTAAAAATACACAGGAGTTTGAGAGAGTGTACATATGTCTTTGTGTATTAATGTATGTATTCATTTGTTTTGTAACGGGTATACTTTTATGATTGTTCATATACTTTGCTGCATAATCTACAGCTAATACTCATAACAAGTAATCCAACGCAGATATATGGTTTCATTATAGTTGTGAAGATTTGTTTAGAAAAGGTCACACTATTCGGAATCGGAAGAAAAATTATTACGAATAAAACGTGTGCGCTGAATTCACACTCAAATATAGAGAAGGGAAATATATATATATATATATATATGAATATATATATATATGTATATATATTGGCCAGTATATGGCTGCGCTTATGTTCGTATAGTTACATTATATATATATATATATATATATATATATATATATATATATATATATATATGTGTGTGTGAGAGGGTGTTTGCATAGAATGTGGATGCTTATACGAATATGATTTACGTAAATGATGGGACTAGTTTCTCTTTGCTCTATATTTTGGATGACATTCACAAATATAGTTTTACCTGCAAATATTTTTTCCGCATACTATTCTTTTTTTTATATAATCATGCCAAAGAAAAAGAGGATTCATCTTTCTTCGCTACACATCTTGCAGATTTTCCATTAAACAATCTGGAAAATATGGCACCACAAGAATTAACAATACATCACCTAACATATACTTATATTCGCAGTTATAAGGCTTCTTGCACATGAATCATGAATCTTGTAATAATATGCCTTATTATCAAATACTCTTGAACACTATATTTTGTCGGTAAGGTTTAATATCCACGTTTTATACATTTCGAACGGATTGCATTTTTTCGTAAGTCATACAGAATATTTTGTCATTATCTCAATAAAAGATAACTCTCTATCTCTCTTCCTATATATGAAAACATATAATTGAAGCACTAATTATTGTCATGATCTGCAAAGCTTTATACATATGCGTATAATTTTTGTAGACAATAACATATAATTATATAATTTTGATAAAAGTGAATTATAATTTCTCAAAAGAAAATGTAATTTAGAGTGTTAGAGTGGGTAGAGTTGCTCTTTCAAAAAAAGAAAAAAAAACAAAGCAGAATATTGTTCATGTTATAAAACTGCTGAAAAAAATATCAATAACAAATGAACTGGTAGTTCAGCACGGACCAAATTTAAGAAGAAAAATACAAGTGAAGCCATTTAGAGCTTATAAGATGTGTGTCTATTAAATATTTCTATATAAGATATGGGCAGAACTTTTGTCTTCCAAAAATTGAGACCCGAGTTCAAATTTCTCCATTTTCATATTTTAGTGGATTCTTGAATCTATCGGTCTATTCCAGCGTGTGACTGCTTTAAAAATAGATTTGCAAATACGGCAAGAGTTAATAAACGTTGTATATAGGGAACTGTTCGGGGGACGTCGATATATTTGCTAGCGTCAGATCACATGTTATGATGACCGCGTGGTTAAACGTAGAGGCGAATTTCAAAATGCCATACCATAGAATATTTACTTTTTCCAGAAATTGTAATTACGTTCTCTTTCATAGTTGAAGCAAAAAAAAAAAATACTTTAATGCGTATTGAATAAATACACATGTACATGAGCAATTATTTGTAACATGTCTGGACAAGCCGTTCTAGGAATGTTATAAGCGTGGCTAACGAGCTTAATATTCCACGTATATGCATTATTGTGCAAATTAATTGAAACAATACGATTAATATCTTTCTAAGATATTTCACATTTATCCTGATCCTGTATACGTCGTATTGTGGCGTTGCTTTTCTCTTCTATTGAATTTTTCTTTATGTTTTCTACTGTTGGATACCTTTTTGCTCGCTTTGATGAGATGACTGACAGTTAAAATGCTGAAACCTTAAAGATCCGCAATCTCTCTGTAAGTTGTACCAGTGTGTTCGTGCAAGGATACAATTTTTGTACGCTTCCTTGGAGTAACGACAATCGCTGAAAATAACCGTAGGACAAATAATGGATAGTCATGAAAAAAACTGTCTGGTCGGGATAAAAAACTTATGCAAACGTGGATGTGGCAATATTATAAAATGTCATGCAAGTTTCTTCAAGCATCCCAAAAATACATTCATATCACTATACACAACAGTAAATGACTTTATCTGAAGGAAATTAATTACAACCTGTCACTCCAGTGAGTCTAAAACTGACTGTATGATGAAAGACAGAAAACTCAAGCAGTTGCGTCAAGTAATTTGCACAAGAATGTATATATTTTTACTATTATTTTTAGTTGTAGTAGTTGTGGTAGTAGAAGTAGTAAAGAAAGTGTCTATAAATCTTACTGGTCAAATATTTCAAATGAGGAATAATCTATCTCTGAGAAGGAGGAAGTTAATTCAGAATTCGTCCGAAATTCGCATTCGTTGGATTCTTGATAATTACGATATTCATAATTGTATTAATCTTTATATAATGTTACGGAACAGATTATGTTCAGATATGTGTGCTTAATTTCTTAAAAATTATTTGCATTTTTAGCTAAAATGAATATATTATCAATACAGTGAAAGTAAAACATGCAGTGCTATAATTTATAGCCATCCTTGTCAATAAATATTGCTCCGCGAATCAAAATAAATACATTATTGAAAATCATCAGAAACTACATTATTTAATAAAATTAGCGGTTATCGGGAATATGTAATGATTCCAGATTAAAGAGTATAATTCTATTCGAGTAAAGAGTATAATTCTATTAGCATTGTATATAAAGAGTATAATTCTATTAACATCAGTACTATGCTTTTGTTAATTTTTTAAAGTAATTTCAGGTTCAGAAAAGTCAGCATCAGCACCAGTGCGAAAATGTTTGCAGTAAGACACAAGACGAGGTATGTTAGTATAGCCTAGCTGTCGTCGGAACCGATTGCGTGTCGGCGATTCGACATCAAATTCCGGAGTAGGCTGCTGCGTCTATTTTCGCAAAAAATAACCCCAGGAAAGATATGAATATATAAGTTCTCCATCTTTTAGAATAATTTGAAAATGGATAAAATATAAACAGGATTCAAGAAGATATAATGTGACATATGAATTTGCATTTAATATTTTAGAGATTGTAGATATCAGGGAAGCAAGTAAACGGAATAGAGTTGCACTGCCGAGAACTAAAAAACAATTAAATTCATTCAGAAGTGGCTGTTATATTTAACTAATTAAATGCTGGGATTTAGATGCCAGTTTTGTAGCACGAGTAAATTCACGTAGTCGGGGTACCAGGGAAATAAATCTATCAGAGCAGTTGGCATGGAAATATTTGTATAAAGAAAATCAAGAAATACCATTAAAAAAATGGATTAAAATTGAGATGCTAAATCAGGTTCGATTACATTGCAAATCTTTCTTCAGATTTTTCGGAGAATCTCGAGATGAATATGATCTTAGCGCTAGACTATGAAAATTGAAAACTATCAACGATACCATCATATTCATGGGATATCACAAGCATTCAAGATATGACATTACAAATAACCTCAGATTACAAGAACGAGCGTGAATATCAATGCATTTTATGATTAACTGCAGCTAATGAGAAAACTCGAACCTTGATACAAAATTACCTGGATTGATTTTGGACAGTACTCATATACTTCTAATATCAAAATGGGGAAGTTAATCTTCATAGGAGAAAAACTGATTATAAAATAAAATTGACATAATATATATATATATATATATATATATATATATATAATTATGTCAATTTTATTTTATAATCAGTTTTTCTTATATATATATATATATATATATATGATGATAAAAAGAAAGCTGGTGGAATCGTAGGAGAGTGGTGATGTTGGAATCAAGATGAAATGCAAAGATTCACTGATAAAAACTGTGCGTATTTTGTAATCTGATTAGATTCTTGGAAAAGCATATGTGCACACCATATTTTATTTAAAGATTAATATTGTAACACAAAACATGTAAAACGGACTTCTTTCCAACTTGATATACTGAGATGCATACTCACGTTTACCACATCATTTATTTTAACTCTTTTGATTTCAGAATAAATGACGAGGTAACTGTACGTTTTATACATAAAATCGAAGAACTATAACTATACGTTTTAAACGTAAACTGGAAGAAGTAAACACAAGATGATTTCAATTCATCAATTCATCAATAGGAGCCAGTGAAATCTTATGAAAGAGGCAATCAATCTGTTTAAAAGAAATATATGAGGAAAGCCATACACCAGTTTGTGAAATTAAAAACTTTCTGTGATGGAAAGTAATAGCAACATTTACATTTAATGAAATGTTTGTCTTGATACGGTGGTAGAATTAGTTGTATTTATCTAACAAAATTGCTTGGATGATAGGGGCAAGATGCAAGAGAAGATTTTGGATGCCGAATTTTAATAAAGACAACTTCGGAGCATATGAAGGATTAGTGGTGGAAAATTTGGACATTGCTCTGTTGCCATTTATGTCAAATGTTTTTTATAATATAGGTATCATCTTGAAATAAACGGTGTTGTGTTTAGTTTCTCGGCTAATATAAAGTATTAATGAAACTGTTACGACTAAAAAGTACAGGATTTAATATTTCCTTTAATATGATTGCTATTCATAATATATATATATATATATATATATATATATATATATATATATATATATATATATATCTCACATTAAAATATCTAACTTACGATTCCGTTGTTCTTTATATATATTTTATTTGCTCTTTTGTAGATATATTTTCAACTTTTTGAGTTTTGTCATAGGCCTCAGAGCGATAATATTTTGATTTTTAAAAATATAATTATCACTAAGAAATATGAAAAGAAAATGTTTATTTTTTTCACAATTTTCTTCAAATCAGTGAGTGAACAAATGAAGCAGTAGTTAAAGACGAAATGTTGGTATAGCCTAGCTGTCGTCGGAACCGAATGCGTGTCGGCGATTCGACACCAAATTCCGGATTAGGCTGCTGCGCCTATTTTTGCAAAAAATAACCCCAGGAAAGATATGAATATATAAGTTCTCCATCTTTTGGATTAAATAGCAATTTTGTGGCCAACAATCGAGCAAAATATGTCCAAATGTAGTTAGACGTGGATCTATAATTACCATCTTGAATATCTATATTGCCTTGAAACACGCGGCGAAACAAAAATAACTGGATTGGGGCTGCTTTTATTGCTCAGACTATTTTAAAGGATTTTATTGTCATAAAACTTTTAAGCAATATCAAAGCTGATTAGCATTGATCGCTATTTATATAGATTTGTGGCATAGATAATCACACATTTCCGGTAAATATCTATGTTCTGTAATCATTTTGAATGCGGGTTTTCAAATGAGGAATTTAAGCATTTGAATAACTTTGATGACACAAGATCTACATATATTTTACAAATTAATTTATATACTCACTAATTCTATCATCTGCTTTACATTTTCCACGTCTTCATTAGACAAAGACCCATTCACAAACACCTCACATATTCACTTATACATATGTATAGATATAAAGATTTAAGTGTAATATGTAAAGAAACAAATGTGTTGAATAGTCTGAATGAGGGTGTAAAGTTTCTAAATTTTGTAAATAAATTCTGCCGAATAAACTGGGGATATATAGCCATTTCATTATGTGTTTTATTTTCCTCACAATATGATATATATATATATATATATATATATATATATATATATATATATAGAGAGAGAGAGAGAGAGAGAGAGAGAGAGAGAGAAGTTTCGGTCTATCACGTTTCATCAGTACGGTTAGACAACCGATTGCATTTATCTAGGATTGAAACCCGACTGAAATAGCGTTATTCGTCGATTCTAACTCTGAGCTATGTAGAAGGGGGCAGACTTTCAGCTGGTGGTATACCACGTATGCATACACCAATAGTTAGAGTATTTTAATTCATTACTGAATTAACGATATATATATATAGAGAGAGAGAGAGAGAGAGAGAGAGTGAGAGAGAGAGAGACGTTTATATATTCATGCAAAAACAAAAACACACACAAAACAAACACGCACACACACACACACACACACACACACACACACACATATATATATATATATATATATATATATATATATATATGAAATGTGAAATGAAGCTTTAAAAGTAATCTATTGTCCTTGAGCTTAGAGTCTTTGGACGTTGGCACGAAAGACTAAAAAGCAATAGTGTTTTCTTTCCAGTTAAAGTGAAACCGTAGACTGAAAGAAAAATGAATGCAAGTAAGTTAAATTTAGTTTTACTGGTATCGATATCAAAGAAGTTTTTATCGTCGTAAACTGAATTTTCAAGTCTAAATATTTCCACTGAGTAAATGGTATCATGGCTGAGACTAAGAACTACAATTATACCTTCTTAGAGCCAAACACGAAACAAAAGCTAAAATAAAAGGGATGAAAAAAATCCAGATATACAGGCAGGTAAACAGACACAAATATCTTGCCGTATATATATTATCGATTTTTTGCACAATTGTAAGAAATGCGTCCTTTAAACTTCTCAATATCGTTTCTTATGTCTTTGTCTATGAGTGTATCAAATTTGATAAAAATCGGACAACTCCTTCTATAACCCGATTTTTTCGATTATCGATTTTCGAAATTTATCTGGGGTACCTTGACACAAAACCTAGCTAAGAACACTCGCAGATGCTTATCGTACAAATGTGTAAATTTTCTAGAAAATCGTTTCAGCTGTTTCGGAGTGTATAGTTAACGGACATATACACACAGAAACACAAACACACACAGAGATAAACTTCCATCTATAAATACGTTTATATATATATATATATATATATATATATATATATATATATATGAAAGTATCATAAATCCAAAGGTAATTAGACCTACCCTTGCATTTCGACTTCAGTCACTTTCTGACCGATGTGACCTTTTTACTGTCTGTCTTTTCTACAAATATTTTATGCTAATCGCTCTGACAAGTTATTGTCCCTTGTGCCTCTTCGAGGAGAATTTACGATTGGTATCAGCCTGGCATCGAATTTGCAAAATGTTACGTTTGATATTTTTATTATAATCTCTGTTTCCAGCTGAATTGTTTTTCACGAGCTTCCCGCTTGTTTAATTAATTTCTGCTTACTTGCCGAGAGCTACAATCTACGAAAATTTAAATGCAACGTCAATTACCATCTTGTACTTCCTTGAATGATGTTCATCATGTATGCTTTCTTCAATGCCTCCTGTACAGAACCTGTTCTCTTTTTGAAACCCCGCTACTCGCCAGTAGTGGTTCCGCCTTACTTGAGTAAATCTATATCTCTCATCTTTTTGTACTTCTATTAATCTCCGCTAGAATTCACACAACCGCTTATATGATCGTATATGCCACTGTTATTCATAATGAATATTTATTTAAAACAAATAGTTAATAAGCAAAATCTTATGCGCACCGATGTGCCAAATATTCAAATTGAATTGCCCATCATCTGATTAGATCATTTTATGTAAACTCTAAAAAACATACTTCATATCTACTTACCGGAAATATTCGTCCAATTTCTGCATTGTATAAATCTTTTGAAATAATTAAAAAATTTAATACAACATAAAAACTATCTATATATTCTTAATCAAAACAGTTACAACAGAGTCAGTTAATTGCCATACGTAATATACAGTTTGGGCGATAGAGATGACTGACTGGGCAAAAGATTATCCCGCAGCAGGTTGCCATTGATTTCTGCGTTAGACTGGTTACCAACCAAGGTTATAGAACCCAATCTGTTCAATTATATAACCCATAACTCTAGGGAAGAGAGGGATTAATACCTATTCCAAGGGTGTTTGTGCGTAAGTGAATGCAAGGAATTCAACTGGAATTCGAATTCGGCGGGCGGATTTGTCGTTCCGAACTGATATCCACTGCACCAAAACGCACATTCTTATTACAGAGTACAACTTCATTTAATTTCATTTTGCTTATATATTTTTTCGGTATGAATTGTTTATACACATAACACATAAAACTCCAGAAGCTGGAAAAGTTTCAAATAAAATTCGTAGATTAATATCTCAAAACATTCTAAGATCATTCAGAAATATTTAAAATCTTACTGCATATAAATGCTTTCTCATATCTATAGATTGAAATGATTTTGCGCTAACGGAAGCTTTTAATAGATTCCAAGTCCATCGTTGCCCAAAACTTAAGGATTTCGAAAGGAAAAGGAACTGTATCCAGTAACGTAACGCATGTCATTTAAGGACCTTCATTTTATTTACTAGTTAAGACAGCATTATGAACGCGAAATATTGGTAGTGATGTTACTAAGGAATTGACATTTCACACTACCTAGGAAAAAGTGATAGAGAATGGCAAGATTAATATCACCATACTTATTGCGTTAGTAATTCTTAGTGATATATTTTGTAATATAATTCACAATGTACTTAGTATATGTCTGTCAAGAATGTCTCTCAGCATTAACAGGCATCTCTATCTATATTTTACAGTTTGTTCGTCTCTCTCTATTTAGCTGTTTAGTATATATAAATTTTATTAGGACTTTGAATAAGTCATCGCTGTTAGGTGGCGTTAGCAGTACTGCGTGTGAGTAGCTTTAGACAGTAACACATTTATAATAAATTATTGTAATGAATTTCGAAATTCAGTGTATGTCAGTTCGCTGAAGCCTAAAGAACCTTGTTTTTGTTATCGTTAAAATTGACTGATTTCATGCCAAAGAAACCGTATTTGCGGGAAATGTTCATCATCATTTATCCATCACACCCAATGGTGTATAGGGCAGTAACCTTTTGTTGATGTTTCTGTAACAAACTGATTTTCACGGAGGAAGGTTGTAGGGCGCTGCACCCAACCCCACATCTAGAAAACCGGTGAACCATTCTTGGTCCTTACGTTTACAGCACCTGGTATTCCCAAATGTTCACCCATTTAAGTACAGCATTAATTTTTCCAAAAGAAATATGCAACTGAAGCACATAGAATTGTAGAGAGACATACAATTCTCTCGGAAATAAAAGGCAGAGTTTTGTTTAGAATCTTCTAAAATAATGATTTTGATGTTGAAGATAAAGAACGATCAGTCAAATTAAAAATGTTTGAAGATGAAGAATTGGAGACATTACTTCCTAAACAATCATCTCAGGCGCAAGAATAATTTGCAGATCATTAGGACTTGACAGCACAAAAGTTTTAAAAAGTTTGAATGATTTAAAAGGAACTGAGTTAAAGCCGAGAGCTGTCGAACGGTGTCTTGTCACGTGTAAATAATTACTTCAAAACCAGAAAAGGAAAGTGACCGGCAATGAAAAGTGGATACACTACAATAACCCAAAGCGTAAAAGATCGTATGATAAGACCAACTATGAAACAATATCGGCGGTCTGTTAGAAAATCCATTGGTCGAAACTTCGGTTCTACATTTTGTGGGATCAGCTGGGTGTAGTAAATTATGTACCGCTCAAACTGACAGAATATATCACTAGAGACGCTTATAAACGACAATTCATGCGCTTAAGCCGAGCATTGAATAAATAACGTCCACTTTAAGAGCAGAGACAGGACAACGCTAGAAAACATGTTACAAAATGGGTAAAAAACAACATGTAAACGCTAAACTCGGAAGTCCTACCCAACCCACTGTATTCATCAGATATGGCCCGGTCCGATTATCATATTTTCTGACCACTGGTGCATGACCTGGCTGAGCAGCATGTTCATTTTTATCAAGATGACAAAAGAATTGGTCGATTCGTGGTTAGCCTAAAAAGGTGTGTCATTTTTGCGAATTCGAATAGACATATTGCTAGAAATATAGAAAAATGTAGTAGCTAGTGAAGAATAATAATTTCAGCAAAAAAATTGTCATTAAGTTTTGCAAAGAAAAGATATTCTCTATAAAAACATAAGCAAGAACTTAATCAATATACATTTTTGTGTCTATATATATATATATATATATATATATATATATATATATTTATGGACATAGATAAACGCAAATATATATTCGCGAAATATGTACATATATTCATCTATATAACCATTTCAATATATATATATATATCCATATATATATATATATATACACACACACACACATATATATATATATACATATTTATAAACATATCTATGTATATATATAGCCATATACATATATCTATAAACATGTAGATATATATATGTATTCATAAATATATACACACATATATATATGTGTATATATATACGTTTATATATATATATATATATATATATATATATATATATATATATGTATATATATGTTATCATTTGCTAAAAAGCTAATTCCTTGAAGGCATTTTGTTTTAAATTGCCAACCGGTGAAATACTTTTAGGATGTTTTCCATAAATTTTAAAAATTTGGTATATATGGTATAGTGCTGTACATCATGATGACAAGCCAGAAATTGACAGCTCTGTATTCATGATTCTCGCCGCGTTATATTTTTTCAATATCAGTTTATTTATATTTGATGAACTTGTTCACAATTGAACAAAGTCATTCACGTCGGCCCCCATTATATTTAACCCTTATTTCAAGTTGAATCTAATTTCAACTTTATTACTAAGTGTTTTCTGTGAAATAGGATTCGTTTCTTTAAGTAGCTATTTAACTCTCAATATGCTAGAAAATAAACCACCAGAAAAATTTGTGTTAAAATATCCACAAATGATTTAAGGAAAAACTCTTAAATTAAGCTCACCAATTTTTAAACAATTCGAACCAACTAATTCAATTTCTTTTGTTTGAAATATATCCCATAATCTCTGTAACTGTTTTGGGTTTTTACCGCAAATTCATTACCATTTACACGCCCAAAACAAATTACATGTTTTAAGTATTCCGAGGACACAGAAATATTTACTAGGGTCAATTTCGTATCTATATTCCTCGGTCATGTTTGGACGGCTAGTAATTTATGTTAAACATAGAGATGGCTATTTCTATACGGTATAGATATTCCTGTTTTGTAAAAAATGTTACAAAAACAAAATTATTTGTAAAATATCCATATCAGATTTCGAAAATTTTATTTGAGAAGACCATATATTTTACAAAATCGCACGAACGAGTTTTTTTAGACACACTGAACGAGATAAAAAGAGAATATTCATATGTGTAAGAATTTATGAAAAAAATACATGTGAAACAAACAACATGTCCTTTTTAACATACATATGTTACCTGACATTTCATGCTATGAAACTCTGTGTTTATATCATTAAATATTTTATTGTACACTTTCTTCAAGTTTATGAGATGCAGGACGCTCTATTTTGTCATGGGATTTCAAATCTATATTCCATGAGTAAATCAAATATAAAGATAGCAGTATAATGGATTGTAAGTTACTAAAACATATTTCAAATATTTCATAAGCTCTTTTTTTTAAATATTTTATATTTGCAAAATATTATAAAATGAAAAACAGAATTCTTTTTTATTATCTGACGAAATGAAAGAAAAATGTAATATTAAAAGAAAGATACAAAACATATAGCTTGAATATAAACTAAGGAAATCGATGAAAAGATATCAAATCAGAGCAGGTTTATGATCTGCCAACGTAACTGTAATTGTGAAACTGGTAGGACGATTTGAGTCAAATCATACTTCAACATGCCTGGATAAGAGAGATGGACGCCAATCCCCATCAACCCATTTCGAGAAAATCTCTTCACTTATAAGATGGATGGGCCGTTTTGATTTTCATTTCAGTATTTTCCATGGCCATTTCATTCCCGGATGCATATCGCGTATCGATTTGGTAAACATTTCAATCATCTGGGGATTGAGTTTCGATTCTAGGTTTAGCTCATGAATACGTTTGCCGAATTTTAAGAAGCTACCTTCAGCTCTCTTCCTTCAGAGTAACTTAACAAAATTAGAATATTTCATGTGCTTCTTGACCGCCAGGTAGGAAATTAATACTGATATGGTTTAAATCTTCTCGTGCAAGAATAGACTGAGTTATTGCATAAAATTGTTATCTTTCAAAGAGTAAAAATAAGATTTGCAAAAGGTTGCACATTTGGTACATATGTAAGCGATTGTTTACGTTTTATTATGCAGAATATAAGCATTGCCTGATATTAAAATGTCACCAGTGTGTCCTTATATAGTCATATATCTGCCATAATTTAGAGAGATAGATGGATTTTAAATTATATATTCCAGTTTTATTGTAATATTTTTTTTTAATTTTATGTTTCTTTTTGATGATGTTTATTACGTCAATAACAAAAATAAATTTATCAAGTAGATTTTTATTATCAGATTAGATTTGTAATATGCAAATGTTGAAAACTACATCAGGTTTAGTGACATCGCAAAGATCGTCAGATATTTATGAACATGTATATAATTCTTTCATGTGAAGAAAACTCGTTATTTCACTAAGGTACAGACTACATTACTTTCCGATATTTATATGAATCCTACATGGATTGAAATCAATTACATATTTTCTGGTGATTTTATAATATTTTAAACATAACAATTAATTATACGTATATAACATTTTACTTTATTTAATTATATACATAATTATTTCTTCAACTTATTTACTATAATAATAACAATAATAAAAAGCAAAAGAAAATATCACCATCGCCATATTATTATTATGTCATTTTTCATCATATTTCGATTTCTGCTTTGGTCTCACTACCAATCAAGTCTGCGGGGAGACCTAAGGCAGGTAGTGGCGTGTTGTTATGGCTCCATTTCATGTTTTTCTATCTTCCCTATCATCTCCAGCATTACATAGATAAAGTTTTCCTTAGTGTGTGGGTTGTACTTAATAAGACAATTTTTTGTATGTCTCTTAAGCTGGGGTTTCCAGGGATTCTTTCAATGTGTTGTTTTGGATCCATATTATTTTGGATCCATTATTTTGGATCCATATTTTTATGCATAATATTTGCCTGAAAGTTTCTCGTGAAAAGACTTTGGTCTTGTGCTGCAAGAATAAAGCCTTCAGTTTCGGACTTTAATCCAGATGCACGTAACCATCGATGAGTATTAACTTTGTCAACATTGGATTTATTGGCACGTACTGGATATTGGCCATGCAGAGGTTTGTCTTGCCAGCGCTGTTTCATCTGTTCAAGAGCTTTATCTTTGGCTTTCATTTTCATATTCTTTGCCGCAATAGTCGGATCTTGGCTTCCGTTCTGCTTTTCTACAGAATCTACTAACTGTAAATCTTGTTTGAATTTACTGCCTTCTTTTATTATTGAATATTTTTCTTTCTTTCTTCATGTTGCCTTACTAATTGTAACATCCAATCCTTTGTTGTTTCTATGTATGTTAGTAAGCCAATAGTTGTTGTCTTGTATGACAATTCCAGCTGAATAAGACCTCTTCCACCTTCTTTACGGGGTATGTATAGACGGTCTACA
This sequence comes from Ascarosepion bandense, assembly GCA_037127315.1. Lineage (NCBI taxonomy): Eukaryota > Metazoa > Mollusca > Cephalopoda > Sepiida > Sepiidae > Ascarosepion > Ascarosepion bandense. The sequence goes on from JBBBDQ010000250.1 coordinate 673,878, forward strand.
TCAGCCTTTGGATGATGCATCTTATGCTTAGAAAGAAGCTTTTTTGTTTTTATTATTATTATTATTATTTATTAATAGTAGTAGCAGTATAGTAATAGTAAAATTATTTGGGTGGACTATACCATATAAAATCACAAAGATGTAAATCATAATCATTTTGTAAATGATATGGCCGCTCAATAGATTTTATTCCAATTTGAAATGTTACGTGAAATCTTACTTCTAGGTTAATCTATCTTATGTTTGTCAGAAATATATAGGGAACAGAACCAACACAATGGACCTCTATAGATAGAATTGGTAAATCATGGACAGTAGATATGTGATCTCTGTAATTATGCGAAAATGTTTTAAAAATGAGACTTAAATTTAAAATTAGATCGTATTATTGAATTCTGCTTGAAAGGTAATGAGAAAATAAGGCTTAGATAATCTAGTATACACAGGGCACAGTGAAATTGAGAAGGTATATGCAATAGGAATTTGACATATTTCTATATGCCGCCTACACTTTATATCTTGGCTCCCCACAAAATATTGTTATCTTTGTCTGTTCACAAATTTTGGCATTTTACTATAGCTGTCAATCTGTTCTGTTCATCAATTCCTCAGGTTTCTTAAGTAAGTTATTCACCAATTTCACCTGTCCTTTTACTTTATGATATTTCAAATTGATTTTCTGATGAGAGATAAATGTCCTTTTAGTTTCCTATTTACCAAGCATTTCTTTGTCATTTACATACTCAGTCCTACGTTCAAGTACCTACTGTTGTCTCAATATTCATCACGTGAGAAGACTGTTCAGCATTCACTATTATATAGGAAGGCCACTATTATATAAATGTTCAGTACTTTTCTTTGTTTCTTAAAAAGGTTTCCCGTTTCTGAATATTTTCCGTTGCTTTTGGAAGGCAAATTTCACTATTTAAATGCACCTTCGCATATCGGTGTTACAATTTCTTCTATTAGTAATTAAATTTTAACAAAAATTGAAACTATACCATTTATTTCATAATTGTTAGTAGCTCAAGATTTATAGACTGATAAGGTTTGTGTCTAGATGTACATAGTTACTTCAGTAAACATCGAAATGTAAAGTCAAAAAAGTGTTTTACTATCGAGCTTCTTACATTTTCTAGAGACCCGGATGTTGACTACTTGACAACCCAAGCCACATTGCGTAATTACGTTTACTGCCCATCGGCTCCACGCATATATCTATTTAAACCAAACAAAATCAATAATATATTATGAACTGTAATTCCACACCCGCTGAAAAAGTAAAACATTAATTTCGAGTCAAAATATGAATGATATATACCAAAAATCAAAAGTACCTGACAAAAATAAGCGTTTGTTACCAACACCGATTCGCTAAGAGTTAAACGTCACCGAAGAACTAAGTGTCCATTTCTCTTCCAATTTCAGGTCTCTCTTTTCTTGCCACCTTATCAAAGCAATATATACATGTTAAGTCATTTATATATGTAAACAAATTATAGATTTATTTATTCCAAACCATTTTTTCTTCGTTTAACGCTAGCATTTACGTTTGGGAGGCAGAGAATAAAAATACCTTTAATAGAAGTGACAACAGCAAAAGCAAGGTTGTCTATTCCAGGTTAACCATTTCCTCCTCCACAACAGTCTTAAAGCCTAGGGAATCAAAACTAAGAATATATTTCAGATTGCTGATATTTGCTATTCTTTCATAGGAATACGAACGTGGACGCTTTAGATATTAATATTCTTTATATTTGATAGTTATATCTTTAAAGAAATCTACAAATTTTTCTCAAAAGAATGTCGGTATTTGGCCTGAACAAATAAAAAATTGCATCCAAAATCAGTGGCAGTTAAAAAGTGAACAAGATTCTAACGTATGTTGTTTCCATACACTAGCACTCTTCAGGATGCCACTGCTTTGATCACGGATATTGCTTCCAGTACGGGAGTGTCAACAAAATCGGATCAACGGCTCGGCTTCTCGCACAAAAGAATTCCAGGTACTCTATCGCGGAACGAAATTAATTTTTGGTGGATTATCCCCTTATTAAACAGATGCATATTAGAAATAATGAGAGACGGATTTCGAAATTAACACTGGGTATTTTATCAGAAAAATCTGCCCATTTAGCACAAACAGACGGAGACATATTTTACATTCTACTTCGTATTTAGCTGGCGTGTCCCTTCAGGACGTAGCCAATTATGGACTTCCGCATACACCTATATTTTGTGGCTCTTAACACTATTCTTCTTGACAACTAATCTAAACCCACCACCACCCTCGGCTTGCTCAAGTCTATCAAGTATGTCTTGCGCTATTTACTCTGGTCTCTATCTGCCCTGTGAGTATTAAATTCTTCAAGCTGTCCTTCCTAATTAAGTGTCCCAGAAACCTCATCTCTCACTTCCTAATGCCAAGTATAAGTTTTCTTTTCCTTTTAATCCTCTCTAAAACCTCGTCGTTGCTCATATATTCGGTATCCTCAGCATCCTTCTGTAGAACCAAATTTCAGTTACTCAGACCCTCTCCTTCATCATTCATGAGATTTTCTTTGTTTCTAACCAAAACTTTATCTCTCTCAATACTCTGTTTAAAATTTTGACCAAGGAATCTTTGAATCTCAGTGTTGCACATCCCATCCTCTGTTAGGACGTTTCCAAAGTATTTAAAATTATGCACAACTTTGATTTTAATATCATCGTCATGTAGTTGGGATTTTAGAGTGATGTTTTTGCTGATAACTATGCTTTCCGTTTTCCTGATATTTATGTTTAATCTTTTGTTCCCAACTATTATCTTTCCTACCTTCTCTGGGAAGTTCTGAACTTTTCTTCGTGTGTCTCCTATCAGCACTGTAACATCTGCATATCTTATATTGTTCGGATTCTAGTCACCAATGTCAAATTCTGGAAAGGCTTATAGTTCGCTCAGAATTGTTTCACTGTACATTTTAAATAGATCTGATGAAAAGACGCAGTCTTACTCCGCTTTCTATTTTCTTATATCTACTAAATTCATTTCCTATCGAATGCAGACTGCTCCCAGTATAGGTTTTTCATAAATGGAAATACTTTCTTAAAAATGACAATGTTGCCGAACGCCTCTTACAAGTTTTTCTGGCACCCTTTCTTGAACCCTTTTAGAAAATCTGTAAATCACGAGTACACATCCTTCTGCATTTCTATTACTCTTTCAAAAACATTCTTAGTTTGAATATCACTTTCCTTCTTCCGATGTCTTTTACAAATCAGTACTGTTCTTGTCCCATCTCTTGGCAGATAATTCTGCGCGCTCTATCTTTCAGAATCCGGATTATAAGTTTTCCTTATGAGGTTCATTAGATTGATTGTTCGGTACAGATCACATTTGTTAGCGCTTGGCTTCTTAGGTAGTACAATAAAAACTGATATTCTAAAGTCTTCTGATATAACACTAATGTTGTAAGTTTCATTTATAATTTTTGTAATCCTCTCTACGCCGAAGTTGTCTAAATCTGTATGCATCTCTGTTATATTCTTATAGTCTTGCTGGTTTCTCAACTTGGCCAGTGCAGCTTCGAATTCGGGCTTTAATATTCTGATACTTCAGTATTTCTTTATATTGCTGGTTGCTCTCTGTTGTCGCAGAAAATATCTCTGATATATTAGTCTCTTAGCTGAAGTATGTTTCTTTTTTTAATATGAGGTCTCAGTCCTTGGATTTTATGCATTTCCTTGCCGATCATCTCTTTTATAATCGTTGTTCTGTTATTTATTATTCACATCTCATTTATTTGTCGAGCTCAATCCCTCTATTTCTGCACATTTTTTATCAAGATTGCTCCGTATTTTCTCGTCTCGTTTCCTGAATTCCGTTCAATGTCTTAGCTTTTTTTCTTTCTCCTTTGCATCTTTTTTTTTTAAATCATTTCACCCCGAGCAAGGCGGAAACCCCACTGATGTGCAGGGGGCTACATAAATGTAAAAAGATTAATTAGAAAAGAGTGAGGAGTACAAACTAGTTAGAAAGGAACAATAGAAAGCTGAGAAAGCAGAACTGAACCTGTGATACACGTATTTTTTCTGTCTTCTGTCTTTCTTTGGGATGTTGTTTGGTGATATTACTAGAGACTCTTTTAGTGCGTAACATTTAGTTTTTTCGTTTCTGATTTGTCCTTTGTAATTTCTTTTCACGCTTTCTGTATACTTTCCTGCAAATTCGAAGCGTTCATGAGTTTGTTGTATTGCAATCTGTGTAGTGTTTTTGGCTTCCTCCACCTTCGGAATTGCATTCTTTGTTTGCTTGGCTTCTTTGTACTCATAATCGTGTTCGGTTATCTTTAAATTAGTTGGTGCTTGTTACTTGTTCATTTGCTTTGTAGACTTAGAACCATTTCTTTTCCCGGTCACTGCGGTTTCCCAGTTCGAAAATGCTAATTGCTTTTTTTCTTCCCCTTTTTTGAAGCTCCACGGAACGTGAAATTTATGAGACGGTGTTTTCCCGAGACGAGAAAGAGACAAAAGACAGAGCAGACAAGCTTGGTACACATTGCTGTGAATAAAGTTAGTGAACACATATTTGTTATACACACGTTATCCGTTGTTATATTTGAAGCCGATCCTCAACATAGGTCTGCAGGTTATACAGCATACTTGGCACTTGTATTTGTCGACACTGATATATTATACAAACTCAAACCACAATTATGGATGAACAGAAACCCGTGTGAAAAATTTAAATTTATTTCTTGCCGAAAGGGCAGATACATTTTTACTTGCCATCGTATAAAATAATTTCCTTATGTAGATATAGTGCTGCCATTTTCATTGCTTGAGTTTATTAGAAAATAACTTAATGGATTTATTTGTAAATAGGTTAGAAGTTTCACATTAGCCAATATTACCTGTGCGCTTTACATACGTCGAATGTATCATTCGTTTGGTTTTACCTAAAACATATGTATTATGTTAATCAGTTTTCGATTTTTTGGAAACACACACGAACACGTGAGTACACATAGAAAACACTCACTTACGCACAGATGTGTGGATGTGATTGATTTAAGGCCAGGGAACGGGCTTTGTCAATTTTCCTCAATATTTTTCCTATAATTTATAGAGTTGAATCTATCCTGTTGCGTTTATTTTCTATGCACAGATTTAATGTGGTACAAGGTCGAGACTACGGCGAATCCTGTAATGATCAATATCACAACTCAGTCGTAATTGTACTAGCGAGAAAAAATTGCGACCCATTCCACAAAGTTGAGGTGAAAATGATTTTCTAATCGTAGCATAGATTTGGCAGAAGGTCAACTGTATAGGGCAACCAGTGAAAATCAAATTCACAATTCAGCCGTAATAGATCTAGCGATGCAACCTTGTTAAATATTACACTGGCTGTGTATTGTGGTGCAGTGGATATCAATTCGGAACGATAGATGTGGGAGCCGAGTTTGAAATCCAGGTTGAATTCCTCGCATTCACTTATGCACAAATACCCTTGGGAAAAGTATTAATCTGTCTCTTTTCCCCAGTTATGTGTTAAATAATAAGACAGATTGGATTCTATAAACTTGGCTGGCAACCAGGCTAATGCAGGATGAACTGGAAACCAACAGCGGGATAATCTTCTGCCCAGTCAGTCATGTCTCTTTCCTGACATGATTGCCCAAAGCGTGTTTCACATGTAGTAGTTAACTGACTGAATCTTTACACTAGGTCAAAGTGAACGTACCTAGCATGATATTGATTTATATATAATGACATTTTGATAAACCTATAATTCTTTCCTGTGAAAATAATCGTATCCTATATCTATCACCATAATTTAGTATATTTAATTATTTCTCCACCCAAACATTCTTTCTTTCTTTGTTTTTCTTTCTTTCTTTCTTTCTTTTTTTCTTCCGTTTATATTCATTTATTGTGTTGATCCATCGTGTTGTCCAGACAAAAAAGACAGCAAAAATTATGGTCGTAGAAGCAACATTATAAAGCCTCATTTAATACTTTTAGTTCCTAAATTGACTTTGATTATATTTATTGCATCAGCAATTTATTTAGGTTTATTATTTCTGCTAATAATTTTATTGTGGCATAATTTTTAACAGTAAAATCTCAAAATTTAATAAACAGCAATATTCACTGTAAATATATTCAAAAGAGAGCCGAAACTAAACAAATCTAACAAATTATTTACTACATTTCGTTATTTTGTTGATGTCACGTTTTTATTGTAAAATAAATTTAATTTGTTTACTTTTATTTTTTATACATATAAAAAACACATTTTGTATTATAAAATAGTGTTGGGGCGCTATCCACCTTTCCACGGAAATGGACTGTTCGAATCACTATATAAAATAGTAGTGATTAGACCTCGAGGAAGGAAGTCGAGTAAGGAAATCGAGTGAGCAAGTCAGTCGGGTATTTCCCTTATAGACAATCTATCACGTCTCTACGACAATACTGTATGCTAATTACCTTGTTCTGTATTCTACTAATCCTCACGTCTTGTAAATACTTATCTTTCTTGTCAATACACCTACTTTTATACTATTACGTTGTTTTGTATTATTTCACATAATACTGTTACCCGACGTAAGAAATTGTATTTAATTGTTTATATTTTTTATGTTGTAAATTCACCCTCCCGTTTTCTATTACAAAATAGATTTATAAATCTCTTATATTTTTTCAAAATACGTTCTATATATTATAAAACGTGGTAACTATTTTCGCTGCATATTAGACAGGATCGGTATAAGCAGCTTTAATTGAAAATGTTTCTTTAAATTATTACTGAAATTATTCTGGATTCTGGTAGGTGACGCCTCCTGTGATTAATGTGCAAAAGACTTTTGGGGGTATTACTTCAGTATCATTCAAATCATGTTCTAATTCCTGATTTAAATTTTACTTTATGAAACGTAAATAAATAGCATGTAATTCCAACGTATTTTAAACACTTTCAAAATAAAACCCATTAGGAATACTATATATATATATATATATATATATATATATATATATATATATATATATGTTATGAAATTTTGCTCAAGTATAAAAATAACATGTCATAAATTGTGTCTTTGTCAAGTTGAAATCATATTTACATGGTTATCTTATGAATTAACATGATTGATTGAAAAATTCGATAGTTTCGTTAAGAGGGTATCTCCATAAAAACGGAATATACAAGATTATTATCATGGACTATTAAATATATTTTTTTATCAGTGGAAATTTATACAAGTGTAGATTTATAAGTGAACAGAAACCATAGTTGGAATCGTAATTGAAGAAAACCATTAAACGTAATGTATTCCGCATATATGATGAGAGATCTCTTTAGAATGATCAAATTAATGCTTCCCTAGTGTTAAATTACCTAAAGTTCTCATGCAAAAGTGGAGAATATGCTTAAGGTTATTTGAAGCATTAAGGAAGACATTTTACTTTCGTCTATTTCTAAATATGAGGAATAAGTATGCAAAAAAGAAATGATGCAGTCTACACTGAAAGCTTGGTTTTATTTTTTTTTTATTGAAAAGATGTTTTTAAAAAGATTCCGATGGATCATGAGGGAATAGTGGAGAGAATATTCAAAAAATAGACACAAATAAAAGAAAAGAAAAATTAAATATATTTGGTTATTAAAGAGGCTGTTCAACCTCTACACTTCGAGGCACGATATATGCACATTAAATCCATAGGGATGTTCTTATGAGATAATCTGAACTTTGCGCATTACTCTTTATAATCAACCGGTGGATAGCGTGCGTATACAGCGACGATATATAACACGCTACAATTTTCTCCTCTCTCATACCATGTGCCGATAGGTTAGAGAATAGGCACTCCGAATAAAAAAAACACCAAATCTGTCGAGTTTCGTTCCCGACTGGAAGCAAGTAGATGTCTAGCCATACTGATGAGATGTGATACAGCAAAATAATCTTGTATGTAGATTACTAATAGTAGATATACACGCACACGCATAGATATAACACTCAGCTAAATAATTATTCTATATATGCTCAGTAATCATAGCATAACAATGACTTCCTCAAAATCTTGAAAGGTCCAAAGCCCATCGCAGATACTTTAGCTTCGATGAATGACGAAAGTCCTTTTTACGAACATCATACGTGAGGAAACAATCAAAATAATATATGACAACGTCTACAAACAGCCGGAACAGGTAAATGTGGAAAGCCATGATCGCCTACGTCCTGAAAGAACATGGCACATAAAAGAAGAAAATGAAAATAACCTCATCAAATCAAAACAAGCGATGACCAATATAATGCAACCATTTCAATGCACAATATAAATGTGTATTTCTTGACACAATTTAATTAACTATTTCAAACATTATAGTAGCTTATTAAAAAAAGCTTTTCATGTCACTTATCTAAGCAAAATGATATTAAAAAGCACAGTTTACAAAAACCTCGGAGGAAAATTCTAATTGATAACAGAAAACTATTTTTAAGTCTCTTTATCGTCGACATCTTTTTATTAAAGAGACCCTATAGATTAAACATGATTCTTCGCTGTAAATCTGAAAAAGTGTGTTAATTATTTTATAAAAATAGAAGTGAACTTCACATCAACCTAACCGTTCATGACACGTGAAAGCTCAATCAAATCTTTGTTCCGCAGGAATCTTCATAGTTTGAAAGATTATGCTGTACAACACACGGAGAGTTGTTTTAATAAATACAGCATCCTCGAGAATGTAAAAAAAACGAGAGAAAGAGCTCGAAACAATAAGAAAACGTAATCATTGATTAAATATCTTTTAATTCTTTATGAACGGGAAATGGAAGAATTCTGGAAAAACTGAATAAAAAGTGATTCTCTCATTCTTGTTGATCATATTAAATTATACTTGTTTAAAAAAAAGTTTGCTGACCAAATATCCATTAATATATTTTTTTTTCAACGGTAACTATATTTTACTCATTCGGATATTGAGTGTCGGCGCATGGTGTCCCATCTTACTATAACATATGTTCTATCAAAGATAGTCAGCACTTTAATCTATAATTATAACCATTATTAAAACTACATGATGCGATGTGTAAATTGTCGCCGTTTTATATTTTTAATATCGTGATTGCGCGTTGATTGTTTCGATTTCATAGAGTTCACGTTATAATAGGGCAAGTTGGGCATCATCTGTGACAAAAAATGCGTCTTGATACAACTGACTCCACCACATGTTTTGAAACGGCATGCTGCTCTGCTTGGCATTCGCGCCGGGTGCTTTAATACAATCATTTTCAATTGATTGGGTTTCAATCTGAGGACAACGCAAAGGATTCAGAAATAATGTCTAAGGTAGGGAAGCTTGGGAAATTCATTCTGGTTTTTAAAATAAGAAAAGAATTCCAATATTTGTTGAGGTGATACAGCACATGCTTGCAAATGATCCACCAGTGTCCCTAATGTTCATAACCATTGATGAAGCGCTAGCCTTGGTAAAAATGTGTCTGTTTCAGGTAACCAATTTTTGCAGCATGCCGCACAAGCAAGAAAACCCAGTCGTGGGTGCCAGACAATTTATGAGACCCCATCATCTCTTACATCTGACCACTTTATCCCTCAGTCTGCAACCTCCTTGTTTATTATGTTAGGCCTAGAAAACAAACCTTCTTCTAGCATCAAAGACGAACTAAAGGCAAGTATTATTGGCAGCATTCGCCATCTGGAAGAAGGAGACACTCTATAAACATGCAGGGTAATTACGAAATTGTCTAGAAATTGTCAATGGCGATTTTATTGAATTTATTTCTATCAAGTTCGGTTCTCTGTGCAGGGCCAGGAAGTTTTCTCCTGTTTGAAAGAATCATGCACATATACAAATCTACCATCCGCCCGTGTATTAAATTCTGCTGCCATATCTGGACGGGTGCTCATGCTATGTGACCTTGACAAAATCCACCGGAGCATCTGTAATGTGATCGATCCAAACTTGGCAGTGTGATTTCCTGTGTCTCTTCTACAAATCGTTTCACGGTTTCTGCTCCGATGAAATTAGCTCACTGCTACCCCTATATAAGAATTTCATCAAGCCACAATATTAACAGATAGGCCCCACCCTTTTACTGTGAAAATAATAAAATGTAAACGCAAATTCTACTCCAATAGCTTCTTTTCTCGCACTTCCCCCCTGTGGAATTTCCTTTCTTTTTACTTGATTTCCCGACAGCTACACTTTTAAAAAATTCTAATGTAAAATCAGTAGTCATCTCCTCTCTCACTAACTTGCATCGTCTCTCTCAGGCTCCTTTTTCCGTTCACTCCACTCCCATCAGGATTCTCGTTTATCTTGCCCTCTTCCTGACACCCCCTGTAACCTGTCACTCTTCCTCATAACATTCCTTCTATGTAACCCCCTGCACAACAGTGGCAGTAAAATGCCTTGCTTGAGGCAACACGTTTATAAAAAAGTTACTATTTAGAATTTCAATATAATTGTGTCACTTTTGGTAAATATATATGTTAAATGAGATGATATTTTCATTTTTGTACAATTTAGACAGTAATTTGTTTATCTCACCCCGAAAATAGACTAATCTCCCTTTCATGTTTTTACCCCACATTATTTCAAACCTCAATAATGAATGAATCAGATAACAATCTCAATCTCGATCCCATATAAGGGCGAAATTATCTATATCTCTTAATTTATTATATTTGCCTTAGTTTGGAGATACTGAAAACCAGCGGATGTTTTTTTTTAACTTATATACTAATTCATACAAAAAATGTTTTCATATATCTGTGCTAAAGCGGGCGAAAAATATTTTTATTCATAATCCACGATCCCACTATCAGCTCAGTTAGCATGAAGTAGATAGAAGCAATAGGTAGTTCATACTCAAACTTCTTTGTTAGACATTTTGTCATTGACAATAGTAAATAAGGCAAAACAATATTTTTCGGTTTGTTAAATACATATACCTTCAACATTTTTACTCCAATATATCTTAATATTTTTTAAGTACAATCATAATTTCAACATCTTAGATTATTTCATATTAATAAGAGAAATATTGGGATGGTATTTTATTTTTAGTTTTTAATAGAAATCATTATTTTCTTCCGAAGACTGCAAAAATATCTAACATGTGTTCCGCAAATATCAAAATAATGTGCAGTGCTAATGTTATTTAACTGGTGAATACGCCCAATATGTAAAGAATTCACAGAAATATTTTAAATGTCCCGCCATGTCAGCAAATCCTTGTCGTCATAGGCTTTTTCTCGTAACCAAGAAGTTAATTTCTTTGCTAATCATTTTGTGTTATGATGATGGACTTGATGAATACATTTACCGCCAAGGTACAAATCCTGGATTAGAAGCTTCCAGTGTCACCAGAACCATCTCCTATCATCCATTCCTGTCAGTGTTTAGCTTTGCATGTTTTAGTTGAAGGTGACAGAAAATCAGAATGAAATAATATGCCAATAGCATGAATTTGTTGAAGGCTGATACCAAATTTCCAGGAAATGACCCTCACACTCGATGTCATGACCTTCCCCTGCGGTACATATGAAATGAGACACGCATAGTCCCTTAATGAGACTAAAACAGAATTTCTTATAATTTCAAGTGGTGCATGTCCGTCATAAGTAGATCTCTTCATCAGCTGCTTCAATGGTTAAGATCTGTTGTAATCATAATCCGCTTTTTCCATCCTTGGAATATTTCATACTGGTCACGCTTTGTCTGGGTCATCGTCTTTGACCTTGCCGCCATCGATAGCTCTACAAGGACTTTAAATCTCCCACTGCCGTCATTCTCAGATCCACTGGACCACTCATGCCCCCACTACCACGATAGGAATCGACAAAATTTGGTGATAATCCAATACATATGTTATTTCGTTGTTTCCATTAACTCACTGCATACGCTTCAAAAGTTTTGCACCTTGAGAATCGTTTAAATGTCCATATTAATTGCCGGTTTCTCCGAAAAATTTTAATGTTTTCAAAATTTTTTTTTTATCATTTCTACCGCATAACCAGTGTCATGGGATCTGCTGAAGTTATTACTATAAAATATCTAATATACTTTGTAGTTTTTTTATATGCATTTACATGCCGTATCAACTTCAGTCTATAGAGAAAATTGAGTAAATTTAAATAGTTCCACATTTATCTGGGTCCTGAAAGCGAAACTAGGATAAAAAATATTTTGAGAGAGAGTGACGATAAATCCATCGTAATTGTTTAATTTTTTATATTTCTCTTCGACGATTATTTATTTCTACGCTAGCCGATATAAAAAATAGTACATCAAAGAAATAATTGATATAAACTTTTTCTTCATCTTTATCGTCTTCTTTTTCCTCTTCATCTTCATTCTCTTATCATTCTCCTTCTTATTATTATTATTATTGTTATTCTGCTTTTTTTTCTTTTTTCATTATTTTTTCTGCTTTTTTAGTTTTCGTTAATTGTTCTATTTCTGCTTTCTAATTTCATTCTTTTTCTCTTATTCCTTTTTTATTAATTCCTCTTCTTTTAATTTTCATTTTATCGTTAAATATTCTACTTCTCTCGTCTCATTCTTTTTCCTTTTTCGTTAATTTTTTTCTTCTTCCTATTCTTCATTTCATGTTCTATTCCTTCTTTTTTATTTTTCTTTAATTCCTCTTTAATTTTTTTGTTTTCTTCAAATCTTCTTCCCTCTTTCTGCGTTTTTTCTAATTCTTCTTCTTCTTCTTCTTCTTCTTCTTTGCTTTTCTTCTTCTGGGCGTAAATTATTATTTCCTTCCATGACTTAATGCATTTTGCAACTTTTATGAATGATGTTTTATCATCTCACTTAAAAATTCCTCCGAATGCTGCTTTTCTTCTTTTTCGTTAATTCTTCTTCCTCTTCTTTTTTCTTCTTTATTTAGTTAATTCGTCTTATTCATTTTCTTCCTATTTCTGCTTTTTTTTAGTTTTTGTTAATTCATTTTCTTTTTTTACCTTAATGTTTTTATTGTTATTTTTGTTAATTGTTCTCTTTTTTGATTTCTTTTCCTTTTTCTTATTTTTTCTTTTCCGTTAATTCTTCTGATTCTTTACATTTTTCCTTCTTCTTTTATCTGCTTTCTTTCGTTACTTCTTTCATTCTTTCATTTTTTGCTATAGCTTTTTTTGTTAATACTTCTTTTTCTTTATTCTTTTTCTACTTGTTTCCGTTTTGTGAATTCTTCATCTTCTTCCTTCTTTTTCTACTTTTATCTTTTTTCTTTATTCATTTTCGACTTGTTTACTTTTTTGCTATTTTCTTTTACTTTTAATCTTTTTCTGTTTCCTGTTTCTGCGTATATTTTTTCGTTAATTCTTTTTCTTCTTTCTTTCTTTTACAGCTCTTTTCGTTTTCGGTATGGCATTTTTTCTTCTTTTTTTTCTTTTTCGTTAATTATTCTCTTTTCTTTTCTTTTTCTGCTTTTCTGTTTTCGTTAATTTGTCTTCTTTTTTTACAATTTTCTCTTAGTTAATTCTTCTTCATCTTTTTACTTTTTCCTGCTGCTTTGTCTTTTTCGCTAATTCTTCTTTTTTTCTGATTAATTTTCGGTAATTTTTTGCCTTTTTATTCTTTTTCTGCGCCGTTCGTCATCTGATCGTAAACTATTTTTCCCTCCACGATTTAATATATTTCGTATCTTTTATAAATATTGTCTTGTTATCTCACTTAAATAATACTCCGCTATCTATTTACTCCAGCTCGTTTGGTGAGTTTTAGGTTGTATTACTCTGTTCTACATACCTGCAATCGCTCTCCTGCGTATCAAATTTTGCAAGCCATCTATCCTCTTTATGTGCCCTAGAAATTTCGATTGTGAATTCCTAGTGTTAATTAAATATATTCATTTTCTTTTTCCATGCTACGAATAATTTGACAGTCTCCAGCAATTACTCTTCAGAAAATTAAATTTTAGAATTTGAGTGAAAGAATTAATAAAAATTTCATCAAATAGAACCAACATAGATAAATGTTTTTTAAAGAAATAGAACGAACTAATGAGGTGTTATTTGAACTTTCATTAAACATATTTTCCAAAAACAGAATAATCAGTGCATTAATTGATATCACAAATGCATCTTATAACATTAAATGTCGAATAAAGTATATTTAATATAGTATTATAAAATGGGATATTCTCGTAAAATAATATTTTACTATAATAAAAACATTGATTATAATTTTTCTAGCTGCATAGGCGCGAAGCGGTAGCTAAAACAATTGTAAACATTGATGTGTACCGGATCATATTTTTTAAAAATAATTACTCCTGCTCATATGCCTACAAAAAATAATTTGTTAAGCACAACACAAAAAAAAAATTTTCAAATAAAACATATCTATATTTGAAACATAAATAATAATCCGGATAATTTAGTGTTAAACGTCACGCATAGTGTTATATAGCAATATACAACAAACACGAATATATATAAAAAATATAAGTTGTATTTTTTATTAATGACGATTAACCGTGTAGCACAGGGACAGAGAATTGAGAGCACGCTTCTAATGGGGTTGACGGGGGGTCGTCGTATCTGTTGCTCCTCTGGTCTGGTCTGGCTCTCTCGTCTGCCTCTGTCTCTCTGTCTGTCTCGTGAATTCGTGCGCCGAGGTCTTTTTATAATCTCCAAACTGGGACTTCCGGCTTTGCCTCGCCCACGCATGCTCACGTAATTCTCAGAGACACCTGTTCTGTTTGCCTCTTGTAGCCATTTCCGCTACTGCCGGAAATAAGGTCAAACAAACATCCGTTCCTTTCAACGACCGGAAAACGCCCCCGCTTGCATCCCTTCCTCGGGTGGGGCCAGATTATTATATTACAATAGTTATGATAGAGAATAATTTCACCAAATTAAATGAAGAATAAGAAAATGTAGAGTCTTGTCTCCGGATCTATTTAACCTATACAACGAAATCATCTACAAAATGAAAGATGCTTAACGATTCATTGCTAAATATAACATTAATATTGGAAACGTATAAATGGCACTTTGCGACTGCCATTTCTGATGGCAGTCGCAAAGTGTAAACTGGAATGATTTAATGCATAATAACGTTTTAAAGAGAATCATGAAAAATAATCTAATAATTTTAAGACGGAATGCGGAGTGATCAAATAAAAGATGAAATCTAAGCTGTTGGCTGCATATTCACGACGTTAACATCAAGAAATAAGATCTAACTATCTGGACTGTGTAATAAAAGGCGATGGAAATCAGAAAGCGCATAAATAAACTGATAAATGAATTCCAATATAAGAAGCAAAAATACGAGGAATGTCCGTTCGAAATAAATAAAATAATTAATTTGCTGTGTCGTATAAAATTCCCTATATGCCCGGAACTGCTGGAATCTCTTCACGCAGATGTGATTATTCCGATGAATGCTGAGACTATCAGTGACTGGATTACCGGACTGATGTCTCTAACTATGAGTGTAATACGACGTTTATCTATTCTTATATTTAGTACTGTTTAATACAAGGCTTCAGATCGACTCAAGGTGTAGGGTTACAGATGAAATGGTAATCAATCATGGCAGGTGGGAAAGGAAATAGAGGTAAAAGTCCTAGTAATTGACGATTAATAAGATAAGGAGAATAGTAACGGGTTGGCACTTGATTTCCAGAGGTTAGGCTTTAATTAATCAAAGAAGCACCAATACAGAAGTTTATCCGAAAATGTGGTGATTTACTTTTGTATAATCTACTATCTTACGCGTTCATTCCTGATAATTTTTTTAAAGAAATTTGAAACGTTTTCATTTAAGGTTAACATATTTAGATTTCTTTGCAAAATAATAGAATGAATTCAAGTGACATCAAAAGATGGTTAACGATACGGAATTATGAACTCAATTTTTAATCGAATTTATGAATTTATTTTTGGGAATGGAAATATATATTCGGTTGTGTCATCAGTTGTAAGAAACTGGGTGGGGGTCACTTAAGCGAAGAAGGATTATTATAGGTTATGAAGTGATTCGCTTAAACCAATCACACACATATACAGTTTGAAAGTACTTTTTGTCCAGTGAATTGGATCCCAGAGGTTATATCATTTTTCATTGCTCGTCAGCGGAAATGAAAGCAAAAAGACAAACAGAAACTGGTGTTTTACAATATGAAATTGATGTGGCCTTGGTTTAAAACCACTCAGAGCATAACACGAACGCAAGCGGTTAGGTTAGATACATATATTCAACAATACAAAGTACAGACAAACATATCATATATATGATGGTCAAATCAAATATAGCGCTGACTGAGTCTTGCATTATCGCGATAGTGTTAGTACTACTACGTGAATCAGTTCTCAGCTAAGTTCTGTCTCATGGCTTTGGGTGAGTCCATTCTGCTCTGTGGGTAATCCTCCCACAACAGAAATAAAATATGCAACATCTCTCTATAATTTGTATTAGATCATCAATGTTTTCTTAAGGTACTATTTTAATTTTTAATGAGAATTTTCGACAGATAAGAGCAACTTTCGATCGTGTTTCTGTTTCATTTAACAGTTTTAACTTATTAATCCTACTATTTTCTTTACTCTTTTTTCTTAATCAATGTCATGATCGAACAACTATTTCGACCTCCACAACTGTGCAATGCCTATGAATAATCTTCGTGCACAACATTATAACGGATTTTATATCAATTGAATACATATGAATAATTATAGTTATTTATTTTCATTTTGCAAGACTGAAATTCAAGAAAAGTGAAGTTTCGTTGTCTTTACTATCAAATAATGTTAGAGTAAAATCAACATCCTAGAAAAAAGCAATGTATTAACCAAATTAAAACGATAAGAACTGCTATGATGAATGATATCCGGAATGAGAAGGCATTCCACAACCATTGGGACGCGGACAAGTTATAGAAAAAAATTCATTTGAAAGTGGCAATTTTCAGTAAGTTAAGAACACTTAAATCGAATAAAATTGTATAATTATATCCCATCGGACTTTGAGCAATTTTTTTTACCAACTAAAATATATATTAAACACCGCTGCAATCACAATTAAAAATTAAAGTTATTACATTGTTCAGTCCTCATCTATATCTTTGAAGAAATTCGAAGTGTACAACGGCCGAAACGTCGTAAACATGACAATAAAGATGAGAACAATAGTATGAACAATGTAAATAATGTAATTTATCAGAGTTTTCAAAAAATAAAATAAAATACTTGTAAAACAATAAAGCGCTTAACTAATGCAAAATAAGATAGTAAGCAAAACCTGAAGGATGAATTTACTCTTGCACCGGCAATAATTTTACAAAGCGTACATCAAAGAAACTACAAGAAATTTAAATAAAAGTAATTATGAAGACAAAAAATATATTTTAAAACAATGTACTTAATTCAATATTTGATCAACGAAATGATTCCAATAACAATTTCGTTTTAAAATACGCTAATCTAATTCGAGAAGAAAGCAATTTACTAAAACGGAAGTGTATAGAATGTCTTTTAATTGATAGATTCTCCACAGCAAATTTTTCTTCCGGTCTTTTGCAGCATTTCAGCTTTCTTTGGAGATCTTCAATTATTACATTGTGGAATTTTTCATAATAAAAATGATATGAATATAGTAAAAAAAAAATAAACGAAATCTTCTAGATTATATATCCCAATAATATATTTACATTACAAATTAATTTTTTCAGCGTCTCCTCTATATCTTCAGATGTAGTCGAAGCAATCTTAGCATTAATTCAGTTCGATGAAATCTGTTAAATTCAAGAGCAATTGTCTGTTCAAAAACCGAACTTCATATTGAATGTTTTTTATTTCGTCATCTGAATAATTCTTTATAAGTTAATTAGCTGTTTATTCTGCTAAAAGGGCAAGAAGATGTAAAAAATATCTTCATAATGGAAAGTTCGACGTCGTTACATGAGTTATAAACCTTAATACATCCGTAATGAGAAGCAAAGAACCATTGGAAATAACAAGAACAAAATTAAAGAGCTTGTGTAGTGAATATATATATTTTGCGAAATAATAGATAATTTGCCAGAAAAATAGTCGATAATACTTCTGTCGAGTAAAATATAACAAACTAAATAAAAATATTATCGTTACTTTCATCATAGTTAAATGTTAGAACATTTTCAGAGAGTGATAATATTTAGCGTGCTTCTTTCAATATGACATTATATATATTATGCATCAGTGAATATAAGGTGAATTTAAGATATGAGTAGCTCCTTGACGTGAAAAATAACGGCAATTTATTTATATAGATATCTAGTCTGAAATGAAAGCAACATATACATATATTGATGAAACCCCTTATTGAATATTTTACATTAAGACATGAAAAATATAATCCAAACCACTGAGGGTGACAGAAGAGAACTATGTACATAAATAAATACACAAAGGTCATTATATATATATATATATATATATATATATATATATATATATATATATGGAGCGCTCATCAGAGGTAGAACCACCGACTGATCCCAATTCACTAGGGATTCAATCCTGGGTTAAAAGCAATCGGAATGTCTAACCGTACTGATGAGCTGTAATACAGCAAAACAGATCTGTCTGCGGATGACTACATATATATATATATATATATATATATAATTTAATAGTCGACGACGTAATTAATACAAAAACAAAAATAATCATAAAGAAATGTTAAAGAACAATGACGCGGGAAGAGTATCATAAATGGTAGTAAATTTTAAAAACTTTTAAGAGTCGACACTGCTTTATTATTTTATCTCTAATGATTTTCATCCAACGCTGCATTTAGTGTTTCTCTCTCCATGAGCCTGGTGAAAAGTGTGATTTAAAAAATGGAGTTATTTCTTGAATTTTTAGAAGTTAATCATATGTGCTAACTTACAAAATCATCGTAGAATATTCTATGAATTTTTATAATTTAAAGTTAGTTTGTCAGTTCAAATAAATGTACAATTAAAATGCTTCTCTTTATATAAGTTTATTAAAAGTTGACAACTAATGTTATTTAAACTTGAAAAACTAATCTTGCTTAAGAAAAAAAAAAGAAATAAGCGTGCCTTACAGTTACGAATTTGCCGAGGGAAAATGAAATAAAAATTTTTAATCTAGCCGGCACCTGCATTTGTTTCCTGCGCGCAGGTTAGATTACCATTTGTGCGGACATTTTTACGGCGCATTTTAGCAATATTACATATATATATATATATATATATATATATATATATATATATATATATTCAGAAGAAATATAAATTAATACTGCATATATTATCTGTAAAGTAACTGGTGTATTTAGAACAGGTTGTATAAAATTAATGATTCATTCTACTTCACAAAATAATTATTTCATTGTCCAAGCAACAAAATACTAATGTCAGAATCTTGTTCTCATTTTTTCAGCAACCCATAATTCGTTACAATATAAGTATCTCGTAACTTTCTTTCCTAGATGGCATTGGATTCAGAATATAAGAAGTCTGTCTAAGATAGAGCTGCCATACATGTGCTTTTGTCACATTTTTATGTTAGTTGTATTCTTTTCCGAAAATATAATTTGGTAATTCAAAGACAATTTGGGAACATCTTATATACGATGTTCATCTATACAATGAACTTATTCTGAGGAATAAATTCGTAGCATATTTTTCCGACAATTTGTCATACAATTAGATTTAAATATACATTTGTTATATACACTATATTAAAACGGACTATTATTGTCAAATGATTTTGCCCTCCGGACGTTTTAAGGGTATGTTGATCTAGTTAAACTACAAGGAATTTGTTTGAAGTTTTATTTATTCTCTGACAGCAGACTGTTCTCGTTTCATTGACAATATCTATCGATATCTTGTAAACTTCTAATTTTTAATACTGCACAAATATTGCTTTCAATATGTCTACTTATTTTAACTACACTCAGCCTGTCCTAGTGATTGAACACACAATTACTCTCATGTAATAAACGCTATTTTCATAAATTATAACAAATATAACAATATCAAAATTCCCACAGGTTCACGAACCAAGAGTAGTTTCTTTTTTATTTGTCTTGTCCCACTTAGGACGAAGGCGATCAAGGATTTCTACGTCTCTCTATACCTAGTGCTCTTAGCACGCCTTTTCTGGTTACAACACATAATACCCGTTCTGTCATACACCTGCTCAGGTCCTCCAAATATGTTATACGCTGCTTTACCTGGTCTCTTTTTCCCTCAATCTGCCCTGTTAATATCAGGTTCTTCAAGCCCTCCTTCCTCATTGCATGTCCCAGGATCTGTTGATGTCTCTTCCTGATGCTCATTCTTTACTTTCTTTCAGTTTCCATACTTTCCAAAACTTTATCATTGCTCTTATACTCGATTCATGATATCTTCAGCATCCTTCTGTTGAAAATCATTTTTATTGCTTCAAGATTTTCCTTAATCTTTGATGAGATTGTCCAGCATTCACTGAAAAATTGAAGAACTGATATCACATTGTAATCGTTTTTTTTTTTCGTTTCTATCAAAATTTTTCTGTTTCTTAATACTCTACTCAAATTCTGGAACGAGTCTTTTGCCATGCCAATTCGCCTTCGGATCTCGGTGTCGCAATTTCCGTCAAACATTTCCTAGGTATTTAATTTTTAATAACACAATTCTAACTGTTGATGAGCGTGGTTGCAGCTACTTTCATACTGATATCATTATGCTTCATAAGTTTTTTTTTTTATCATCCTTCCAGCTGGTTCTATGAAATGCTAGCTATCAGTTATAAATTTCAGGTTTCAGTGAGAACCAAATGTATAATATTCAAAATTTTACAAGAACAATTCTAAAATAAGAAATATAAAAAATAAGTTTTAATTTATGAAAATTGTTAACAATTTTGCATAGTTGACTTTATTACTTGCTGTGTTCTTTTTTTCTCATTTTCCCATCGTCCACTCTTCTTTACGTTTTCTTTTTTCCTCCCTTCCGTTCCTTCTTTCTTTCATTTTCTAATCGCTACATTTTACTTTTCCGTGGCAAGTTGACTTCAGGTTTATTTACCCACTCACAAAACTAAAATAATTTTTAAAAATTTTCATGATATTAAAGATTGCTAAATAAGCAAAATTAATTTGTGGTTATACCGAGAAAAGCGAGGGTCCGGATGTTTGCTCTAAGAGATCCAGAAAGCAAATGACCAAAACTGGTCTTTGCTCACCCGGCTCCACGCATATGTTCCTGCAGAAAACCAAAAATTAATCAATATCAAATTCCTTTTCACGAACCTACGTGAATTTTGTTTATCATCCAATGGGACGCCCAGAATTAAATACGGGTGTGGATTCCCAAATGACTTGCTGGGACCCACAAAGACGAAATAAAATGCCGAAGGCAACGCTAGTTGAGAAAGTACGAGCATAATTAGCACATCTATTGACCTCGTCAAGCGATACATTATGCTCGCCTCCCCTTTGTCTCTCTCTTCTACTTTTTCGCTGTCCCATGAGCTATTACCCATCCAACGGAGAGGAGACATTCCTAATTGACAAATGCTCACACATACATACGCACAAACTCTCTTTTCAGTATTCCCTGCTATGAACATTTTAACGTCCTTTCAACCCATCCTAAAGACATTCCTTTATTTGTGAAAAAACCTTAATTGTTATCTGTGTATATATATATAAATGTTGTTTCCATACTCAATTTGATTTTCTTATTTATACCCACCTTATAGTGGGCAATCTACTAACGAGGCCAAATTCAGTTAATCTGTTTGAACACGTTTCACTAGAACGGATAACCCACTATAAATTCGCATAAGTGTTCATTTGGATTCATTTTATATGTAAAAAAATACATATTTCTCTCTTAACAAATACTTTCATTTACTTTGAACCCACTTTTCAGGATCATTTGCAATATTTGATTTTAACAATTAATATTCATATGATTTCCTTTTGAATTTTACCATCAAGCCGCTTCCTTCTGCATTTAAATATATACCGGGGTCAACAAAACAAAAGGACCCATTCCAACTAACGAAACACCCATTCACTTATACACTAAAATATAAATGAAAACAAAATAATCAACTACAAAATAAAAAAGAAAAATAAATAAAACCAACCAGCTATAAGCAAGAAGAAATAGAATAACTAAACAATGATAAGATTTCTCCCACATTATAACACAACTGAAAATCGACCCAAACTTAACGGTAAACAGTCCTGTCTAGTGAGAGCATCATAACAATGTCCTAAAAAACCTTCGAAACCGGTATGAATCTGCTCTATAGCGAAAGGTAGACGCAGACAAACAGAGATCGACAAAGCAAAATAGAGATATATAAGCAGCGATAAAGTAGAACGCAGCAGCCTATGAACTTTGTCAAATCTTATGCATTATTCATACACAAATTTAATTCTTTGCATATAGTTTATGGCTTGTACGTTTCTTTAGAAAAAATGTATTGCAAGCAAATTTATATTTTCATAGTATTTTGTTTTTGTTCTATTGTTTACTATTTCCCCATAATTGCGCAAATAGTTAAATTATGCTACCTCTCTGGGTCTGTGTGCACCGGACATCATCAGCAAATTAAGATGGGATTTCACGCTTCTTAAAAAAAAACTATTTTTGCGATCATTCATCTTTCTTTCATATATATATATATATATATATATATATATATATATATATATATAAACATATCATTTTTAATTAAAAGTACACTGTGACACGGAAATGTCTATGTTTCGAAAACGAATCTCCTCAACAGACAATGTTGGATGTTAGTTGTGAAAATGATTTACATTTAAATACAAAACTGTATTATATTTAAATGTAAATCTTTTTCACACTCAACATCCAGCATTAGCTGATGACGAGCTTCTATCTCGAAACATAAACATTTTGATGTCGCAATGTAATTCTAACTCATAATTATATGATTATATTATTGTCTAAAATATTTATTGTATTGAGCACTGTTTATAAAATTACATATGTCAGTGAACTCAAAATCGTAAAACATCGGGTGTTCTTTACCTAGTCTTATATATATATATATATATATATATATATATATATATATATATACAGAAAATCTAAGCAAGAACTAACAACCTACCACGATTTCGCCCCACGGCTCGTTAGGCAAATTGGCTCTGTTTGCTCTACTTTCGTATTGAGCGCTTTAGTGTTAGGTTTTTCGTCTTGGTTTTTTTTTCTTTCTTGTGATTGCTTGACTTTTTGTTCCTGTACTTTGTTTGTTTCTTTTTTTTTATTTCCCTTCTTTTCCCTCTGAGTTCGTTCACGGTGTGTTGTACAACAAGAGTTAAATTATAGCTTAATTATTATTAGTTTCGTCAGAGTTAGTTCTGTTACTATAAGTATTGTTATTACTATAGTTAATATTATTAATATATATATATATATATGCGTGTGTGTGTGTGCACGTGTGTTATTATTATGTTAGAACACCTGAAAAACTACAAATTACTACAAAATTTTACATCGTTTCGACATCGAAAAAATAATATCTCATCTGATATCTAACAATGATGCTATTATACGATTTAATTTAATTGTTTTATTTTATGAAAACAACATTTCGCATTATTTTATTGAAATATTTTTGTATCTGTACGAGATGAAATGTTATTACAAAATGAAAAAATGTTAATAAAGCGAAAAAGATGAGAACTCAAGAATAGGAAAAGGAAAGGTACAGTTTAAATAGAAAATGGAGAAAAAAGTACTGAGAAATTTTAGAGAAGGAAGAGTAAATGAAAACATCTAGAAGTGTGAGTTTTAAAATTTTAAGCAGAAATGGATTTCAGACAGTTATTGAACCAGGCATTTAAATGATAACTGGTGAAATCATATACATAAAAGATATCTATTATTTATAAAAAATAAAATAATCTAGATTTAAAACTTAGAATACGGAGATGTAAATTCATTTGAAATAATATTATAGATTGGAAAAAATATCAAGGTTTATATAACAATTTTATTTTGATAGAGCTATTGAAAACGTACTTCAATGTCCTTAATTTTAAAGAAAGTTGTAAATTAACAATTTTCATTAATATAGTTTACACTGAATTTCGTAATAAATTACGCTGGAGGCTATGTGACGCATTTTAATACCTAGTAAATGAATGTGAATCAATGTTGTTATTGTAGATATTTCATTATGTTATTCATATTATATGACAATATAACCATACATATTAGTAATTAAGGGACTTTCATTTATAATTGGTATAGTATACAGTAAAAAACAGTAATTAATAAGATAGAGTTATGTCCAAAATCCTTAAAATTCAACAAAGGTGGCAATAGCATTAGAACAGTGAATGTTAGAGGACGTGAGAACGTTACTCATTCAGTTAATTGCAATATGCCATACACACTTGGGTGATCATGTCTTTTGTGAGTCATAACTGACTGGGCAAAAGATTTCCCCACAGTAGATTGTTATTACTTTCAATAAACTGGTCGCCAACCTAGCGTATTAGAACGCAATCTGTTCTGCAATTTGCCCAAAAAATGTGTAAGAAGAGATAGATTAATATATTTTCATAGAGTATTGGCTTATAAGCGAATGAAATAAATTCAACTGCCACAAATACATTTAATCCATCTCTTCTTTCTCCAGCTATATGTTAAATAGCAGGACAGAGTGAATTGTATTGACGTGGTTGAAATAAGTATGAAAAAAAAATTGAATAAGTTTGAGGTAATGAAAAAAAACAGGCTACAAGTGATTGAAGTTGTATTTAAATTTTTGAAATGTTGTTTTATCAAGGAAGCAGGTAATGGACTTCCATAAATAGAAAATGTGAGGAAGAATCATAGAGTGAAAATGATGGTTAAAATGGCAAGTGAAAAGGTGGTAAATATTTGCCAATCTAGTAACATTCTGAAAATCATAAAGTACGGGTACCCTTGAAAAATAAATCTGATCTCTTAGGTAACATAACACATGTGTAAAAAAAAAAGAAATAAATTAATTTTATTTCTTGACTTGATTTGAAACGACACAAGTCTGTCCAAATATACCGATTTTTCAGAACATTTCTATCATTCATCCAATTCCTCAAAAGGCATACTAATATACATTAAACATTATTAGTTTTATTATTATTATTAATATATAATTGTTGGGCCTCAGAATTAATTGGAGAAGATGGTCTTTAAAGGTAATTTTGTATTTACGAAGCTTCGATGTCGGCATAAGTCTGCATAATTAAGGAATGAACTTCAAAAATTCACATCAAACAGGAGGCTCATATATATATATATATATATATATATATATATATATATATATATATATATGCATATTAAAATATATCTATAAGAATATATATATATATATGAGATTACGATATATGTATTAAATATAACAGACAGTATTGTGGAAAATTTATATCAAAGTGGAAAATGTTCCTCCTTTAGGCCTTTATTGGATGAAGTCCTGAAGGACAAAACGCGTCACACGTAAACTTTTCCTACTTGGTCATACAAAGTTTCTATATATATATATATATATATATATATATATATATATATATATATATATATATATAACAAAATGAATATGCTTACAGCCATATCTAAATATATGCTTAATATTATGTGTGTACAGAATAAACGAAAGAATCTAATACAAAATCACTCTATATCCTCTTACTATTGTCGATTTGGTCGAATCTTAGGAGTTTTAACCGTCACCGTATCTACTTGTGTCATTCATCGATTTTTAACTCGGTCAATGTAGACCAATGCGAATCATTGTTGTTCTTTGTATTTCCGTCTCTGCATATTTTACTTTTCTTATGAAGACAAAATATTTCTGTAATTTTATGTAACTTTACTTCTTTTTTCATAACGTCTGTCCAGTGATCACTGTAGAGAATATTTTACTCTTATAGTTCTTCCTTGCAACTAATACGTTTTTTTACGTCTTTACTAAACATGACTTATCAGTCCCCTTTCAGTCTGTTCTCGTTGTGCTGCTAGCAAATGATGACTGTAATTCTCCACTATTTTTTTTCAAATTTAACGTTGTGTTTCTTAATTTATTCATCATACAATGTATTTTTTCTTTCTATTTTATTGACTGTACGTTTTTAAGGTTCGAATGTTTTTCTTCTTTGCTATTACTACAATTTCATCAGTTTATATCATCAAAATGTAACTGAAGTATAAATATTTTTCTCTGTTGTTTGATTTTCCTTTCTTCTCTTCATTACTTCTAGTGTTTCTTTCCTGCTTATCCACCTAAATTATTCTATTCTGTATATGCTATTACATATGAGTTACTTTTTTTATTTCCAATCAGCCGCAGTACTTTGAGATATTTACATGTTCGCCTAATTCATTTCCCATAAAGAATATGATAAAAACATACTATCTCTGTCCTCCTCCTCTCTTTTTATCCCTTATTTCCCCTTTTTTGATCAAAACCATTTCTTTTGTTATTAACCATCTAACAGACGACATATTATCTCTTGTTTATTTTTTTCTCTCAGTCTTTCTAAGTTCTACGTATTTATTCCGCCTTTATATTTATTGCGATCTTTTCTTTCATTTTATCGCAGAAGTACTTCCAATCTGTTTTATTCCCTTCCAATGACTTCGGCGAAGGCCCCCTGAGATTCTTAAACTTTTTCTTTCCGAAGAAAAACAAACTTCATAAATAAACTACATAAAAAGTCAATATAAAAACATTAAGTAAGTAAGAAAGTAAGTAAGTAAATACTTGAACGAAGAGTAAGCAAATCTTCCATAAAATGCAATCAGAAAAGAAAATGTCGGGGTCTTGAGGGTACGGGCACGTCTATAAAGTGGATCTGCATGAAAAATGGCGGCTGAGGAGAAGAAGGGGAAGTAAGCCGACATGATAGCTGGCGGGGAATGCTCTCATGTTGGGCGAACAACAAAAGATGGAGATTGCGGAAGGATGTACAGACGTAGATGGGGAAAGTAGGAAGTAAGGTAGATTAAAAATACGTAAAGAATTAAAAAGAGGAAGCCAAAAACGATCGAAAGAAGAAAGAATATATGAAACGTTATGAAAAAAACAAAAAGTTTGAAGGATACGGAAAACAGAAGAAAGGAACATAGGATTTTAATCTAAATGTATTGTTATACAAATGACCAGATGCATACCTACAACCCCCACACGTATATATATATATATATATATATATATATATATATATTAATGCATAAATATGTAAAACAAATCCAGAACGCATTATCGTGAACCCACATAAATGCACAAACAGAACATAAATAAGGTTCAGACTTACATATATATATATATATATATATATATATATATATATAGATAGATAGATAGATAGATAGATAGATAGATATAGATATATATGTGTGTGTGTGTGTGTGTTTGAGTGAGTGTGAGTGTAAATGTGTGCATATGTCTGTGTCCATGAGTGTGTTTATTAGCGTGTGTCCTAGTTTGTCTATGTGCGTTTAACTCAGTACTAATAACATAGAAATACATTATGGCGCAATAGACTACATAAATGTTATTCTCATACCTAAAGTTGTAACATTTTCATAGAGCAAGATTTAGAACTAAGAAAATCAACCAAAAGTTTAAATAATATGTAAATAAAAAAATAAATAATTAATTTAATCTAATTAACATTGAGTAAAGTTCATTTCACCAATCTAATTCATCACTAAGCAGAAAAAATTGTTTTGCATTTAAAATGTCGCAGCAAATAGGTTTTTTGTCGTTCCAATTTTCCTTATGGCTATATATATATATATATATATATATATATATATATATATACATACACACACACATATATATATGTGTGTGTGTGTGTGTGTGTGTGTGTGTGTGTGTGTGTGTGTGGAGTTGTGATTAATTTTAACCGACAAGATTGTTGTTTTCTCAGTTGCTTTACTGATAAACAGATTTGACAAGTTGATTTTTTTATCGTAAAGTGTTCGTTATCGGTATAGAGATAAGTCGGTAATAGAAATAATAGAAAAGTGAACAAATAGCAACAAAGTTGACGATTGGCGATTATTAATTCGACGGAGAAGATTAAGCTGCAATCTATATTTCCATGATATTCATCTCTCTGAGCAAATGACAATCATTTTCAGGCTTTTAAAATTGCCGGTAATTTTTCGCTGATATATACCAAATATGAACTTGTATCATAATAACTTTCTTATCTCGCATGCAAAACGATGATATTAAGTTGTATATAATAATAAAAATATACAATATTTTCATACGTTCTTCCGTGTGTTGCTGTAGATTTGGATGTGGTATTATGTAGGCACGCGCACACGAGCAGCCAGACAGCTTCCAGTGTCTTTCCTTGTTTATCTCTGTTTTCTCCATTCAACTGCTAAACCGCTGTATTTCAGCTGTTTGACTTTAATGACACTTTCTATTACCGCTGCACTCTGTCCCATCTCGGGCGTTGATATTTTTTGCTCTGATCGTCGAAGCAAAATTCAACTTGCCACCTACATTCTACACTATTTGACATCATAAATTACATTTAGATTTGTTAAAATCTTGTAATGCGGAATGTGAATATATTTCGATGCAAAATTCTACACTGATCAAAAGTATACAACTTTCTCTCTATATCTTTTTTCAAAATGTTTATGTATGAAATTTTAAAATCATTTCTGTATCGAGGAAACCCATCTACGTCATTGTACAACACATTCACATAAAATAACATATAGAATAATCAATCAATGATAACGCAAGCAAAAGTAATAAAAGAAATATCAATATCAAAATGACATATTTTTCTATAACATTGTGCGCATGGATTTCTTGTTAATTCTTTACTTGTGGTCAAGTGTAACTTAGTTTCTTACATTCGACATAATAACAAATCAAGCCAGAATGTTATTTGCATAAAAGATACGTTTGTATTTATTCTTTTTTCCTGCTTTTTTCTTTTTTAACTTTACACATACTGAGACGCGTTCGGCATCCCGACGTAGAGTAATAGTTACGGGGAGAACAATTTCGGAAGAGGAGTGATAGAAACTCACCAGATCCTCTATGTTTCTGTCTTCAGCCACATTATTGCAACACGTAGAAAATCACCATAGCTAAATGTGTGATTACTTACAAGCATAAAAGTATTTATTTTCCGCGTACTTTTGTCAACTTACAAAGTATTCAGTATGTCTTAGATTCATCAGTTCACACTTGATATATAGCATTCATCTATTACAGCGACAATTGTTCGCCATTTTTAATTTGACATTAAATCTCTTTGTTTTTTTTGTTCTGTTTTAATATCGCGCTTTTCTTGTTTTTTAGCAAAGTGGCTATAGGATGTACATCCAATGATGGCTTTCACCTGCCTAAATTCGCTTCAGTTATCATTTACCTCCTTTTATTTAATTCTTTCTTTTTTTGCTCGTGAGTTTTCAATTTTGTGACATCGACCAACTCTTTTGTGATACCCTGAAGAAAAACTACAAATAAAATAATAGTGTACAATTTCAGAATTATTATTTCTTCTATTATCTTTTTTACTTTTTCTTTTCTTTTCTTTTCCTTTTAAACTCAACATCGGAGAAAGTTATTCAATGTCGGAAAACGTTTTCTTTTCCTAGAACTTATACAACAAGAATGTTTCTATAATGATCAAAAGAACACTCATCATAAAGTTGTGTAATGTTCAAACGTTCGTTTATCTTTTCCTTTTTGAATAACACATAAGAAAGTTTTACAGTGTTTAAAAGTTTTTGCCTTTACTTTTTCGCACATATCTATAAAGATGTTACTGTTAACAAGTTAGTTTTTTTTTTATTTTACTTCTCCCTTTAACTTTCACCACACCCACAGACACTCTAATGAACGACCATACTCGTAGAAGGCAATCGCTTCCTCAGCGTGAAATTTATATCAGGTAAATGACTTCGCATATATCATGTATGTTCGAGTTTTGCATGACAAACAAATTTTACTCAATTTCAGTCATACTGTGATTTAACTCGGAAATATGCCATTATTTTCAGTGCCTATCATTTTAAGTCTACCGGAGGAAACAGCCACAACAACAAATCGAGAGAAAAAAACAAAGAAATTTGCCGAAAGATTTGATTTTATGTGATGATTCCGGAATCATCTTCAATCGGAGAATTAATCGCAACCTTACAATTCTAACTTCACAAATAACTTATTCTAAAAATGTTTCCATCTTACTCTACATACAAAAAAAAGTTTTCTCCATGGACTTCAACTACCCACAATGTCATAATGAATCTAAACTAATACTCTTTCTCAAGTGCCCTTTTCTTCGCTACATTAAACTACAATAAATTTGTATCTCTAACCTTTGTCCTGTTGTCCTTATAATATTCAGAATTTACCTAACAGAACTTAACCATAACATTTTTTTATGTTCTTTCAAACAGACAGGCGATAGGACGTAGTTCCAAAGATGACTTTTATTTGCTTAAAATTAGTTTGGGCCGAAATGGATCTTAACGATTGTAAGATTTCGAAAAATGTACTTCGCTTCTCAAAGACATCTTCTCTTCCGAGAGCAGTATTTTCTCTATTATTTTATCTGTTCCCCAATCAACTCGGTTTTTTTTTTCAATCTAATTCATGTATTAAATTTAATTCTTCTGACAAAAGTAATTCACCGTATACGCTTTATACCTTCTTAATGCGTCCGAAACAAACGTAAGCCCTATCTTCACGGTCAGACTCTGCATAAAACTGTAAAAAGTATGCAGTTCTATTGTATTTTTTGTTTGAATTAGCAATTTTTTAAAATAAAAAAACACAAGCAGAGCAGACATACACAAGGGAAAAATGTCACCTAATTTGACATGTTTTCTATATCGCGCGTGTCGACTGTTTTTCCATTTGTGCGATTGTAACCAGGATCAATCAATCAGCTTTTTTTTTTCAGAAAGGCAAACAGCATGTCACCACACACCAAAATTAAAAAATATGCTGTATGCTCTTTGACGAAAATGAACTGGAATCAAAACTGACAAGATTAAAGTGCTGCATCTTCGACGAAAACCAACCAGCAGCTAATTCGACGAGGAACAAAACTCGAACCAAATTGTGAGAATCTCCTTTGCTTGAAAAATGAAGAAAATATAAACTAGACCAAAGAGACTTGTTAAACCCTTTTAAATTAATGAACTTGCAGTTTTATATTAGATTTAAATAAGATAATTAAACAGTTGTATAAGAAAGGATTCAATACAGTTTTAAAAATTGAAGCTTAACTTGTAATGTCTATTTACATATTCAATTTTGGAAGTTAAACCAATTACGCTAACTTGATTTCCATTTTCTCTCTTATGTCAGGCGATTTTAACAAAATAGTCAGTACAAATAAAATAAATACTAGCTAAAATTCACCTTAAATACCAATTTTTATGAGAGTAAACTTTTGAAAAGGGATTAGAAAAAAGACATAATATAAATTAGGAAACGAACACATAATAAATTTGCAAAAAGCAAATAATGGAGAAAATATAATTTCATTTGGATTTTCCCACATTATAATGTCCATAATAGAGAAAATATTGTTTGTACGACTTAATAAAACCGTAACTAAAAGCCACGTGTTACACAAAATATTCAATATAATTACATTTAAATTAAATTACAGCTGTACTTCACATTAGACAATCACCTAAAGAGACAAAATACCAAAAATAAAAAAATTAAAATTAAAAATAAATTCTGCAACAGGATTAAAATTTAAAATAATTAAAAATACCAAAAATAAAAAAAATTAAAATTAAAAATAAAATTTGCGACAGAGGTTGTAAAACCGATGGAGTGTTTACAAAGCAGAAGTCTAAGATAAAATATACTTATGATGTACTGAGGGCAGTTTTCAAAATCAATGTAATAAACATAAGTCACCATTCAAACTAGAAGGACTCTTAAACATCACCATGCTCAGTTACTACTTATGAAAATGAAAACAATCATGGCGAAAACCATTTTGTGTTTTGAAAAATATGAAAAAAAACAAGCAATATTTTGCAGCGTTGGTGGTATCTGCAAATTATGCTAGAGTTCAAATTTGGCTATTGTATTATTTCTAGAACGAGAAAAGCTACTAAGTGAAAGGTTCTAAAAAGGTGCGGAGGTAGAGACAAAAGAAAATAATTTTTAGGTTTGTACAACCCCGAAAAAATGGACTTCCAATAACAAACCAGTCTCTTATTTTGAACTTCCAATATAAAATATATCAGAATGATTTTTTCACTGGACATTAAAAAAATATATTCCCATTTTACATGTATAAAGAACTTTTGAAATGCGTGTGTTTTACTTTTGAGTACACATTTTTTTTATATTACTTTAAGAGTTAGTCTAGCAGATATACTTTATCAAGTCTATATTCCCTGATAAGATGTTGATTATCGTGTTCCAAGTTGTTTATAAACTCTCTGAAACACATATTTTGTTACTTTTGTACAACTAATTTTCATAGTGGCAGTCATTATAACAAAATAAGACCATGTTTTAGTGGCAATACGAATAAATTTGTTTGCATCCAGGTATTCTTTATGAAGCTGGCGTTTTGAAATCGTCTAGATTGACATGACGTATAACGCATACGGATAAATAGGCCGGGCAATAAGTGTGCGATTTATTTATTTTTTTATTCTTTACATATTTATTCTTAGAAAGAAATGACATGATACCGCTTGAACAAAAAGGGTGAAAACGTGGCTGTTATGGTTGTAAAGACCAATTGCTGATTAACGAAATGATCCTGGAAAACTGCTACAGTACAAAGAAAAATCTTAATACAGCCTGCATAGACTATCGAAAGGCATTCGATAGTGTGCCACATGACTGGATTTTAAAGACTTTAAATATATACAAGATATCGCCCGTCATCATCAATTTCATCAAACAGTGCATGTCTATATGGAAAACAACCCTTTACCTCAATCATATAAATGGAACCTATAAGTCTGATGAAATAAACATCAAAAGAGGTATATTTCAAGGTGATTCTTTATCTCCCTTACTATTCTGCATATCATTAATAGCACTAACCAGTCAACTTAACAAGACAGAATGTGGTTATAAGATAGGACAAAAGAAAATAAGCCATCTATTTTACATGGATGACTTGAAGTTATATGCTAAGAATGATAATGAACTGGAAGGTTTTCTTCAAACTGTAAAATGCTTCAGCGAAGACATTGGAATGAAATTTAATTTGAATAAATGTGCTAAAGCTACAGTTTTACGTGGATCAATAAAAGAAACATCCTCAATTAGCCTAGACCCTGCTGTAACAATAAAAGAATTGAAACCAGAAGAAGCTTATAAATACCTAGGTGTAAATGAGAGCGAAAACATTCACCATAAAAAAATGAAAGAAATAGTGCGTAAAGAGTACTATAGAAGGCTACGAATGATATTAAAAACTGAATTAAATTCACAGAACAGAGTTATGGCCATTAATAGCCTTGCAATCCCAGTTGTCCAATATAGCTTTAACATCTTAAACTGGACTCTAAACGACATCAGGCGAATGGATGCTAAAACAAGAAAGCTTCTTTCTAAGCATAAGATGCATCATCCAAAGGCTGATGTAGACCGTTTATACATACCACGTAAAGAAGGTGGAAGAGGTCTTATTCAGCTGGAATTGTCATACAAGACAACAACTATTGGCTTACTAACATACATAGAAACAACAAAGGATTGGATGATACAATTAGTAAGGCAACATGAAGAAAGAAAGAAAAAATATTCAATAATAAAAGAAGGCAGTAAATTTAAACAAGATTTACAGTTAGTAGATTCTGTAGAAAAGCAGAACGGAAGCCAAGAGCCGACTATTGCGGCAAAGAATATGAAAATGAAAGCCAAAGATAAAGCTCTTGAACAGATGAAACAGCGCTGGCAAGACAAACCTCTGCATGGCCAATATCCAGTACGTGCCAATAAATCCAATGTTGACAAAGTTAATACTCATCGATGGTTACGTGCATCTGGATTAAAGTCTGAAACTGAAGGCTTTATTCTTGCAGCACAAGACCAAAGTCTTTTCACGAGAAACTTTCAGGCAAATATTATGCATAATAATATGGATCCAAAATGCAGGTTTTGTGATAAACACCAAGAAACAATAGACCACCTAATCTCAGGCTGTTCTGTGCTTGCCCCAAATGAATATAAAAATCGCCACGATAGAGTTGGGCAATATTTACATTGGGCAATATGCAAACATTATGGAAAAGCTGTAGGCAAACACTGGTATGAACATCACCCAGCACCGGTTACAGAAATAGAAGATGTAACCATTCCATGGGATTACACCATCTACACAGACAGAAAAATTGAAGCAAACAGGCCAGACATTATTGTTAAAAAACAGAAGGAGAAAACTTGTCTATTAATTGATATGGCTTGTCCAGCGGATTGTAACATAGCAATCAAGGAATTTGAAAAACTGTCAAAATATAAAGACCTGGAAATTGAAATAGAAAAAATGTGGAAATTGAAAACAAGAGTTGTGCCAGTGATAGTAGGTGCACTTGGAATGATAAAAAATGGAACAAAACAACACATTGAAAGA
Organism: Ascarosepion bandense; assembly: GCA_037127315.1. Lineage (NCBI taxonomy): Eukaryota > Metazoa > Mollusca > Cephalopoda > Sepiida > Sepiidae > Ascarosepion > Ascarosepion bandense. Next base: position 708,505 of record JBBBDQ010000250.1, read on the forward strand.
ATCCCTGGAAACCCCAGCTTAAGAGACATACAAAAAATTGTCTTATTAAGTACAGCCCACACACTAAGGAAAACTTTATCTATGTAATGCTGGAGATGATAGGGAAGATAGAAAAACATGAAATGGAGCCATAACAACACGCCACTACCTGCCTTAGGTCTCCCCGCAGACTTGGTTGGTAGTGAGACCAAAGCAGAAATCGAAATATGATGAAAAATGACATAATAATAATAATAACAACAACCACAATAATAATAATAATAATAATAATAATAATAATAATAATAATAATAATATATACCTATATGTTTGATTTATTTGTTTCAAAATTGTTTTAATAGATACTCGTATTTCAGTAGATATTATGTTTTAATTAAACAGTTTATTTACTTCTATATATTTTATATTTCTACCAGACTGATTTTCATGAGAAATCTTTGTTACGAAAATGTGTTTTATTTGTAACCATCATTTGTCTATAATCAGGCCTGTAAATATATATGTATATTGTGTGTGTGTGTGTGTCACTTTCTATATCTCAATATATTTTTCATAATTGGAAGACGATATTTTATATAACATGTACAGTTGATTATCGCAAATCAGCGTAATAATTATTGTTTAATTCAATGTTTCAGGCATCAGATGTTCAATTCTTTCTTTAAGGCATTCAACAAAGTACGCCACAAATACTTATTATTACCGCTCAGCAACCATGATATATTGTGGAAAGACATTAAAGCAATCTAGAACCTGTACTCGCAGCAAACCTTCAGTATACTGATAGACACGCATTTAAGCAGATATAGAAAGATACAAAGAAGAAATATACAAAGATGTAACTTCTCACAAGATTTATACATCCTATACAGCAAGGCAATTCTGAAAAATCTAGAAGTTCTGCCAGGATTCGTCATTGGTGGCTTCAATTTGATTAGAGCCTGATATTACAGTGGTGATAGCAGACACGGAAAGGAAACTGCAAGACTTACTACTGAAGGTGGCATAAGAAAGAGGATTGAAGGACTCTCTGTAAAACACAAGAAAACTGAATGAATGTTAATCAGTAAAAAGACGAGACAAATTGTTAACTATAGATCGAGGATACTAAAATCAATCAGAAACAGAAATTGAATTTTCTGAAATGTGTTCTATCAAAATTCGGAAAGAGCGACACTGAAATCCGAAGTCGTAATGCCATGACCAATGATGAATTAGATAAGCTTTATATCGTATTAACAGACAGAAACTTTCTCTGGAAACAAAGAAGAGAGCAGTGGGATATCATGTAATGTCTGTCCTTCAATATTGCAGGGAATGCTGCACAATCTCATGAAAATGAACGAAAGACTTGAAGCAACCGAAATGTGGTTCTACAGAAGGATGCTGAGAATACTATGGATCGAACATGTGAGCAACGATGAGGTTTTGGAAAAGATGGAAACTAAAATGAAAATTGATACTTAACATCGGTTAAAAACAACTGAAGTTTCTGGGACATTTGATGAGGAAGGAGTGCTTGGAGAATCTGATACTCATTCAGCGAGTAAAAAGAAAGAAAGAATGGGAAATAAATCCGTAGCATACTTGATAGGCTTGAAAAAATAGTTAGCAGAGCAGTTTTTGTGAGGCGTAACAAGAGAAAGAATGTTAAGTTTTACAAGGGATGGGAGATGTGGAAGACCATAATCATCTACGTACTGAATGTCACGACATATAGAAAAAATGTTTCTTTTATTTATTTTCTTTTTAGATCCTAGTTTCTGTGCTTTGCTGACACGTAATTAAGGCATACAATGTATCTCCTGATATTTCGCAATGAAATGAACAGCACTGTGAAATCAATGTAAGATATACAAAAATATTAGCCAGGAAAGGAAGATAGTAAAATGACGTCAGACTAGTGCATGTTACCGAATCGAATTGCGTCAAAACAAATAAAAGTAAATTTTGGAATTTAAAGCAGACAATATCTATTGTGTTTCGTTTCTTGCTGACAAAATCGATTCTATTTCATGTTCGCTACTGATGCACTCATGCACCAAACGAGAGAAATGATTTGAAGCTTAGACATTTCATATATATTTATTGACTTACATTTTCGACATTAAACGTCTTAAGCCTCCTCTCGCGGATGGTTTAACAATACGGAAGTTGAATTACACCGGGAAATACTGTTTGAATAAATTCTGCAATTAAAACGGGGATACATTAAACGAATCCTTTCTTCTCTTCTATAGATTGTATCAAATTTGCATATAGAATATTCTTCACAGTATGATAGGTATACCAGTCATGATCAATGCTATTTTTTTATGTAAGAATAAAACTTTTATAAAATATTGAAAGGATGAGATAAATTAATATTAATCATAATAATAATAAAAATTGGCAAATTCTTATTAATTTAAATTTTGCTTGCTGAAAGTAATTAAAAACCCATTAAATTAAGCAAATCATTTGGAATAAACTAAAATTAACCTAAACTTTCACGTTTCTTACTATCTGATATTTCTCTGCGTAATTTCGATAAATGCCACCAAGCATTTCTAAAAGCGATGTTTTTGGAAATATCTCATGCTCTGCGTTGACACACATCGCGTTTCAAGAAATACAAAATTTATATTATTGAACAGATTACATAGAAAAGGAAAAACACGATTGAAAATTATTAGTTGGGTGAGACGAATGTTTTACAATATCAACCAATAATCAAAAAATATATTAGAGCTGTCGAAAGTATGAATAATAACATATCTACCACATCCCGTCGGTGAAAAAGTGGCTGGAGTCAAGCTGCCAGATCGGGATCGAGTACATTGCAGATTCTCGTCTGGAGCCTGTCGAGAACACTGAGATGAATAGCTAGGACGCATGACCAGATATATCAGCAGTATTCAACGCATGGGCAGATTGTTGATTTGTATATCTGCAAGATGAACTGAGGCAAAAAAATTCCTTTCCTGACACCGTGACCCAAACCACTTACCAGTAGATTTAGCTTTTGATTATATGTAGTCGTTCCACTTTTAGTCGGCTGAGAGAGTAAGGCCGAGGTGGCGCAGTGTATTGCTCTCTGGGAGACTAGCTAGATTCATGTTATTTAGGGGTATGAAGGAATGTCTATGCTGATTGACGGATAGTACTTTCATTATGGAAATATTGAGGTTTACGAGCCATTTCTTACACCTGTCCAACACTGATTAGACATCTTTCCCACTGTCAGTAGCGAAGTTATCTTTGTCTAACTTGGCAGATTTTCCGACTGAGAGAAGAATAAACGGTGGTTCCGTCAGCATAGATGCATAGTTCGGATTTCATCACATCAAGGAGATCGGTGATGAGGTCCGAAAAGATCGTCGGGCATAGAATTGTGCCCTGGAGGACATGCGCGTTTTTGTGTTAGGTTCTGGAGGAGTGCAACAAGACGACATTCATAAGGTCGTTTAATAAGAATGATTGTGTCAAACCAAGGAAGCTTCCAGTGATACCATGCTCTGTAGCTTGTGCAGAAGGCTAGCTTGCTAGAAACTAACAAATGTTATGGAGCTATCGAAGACAACAGCTCTGCTTCACCGATTTTATTGAGGGACTGCTATATATACGCAGTGATGGTCGATAGCAACTGCAGTAGATCGGACAAAGCGAATGCAATATGAGAATAGTTTATGTGCGGTGAGATGTTGAAGTATTTTAGCATTGATGATAGACTCGAACAATTTGCTGAAAATTGTTACGAGGCTGACAAGAGAGTTTCCCGAGAGTTCTTAAATACAGGAACAAAAGAGGATTTAGAGCAGACCGGGAAACAGGAAGCAGGGAAGCATTAATTACAACGTTTAGAGAGGATAGAGGAGAGTTTAGTGGGACATTTCTTCAAGACAATGACCAGTATTTCGTCGCCTCCGCTCACCTTATAAGAGCCAAGTTTTGAATTTAGACCAGAGAGAAGATTATGAAAACTTTCCTCACTTGAGCCTCAGTTCTAAGAGGGAAGTCTGGTGCGGATACTCCAGACGCCTCTAATGTAAAGTTGGAGGAAAATCTGGGTGCAAAGAACTCGCCCTTTTTCGCAGTGGCTTTGAGGACCTCAATTGTATTGACTAATTGAGGGATATAGTATTTACTCTTGTTCAACATATATTTGCAAATCTGCCAATAGTCTTTAGAACCAAACTTGCGTGCTGCTATACACTGCTTTATTCTCTCTGCAAACAACATCTTAGCGTCATTTAAGATTCGTTTATAATTTTACGAGTAGAGGTAATAGGAACCTATTGTAGTCAGAAGAGTGGATTCAGTATAACTGGAAGATGTGATTCTTGTTGGCAATGGCGGCAGAGCAGGCAGAAGAGAATCATGGGGACGAATGAGGTTTAGGTCGGAACTTGTTGACCGGGATGATTGCATCAATGCTAGCTTTCAACCAGGAGGAAACCTCAGAAGCTTTATTGCAAGGGACGTCATATAGGAAATCGCCGATTGGATCACAGTCTGTTCTTTGGTAGCACTAAGAAATTCTGTTAGTAATTCTTTGTTCGGGGGAGTTGGAGTGGAGAAAAATATTAATGGAAACGACAGTATAATCGCTGTTTCCAGGAGAGCGAATCTGGAAGACTGGGCTAGAGTCAAGGACAGAGATGATCTTAAATTACTCTTTGCAGAAACGGCACAAACTAATTGTACCTGTAAAACTAGGAACTCGTTATAAAATATAAACCTATTTCATTCTTCGTCTTTGAGGCTTGTGTAGAACAGGAGAGCAAACGGAGAGAGTCGCACACACGAAGGGTCCGTCGAGAGATGTCAGAAATCATCTACGGCCAACCGCCAACATATCTGTTAACCGATTTGTCTATTGTTGACAATACCTACGGTCGGATATACCTGTCAATTACTTCTGCCTTTCAAAGTAATATATTCCATAGTCCCAACCAGACAAGCACACACACACACTCATACGAATATATATATATATATATATATATATATATATATATATATATATATATATATTGAGAATATAAAAAACATTCTCCTCTGATGCATGTTTCGTTAAAATTATGCCAAAGTATTGCTGTTATTCTTTTTGTTTGAGCATTTTCTCACCGAATGAATAGCAGTTTACGTCCGTCATTTATGAGAGAAAAACTGTCATTTTGGTTGCGGTCTGTTTTCGTCGGCATGGCGCAAATATACTTTTTAATTTTTTTTTTTAATCAAATCACCCCAAGCAAGGCGGTAACGCCACTGTTGCGCAGGGGGCTACGTAAGAGAAAGATTGGAAAAGAGAAAACCGGAAACCACATATTAAATAGGGAACAAGGGATGAGATTCTACCCTTGTTCAATAGGCGTGGGTGGAGTTTGAACCGGGTGATAGTTTAGTCTATCTACTCCAATTGAGAAAAAAAAGGAGTAAACGAATGGAAAAGAGTAAAAGATTGGAAAGAGAAAACCTGAAACCACATTCTAAACAGGGAACAAGGGATGAGCCTCTACACCTGTTCAAAAGACGTGGGTGGAGTGTGAACCGGGCGATAGTTTAGTCTATCTACTCCAATTGTCTATCTACTCCAATTTTTTAACCAAATAGAAGAATGACAAGAAAGATGTTAAAGATTGTAATATTTGGACATGTCTGTATACTTTCTCAATGAGAAATATAAAACAAAATTGGACATTTAACAATCTGAATTAATAAAACACATTTAAATACATAAACAATCTTTCTTTACTAATATATATATATATATGTAGATACACAGTACTGTGTAAAAGTATTAGGAAAAAACTATTTTATCTTTTATAAGGCATATTGACAGAAATTAAACAATTTAATTAAAGCAATTTTATTTGATTTACTCAACAAATGCATTAACAAGAAAAAAATACTTGTTACAAAATAAATTTAATATTTAGTATACTAGCCTTTTACTTTGATCACAGCCTTCATTCTGTCAGACATTACAAGCTTCTTCAATGTATTTAATGGTATCTCCTGTCATTTGTTCCCAAAGTGAGGTCTTTTTGTCCTTGCATTTGTTCCCAAAGTATGTCTTGAAAAGTAACATTAGATTTATCAATTATTTTTTTATCCAAAATATCCCATAGATGTTCAATAGAATTGAGATCAGGGCTTTGTGAGAGCCAATTCAAATACCGAAGCCTTCCTTCCTTCTGCTTCCTTTTTAGTTAAATAATTCTTACAAAGATTTGGCTTTTTACCCTGTATTTGAATTTCACTGAGGTTTTTTAGGAAAATCAGTCCTGTCCTAACACATTTGCACACTACCAGTAGTGTGCAAAGTCTTAAGGACAGATGTGATTTTAAATTTTATTTTCAAGCCTCATAAAAGATAAAATAGTTCTTGCACAGCCCTATATATATATATATATATATATATATATATATAATGCTGTAGTCGGGTTTTATAGTGTATAGAGAAGTTATGTACATGTTCTAAAATATAAATATAATAAATATTCACAGCTTCATATAGAAAATTATATATCGATCATTCACTCGGATATATATACATATATATATATATATATATATATATATGTATATATATCCGAGTGAATACATAGCGAAGAGTTCTTTCCACGTCCAAAAACTTAATTTAAAACAATGCTCGATATATAATTTTCTATATAGAGCTGTGAATATTTATTATAAATTATATTTTAGAGCATGTACATAACTTCTCTATATATAATCGCTCCGAAGGCGCGTCCGTTTCTGCATCGGAGTACCAATGCTTCATCAGGCGATTTGGTACTGGGAATCCTTTTCATTTTTATTTATTTAGTTTTGTTAGGGCTATTGGCTGGGGTTTTTGATATTGTGATATTTCCTTGACAGTTGGAATTTTTGTGGAGTGTGTTAATGGGTGTTGGCGGGTGTTAGCAAGATAATGTAGTCAGTCTGTGACCGTTAGAATTTATTACTTGCTGCGGATATTTTTTTTGTTTATTTTTATTTTAGCAGTGTCTTAACAATCGGTGTACATATATTCTTCGAAGAAATACAATAAAAAGCACTACTCTAATATAGCCATGTTTTTTTTTTTCATTTTATTTATTTGAAGTGCTTTGAATACCAAGAAAAAATATCCAAAAGTAAAGTTTTAAAAATAGCTGTTCTTCCTTGATTAATCTATTTCTTCAATATGTTATTTTTAATTTAAGTACTTAAGTATATCATTCAAACTTAACTCCACAGCAAAAACCTGGTAGATTTCAGTACATCTTTGTAGCAAGTGCTTTTTGCTGTCGCCACTATAAAATGCACTGAAGTAATTTGTAATTAGAACAGCAGCAAATTGCTAGTACAAAGTAGTTCATATGAACAGTCTTACTTTAATGTTAAGCTGTGTAATTTTGTTTTGCCTGATCAGATCCAGTAAGATGAGCTAAAATGTCAATTCTGTAGGGATATCGTTGATATCGTAAATTACATAATCTTCTATTTAATAGTATATCAGAATATTTATTTATATCTATTGGCCTAAATAATCGAGAATTATTTCAGAAAATATGCGAAGGACACATATTTTCCCATCAAGATGTCCCCCCCTCTCTCTCTCTCTCTCTCTCTCTCTGTATATATATATATATATATATATATATATATATATATATATATATATATATATGGCAAAACAGAGCGAGACTAAGAATCTGACTTCAGTTTTTGCGCCAGGAATAAATATTGAACGAATGAATTACAAGTTCCATGTATTTTTTAGATTTGATAAACAAGCATTAATTAATCTTAATGTAATATATTAATATTGGCGTTCCGTAAAATCAGTATGATAACAATATCTTAAGCTAGATGAAAATGTTTATAATGCCAATTCAATGCAAGAATAATTTGATGAAAATAATAAACGTAATTATTCTTTCTGGTAACTTTAATATACACAAAATAAACTATTATCAGTATTATTTACAAAACTTTGCATTTTTACTTTTAGACAGACAGCGAAGTAACAGACTAGATTTAATATGACAATATTGGCAATGTACAAGATTTAAGAGAAACAAAAAAATTACACAGACACACATACGTATATATGTATATATGTATGACTGCGGATGACCATATATATAGTCATCCGCAGACAGATCTGTTTCGCTGTATTACAAATCATCAGTACGGTTAGACAGCCGATTGCTTTTTACCCAGGATTAAAACCCGACCAAATTGGCGTCAGTCGGCTATTCTACCTCTGAGCTATGTGCGCTCGGTAGAAGAAGACATACTTTTTAACGTGTATATTATCATTATACACTCCCAATAGCTGAGTGTGTTCTAATTCATTGCTGAATTAACTATGCGTATATGCTAGAGTAGCTACTATTTTCAAAGTCCACCATTCCTCCAGAGTGCTCAATCAGGGTGTGAGAGCGTAAATAAGTCATCCGCAGACAGATCTGTTTCGATGTATCACAGCTCATCAGTACGGTTAGACATCCGATTGTTTTTTACTCAGGATTAAAACCCGACCCAATTGGCGTCAGTCGGCGAATCTACATCTAAGCTATGGGCGCTCGGTAGAAGAAGGCAGACTTTTTAAACTCTCACACAACTTACATACACACACATACACACACACACACGCTCGGGCACAAGCACACCAAATTCAGAATATCGTCAAAGAAATAAAAACAACCAGCTGACCAATAGTAGACAATTACAGAGAGATTCATAAATAAGGAAGGAGCCTAGAAGATAATATTAACAAACTCATGGGGGAACTGCAAACCAAAATCATTTCAAATTGGGGTAACCACTTGTTTTATTTATTTATTTATTTATTTATCTATCTGTTTATTCATCTATACACGTGCTGATGTGAGAAACGACAGACATTTCAACCCGCGAACATCTTATATATTTTAACTTATTTTATTGATTTGATTCATTATATTTTTAATTTTTATTTTGTATTTTTTACTTACTTATTTATAAAAAACACCTTGGCCTTCGGAAATAAAAAGAACTCGATACGTAAAGCCACAAATTTATTCGCCTGAAGAGAGTCAACTTTAGAATCGAAACAGGTGTGGCGTTACAAATACCATTATGGACACTTAAAGTATCATAACATGTATAATAACAACAACAATAAATATACACTTTAAACAAAACGTTCACGGCCTCTCACACTTGTTATTCTATATTGAAAAATATACATAGTGTTATATATCGATGGCACGAACCGGAGTTTCATATGTTATGCACTTATAATGTTTATATTAGAGAGAGACTTGTTTTGAATTGTTTTGAAGTTAAGTTCACTTGATGTTCATAGAAGATGCAGAAAGAATCGCTACTACGAGAATGATAAAGAATCAAGCTAGAAGATGAGCAAACAAAAGATACAAAAGTTTATAGAAACAGAAGGATGGTGTTTTGGTTTTATGAGACGGAAAAAGATATGCCTACAAGACGTATGGAAAAGATGCCCTGGTGGAAAAATGCAAAATCTCTGCCTTTTGTTTTGGGTCAGTTACGAGTGCATAAGACTGAATCCTTTAAAACGAATATGTCAGAATTGAATACTGAGTTAGTGCCTATTCCTGGTGGACTAACAAATCAGTTACAACCTCTGGATATATCTTTAAATAGACTATTCAAGCAAAACATGAAGAAGCAAGGAAATACGTGAATGGCAGTGTCTTTATTAGACCTTAGACGTAAAGGAAGAATAAAAAAGACCCAGCATTGCACAACTCTACGAACAGGCGAAGCAAGCTTGGGGTAATATTAGAAAAGAAATTATTGTAAAATCTTTTTAAAACTCTGGCATTTGTCAGACTCTCAATTGAACAGAAGATTACGTATTATTTAACGACGATGACAGTATTACAGAAAATGTTTATTAGAGCTTTGATAAAGAAATCGACAAATTTTATGAATTTGATAATAAACAAAATTTCGAAGGCAATTGAATTAATTGCTTGACTTTTATTTTGCTTTATTTACATTGGATATAATAACCGTTTTATAGGTGGTTCCTGTTCGTTTTCTCCTATTATTGTTTTGTTTAATTGTAATCATTGCTTGGTTAATCAAAATCATACATCTCAAATATTGCATAGACTGTACCATTTACTTATAATTTTGCAAGTTTTAATAATTACTATTTTCTTGATATGCCTTGCTAAAGTTGAGGTAGTCTTATATACCCGCTCGTTTTATATTGACTCAAATACGGTAAATCTTGTTAAGTTAGGTCACTGCTTTTTGATAGCAGGAATAAAATTTAAATAGAAAAAATCAAGAACATGGAGATAAAGAATTAAAATTAAAATTCTAAAAGGAAATTTTTTAATTTTTTAAAAAACTGAATTTGAAAATTAAATCGTATTAAAATGCAGGAATATGAAATAAAAGTTGTGTAAGTCATAATTATTAATAGCAATATTTACGGAGATAAAAAAAAATACAAAAAGTGAAATATGAGTGTAGGAAAGAAATGTATAAATCTATATAGAAATCTCTATCAATCAGTATTTAAGAATTTTACTAAATATTTTATCTAGACAGGATGTGGTCATTAAATCATTTATTATTAAATAATTTAGTGTTATTTATATGGTTTAAGATAACAAGTCTTTCTCGAAAGTTACATCTGTCTTCTTTTCCATTGTAAGATTTGGATTTAGCGACAGTATACTAGGTAATAATTTAGTTCTTGTTATTGTTTTTAATTTCCAATTAAAATATGAAGAAGCCCGTGCTTCTTCTGGATATAACGTTGTTTAAAACTTTATGTGGTTGTTAAAACGAACATTTCTACATGTTCGTGATTGGTCTAAATTAAAATTTAACTTCATCATCCGAATGACTGCGATTTCTAAAAGCAATACTTTCGGATATACATTGGTCATTCAATGAACAGGCCTGTCTTTTCGATAGCTGCAACTTTTTTTTTAAAGAGTCATTATTATTTGTCGTAGCGTGACTTATATTTATCTGGTAATTCAGCTATAAATTATTTTGTTAAATAGATTCATCTATGTTCTTAACGCAACTATAACTCATTTTCACATTCTACTTGTTGATGTTTTTAGAATGGGTGAATGGTGGAAATGTTTCTGAATTAAATTTAGGAAGAATGTTTGCAAATTACGGATAAAGGGTGCGTTAAACCAAATGATATTACGTTTATTTGATTTCTGCTTATCTTTGCCTACATTTTATTAACGTAGCATTCAAAACAAGTGTTAAGTTTACATTTACTAAAGCGTTAATGAATTTAATTTTAGAATAGTCAAAGCTTTCTTATGGCTAGCTGGCACTTAAACGAAATTGGATAAATTTATGTAAGTATTTGATTATTCTATGTAGGTGATTTGATTCCATATTGATGGATTTATAATTATGCAAGACGTTAGAGTACGAATTGTATTGATCATTGTTCAGGTCGAAGGTAACATTCAAGAAGTTTAGTGATGATAGTTATATTAACATGCTGGTCTTGAAAAAATGATTAAATCATTTCTAAGTCTTCGGTGTTGTGAACTAGTTTTACTGGAGATTATTTATTTGATCGATTTGGTAAAATTAATTTAATCGAAGGTTTGCCTTATATTCCAGAGCAGAAAAATCCGATAAATCACATACCTCTTTAGAATCATATGCTAAAATAGAAATGCAGGAAGAAGTGTAATTTTGCTAGCTCACAGACTTTCATCGTAAAATAAGTTAGATTTTGGGGCCTGTTTAACAATGGTGATGCATTGGTTGATGATGAAGCAGAAGTTTAAAGCATCGGTGAAGAGATTTTCATATATTGATGAATAAAAGTCTCAAAATAAAAATGTGCAAAAATGCAATCTATTTTCATTTTTTATTTCTGTGAACCAAAATATTGCCAACGTTGTATTTTCTGTTGGTCTATGCCTAACAGATTTGTATTGAATTCGGAAGCACTTCGAAAATTCTTTTGCTGATTCCACATATGATCATATTTAAACAGATTAGAAAGGGTTTAGCAAAATCATTCTTAAATTGTTTAGTAAAGGCTAAGCAAAATAATACGATATCAAATAAATACTTGACTCACCTTAATAATATAAGTAAAATTATAAAAATAAAATTTAAAAATTAAAAAGGATTAAATTGCAGGAAGATCTCCAACCGAATTTGGAAAGGTGTTCTAAGCCATCATCAACGCCGAAGTTGTTCAACATTCACAGCCAACAGTCTCTTCTCTGGCAAACAGTATGTTTCCACTTAACCAGGTCTACTGCTGATATACTTACGTCCATCACTGAGTATATACACCATGCACTTGACAAGAACAGAGAAGCTCGAATTATTTCCCGAGATATCTCCAACGTGTTTGTCAGAACCTGGCATGCTGGCATTCTACGCAAGCTGCAGGGCTATGGTATAATTGGATAATAGTTTGACCTAATCCAGTCATTCCATTCATATCGCACAATGAAGGTAGTATTGAATGGACATGCCTCCCAATACTGTCACATGAACACGGGTAACCCTCAAGCCTCTGTTCTACGTACTACGCTTTTCCTGATCTTCATTAAGGATCTCCTCGATGTAATAAGATCCCAAGTAAGCTTATATGCTGAAAACACTACGATTTACTCTCACCTTCATCAAAACTTTGCCGAAGCTGACACAGCAAACCACGCTGCCAAGCTTGAAAACGACCTCCAATCCGTCTTGGATAGGTGCAAGAAATGGTTAGTGAATCTTAATACCTCCAAAACGAAGCTACTATCTATCAACCATCAGCGACAATATATCCTATCCCCTCATTAGCATAGATCAGGCTAGTCTCCTCCACGGGTTAACTCTCTCAACAGTCTTGAAATGGAATGACTATATAAAATCAATAGCTAAATCCGCTGCTAAGAAAATCAGTTCTCTGTGTAGGACCAGAAAGTATTTCCTCTTTGAAACCATCATGCACATATAGAAATCTAACATTCGCCCGTGCATTGAATACTGCTGCCATATATGATCGGGTCCCGCTGCTATCCACCAAGGGTCTTTGTAAAATCCAACTGAGAATTTGTAATATGATCGATACCGACATGTTAGCTCAAATACAGTCACTTTCTCACCGACGCAATGTGGCTTCCTTTTGTCTCTTCTACTAAAATATTCAGAGCTTCTGCTCCAATGAACTTAGCTACCTAGTGCCACCTATACATGAGTTTCCTCGAGACAGAAGATTAAAAACTAGGTCCCAACCTTTTATTGTAAAACCTATATAATGTAAACGCAAATTCTACTCCTCAGATTCTTTTCTCGCCCATCCTGCCTGTGGAATTCCCTTCCGTTTACTTGCTTCCCCGACAGCTACAATCTTCAAAAATTTAAATGTAAAGTCTATAATCATTTCCTATCACACTAATTTGATTGCTCTCTCTCTCTCTCTCTATTTAACCACCTGTGCACCAGTGTCAGTAAACTATCTTGCTTGGAGCGATATGATTAAAAAAAAAGATGAAATCAAAGGTGTGCATATCAAAATTATCAATATTAATATTTGCAGAGGAAAAAAAAAGAAATATAGAAAGAGTAAAAGAATGATGGTGGGAAAAAGTTACAAACAAATATAGGAATCTGAACATAATTGTGGACAAAACAAATATCACAGCATTATCCACATGCAATTAAATACTAAAAATCATGGACGCCTTATTAATATAAACGAAAAGTAACACTCAATGACATCAGCTACGAACATGCTAACAAGATACTTAGCATGTTCGGTATATAACACTTACCATTTATCTACATTATACTTAACTCCACTTATATTCTGTTAATGTAAAATAACATTTATCTTCGAAAATGGTTAAAAGTATAGCCAAAAGCGCTCTGATATACAAAACATTTAGACAATTTTTATATGATATCTTCCCTCACAAAAAATCATAAAATTACATGTAAAATTACATAAAAACTAAGCATCACACCTTGTCTGTCATTTTAATAAAACCTGCATAAAAAAGAGACGAGTATCGATAAAAAAAATAAAAGAATGTTCAAACAAATCATTTCAAATATATATATATATATATATATATATATATATATGGAATACTTTACTTTTGGTATGTAGACCGAATTAAATTAGATTTTATGATATTTTATTCAATCATTAAACGAAAAATTAATACCTCAAATTTAATACGTAAATAAATACGTATATTTTTATTATCATTTTGCAAACACCAAACAATATATAGTATATAGATGAACATAGATTTCATATATGAAAACTAGCTTTTCCTTTCAGTAATAAGGATAATAGTTTTTATATAAGATTAATGGTGTTTGTCAAATCAGCAATCAACACCTTATCCAATTTAAACTTATATATTGATAGAAATATCTTTTTTTAAATTTCCGTATGCATTAATCGAAATATATTTAATATATTATGTAAAATGTAGCTCGATTACTGCAATCAATATTTATATTAAACAAAACTCAATTAATGCTGCGGAAACTTTTAAAATATCTTACTATTTATACATTAAATTAAATTTAGTTTACGTGTTTAAAAATACAATAATTGTATTAATATGCAATCAATGAATTAATTTAAAATTTAATATGCGATCATTAATATTTTCAATTTAAACATATAAGCAGTTCCTTAGAATATATTTAAAATACTAATGTTTGTGTTATTTTTATCAATTCATCAAGTAAGCGTAATATTTTAATATAGTTGTTTTTTTATATTCGAATATATGGACAATGAACACCAGCAGACCATATTGAGATGCCTGATGTATGTTTAAAAATATGCTAATTAAATTATTGAACATTAAATGCTAGGATAGATTTAATACATGCCCGATCATATTTAATAAAGAGTAACAAGTAGCATTTGCTAAATTCATTGAGGATTTATTCATATTGCATATACGCATAGTGAATGATCGTAAAATTTATAAGTTGTATTGCATAATTATTTAGAATTGTTGTTCTCATTTTTTGTTAGATGTAATATCCTGTTATTCTCATCTTATTATTTCGTGTTGGTCATTATATATTAAATAAACTATTGTCTATATGATGGTAGTTATAAATCATTTATAGTTGCAATATACTGTTGCTATCATCGCGGGTTATATAGATACAGATACAATATATTATTATTTACAGTTTAATTTTCATTTTAGTTGTTATCGATGTTATTATAGATGCAATCTCTATTGATCTCATATTTTTTGGTGTAGATATTATTTTAGTAACAATATATGAATCTCATCCTGGTTGTTATACATGATATTATAGATGCAATCTCTATTGATCTTATATTTGTTGGTATAGATTTTATTATAGAAACAATATATTAATCTCAACTTGGTTGTTATATATGATATTATAGATGCAATCTCTATGGATCTTATATTTGTTGGTATAGATATTGTTTTAGAAACAATATATTAATCTCATCTTGCTTGGTATACATGATATTATAGATGCAATCTCTATTGATCTTATATTTGTTGGTATAGATATTATTTTAGATACAATATATTAATCTATTATTGGTTGTTATACATGATATTATAGATGCAATCTCTATTGATCTTATATTTGTTGGTATAGATTTCATTATAGAAACAATATATTAATCTCAACTTGGTTGTTATATATGATATTATAGATGCAATCTCTATTGATCTTATATTTTTTGGTATGGATATTATTTTAGATACAATATATTAATCTCAACTTGGTTGTTATACATGATATTATAGATGAAATCTCTATTCATCTTATAATTTCTGGTATAGATATTATTTTAGAAACAATATATTAATCAAATCTTTGTTGTTTTACATGATACTATAGATGGTTTTCATATTGGTTGCTATAGATGTTATAGATGCAATATACCTTTGCTCATATCTTGATTGTGTTACGACATAATTGTTGCAGCATAATATATAAAAAGTAAATTGTAAAAATTAAACATACTGCCAGATGGTAGGCCCATCACTTATAGTGGGTACTTATCTCGCAGGTTCAGATAAACGGACAAAGATAATAAACACACACAAAAAAGAGAGGAACACCAAAAATCAAGGTTTTAACCTAACAAGATTTAATACAAAGCCACAATATTACGTGGAACATGTCTGTGTAGAAAGGTGTGTTCAGTGTACACTATGATTCTTGTTTTGATTATTGTAAATGGTATAATGCATTCAATATAATATTATTCTCAGCTTGGTTGTTAGAAATGTTATTATATATAGAAAATAAAAACAGTACTTAGGTTCTAATTTTACGATTTGTAAAGTGGGGAATTCTTGATAGGATATACAAATATTAACCGACAATAGATTGAATATGATAATAATATTTGTTTATATAGATTATGTGTATATTATTATACTTATAAGACCGTATCCTAAAATGTTACGGCAAAATATTTATATCAATATACTGTCTAAATTGAAGGTAGAATATATACTGATTTACATGCTACTGAGTATCTTATATTAAGATATGAGAATAAAATAATCCAAACTCCTTGAGCATGACAAGAGTGTTTATATATATATATATATATATATATATATATATATATATATATATATAGTCATACGCAGACAGATCTATTTCGCCGTATCACAGCTCATCTGTACGGTTAGACTCCGATTGTTATTTTACCCAGGATTGAAACCCGACCGGAGGAAGTGATTTATTTCCGAAAACTTGAATTCATCTTTTCCGTATCTTCAGGTGATTTATAATAACTGATTTTATAAAGTTTTTCAAACGTACAATATATACTTTTACGAACACGCGACTGGAATTTTTGAACAACCATAAATTTTGAAAATTAGTCAGTAGTTACTTAAATGTCTTAAAAAACTTTTATCCATATTTTTGTGATGCTTAGATCTGTCGGTTTGATTCTTCTTCTTCTTCTATGTGCCCTGTCTCTTCAGGACGTAGGCGATCATGGATCTCCACGTCTCCCTATCCCTTGTGGCTCTTAGTATGTTTGTTCCTGTTGCTCCTGGCAACCCCCGTTCCGTCATCCACCTGATCAGACCCTGCAAATATGTTATCCGCTGCCTTCCTCTGTCTCTCCTTCCTTCTATCTGTCCAGTCAGTATCAGCTTCTCCAGGCTCTCCTTCCTCATTGCATGTTCCAGGAACTTCAGTTGTCTCTTCCTGATGCTCAGCATCAATTTCCTTTTTGTTGCCATTCTTTCTAACACTTCGTCGTTGCTTGTATGCTCAGTCCACGATATCCGTAGCATCCTTCTGTAGAACCACATTTCGGCCGCTTCCAGTTTTGTCCTCATTTTCGATGATATTGTCCAGCATTCACAGCCGTATTGAAGAACTGACATCACGTAGCAGTCTAGCACTCTTTTCTTCGTTTCTATTGAGATTTTCCTGTGTGTTAGTATTTTGCATGCCGGTTTGATTACATTCAGAAATTACGTCTGAACTTTAATTTTGTAGTTTTTTTCTGGAAACAATATTATGCATAACTTTTGTTGTTGACACAATCTGCAAACATCAACACCGCTGCAAGATTAGATATTTTTTGCAATACTCTATGTTATATTAGGCTCTTTTATATTATTTTCTTTTAATTTTCAGTCATGTTAACTCAGTTTGGTACAATTTTTAAAGTTTTCAGCTTAAATATAGACTGTGATTATTCCATCTGCTTTTCAAAATTCCTTTTGTCGACCCCAAATAATTTGTATTTTTCAACTGCATTGAGTACTTTTACGTTGTCAATAACCCTTTATATTTTGCAAAGTCTGTCAGGTAGACACTTGTTTTTATTGGTGCTGTTCTACGTTACTTTTTAGATTTCTTGCATTTTGTCTTTTTATGTTATTTCTTTAAATTACTAGTATGGTATAACTTAATTTGATTGACATCCTATTGAATATTTTATTTAAACTGAAATAAAATATTCAATATGAATTCAATCAATTTAAGTTATAGCTGTAATACTAATTTAGAATATTATATGAATAAATAAATAAATAAATAAAAACCAGAAACCTAGAAAAAATAATATGCAAAACACCACTGATAAAGTATGTATTTGTAGAAAGTAAAAGAGCTTTCATGATTAGTAGTAAAAAATATGAATTGAGCAGACGCTTCTCAGCTATTCTGTATCTAAGGAAGTGTGCAAAGCTATTGTCCTATCAATGAGTGTGAAAGGAAGGAAGTAGTATATATATATATATATATATATATATATATATATATAACGGTTTTTATTATAATATTTATTTTTATGTCAGTTATTTTTCGTTCCTCATAAACTCATGACAACTAGATAAAAGTAACACTTTTTTAATAAACGTCTTTATCTACTAAGCCGCTTGAATGGTATACATATATATATATATATATATATATATATATATATATATATATATATATATATAACGCTCTTTATTATAATTTGTATTTTTTTCAGTTATTTTCGTTCATCATAAACTATTAGATTACAGTAACACTTTTTAATAAGTTTCTTTATCTACTAAGCCGATTGAATGGTATCAGGAATGCGTCTCTGAAACATTTGCCATCAGAGTTAGATGCTTTGAACATGTGGTCATTATGGCGGGTTTATACGCATATAGAATATGCAATGAGAAAAATTTAGGTTTCATACTCCACATTCGCACAATCGTCTAAGTTAGTGTTTATATATCATAACTAGCATTTTATAATACACCGTTATACTTTTTCTGCTTGAAGAAGTTTGTCATATCACATTATATAATCATATACTTTTAGTCCTTCTGTGTTTTTAAGATTGTAGTTGATGCTAAAGATAGAATGTGCTATTGGTGTATTCTTGGTTGTTATAAATATTATTACAGACGCAACATCTAACAATTATATTCAATATTCGCACAAAAGCGTCAGTTAGATTTTATATATCAATGCTGGCATTTTATAATACAACTTTTTACTATTTTTGCTAGAGGAAGATTGCAAAATCACATTACGTAATATTTTAGTTTTAAATATTGAGTGTTTTTAGAAGCATGCATCCCAGTAAGTAGTGTTTTGATAGATCAAGGTTTAACTTTATAGATACATAATGTCTAGATAGTTTGATAACTAAAGATAAAGAGTTTCTCACTTGTGATGTCTTGCTAGCTTATCTAGCGTTAATATGCGGACAGTTTTGTCTATAAAATTTCTATCAAAATCTGCGCCACCCGGTGGTATTTTTAGACACTTACCAACGATATCACATGCCGAAAACATCTCTAGACACATATAATCGAGAGGACAACTTATTTAAACATCAGGGTCGGTGTTCTAAACATACAAACTATCAGTGACTCTCCCCGAAACTAACGTAGATTTAATATATGAATAAGCATTTATTTGACATATTCGATATATGGATAAAAACGTAGCTTTAGGAATACGTGTTTAGAAAAAATACCTAAAAACTGAGGAATATGTATTAAATATATTTATTTTTCAAGAACCATTAAATAAAAATATTAGTTGTTGAAAAACATCTTTTTTGTACTTAACATTAATGTCTCTTTTGTTTATATCCAGGTTTTTCTCAGATGTTTTGCATGTAAATTTTACCGAAATAGAACAAAATTCTCAATTCCTTTTCTTCGTTATAATACCTTTAGTTTCAGACGAAATTTCTTTTCAAAGAATATAAAATTATTCAGCAAAAATATAAGAAGATTAATCGATTTAAAAAAATATCTGTGTTTTCCGAAGACAAAATTTTAATCTCATAAACAATATTGCTTTTCAGACGTATCGTGTTGACCGACTCATTGTTAAACTTTTACATATGAAAATTACGTACAACTTTCTTTTTATATAAAATCTTTGGATTTATCAATTTCAATAATTCACTAATTTTTTTAATAAAATTTGCCACTTTCTATTATTGCCATTATTAAAGAAAATATTACCACTATTTATAGTGTTTGGAATTTGTCTTTCATCTTTGTTGGCATATTCACGACATTTTGGCTTTTTTTCGCTTTGGTCATCTTCAGCTGATTGGAATTTGGAACCGAATGGTTTACTTCGTCCAACTATTTAGATTGCTCTATTTCCATGCTCCTTCCAAATATCTCAGTTTCAGTTATTTCTCTTGAAGTGAATTGACGTTTTTGTTCACCTTTGTTGTTGCCTGGTATTAAACTCACAGCTCCCTGAATCACTCCACTGGATTACTTCTATCAACGCTTTTATCAACTGGTTCATATGTCTGTTACTTTTACGAACAGCAATGTGATCTCCATCATCCAATCCTATATCAAGAAATATGAAAAACTCCTTAAAACTATTTTTAATAATTACTGGCAAACATTATTTACATTGTTCTGATTGTTGTCCATATATTTATTGCAAAGTTTACAAAGTTTTCTGCGATTGCACGATCTGACCTACTTTTCGAACCGAACGCACTAGATTGTTCGCAATGCCACAGAATTGAACTCAACATTCAAAGTTATTTTTCTCTAATGCTGTAACCAGGTATTGAAATCACAACACTTTGGTCACGTGAACTAAGCAACGCCTATATGCAATGGACCGGAGATACTTGAGGACAACAGTGCATGAATTTTATAACTTATAAAACCAATGTCAAAGTAACTATTAAAAAAAAACTAAAAATTTTAAAGTTTGAAGCTAATGATTTTCTCTAGCTCTCCGTATTACTTGTTGCCATATTGTATTCATTTCTATGCTTGGCTGGCTTAGAAGATTTTTGTGGTTTAGCATATGCACTGATTAGTTTTAAAACTTAAATTAATGTCTAAGTAACCAATTTGTAAAAACGCTAAAAATTGTAAAGTTTGAAGGTAATGATTTTCTCTAGCTCTCTGTATTACTGGTTGTCATATTGAATACATTTCTATGCTTGGCCTACTTAGGGGGTTGTGGCTTAGCATATGCACGGATTACCTAACTTTCCGTAGTTTCTAGTGGTATTCTTTGTCAGTTCTTTCAAATTCATTTCCAGGATGCTGTGCTCTATTTTCTCTCTCCATATGTGATCAAACATACCTGAACCGCTTGTATACGGACAGATAATGAATTCAGCAGATATAAAACGATATAAAGGAGCGTAAGACAAGGATGTGTCTTTTCAGGCTGATCTGTTCAACTTGTACAGCGAGAATATTTTGAAGACCCTAGAAGTTATGCTTGGATATGTCATCGGAGGCCACAACTTTACCAACCTAAGGTACGCAGATGATACAGTGCTGATACATGGGAAGAGTTATAACAGAAGGTAGAAACTGAAACACAGAGAATCGAAGGCCAATTGGCATGGCAAAGCAAGCATTCCAGAAGTTGAGCAAAGTATTAAAAAACAGGACAATTTCGCTAGAAACAAAGAAGAGAGTACTAAATTGCTATGAGTTGTCTGTTTTTCAATATGGCAGTGAATGATGGACAATATCACCAAAGATAAAAGAAAATTTTGAAGCAACTGTAATGCGGTTCTACAGAAGGATGCTGCGAATATCATGGATCAAGCATGTGAGCAATGATGAGTTCTTAGAAATGATGGAAACGAAAAGGTAATTAATATTGAGCATCACGAAGAGACAGCTTAAGTTCCTGGGACAAACAATGAGTACGGAGATCTTAGAGAACCTTATACTAACAGGTCAGAGAGAGGGAAAAAGATATAGGGGAAAGCATGGGATAACATATTTGAAGGGCCTAACTTGGCGGATGATGGACCGAGGGTTGAATCATGTAACAGAAGAAGGCGCGCTTAGAGCCACCAGGGATAAAGAGACGTGGAAAGCCATGATCGCCTTCGTCCTGAAGGAACAGGGCATATAGAAGAAGAAGAAGAAGAAGAAGAAGAAGAAGAAGTTCTTGAAACCTTACTTTAAGGAGGCAGCTCGTTTGTCTTTTATACTGGAACATGTGAACTCAATAAGATCATCAATTCATGGAAACTACGTAAACTGAAGATATCGGTGTATATACTAGGCCTCACAAATCTCACAAGCGTAGAAAACATAGAAGTGAATAAAATATAGGAATAGAGCAAGAATAATCTCCCCCAGTGATCGGAATAAAGGATTCAATTAAAAATTCCTACACATGAAGAAGGCCGGATGGTATAACAGCCGAAACATCGTAAACATGTTAATAAAGATGAAGACAACAGTTTGAAGAATGTAAATAATGTAAATATTATCCCATCTAAAAAGTATAGACAAATACCAAATGATAAGCAGATGTACATTTCTCCTATTATTTTATAGTGGAAAGATTACGAATATATCAAGCTACAAATTAATATGAATTAAATTTTTCAATTATATCAAGCTATAGATTAGACAACTAAAATAAAATCGAAAGACTAATTTCGAATGATTTAAATGTATATTTCTTCCTGAAACATATCATGCAAGCTATTCATAATGATTAATAATAGATTCTGAAATTGTTTCACCGTTCATTTAATAATGCGTGATTATTAGGATATATTTTTCGAAAGATATTTTAGAGAGAAATACATAAAAAAATATTTATATGATTTATGTGAGCAAAATCCCTGTGAATAAAAGTTTTAATTAAAGTTATCAAAAAAGTGACTTGGCCCAAAATGTTCGTAGTTCTATACCTGACTAGGGCAGAGATGAACAAAATGTTGGTGTTAAATAATTGAACCTGAAAGTATCCTGAATAGGCATTGCACGTGAACTAATTCTATCTACCTCAGCGGACTAAATAAAGGGTCCGCTTCGAAACTAGAACATATTTCATCGGTGGAAGACCAGAGCGTACAACAGAAATATTGCTAATATGACAACAAAGATGAGGATAACAGTCAGGACAATAAATATAGATTAAATAGTTAAAATATCTCATCACAAAATATAAACATATAAAAAGAAATATAAAAATAATATATATATATATATATATATATATATATATATATATATATATATATATATTAAAACAGAGGTGATCAAATCGCAACTCGCGTCTCTTCGATCTTTAATATGCGGCTCTGGGAAATATACGTCTCCTTTTATCAGCCAGAAAAATACATCTTTCTAATCATTTACTGGTTATGAATTGAGACCGCTATCGGTTTAAAATATATGTTTAATGTTAAGATCTATGTAGCCAAAACGTGTGTGTAAATTTTGCTAATATTACGGGGTTCTCAATCATCTGAACATACTTGTTTGTGGCTTTTACATTATGCGTCATTCGCCAACCCTAGTATGTCATCATTCGTTTCAGGTAGCCAACTTTGTGCATCAAATCAGTTAAAAATATTAACTGCTAATATCCATCACAAAAAATGTCTTGGCCAATATATTTATAAATATTATGGTTTCAAGCTTTTGATGCATTATATGTGTCAGTTTTCAAATTAGTAGGTTCTGAATTATGAAATAATATTAATCAGTCATTCCATGCATATTATGGTTTAAATCTAAAAATTGAGCAGAAACTTCGCATTATCTGTTTGAGGTTACATTTGCAATCTATATACATGTCAGAAATATTCCACTTGTTGAATATATCGTCATATCTCATGTTAATCGTTAATCATTGCGGAATAAGCAAATGCTTATTATAACAGCAACGCATCCATATAAGTTTTGTAGAAAACCGATCTACGCTCATCACTAAAATGTAATGTTAAAATATAAACCAATGAACACAGTCGGTTGACATTACTGACGGGAGAATACATTTTACAAACGAAAGCGGAAATTATTCATAACTCAAACTAATAAAATAAACTATAAAACATGGTTGCATCAACACTATATTTTGTAATAATTAATTTACTCAACAACAACCACATGTATATGCATCAGTGATACCTAGCACCAACACTACAAATATATTGGTTTGGCCAACACGCTAGTTTAGTATTCAGTTAAAGAAATTTAACACCGTTTTTTCTTTTAAATATGAATTATAGAAATATTTTAAACTTACATCAGTTGAGGTGATCTAACATAACAAAGACCAGTCATATCTGGGTAAATCAGCTCACAGGTAAGGTGTAAGTACTATATTCTATAAATCATGCTACAATTACATGAATATAGTTTTCTCTGAGAAGGAAAGCTGAATGCTGAATGTTACCAAATAGAAGCTTGTATCCTTTAATCACCGTAAACTTTCCTCCTAGCATGATGCTAGTCTCCTGAAGAGCAACACACTGCGCCTCCTTGGCCTCACTCTTTCAAGTAACCTAAAGAAGAACAATTATATAGAATCTATAGTTGTATCTACTGCTAAGAATGTTGGTTTACTGTGTTCGTCAGAATCCATCTTGTACCTTCATAAAACTAGCATTTGTTCGAGCATTGATTTTTTTGTTTTTTATAAAGAGTTTCACCCCGCGCAAGGCATTTCACTGCCACTACTGCACAGTGGATGAAGGATGGTTAAATATAGGAAATGTAAGAGGGTGGCTGATAGGCGGGTAAGGATAACGAGAATGGTTAAATATAGGAAATGTCAGAGGGTGGGTGATAGGCGGGTAAGGATACCGAGAATGTGGGTTGGGTAGATGAGAGTGTTCTGAGAATAATTGGAAGTTAGTGTGATAGGAGGTGTCTATTGACCCTACATTTAAACAACTGGAGTATATGCTATCTATTGTTTTAAATCATGTTGATTCACGATTTAAAATATGATTTATTTCATAAATATTAAATAACAACGTTATATGTTGAAATATGTTGGGTAATTTAGTAGCAATATTTGTTATCGAAAATGTATTAACAATCTTGATTCAAAGAATTCATTCTTAGAGCGTATTCTGCATATAAAAATTCGTGCCTTTCTACTAATTGCTATTAGTTTCAGGCATATACACTTTGGGAACGCATGAAGTCTGTTCGGAGATAAATAGTATAGAAAGCAATCATATCATAGACTTTCCTCGAAATCATTTCTCACTAAACCGAAATCTGCGTAGAACCATAAATGACTTATATCCTGAAAGTACATGACATTTTAAACGTACATCAGCTTATACGTGTGTGTGTGTGTGTGTGTGTGTGTGTGTGTGTGTGTGTTTCATGATTAAGTGGAAGTAGGGCCTATTTCAGGCGAACCATCTTCAAATTCCGTCTTTATTGTACAGAAGATTTTCTGTAAAATAAAGACGGAACTGAAGATGTTTCCACTGAAATAG
Source organism: Ascarosepion bandense (assembly GCA_037127315.1). Classification (NCBI taxonomy): domain Eukaryota; kingdom Metazoa; phylum Mollusca; class Cephalopoda; order Sepiida; family Sepiidae; genus Ascarosepion; species Ascarosepion bandense. The sequence continues at coordinate 733,721 of JBBBDQ010000250.1, forward strand.
ACCTATGATTTCGCTTAATCATGGAATAACGTGTCTGTTTTAATTTTTACATATATTTGCTTTATACGTATTTATATACATATATATTTTGATCACTACTAGAAAGTTATTCTACCACTTTATAAGATACGTCTTTGGATTCATCTATATTTACAACGCACACACACACACACACACACACACACACACACACACACACACACACACACATATATATATATATATATATATATTAAAACAATTTTCAAAAAATACTAAATTTTGGAGCTTGTTGTACTAAAACCTAAGCAGCCAACAGTATTTATGTATCTTTCTCCATAGGGGACCGTATATCCAAGTGTGTTGAAAATATCACAATTTCCGTCTGACGGTTTATAAGACGTCACATTGAGTGACTAGAAATTGATTTCCTCAAACTTGAGAAGGACAAAATCAGAAGAAAGATCAAAATCATTTGTAAATGATTGTAGCAACAATCGTATATTCTTGAAATAAAAATAATAAAAAAAATATGAAATGGGCAAATATAACAATAACACAAAACGCCTAATTCTGAAATTTCAAAAGTTAAGTATAAAATCAATACACAGGGCTTGTGCATAGTATTTATGGAAATATGTTTGACAGAGTTATTGCAGCCAAATATATATATATATATATATATATATATGTGTGTGTGTGTGTGTGTGTGTGTGTGTGTGTGTGTGTGTGTGTGTGTGATGTGTGATTTTGTGTCTTTGTGTTTGTCCGTGCGTCTCTGTGCCTGTGCACAATCTATATATTTTACTTACATTGATTTGCTTTCAGCTTTCTAAAAGTCGTTGATCTCTTTTTACTATCACTCATTTTGACTTAGATTTATCATCGCAAGGAAAGATCATTTTTCTATCTTGTTAGCTTAAGCATGGATTTACATGACAATTTTTCATCTCCGATAAAAACTTTTCTTCCCGTGGCTGAGAGCGTTCATCACTTTAATGCCTATATCCATATATATCTATATTTTTTCCAAATAAGTCGATAGTTTATGCCAATACGTAGATGGCAGACACCATCAACAGAATGTATAATATATTATTTAATAACTTGTCAAGTTATAACTTGGTTAATTTTATTTTCTTTGTTTACACATTTAAAACTTTTTGCCCGAGTAGAAAGAAAAAGAAACACACAGTATTTCGTCCTTTTAGACACAGAATTAAATCCAGATATCTCAGACGATGAAAAACATAATATACAAAAATTTATGACTAATATATTTTTCTCGGGTTGGTGTATATTTAATTATACTTAATTTATTAAAAGGATCCTCACATATTCGTTAAATGGCTAAATATATTCTTATATTTATCTAATATAAACTCTATGATATTTATTAAATTCACTCGAAAAATTGTTTTTTTTTTATATAACCGCTAATATGTGGAAAACACTTCCAATGTTGGTGCTTCTCTGAAAACTACTATCATAAACTTTTGACGGTCGAAAATTATATGTCCTCATTATAATCATGAGCATCACTTCATATGACCTACACTTTTGTTTATAGCACATTGTATAGTTATAATTATTTTAACGGTAACTCTATAACATGAAAGACGCAACATTTATATCCAGTGAACAGTAGTATCATGACAAAAATAATGTTGTTTTTTTTATATTAAAATATGGTAGGTTGTTATATGTTCCTTCGTTTTTTATCTGATGTTCTTCAAATGATTTCAAAGAATACTATTTCGTGGTAAGTTTTGCTACTTCAGAACTATTGTCTACCTTTATAGAAATTTTATTTCTAATCTGACATACTTTTGGGATAGAATGCACAGTGGACATGATTGAGCCTTTTCGACAGTTTCTCTGTGATTTTAATCCAATCACAAAAACGCTTTGTCTTCAATCATCGTTTTCACTCAATGAGCAAGTTTCCAAAACATAGCGCATGGATTGCCGTCATTATAATCAATCGACTTTAAGAGTCAATACTACGAAAGAGCTTTGTTGTGGGTTTTGGCCACACATCATATTATTGTTGCTTAGCTACGTCAGATAACCATCTACTTTAGACAACTTGCACTTTCAAACAATTTTAGTGGTGTTGTATTCAACAAAGATCTAGATCTTAAAACTTTGACTTTCATAATTTTTTTCCAGTTAAAACCTTGTGGTTCCTATCATTGAAACATTTAAAATAAGTGGATCGTTGGTGGGAGGTCGTAAACAATGAAGGTTAATAAACTGTTGAATGATACATCAGAAACTTAGTAGATAATAAATATTTAAATAAATTATAAACAATAATGAATTTTGGTAACAAACTAATACATCAGTGTTTTTATTTAAAATAAAATAAAGTAGAATTTTTAAGCACGCATTATTATCCTGCGTCTTGATTGCATTTTATTGAAATTTACAATTTTGATTATTTCATCTACAAAGCGAGATGTAACCGAATATGTTAATCAGAACAATAGTCTTATGTTAAATCCTTACAGTCTTGCCGGTGTAGCTTGTATGACTTGATGGATCAGTTTTAAAATTTACAAAATTATACAAGGCCTGCATCCTGACACAACATCAGCATACAGAAATTTTAGACGTTCGTGCACTTATTAAATTCTCTTTTAGAGCAGCTTTACCTTTTTAGAGATGCAAAAGCATCAGGTGATTTCTTCACACAAGTAGATATTTCATTATCAAAATGCAACTCCGACCTATTGTGATCCCAAGGTATGTGAATTAGTTTTTCATTTTTAATCTGAAAACATTCTCGAATATTGGATGTTCTATATAATGTGGTTCCGAAGCAGATTAAAACATGCTGGAATTTAATCTGAAAGTATCATAGAACCTGTACTTACTCTTCTAATGAAGTGAAAAAAAAACAAAAATATGCAATGTCTGCGATTTAGCAAATAGTTTTTTTTTAATATTGAATAGTTTAACGATGTAATATATTGAGTTCTTTCCGTGATTGGTGTGTGAATAAACTGTTTAGATACAATACGTTAAAATGTCCCTTCTCTGATTCCATGCTCATATTGTTTAGAGGGTAGAGACTCCGACGGATAGGTTGAGTTTCGATCCAGGCCAGAAGCAAGTGGATGTGTATAGCCACACTGAGGAGCTGTGGTACAGCAAAATTGGCTTGTATGTATGTATGCATATATATATATATATATATATATATATATATATATATATATATATATATATATATATATATTGTTTTTCTTTAATCCGAAGTGGAAGAGTAGGAAGGTAAATTCCAAGAACCTGATCCTAATCAATATTAAATTTTTTAACATTAAAAAGTGATGCACGCAGAAAGATTTTTCTCTAATTTATATATATATATATATATATATATATATATATATATATATATATATATATAACTTGTTTACAGTCCATAAATGCATAGAGACCAGTGTAAGGAAGTGTAAGGAAAGAAGAATATCGATGCTACAATTTCACTTTGATACCATTTCTTGCTCTAATGTAACATTTATATAGGTTGAACAGTAGTATCATGATTTTAGAATAATATTTTTGAATATTAATATTTGCTAGGTTGTTATACATTCCTCCCTTTTTTTCTGATGTTCTTTAAATGATTGGGAAGTATAATATAAGTTTCCAAAACATGGCTCATGGATGGGATGATCTTTGATCGAGAGTAATAAACTCCAGCGTTCCATCATTGCCTTCATTATACTCGATTGACTTTCAGAGTGGATGTTAAGAAAGAACCTGGTTGTTAGTTTTGGCCACACACATCATATTATCCTTTTTTACCTACTTCGGATAACCATTTTCTAGGTTGTTACATAACTTTTTTCGTTTTTTTCTGATATTATTCAAATGATTTCGAAGAATAAAATTTCATATCAATTTTTTCTTTTTCAGAACTGTTGTCTACCGTTACAGAAATTTTATTTCCGATCTGACATGTACTTTACAAGTAAACCACAATCGTTTAACATAAATAATCATTCAAATAAACGATGATATCTACAAAATGTTGAAGGCATCATAAGATTCTGAAAACATTCAAAATAAATTAAGTTTAGAAATAATTGAAGAGGAAAAGTTTATTTTGAATTCAAGGAAATAAATACAGAGAGAATCAGTTTCACCTATCGAATATTTTTCCATTGTTTGTTGAAGAGGAGACGACAGGAATTTGGTATATCATATCAAGACAATTGCTAGGTCTGCTGCTAGGAAAGTTTCATCCTATGTTGTACAAGACAATATTCTCACCATAATCGATCTTACATATATATAAATCTACCATTGGTTCTAGCATTGAATATTGCTGCCACATCTTGCCCGGTGCTCTTGCTATATATTAAAAAATTCTAATAAAATTCAAAGAAGAACCTCCTATGTTATTGTCTCCGACCTTCTATCTCAACTTCAGTTACTTTCTTATCGATGTATTACATAATTTTCTGTGTTTTTCCTATAAATACAATCAAGATAAGTGTGGTGATCAAATTTTCCATATGGTACCAATACTTTTTGAATTTTTGCTCAGTATGTGCTTTGTGGCTTAGTTGATAATTCGGAATGAAAAGTCAGGGAGCTGAGTTCAAATTCCTGTTGAATTTGTTCCATCCGATTACGCTCAAATATCTTTCGGAAAAATATTAACCCGTAACTTCTCCCTCCAGCTACAGGTTAAATAGCAGCACAGTTTGTGATCTGCAGCCTTAATTGTCAACCAGTCTACGGCAGAAATTATGTCAACCAACTGTGTGAAAATATTTTCCAGTCAATCATGTTTGTTTCAAGACATGACCAACCAAGCGTGTATCACGTATGGCACTTAAATGACTGAGTGACTACTTTAGCAAATATTTTAAAGATATCTAGAGTTCAAATCGTTAGATGCAACCGTAAGTTGTAAGCTATTTTTTCCTTCTCTCCCACTTATTTCTTGTGGAGTTCTTTTCCGGGTTTTTGCTCATCAGTCTCTTCTGATATGGAGAAACTGAAATGCAGTATCAAACATTGTCTCTTGTGTTCGTAATTCTTATTCGTTTAAAGGTTATAACTTTTAATATGTTTTTTCTCATATTCTCTAACAGCCCTTGTATATTAGTGGCTTTACTCTCTTGCTTGGAGTGAAATGTTTGAATAACCACAAATTCGTGACTTTAACTATAACGATACCCATTACTTGAACATTTTGTCGAAAAATATACATTTTTAAGAGGAGAAATGAAAACGGGATTTTATAATTACTAGTAAAAACGATAATATATACTAAAGAAATTTCACTCCAGTTTAACATATGCACGATGTTTTGGGAAAAAAAGTTGTGACTGAAATCTATTCCACTTTGTTTTAGATAAGTGCCAGAAAATAAAAAGATGATTGCGAATGCAAACATCCTGAAATCAGTGGCGTAATAAACTCACCTGTGTTTTTAGCAAGAGGGTTAGAATATAAATATCGATAGATTTTTTTCTTCAAATATAAAAATCGGCAGACAAGTTTTTAGATATAAAATTAAAATTAAGTAATATTTCACCGTATAGAATGGATATCAATATGATATAGTTTTCGGGTATATTGTGCATAGAAGGTTATACACAATGGTTATTTCAAAAATCTTATCGGATGTACTTTTAGAGAATAGGAAAATTCATAAGTGAAATTCAGTTTTGGAATGATCATTTCGACAACACTGGGTTAATCACACGTTTGGCTCATATTTATAATTATATTTTCAAATCTATGATAAAAATTCCGGGTCTGTTAAACTATTAACTGCACATATATGTCAGAAAAATATTTGATATTTAAGGTGCCTTAATATTTTTTGCAGTGCGGCAAAACATTTATCATAATTTAATATGACAAGTCTTGTATCCATCGAGTAGTCATTTTCTCTTTCTCTCTATCTCGCTGATGAAGATCATTTAGTGCCAGACAGACAGATTTGTCTGTTTCCTATTATCAAAGGTATTATTAAGGGTATTTGACGTCTGCTTACAACGTAATTATCTTTCTCGTGATTAAATCATGAAGTAAGAACTGTGATTACATGCGCGCCTGGTGAATATCACACAGAAATATGTGCGTCAATTTTTATTCCAATATCACTGCCATTTTTTAACAATTATCAGCGTATACATCCGTGTATAATTGTAACGATTTTTACTTTGCTATACAGTTAATATTCAGCATTCATTAATGAAAAAATTGACTCTGTATGTGGCTGAAATATATAAAATCTAACACTTAAATTATTTTTTCAAGGAAAATAGTTTACCCCGGTACACTTCTAACGATTATTCTAGTATGTCTGAATTTAAGTGTTGACATCCACTGTCTTTGTTAGATATTTTCCCCCTAATAATATAAGCTATCTATTTTAATTGCTGTACATGTATTTACTTGTTAAATATCCTTCTGCTATTTTTTAACTCCTGTCTATGATTTTACTAGCAGTATAGCCCGGTGTTGCTCGGGTGTAATGAAAGCTTTAAAACTAATCCACTGTCCTGGAACTAAGAATCTTCGGACGTTGGCACGAAAGACTAAAAATCAATAGTTGTTTCCAGTTAAAGCAAAACCGCAGACTGAAAAAAAAAAATGAATGGATGTAAGTCAAATTTTGATTCCCTGGTATTGATATCAAATGAGTTTTTTTCGTCGTAAACTGAATTTTGAAGGCTAAATATTTCCTCTGAGTAAATGGTATCATGGCCGAGACTAAGAACTACAATTATACCTACTTAGAGCCAAACCCGAATCAAAAACCAAAATAAAAGGGCTGAAAAAATACAGACATAGAGGCAGATAAACAGACACACACTCACAAACATCTTGCCTTATATATATATATTATCGATTTCTGCGCTATTGTAAGAACTGTAACCTTGACATTTCTGAATATAGTTTCTCATGTCTTTGTCTATGAGTGCATCAAATTTGATTAACATCGGACCATTCCTTCTATAACCCGATATTTTCGATTATCGATTTTCGATATTTATTCGGGGTAGCTCGACACAAAACCTAGCTAAGATCACTTGCAGACGCTTATAGTAAAACTGTATAAATTTTCAAGAAAATCGGTTTAGCCGTTTCGGAGTCTATAGGTAACGGACACACACACATACAGACACAGAGACAAAGTTCTATTTATAAATAAGTTTAGAACAGAACAAGTTCAGAATCTAAGAACAAGACCATTGTGACAAAACTTCGTCGCCTAATTATTGTTGTGGCTAATGAGGGCCCTGTAGTAAGACACAGAAGCAAGAAAGTATGTTCAATGAGTGGATTAGAATGACAGAACATATATACAATAATAAGTATACAGCAAATAATGGTAGAGTTACGCTTCGTTTTGACTGCCTCTAGAGTGTCTCCTGACAGTCTCACAGCTGCGTCCCCGGAAATCACTCTGTTTACTATTCATAGCAGGAGGAAATTCTATTCCAGTTAGAAGAGAACCATGAGGAAAACCCGAAGTCTCAGATTAATAATATGGTTTTATAGTACTTTACGGTGTTAGAGATAAGTATTATTTGTCCGGCTGTTCATTTTCCTAACTTTATACACAGACTGTCTATATGAGATTGAATGTTGGAAAATAACCTCAAAGGCGACAAAGAAAAGTGAGTTAAAATGTGACTATACAGGAGGATGCTGAGAAAACCATGGAAACAAAAGCAATAAAAAAGAAAAAATGGAAACAAACATTATTCATATACTTAACAAAAGGATGAAATAGAATATTTTTTTCGGGCAAATAACGAGGAAAGGTGGGTTTGGAAAATGTGGAAAATGAGCCAAAATAGTCAAGAGTGACATAGGAAAAAACGTATAACCTAACTAGTCAAGTTATAGTGGATAATAAATGTGCGTTGTGTTGCATTGGATATCGGCTCGGAACGACATATCGGAGAGCCGTGTTCAAATTACAGTTGAATTCTTTGCATTTACTTTCGCTCAAATACCCTTTGAAAAAGTTATTAATACGTTTACTTTTACTTCCCGCTATGGGTTAAATAACCGGACATATTGAGTTGGCAAAAATTCTAACGCAGAATTAAATTGCAAATTACTGCAAAAAAATCTTGAGCCCAGTCAGTCAAGCCTGTTTCGAGATATGACCTCCTAAAATCACTAATCGGTGCTTCTAACGGAGAGTAAAAGTTAACGTATATAAAATGTTATTTGATAGAAAATTCTGGAGAGAGGCATGATCAACATAGACTTGAAAAAACACGACACATCGATACAGACGCTGTTCTATGGTCTGGTTGACTGCGGCAATATTAACCGATCTATTCTTCAGTTGGTAAAGAGAATGCTTATTCTCGGGTTATTCCTTGTCGCTAATTGAGAGACATTAAATTAGACATCCATAAACTCTGATGATTTAAGTTAAAGATATAATATAATTTTGAAAAAGCTATTTATATGTGCAAGTATCCAAAAAGCGACAGCTAGAACGCATCGGCATAAACCAAGAGTCAATTTCTAAATGGCTATGAAGAGTGCAAATGTAGAAAGCTATTGCAAATTTTGGTTATATTTTATTTATGCATGGCAATTATATAACTAACTGATATAACTATATCTTCGAATATTAATATAGTAGTTACTCGTATTTGAAATTCATGATATATTTTTAATTTTATTTTGAACAATCTGCGAATTCGAGCAATGTTAATAAGAAAAATGCTCTAGGTCAGTTATCAAACTTGTGCCCAACTGCTTTTTTTTATCATATCACCCCGAGCAAGGCGGTAATGCCACTAATGTGCAGGGGGCTACAAAAGAGTAAAAAGATTAAGTAGAAGAGAGTGAAGAGGAAGACGGACCAGTTAGAAAGGAGCAAGAGAAGGATGGGAATACAGGTGTGATGACAGTTGCAAAGGTGGAGAGAGAGGAAAGAATATACGGGGTGGCGAAAGAACTAGAGTCAAGTGGTTAATAGATGCGTATTGACATTGCATTTAAATTCCTGGAGGTTGTAGCCGTCATGAAAGCAAGAATTTGGAAGCGAGTTCCATAGCCGGGAAGTGCGAGAGAAGAAGCTGCAGGAGTAGTATTGTCGTCTGCATTTGGTTAATCTAAATGTGAATGGGTGGGAGCCAGTTGCCAATCTGGTTGCACGAGTAAACACCTGTTGCAGAGGCACCAGTGACTTAAGTTAGTTGGAGCAGAAGCCATGAAAGTATTTATAGAACAGACAAAGTGAGTCCACATCTCGTCTGTGGGGAAGTGGCTGTAATCGAGCCGCCAAGTCGGTGAAACCACTATTTCGGTGCGCTTTACCACTAGGCTAACGGAAACACAGAGAGTTTGAGCATAAATGAAAGCGTATGCGCTTATAGCGGCTACAAGAGAACTGAAAGTGATAAAACAAATTTGTACTCTTGCCTTGCAGTGATATACTTTTACACTAACCGCACCTTTCCCACACTCGCGTTTCATTTCTCTCCATCACCCACTCATGAAAATCATATGAAAGATTGTATTACCTCGCGATTCTGTCCATTTATGACTTAAAATGTATAGCAAATGGACACTTTCATATCAGCCGTTGAATTTAACAGTTAAATATTAATCTAATACAAATACCTCCTGTGATCCTGAGGCTACGGTTCAACGGGTACATCTTAACATTCTTGCATGTCGTTTTTCAAGTAGTTTAATTCAAAAACCGTCGCAATATTGGTGCGCTTAATGCTTTAAATCCTTAGTTATTACCATAATATTTCCTGTCATTTTCAAACGCACTCGCACGCACATATTCATTCTCACATGCTTTAAAATAGAAGTGAAAATAAAATAATTATTAACATTTCTTATTTTTTCATTTTAGACACCCATTTTTTTACACACAGGAAGTTATTTAGTCACTTCTTGCGCATGTCTTTTATAGCCAGAGATATGCGTAATATTAATGAAACGTCTTTGTTTTAAATACTGATGCATCTCGCAGCCTCTTCTCGCTTATCTCCATTTTTGTTACGATTCAAATGATGTGATTATCTTAACTAGGATCTATTGTTAAGGTGCTCACAAGCAGAAGTTTCTTAATTAGTCACTCATTATTTCCTGGGAGTTACGAGATAAGAGACATTAATTTTTTAGAAAATTTTATGTAAATTTTAAAATAAAATACAAAATGAAGACTACTCGAGGCGAGTAAGTTTGACATGCACTACATTTTCTTCTTCGGATTCTCCTTCTTCTTGCTATTTGTTTCTTCTTCTTCTTCTTCTTCTTCTTCTTCTTCTTTTTCTACTTCTTCTTCTTCTTCTTCTTCTTCCAATTTTGCTCACTCTCATCCTGCTGTTTTTTCTCATTCTTACTGTTTTGATGCTGTTGTCGTCTTTCTTCTTCTTTTAATTCTTCTTCTTCTTCTTCTTCTTCTTCTTCTTCTTATTATTATTATTATTATTATTATTATTATTATTATTATTATTATTATTATTATTAATATAAAATATTTTATTGAAATACATTACTATGCAATAGCTATGAATAGCCCCATCAGATCCAGACATTCATATGGATATCAAGCATAAAGCCCAAACCGTTCATAAATATCTAAACTGTCAGCTGTATATGACCGCTTTTAAATATTAATTGCTAAAATCTCTTTGAGCATGTTTTCACTTGCTCAAAGGCATTGTAAATCTTGATTAACACCAACCTTCTTCAAAAAATGTGGACGTCCGCTACAGAATCCCAACGAAAGTACGGTATCACATAGCGTAAATCACATCACTTTCGGACTTTCAGAAACGGCATGGTATAAGATGGATATAAAACGTAACTAGAAGAAAGAATAATAACATTTGAGACGTTGACGTGTCCCACGACTTCAAACAAAAACATTAGAATGAAAGCTAAAACGAGGTATAACATCTACAGGACTTGAGAAACCTATTTTGAAGAAAGTATTTTAAAGATAAAAATTCTATAAATTCTAACTGTTAGTAGCACTGGCTCCTTGATCAAGGAATGCCGAATATTTCTTGATATTGCAATTAATGCTACCATTCATATAATAAAATATGTTAGCTGTTCAAGTAACCAGTTAACTAAATAAAGGTGTTGCGTAATGTGTAAGTGTTTCGTGTTCAGTTTTCGATCGTATATAAATGTAAGTGCTTAAAGTTATTCATAGCTCAAAAGGAGAAATTCAAATTTATGATACCAAAATCAAGTAATAAATTTTACGATAAAATATTTCTTATTCATGACTCCGAAAAATGTGAAAACAAATCTCGTATTCGCAATGTGTTTATGAAAGATGACATGCAGGGATAAGCATTGTATTAAGAAATACTAAATTATTACAAAGATGTGTGTGTAGTATGAATCATATACTGCAATATGACATGTGACAAATGGCGTATGAAATTTGACATATGTCATATAGCAGTGTGACATATGGATGTATAGACATTAATCTTATATGTAATATTAATCTTGCATCGTCGTAAATAGATGAAGAGAAGTCTTGAGACAGGAGACCTATTCCAGATTGATAATGAGAATACCATAGCGGGAATGCGCTGAAAAGTAAAATGATACCAAAGGCTAACTAATACATTCAAATAGACATTATCTGTTTGAAGTTAAGGAGAAGAAATGAAAAATGTGCTTTCGGTGATGCTGACATTCAATCTCCCGCAGCAAAATTAAATAGATTTACTAATGAAAGGAAGTTTCGAGAATCATGCCCTCCAACTTTAAAAAAATTTAAAACAATAGAACAATCGGAATATTGTGTGTTCATAACGCATTGCTTTCCGATGAAGAAAAATTCTGTTAAAACAAACATTGGCTTGATAATTGCTTTTCGAACTATGCAAAATTTCAGAAATGGTATGCTTACTTTAAACGCGCTCATATAACAACAAATGATGCTTAACGCTCAAGTCGCCCAAATATACGCAGTTTTCCTGGAAACACATAAAATAATCCACAACCACAATTTGGCCGATTGTAAATCGACGTTGCTTGAAATAGCAGAGGAGGTTAAAATATCAGAACCCAGTATATTCACCATTTTGCGTAAACATTTGACAATGAAAAGGTTTCAAGGTGAGTGGTCCTTTTGCACATAGTCGATCGAACACAACAACTCATCGACTATTCATAGCGTTGTTTAAAACACTTTCAACGTAACAAGGAGGTTCTTTTACGCGAATATGAGACAATGGACAAAACATGGATCCATCACTTTACTCAGGAGTCAAACTGGTAGTCAACTGAGTTGTCAGCAGCAGGTAATATCCATCCAGAGCGACCAAAACACAGATATCAGCAGGCAAAAGTTTTGGCCTCCGTGCAAGTTATTTCGTTCATCGATTACCTTAATAATGGAAGAATCAGGAATAGGGAATATTATATAGACTTCTTGGTGCGTTTCAAAGAAGAAACCACCACAAATGGCTACAAATTCACAAGAATAAAAGTGTTATTTAACCATGAAAGCGCACTGTGTCATAAATCGATCGCAACAATGACAAAACTATAGCAATTGCTTTTCCAATTGCTTCCCCATCCACTCTTTCTGTAGATCTGGTTCCCAGTGAATGCTGGCTGTTTGAAGATCTCAAAAGAATGCTCCAGGGAAAGAGATTGAGCTCCAATGAAGGAATGATATCGGAAAATGAGGCGTATTTTGAAGCCAAAGACAAATCGTTTTACAAAATTGCCACCTGATTGTTAGAGAATTATTCGTATCACCCTAGAACGAGAATATATTGCTGAATATAGTCGAATTTTTCCTAAACGTTCTTGCTGATTTGCCCCGGGATTTATGGATGGATATTTTATTATTGTAGAAACAATTGAAGCCTTCATGTTTGAAGTCATTATTTTTATCAGCCAAATATATTTGTGAGGAAAGACATGATTTACCTCGGAATTCGAAACGAGCGCGGACGTGTCTTTCTTGCGAAATAATAGAAAAGGAATATGACCGCTATTGGGACATCTTATGCGTGACTATCTATTCCAAAACGAGACGATGTTTGCACGAATGGAAATTTTGGCCGTCTTGGCATGAAAGCAAGGTGCCAGCAACGCCAGCAGTTTGGTAGTTTTTTCGGCAAACTGTGTGTATTAGAGTTGGACGTACGAATTGACAGCCAGACAGTCAAAGAGGAAGTAGCACAGGCTTAGTTGGTGTCTGTTTTACAACTGTCCTCTGTAACGACCACACAAAATCCATTTCCTTGAGTCAAAGAAGAAAGGAAAGTAAAACAGCTGGCCTACCGGCAAGACTCGCACTGCACCTTTTGACCCAACCAACCATCATTTATCTTTTTCTACAATATTTGACAAATAAATCTTTTTAAAAGCTGAAATCTTAATCAGCGGGTCTAAAGGCAAATTTTACTCCTTTTCCAACTTTTCATTCTTTCTAATGGATTTTTTACTTGATTCAGATTCATAAATTAATGTTAGATTTCAAATAAATATTGTCAAGAATTGTGGTCGAGGTTTCTTTGGATTTTTACTAAAATGTTTATTTTTTAATAATAATAATAATAATCTTAATAAGAGACGAGTTCGGAATTACAATTAGAATGACGTGGTTTTGGAAGTTCTTGAAAACAAATTATTTTTGCATGTTAATTTTTGTTTAATTTTTAATATGTCAACCTAAAATTGTTTGTATCTTCTTATTATTATTTTTATTTAGTTCATCAGTTTCTCCTTTGAATGATCCAGATAGATCTTCTGATTTTCTTATTATACATATAGTCATTAGGTTTCGATATCTTAGCAATAGAACGACACGATAGGAAAAAAAATACGATGCAATATCAACGATATTCTTTCGCAGAAAGACTACGTTTTATTTTATTTTATTTTTTTTTATCTATTTATTTATTTATTTTTGATAACGTTATTTTCGACAACTTTAATGAAAAATTAACTGAATACTAATTGGCGAAGAAATTATTATTTTTAAAATTAGCAGCGATGAAGAACATTTTCTTTTCCATTATTTTATTTATTTATTTATTTATGTTTTTAAATTTCTTTCATTACAAAAACTAGTGAGTGTAATTCTTTATAAATTAACAACAAATCTGATAAAGATTAAAAAAAAAGGAAGAAAAAGAACGAAAAAAAAAATTACCATCTCCATATTTTTCTCTTTATTTTTTCACCTAATAATCTAGTGTACTTATGTTTTACTTCCTTGAGTTCTTTTTTAATCAGCGTCTTTCTCTTTTAATTTCAATCGCGTCTCTGTCTATAGTCATTTGGAAACCCATTTAGAAGAAGTGAAACTCCGAATATCTACCGGCAACTAAAGATATTAATCCTGCCGTGGAGTGAATGGCTACTGTGTTATAAGGTCGTGAACGACCCCCTACATGCTTCCGAACCCGGTTTTTAAATGACCCTTACACAACTTGTCAGACAACATTAGTTGGAATTTTTGACCCGTTAGTCATTCGTGCAAATAATATGAAAATTAACAATACAAACAAAAATTTCATTATGGCACTTTGAGTGGATAAACAGGAAGCTCGTTTTTCAGGAAGGAACCAACCTGAGGACGAAAATATCTGCCATAGAAACAATCTTCGGCACAAATAATGAATCGTGATTATGGTTCTCGAAGTGACCAGTCAAAGTACTCCCAAGAGTACTGTATTGGAATCACGTCAGGAATTTGGGCTATCAATGGCTCTGACTTGATTCCTTGTCGTTCATTTCAGGCATCTGCTACTTTGCTCCTATGACATGGAGCTCATCTTCTTAAAAAAATGTAGACATTCTTGTCAATCTGATTGGTTTCAAATTGGGGGAATAATCTTTTATGAAATATGTGAAAGTATTTTGGACCATTCAAACGCACACTATTAATTTAATCTATCCAGGTTTTATGGTCGCAAGCAAAAATTCAGTGTTCCAAGACTCGTTATGACTTTTCCAAGCACAAAACTGTCAAGAATTCGAATATTGGAGGGAATTTACTTTTTTTCTGACAATATTGCAACTGCCAAATTGATATCCTCAAATTCTCTCGCCATGTCCGTACACCTGTCCTTGTTAACTTCTTAAATTAAGGTCTTCTTTCTTGCAACTATTCTCTGATAGCCTAGTTGTTTCAGTTAATTTCTTGCAACATATGGTGATATTTTCATGCTATTAGCGATATCATTGATTCTCTGATAACGGTTTCTGATGACCTCCCTCTTTAGCGCCGTTTTCGTTCGCTCAAGCACGATATTTAATCTTCCTGAATGCTATTCCACACGATAATGGCTTTCTTCATTAAACTCCTTCATAATATTATTAAATGTTTAATAATGTACTTTAATTAACCTTGCAGTTTCTCTTTTTGACTTACCACACTGATGCTATTCTATTATTTTCCCTCATTGAAATTCACCAATTTCGTTACTTCTGCGAACTTTACTTGTCAAATATAAATCGTTCATAACCGAGAATAGTTTAATATTGACACGGTATTGTTTGAAAAATCAAAGAAGAGACGTTATTACAAGAGACAAATTACTGTAATGAAGGGTGGCTAAAAACTTATCATGACCCACTGTATTTATGATTCAGTTAAATTAATATGATTATATTCAGTCTTTGTAAACTTATAGATTTGTAGAATTTTTATTTCTTTTCCTTTTATTTAGACGACGTTAAGTTTTCTTCTCAAAATAACTTTCAAAATATTACTGTAGATTGCGATGTTCGTTTTGCCAGGTATAAGTTAAATACTCAACATTCGTGAATTATTCTTTTTTGTTAGTCCTGGTTTTGTGGACTACAAAAATACGAAAACTTGTTTTAGTTTTTCAGAACGACCCAAATAGAAAATATAAACCATTCAAAAAAAAGTATTTCATAGACATTACCCTGAATTTCCAAAGTGTCATAATTGTTATGAAAAAATATCTTCCTTAATTTTCTCGCTGAACCATGTCCCACGTTTAGATAGAAAAGTCATGGTTGATATGGATCAAATAAATTATTTGCAAAAAGTAAATTATCAAATTTAAATGAAGTGGAAATATGTAATGAAATCGTTGGTTATTTTAGAGGCTATAAGGTGTAGAATGCGAAAATTGCAATTAATTAGGTAAACAATAATTTATTGAATTTATAAATATTCATTTTTAAATAAATTAGGACTACAAAAAGTAGATATTTTTCCAGCATTTTTAGAAAGTATAACATTATGAAAATAAATAAATCGAATACTAAACGTTCACTTTAAACTTTATATATATATATATATATATATATATATAATGCGTTTTTATGTATTCTAGATTATATCTTTTGACACGTATACCTGTGTTTATAAATATATGTTTGGATATGATTTTTATGGGTTCTTGTATATAAGTTTTTATTTGTAATTTTAGATTTAAATTTGATGTGATTCGAAGATTAAATCATAAACGCTTACAAATATGTATTGCTTCAATTGTTCCTCTATATTTCAATTCAGGATGCGTCTAATTTTCGCACTTCAAAGCTCATTATTTTTGTAGCTCATAGCAATGTTTGTCTGTTTTTCTCTCTCTTCTTTCGGTTTTTGGTAAACAATTATATAAGATTGATAGGTAGGCTATCATCTACCCTTTTTTCTTTCAGTGTAACATAAGAGAGTGAAATATTTCGATCACTCTTTATATTCCCCAGAAATTCCAACTCTGAAATTTTACTTATGAGAAATTGGCCTGTTTTACTCTTTTCTCTACAAAATATACGGATACATTACAAGTACAATTTCTCAGAATCCTTCTTAATAACTACGTCTATTTTGACGGAGGTAGTCTTTTCTTTTGTGAATATAGTCCAAATATATAGGAGGATTTGTATTATGTAGATGTTCGTCGAGCCAGAGATAGGACAAGAAGAGTGCAGTTTCATCAACGATACTGGAATAGGAAAAGTGATATTTATTCTTGGAATGTAATAGAAAAGTGCAATACAAATAAAAAAAAGACGTGTGCATATGGCTTATAGACTATGCAAATGCTTTCCCCAAAGAACTGATAGAAATGTTCAGCAAACTCAACATATTTGGGAAAGATATTAGAGCAATCCAAAATATCTAGTGGCAGCAAACGGACAGGAAACGAATTCAGCAGATATACAAAGATAAATGGGCGGAAAACAAAGATGAGTCTTTTTACCTGATCTATTCAACTTGTGCAGCGAGACTATTTAGACGGCCTTATAAATTATGACAAGATTCGTCATCAGATGCCACAAAATAACATAAGATGCGCAGACGATACAGTGCTAATAGCATACAGTGAAAGGAAAAAAGGCAGTCCTACAGAAGGTAGCGGAATAAAGTCAAATCAAAGACTACCAGAAAACCGAATACATTATCATCAGCATAATGAAGAGCTCAAAATGCCAAATACACATGGGAGATACTAAAATCAATGTGCCTGGGAAGTGGTCTAAC
This sequence comes from Ascarosepion bandense, assembly GCA_037127315.1. NCBI lineage: Eukaryota > Metazoa > Mollusca > Cephalopoda > Sepiida > Sepiidae > Ascarosepion > Ascarosepion bandense. The sequence goes on from JBBBDQ010000250.1 coordinate 751,182, forward strand.
AGATAACGGAAAGTGCGAAAGTGAGATTTGAAAGCGAAAGAGACTACTGGATTGATATGTGATGTCAGGATGCTGGAATATCTCATCATAATTATAAAAAATAACTTAAAAACGGAAATATGGTTCTACTGAAGGTTTCTGTGCATATCATGGATCGAGCATGTGAGCAATTATGAGGTTTTAGTAAGGATTGGAACAAAAAGGAAATTAATACTGAGCATCAGGAAAATACGCTTAATGTTTCTTGGACATGTAATGAGGAAAGGTGGCTAGGAAAATCTGATACACACACGTCTGATAAAGGGAAATAGATACATGGGAAAGCAGCATGTAACGTACTTGACGGGCCTTAGCAGGTGGATGTCAGAGCTGGGTTTCGTTTGGTTAACAGGTAAAAACTTGCTAAAAGCCACCACGTATAGCGAGATATGGAAGGCTATGATCACCTACGTTTCTGAAAAGACATGGCATATAGAAGAAGAAGAAGAAGAAGAAGAAGAAGTTAATCTATTAGAACAACTTTTCAGATTTCGAATTTTCCGTAATAATCTTTAGAGGACTGTCTTACTAGACTCTTTAGTTGAGTGCCAAAAAGTATTTGTAAGTTATTTGCTGAGAATTTGAATAATTTGACCGTAATAAACAAAGTTTGATGAAAGAACTTTATGATTGAAAAGTCTTACAAATTTTTCAAGCCATATTATGTCATTAAATGAAAAATATTATATGATGTTATATTTGTTATTACTCTTCTGGAAATAGCCAAAACGGGGATTTGTTCAAATATCAACAAAATCCCAGGTATCACCGAATACAATAACGCTCTCTTCGTAATAACCTTCAAGGACACTGTGGACTGTGCAAGCCAAAACATAAAGGCGAATGTTAGAATTTTATCAAATATTCGCATTTGCTTTCTTACTTGATATCTTAGTGAATATAAAATTTCTTTGATCTCAACGCACTGATTTTTTTAGATTTTTTATTTATTTATAAGTTAGTTGAATGGGTTATTTTAGCTAAGCTGTATTCCAATGGATTTTTAGTTGTTTTTTCTTTATCGTTTCCATTTGAAGATCTGTTTTGTATTAAATACGCTATGCATATATCTCTTGCTGACTTACTTAACTCATCGAGACAATTTCTTGTGCTAATGACGACTGAATAAATTACTTCTACCTCGGTTGTTTCTTTATTGTTGTTTCTTTACAATTTTTTTTTGTAAAGCTTTATGTCCACCTCATTAATGTCATTCACTTTCTCAAGGTTAAATCTATTTACTCTGCAAGCCGTTCGTGATAGCTGCATCTCGACGTATTTTGAAGTTAACCAAGCGACTAATATATTCTTCATATGAACACATGATCATTTATTTTGCAATTATTCCTCGAATCTTCCCAAATTTATTTCATAGGCATAGAAGATATTGCTGTCGCATTATACAATTATTAGCATATATATAAACTAAAATACCAGCCTGTTCCGCTATAGATAATATATATTGTGTACAAATTGAAATCAATGTTTTGCTGTTTACCATTCTATCATTATCTTTGCTAAGTATCCTTCTCTCGAATCACGTAACTAGAAACATCGAGAATGTGTTTTTCTAGAAGCATGGCGAGATTTTCAAAGTGGGAGCACCTAGTAAGTAATGAGTAACACTTTTAAAAATATAGTAACAAAAGGAAACCTTATACAGAAAATTAGATAAAGACGTAGATTTACTAAGTGTCTGTTGTAGAGCAGCTAACACCCATATGGTGCTCTTAAAGATAGAATGGTCTGAGGGCAGAGGTAGCAACAAACCTAAAGACTAATAGCAGTCAGCATTGGATTTATGAGTGTCATTGACACGTGTTCCGAAATCTCTCTTTGACAATTCTCTGGTTCCGAGTGGAGAGAGAAACAGAAGTGGTTGCGCCGAGGGTTAAATCCCGTCTGGGGTTGACAAGAGCCTGAACCAACAATAGGCTTGTAACACATTAGGCCAGAGTGGCTCACTCTCTAATTGTGACGCTTGTTCTCGTCGACGGTCGTCACGATCCCAGTTATGACACTGCCACCCGTTTAGTCGCTGTTGATGATCGTGACGATCTTGTCTGATGATGTCGTCACAAAGGTTGGTTTACAAGACGTCTCTTTCAACAACGCGCCACTTTCTTACGTTGTGAATTGATCCCAAATGTAGCGTGGGGCAATTTTAGTAGTCGCCTTTTAGAACCAGTTCGGACACTGGTGTACACTTGTAGTCAAAAGATAAAAACGGCACCAAAAAGAATTAATAAAATAAATGAACAAGGTCGAACACGCTTGGGGGATTACGAAGAATGTCTTTATATAAAAAAGAATGTTTCTTTTTTTTCTTTACAGGATCAGATAATACAGTTGTCGGCATATTTGTTTACAACACAGAGAGAGAGAGAGAGAGAGAGAGAGAGAGAGAGAGAGAGAGGAAGTTTAAATATCTCAGAGCTTTCAATTTTTAAATAGAAATGTTCTTTCTAAATTTCATTATTCTCTAAAATTGGAGCTATCCGTTTTCTAGGTGATGTTAAAAAATATCAAAGTTCTCTCGGGTTCTTAACAGAACTTGACGTGATTTACCGAATCAGAGGCGGTCAATGTCTGCGATGGCGGCTAATGTGGCGGCAATGGTGTCAATGGCGGCGATGGTGGCGGCGGTGTGGGATTGGTTTCTCTGTCATCTGGAAGCTCGCTCCCGGTTTAAACTGATAAAACACATTTTCAGAGCAGTGCTGGCTATTTGTCGAGAATAATCAGAAAGTTTAATTCTCCCAAATAGGTTTTAAAACAATAATGTTCTTTTGGGATTCCTATCGGAGACGCATTATTCAACATTATCTCTTTAAGTTAATCGGCGGCAGGCTTCATTCGATTTTAACTCTTTAGCCATAAATTCTATGGTAGGCGACCGGCCGTGAGTCATAGCTTCCCAGTTGGGAACCTTTTTCCGCAGTTGTTACATTTCGATTGATAGCTACTCAGCTAACTTAAAAGTGAAAATCACTCAGCTTCTCACAAATGCTGACAACAAAAACTGATTTTTCTCGCTGAGTGCGAACATTTACAACACTTTTCAATCCTCTCGGGGGATCTAGCCGACTTTAAGTTTTTAACCAATGAAATTATTTCCACACACGATTTGTGGCTCAACGAATGAGGTATAATCCTGAAACTGAGAATATTTAATTCCCACAAATTTCTGTTCTCAGGAAAAATCTTTTGAGGGAATTTGATTCCGCTAGACACAATCAAATAATCCTGACAATTTATTATGACTGCGTCCATTTCATCAAACTTCTACTTGGCCAAAAATAATGAGTATCGTATATGAAAAAGAATGAAAATCATATTTCTCTCCTTCCCTCAAATTGTCAGCTAACTTATCTATTCCCCGGATTTTACAAGTAGATGATAGTATTAAAATAGCTAATTTTGCTATTCTCCGTATTTTACAAGTATACGATAGTATTAAAATAGTTTTTTACGTAAGCTCACATTGCGTATTACAATAAAACACAACCAATAATACTACTAATTTGTACTATGTTGTATTAAAGAAACAAAAAAGTATCCCCGCAGAAGATATTGTCACAGGCTGAAACAACAGGATATTTTTGGTTGCGATTAAGGGCTTAAAATCTCTACTTTAATAGACCTTGTGTCGCATCCGCCATGGTGGGAAAGTGGTCAATCCTAGATTTCTGAGTGTCGTTAACGCATGATCTGAAATCTCTCTTTTTCAATTCTCTGCCTCTCCAGAAGCATGATGAGAATTTTCATTCGGAAGTAGTAAGTAATAAGCATTTTTTTTTAAATAGTAACAAAAACATAACTTATACATAGAAAGAGATGAAGAAAAAAAGTTTCTAAATATCATTCTCTTGAATCACGTTTGTGAAGAAACGAAGAATGTGGCTCTCTAGAAGCATGATGAGAATTTCAATACGATAATGTTAAGTAAGTAATAAAGAAATTTTTTAAAATAGTAACAAAAGAACACTTATACAGAAAATCAGATTAAAGCATGACTTTCTTTTACACATAACGAGGAATAAGTGATTGAAAAATGTTAACTTCATGAATCAAGGGTAGATAAAGAGAAGGCAGTGAACTACATACCTGAGAATTTTCTGTAAAACTATGGCAGGAACGGCGGTATACGACTTGACAAAAGGAGAAGCACTGCTAAAGTTCATGACGGCTAGGAATCTGTGGAGAGCATTTATGTTTCACATCATGAAATGATCTAGTACCAAGAAGAAGAAGAAGAAAAAGAAGAAGTCACCTTTCTTGAGAGAGTCAGCTTTTGTTGCTTGTTTCTTAATGAAATCTAATACAGTCACTATCTATCATACAACAATCATGAAATTGTAATTAACTCTACAAATAAAGAATAGCATATCATTGTTTAATAGAAATGTGAATATTTTGAAGGAAGCGTATTCTCACAAATACAGGGAACAGGGGAAGAGTTTCTGCCGTATATATTCTTGGAAAAGTTGTTTGCCTGTAAAACAATAGTGCTAGCTTGTTGGCATAAAATGGATATCTTTATATTTTTCTGCGTTGGTGAGCCACACCCAAATGAAATGCTGAGTCAGTCGGCCGACAACTGCGTAGCTTCTCCTCGTTGATTGAGAAAGCAGAGATAACATAAGTATATATGCCAGACAAGTCATTTCAAAGAAAATACCATCGGCATGCAAATGAATATAAAGAAAATTGCGTTTTTTATTCTGTCGTAAAATCATAGATTCGAACCAGATTTGCATATATTGTAATAGAAACGCAGCCAAGTGAGTTCAAAAAGGCATGCATATCTAAAATGATCAAAGCCTGTAATCCCTGGCTCACATTTTTCTTGATATGCTATTATGAATGTATTTTAATATTACTGATATGGGAGGCGTTATTAATAAACTTGACAGTTATTTTGTCAGATAGACTTGTATCATTTCTAATCTTATTTGCTTAATTATCAACCACCGACAGACACAAAAAGTTTTAAAATGATCCTCATTTTGTACTGATCAACCCATATTACTTTTTAGGTGAGTGTACCGTTAAGGATGTTCGGTGTTGTGTAATTGATATCGAAAGAGAATGAAAAGTCTGAGGGTTTAGTTCAAATAACAAATGAAATCGTTGCATTCACTTACGCGCAAATATCCTTGGGAATCTCTTTTCTCCACAACTATATGTTGAATAGGGTTCCGTAGCCTTGATTAACAACCAGTATACCGAAGAAAGAAATAGCAAACTATTGCGAGAAAATCTTTTGCTAAGTCATTCATGGATGGAAATAGGCATGATCGTTCGAACAATCATCACATATAGCACTTAACAGAGTGATTAAATGAAAAGAGTCCAAAGTGATTACCGCGATATTGATTAAACCCAAAAAATGAGACCCATTTATTTTAGGTCCGTTGGTTCTTTTAAGCTTTCAACATTTTTCATTTCTTCACCCTAAACTAGTGCTTATATCTATGCTGGTATGTTTCAATTGTCCTTCTTTTTATGGTGTACAGAAGAAAGAAGGTATGTTCTTACCGACATCAATGACATCGATTAAAAAAAATCAAAACGTGCCATATAATTCGTCATACAGAGACGATTGAATTCAAAATGGTTACGTGTATCTTCTAAATATCGACTATTTTAAATAGTAAGAAAGAAAGAAAACACAGGCCCCTCCGCTCGACATTGGATTTAAAATATATAGTGAAGGTGAAAAGACCACCGCAGCACCAAGATTAATATCTAAAAGGCTTTGGACAGGCAACAATGCTAATCACACGATAAATGGGAAAGTTATGAGTGAAATTACAGGATAGATAAGACAACTTAACTTCGCTTAATAGACAATATGGAAAGGAAACCTTAAATCCAATGGCGGCATCTCTTCCAGAATGCCATCTTAATCGTCATATGAAACAAATCTTACTCTAAAACCACAGGATAATACTGAATATGCAAACATCAAGAGGGAGTTTTAAATATTTGTTTGAAAATATTCATATTGTTTCATCACTTAGATGATAACGACTCTCCGCAAATTCTTTTGTCGGCTGTTAATTTGTGTGTATTACAAGAAAAGCAAGTAGACTAGCTTCTGTTGGTCGCTACTTGTTGAAGTTCGTTCTCATTATATCTGTTTGCGATGATGAGTAGATAAGACTTGGTTTTCTGTGAGAGAAAAAGAGAGAGAAAAAATAGAGCACATATACTGGAGTGGTCAGTAATACAAGAAATGATTAACACATTCCGACAAGAAATGAAAAGTTATTGTGATAAAGAAAGACACATACACAACTGAAGATATGCATTATTACAAGAAATGAATGACAAGTAACTATGTATTGTTTTTATTGGCGTCTAAACTGTTTATATTGATATGTTATACAGTCTGTGGGAAACTGTACAATTTTCTCCCATAGTTTATAATTTTTAAGAATTATATATATATATATATATATATGTGTGTGTGTGTGTGTGTGTGTGTGTGTGTGTGTGTGTGTGTGTGTGTGTGTGTGTGAGGAATTTGAAAACGTCTTGGACTGACTCATGAGGATTTTCTTACAAATTGTGATTTTTAAGTTATATAGATAGATAGATAGATAGATAGATAGATAGATAGATGACAATTTGTAAGAAGGACTTCATGAGTCGATCCGGGACATTAAACTTCCGCACACAAACAAACACACAGACACACACACAGACACACACACACACACGTGTGTGTGTGTGTGTGTGTGCGTGCGTGTGTATGCGTGTAGGACAGTCTCCTGTCTTATAAATATATGTGTGTGTGTGTGTGTTTGTGTGTGTGTGTGTGTGTGTGTGTGTGTGTGTGTGTGTGAGAGAGAGAGAGAGAGAGAGAGAGAGAGAGAGAAATATAAAACTGGTAAAAAAATAATAAGAAATCACATGCAGGTCTGATAAGTATATATATTAACTTGTTCAAATAATAGTATATATTGAACAGAAAAACGATACTTATCTCTCCATAAAATTAACGTTATTCTATTACAAACGAAGCCATTCAAGAGAAGTATAATATATTCGAGATTTCACTAAATGTTTCTAGGTACACTTAATCAAACCTCCCAAGAAATATTCTAATATTTGGCTATTCAGTTAAATTTAGAGAGTGAATCTGTCTTGTCAGTCAGGACTATATCAAAAATATGAATACATGTTTTACAGTCCAATATGTAGAATTATATATCGATTAGATATAAATGGGCGCACAAAATTATAAACACACTTTGAATTCATTATATATATAAATATATATATATATATATATATATATGGGTATATTTAAATGTATATTTGTGTCGAGGATATATAAAATAATATGTATATTTGTTTTTACATACTTCTATAATTGTGCGTGTGTTTCGGTGGATGTACATACATTTCTATTTGTACATCTGTGTCCCAATCTATCTATCTATCTATCTATCTATCTATCTATCTATCTATCTATCTATCTACATGCACGAATATTTGTGTGTATGTCAGAGGTTGTGTAGCGTATATAAATATACGTATATATGCAAATATATTTGTGTGTGTGAATCAGCACGTATATATATATATATATATATATATATATATATATATATATATATATATATTAATAGCTGTGCGAGAATGAAGGAAAATGTAGTTTTGTATGTCTCGACAGATCTTGATATTTTCGTGTGGTTTATCGGGAAAAGGTAGCTTTTTGACTGTCTTCCCTGGAATTGTGAAAAGGTGACCAGTCATGTGCTTAAGTGTACTTCCGCTACGAAGTCTCAAACTCAAGAGGTCTGAACCAATAGCTGCCAACTTTGAAAAGTGGCACTGGCTTCTAAATCCGCCCCACTTCAATCTTTTATGAACGGGCGTCATTCTGTCCAGTTTAACAGTCCGACGTCTATCGGTCTTCTTGCTTTTACCTTGGCTGTTCGCCACATCTGACCGCGTGGTCGCTCATTGCAGACTACTTGATGGGTGGGAAAAATCGACATGAAAGTCATTCGCCGCTCGAATGGAAAGAGTAGAGCCATGGCTGCCCTCCAGCTACCTGTCTCTTTAAAACCGGTGATCATTGGACTGTGAAAAGTGCTAATCTTTCTTAGCTTTTAGATCAATTATTTACCGCCGTCGATCGTGTAATATATATATATATATATATATATATATATATATATATATATATATATATATATATTCCTGCCAGTAGGATTTATTTAAGATCTAGTTTGAACTTTCTGTTATCTATAAAAAAACTTTTTTGACAGTTTTCTGTCTCAGTTTTTTATTTTATTTTCTCCTATCTTTATAAAATTTGATAACATATTTTCTTACTTTCGAAAGGTGTCTTTTTTCATAAAATACTGAATATAATGCGTCTGGAAGGGTTTTTCGAAATAGTTATGTGTTTTACTGCTTACATAGCTGTAGCAATGATTATTACAACGAGTGGACCAACATTTGGCGCAAGCTTAGTAGCTATGCACTTTTTGAAAACAGGTATAAAAAACGTTTCTTCTACTTTAACACTCAAACGTCACTAGTACACTATGAAACAAGCCGATACAAATCCCAATCTGCATCAATTTTAATAAATACATTAAGGATGTAATCTTTAAAGCGTACATGGAGCGACGTTTTCTCTCATAAATTTGTTTTACCTACTGAAAGTAATCAAATGCTATTGCTTTAGTTTAACGTGGGCTCTATTCGATTCTTCCCCTTCTTTCGAACCAACACCTTGAAAATATTTGGGTATGGTGGTCCTGTAATTCTAAAGTATAATGGGTAGGTGCACGTAAAACAATTAATGTAATAAGCCTACTTTTCTCAAAAGACTCTCTTCGCGTATATATATATATATATATATATATATATATGTGTGTGTGTGTGTGTGTGTGTGTGTGTGTGTGTGTGTGTGTAGTTTATGTTTTTAAACACACACACAAAGAGAAAGAGAGGGCGAGAGACTGAGAAAGAGATACTTCGTTTACTCTCGTATTTTCTGAGTGGAAGTCTTGACATGACAGTGGATGCGAAACCGAACGCTCTCTGATACAATTCGAAAAGGTTTATTCGAAAACTGTACTCTTGACTTAAACCGTTGGTAATGTAATTAAAAATTTAAAAAAAACACAACATACAATGTATACTGGCATGTAATTAATTGGAGCTCGATTAGCCAAAAGGTAGACTTCTACTTAGTAGGTACGTGCTTTACATATTTTTAAAACGTTTTATTACATTATATTTATTTGTTACAATTTTATTTCTTCAAAGCTATTTATGCACTTTTGTTTAACACATTACTGACAATTTATTTAGCACAATTTCATTGCTCAAGTGCTCAAAGTATCCTCTTTCAACATTGCAATTTTCCTCGAACATCAATTTCAAATTATACTTTTTAGATCTAGTATTTGTGAAAGATTTTAGACTAATCAAGAACCTCAAATTGCCTCAAACCGGCTGAATATAGACAGAAAATAAACTCAGCAGATATACAAAGATAGGAAGGGGTGTACAACAAAGATGTTTCTTTTCACCGGATCTATTCAACTTGTAAAGTGATAGTATTCTGACGACCGTAGAAGTTTTGCAAGGATTCGTCATAAGTTGTTACAATCTGAACAATATAATATCCGCAGATGCTAATAGCCAACACGGAAAAAAAATAACACGACCTAATAAAAAAGATAGATGAAGAAAGGCAAAAGAAAAACCTCAAATGAACTACAAGAAACCTAATACATGGTCATCAGAAAACTAGGAGCACAAATGACAATCTCAGGTTAGGGATACTAAAATCAAACAGGTAAAAATGCTACGTACTTGGGGAATGTTTTAACAGAAGTCGGGATATGTGACACTGAAATCAGATGGCGAAATGGCATAGCAAATAACGCATTCCAGAAACTGAGCAGTGTGTTAAAAGATAGAACAATTTCGCAAGAAACTAAGAAATGACTACTGAATATTTATGTGATGTTTGTTCTTCAATATGCCAGCGAATGCTGAACATTATCATCAAAGCCGAAGCAAAAAAGGAAAGCAACTGAATTGTGGTTTGGAGCATGTGAGCAATGATGAGGTTTTGAAAAGGAAGGAATAAAAAATGAAATTAATACTGAGTATCAGGAAAAGGCAGATAAATTTCATGGGACGTGTGATAAAGAAGGAAGCTTGGAAAATCTGATACTCACAGGTTGGATAGAGGAAAATAGAGAAAGTGGAAAACAGCGAATAACATTGGTTTTCAAAGTCAAGGAAAATATTGAAATTATCGAAAATAAAAGAAAATGTGGTTTTCAAAATGATGCTGAGAATACCACGGAGCGAACAGGTTTGCAACGACGGAGATTTAGAGAAAATGGGAGCAAATATGTTAAATCTTGGTAGCATCATAAATTGAAAAATGAAAATTCGAAATCATATAACTACTAAAGAATACTAGGAAAATTTAACACTTCTAGGGTTTTGGAAATCAAGACAGACTTATGATAGTAGTGTATGGCTTACCTAACTGGTTATTTAATTTTTGACAGAGCAGGGACAAGGGGATGCAGCCTAAAATAAAATTTAACTAAAAGCAACAAACGGAAGGATGTTGTAGAGAGACATTTTTGCCAACGTTCTTAACGGTCTAAACCGTGCATAGAAGAAATGGGGCAGCTGAGTTTTTAAATTTAAATGTAACGCGCTTTTCAACAATCACCACCAAAGCCAAACATTATGTCTCATGTCGGCCAGACATTGGGATGTAAATGAAACTTGCAGTGGGCTGACAAAATGGCGGATATCAATTTAAAAGAAAAGTATCAAAAACCCAGTAGATGCCACTTTAAATAAATCTTCTATGCGAAATCTTGGTAAAAATCGTTTGAATGTAATATACAAATTAATGCTTGGTGTACGTAGTCAGATACAGTAGAATAGTGTTTATTTTAGTAACAATAGTTTTGAAATATATATTACACATATTTTAAACATATTTCTGTAGTCTTGGATTTTTTTTTCTAATCAAATATTAGAAATTCTTGCTTTCCGTTATAAAACTGTGATTAATTTGTATTTATATTCATTCATATCACCAAAGTAATATGTTTATTTGAATTATATACGCAAATTCTTACTTTGGGAACATAAGAAAAATGATAGCGAGAAAAGATATTTGTTTATTAATAATACACGTATCATATTGAAAATTTATTTTGGTTATTTCTTTTTCTTTTGAAGAAATTCGCGGAATTTATAGTCGTAATAATTTTCGGTTAGCTCTTTCTCTCTTTCATTTTCATTTCATTTATATAGCTAGTCTATCTCTCTGTCACTGTTGCAACAAAAATAAAAATAATGCTAAGTAACAGATTAAATGTAAACTTTTTGCATGAAAATACATAAAAAGAAACGAACAAATTTTCGCTCTATATTATGCACTTTCTATGATATAACCATTTTTTGCTTTGTTTTGTATTCTCAAAAAATTATTGTCGTTGATGTTTGGTTGCGGATTTTCTATTCGGTAAAAATAATTTGGCAATTTAGTTTCACAGATAAACTTGAAATAATATTTTTTAATCATTGGACATTTGTTCGAATTTTATTAAAATACCACTTGAAGCTAACTTTTTTCCATGAAACTTCTTTTAACCATTTCAACTCAAATCATCTAAAACGCAGTGGGTAAGTTAGCATTAAAGAATATAAAATGAACTCAAATAATTAGAGAGATACATAACAAAAATTAAGAAGTCAGAAAATAGCAATGGACTTTGAATTTAACTTTTGACTATGATATATTGATATGAAATTTTAATTTGTCTTGCAATAAAAGGAATTCTATATAAATCGAAGCTGACTGCAAAAGATTGCCAAGCATTAGTTTAAAAGTGGTTCGAAACAAGTGTATTAACGAAATTCAAACTCTCTTTAGATACAAACATCAACAAGTCTGCATTCTATCAATTTAACCTTGAAAGAAGGAAAACTAACTACAGACAATAGATATAACATGCACAGATAGAAACTATGAGAATCGGTCAAAAATTTCAATTCAATTTTAGCAAGTATTAGAAGTCTGTAATTTATTCAGGCACTAGACTATTAAATGCCTTGAATGAAAGAGAAATAATGTTCAGATTTATTTTTATTTATCTACCGATAATTTTATTCAAAATAGCTTCTATTAAGGAGACACCTGCAGAAAGAAATACCTTTTATATTATTAGAACAATTGATAACACAAACGAGACTTTACTGAATACATATAGACAGATTGCAATTCATATATATACAGTCAGAATATGTATCAAAATATTTCATGACTGGTATTGAAAGATAAGGAAAACGGATTATAGAGAGAGGCTCAACAATGGAAAACAAACTACTTTTTCTATAAAAATAGATAATGCCAATAATCTCGTGAAAACTAACAAAATAATACCGTTCAGGAATTTTGATGTAAATAATTTTCCGAAACTGCAATTTCGTATTATTTCTGGCTACTTGAAGGTCAGCGTTTCTAGAATATTAGCAGATAAGGATTGATGCCTATGATATTCTGGAACTGAGAAGTTTGGACATCATCGTTTAAAGCATCATAGTCACAGGTGATATCTCTCGAGCTCAGCACTAGAATAATTTTAAATAACGAAGTGTTATTTTTTAAATTTTGTCCGTAGATATTTAACGAAATTTTTAGAGTATAATAACAATAAATATATGAGTAGGCTGTATGAAATATATATTGTTCTTCGGCGCAGGAAACAAGTGGCAATTTCAAATTATAAACTTAGGTACCGCCACTAATTTTTCTATACCTAAATTTAAATTGAAATTTTAAAAATAAATACGTTATCTACAAGCTTTAAAAAGTTTTAATTGAAAACCAAGAAAGCAAACTCTCCTGGTGTATTTTAAACCGAAATTATATTGATCGGAATCAAAATTTTTCTAAATTAAAACAAAGTTTTAAAATTTCAAATTTTCCGCCATCTTTCATCGATTGTAAACAGAAATAAATTATCAGTTTTAAAAATCTTACAAAATAAAATACACCTAGCTGAGGCATTATTTTTTTAAATTACCGGATTTAAGCTTACTTTAAGTTGATTAGAAACAAGAATTACTCGCTTACTACTGGAAATATTTCCAAAAGTAGATTCATGTTTTAATTTCATAATGTAGCCGGAGCAATCGAGGAACAATTTTTTTATTACTTTGAGGTTTTATATATTATTATAAAAAAATGAAAATCATTCTTGTAAAAATTCATTATACATTGACTTTTTCTTTTCGACTGTAATATGCTTAATTAATATTGTTCATTAAAGCAATTGACAGTTTATCTAAATATGAATTGGCATAGGTTTTGCATTTTTCGCAATTCGGACCTACTTTTGAAAGAAAACTAGTACTGAAGAAAAAAAAAGACAGTTGATTAACATTCCCTAATGAATCCTGAATTTAATTATATTAAGTTTATGGGGAAGCAAACTCGAAGTTTTAGTCATTTCTGTAAATTAATTGGTGGGAGGGAGTGTTATATATCGACAAACAACAAACACGCATATATATAAAAATATGAAGTTATATTTTTATTAATGACGATGGACCGTGTAGAATAGGGAACAGAGAATTGAGAGAGCGCGCTTCTAATGGGTTGACGGGAGTGTAGTCTTATCTGTTGTGTCTCTCTTCACCGGCCGATCTCTGTTGCTCCTCTACTGGCGAATCCGTGTGCCGAGGTCTTTTTATAATCTTCCAGAACCGGGACTTTTTCTTCCGGTTTTGCCTCGCCCACGCACGCCCACGTAATTCTCAGAGACACCTGTTCTGTTTGCCTCTGTAGTTATTTACGCTGCTGCCGGAAATAAGGTCAAACGACATCCGTTCCTTTCAACGACCGGAAACACCCTCGCTTGTATCAGCCTTCCTCGGGTGGGGCCTGATTGTTATATTACAGGAGTAACATCTGGAAAAATAGTATTTATTCAAATATTTTCTATAAATACTTGTTTCATAATTGATTTCTGTCAATTATGAATTAGTTCTGAAATTTTCATCAAAATCCGACCATTATTTGATTTTTGCAAGAATTTCTAAATTAATGTGTTTTTCACGGTCAAATAAGTGCATTTTGTAATTACTTTTTTTGACGTAATAAACTGCGTCGGTTTAGGTCTTGCACTGCGGTAAGAAGAAAAAATGTCCTACCAAAATGTCGAACGTGTTAGAAATAATTAATAACATTTTAAAAATAATTAAAAAAATACTTTCATCTATCATCTTAATGATAATTTTAGCATTTTGCCGATAAAACTCTGTTTTTATTTAGTTTGGGGGCTTTTTCATTCAAACTATGCTGTTTTCTCAGCGATCTTTTGGAGGTACCTCTATAAACGTATGTCATTATAATTGTGCATTTATGAGTTATAAATGTGACTCAGCCTCTTCTGAGAAAGATTTTATAACATCTGAACTTTCCAAAGGTAAATCTACAAAAGAAATATTCAAAAGAATTTGAAGGCATCAACAAAATGTGAAAATATTAGTTGCAGCTCATACGAAGCTACGTAAGAGGGCCGTTAATGCCCACTCAAGGGTTGTTTCCCGAATTTCCTTGTCACAAATGAAACGTAAACTAAAATAAACCAGGCTTGCTCAGTTTTGTACTTTTCAGGAGCATTAAGGAAGAAACAATGACCGAAATTACACATTATCTTCTAAAATGTTCGGGACATCATTGATACCAGTTAAAAATCTCGATTGACAAAAGTACACATGCAGAGGTGTTAGAAAAGGGCTAATAACCAGAAGGTTGTTTTCCCAGTTCTGTTCACAAATATAAGTCGGGCAAATAGTGGTTATAGAAAACTTTGAACCGTAAATGGACGAAATTTGGCACGCCTAAAAGTAGGAGAAGGTATAATTGGAGCTATCATGGTTGCCCCGGTGAGAGTGTCTGACGGTACAAAAATAAGCACAGATACTGATATAGACTTCTTCAAAAACAGCTGGAATCTTGACTACGAAATGAAAGTATCACCTTCACGAGGACCAACGTATTTATTTCATTCGGATTCAGCGAATAAAACTACGGAGCACCTGCATAAAACCACAGAGCACCTGTGGACCTCGAAATATTAAACAACTGGTCAATTTTCCAGATTTAGACTATACTGAAAATATATCGAGCATTCTGAAACGAGGTTTTTATGAAAATAGGCGCCAATTTAGGAAAAAATAGCCTATAACAGGAAACGATCAAAGTATCTTGTGGAATTATATCGGAAGTGGGGGAAGCGTCAGAAATTGACATGTTCGATGGACCAGCGCCGTTATAAAAAACATAAAATTGATGCTGAATGAGAATACCACATCAAAAGAAATAAAACTGAAGGGAAAGAAGGCAAAATGATAAGATTAGTTTAAAGGCAGGTTAACATCTTGACCGTTAAGAAGGGAAGAGAAACAAGGGAAAAGGGATGATGAGGGAGGAAAAAAGAAAAAAAGAATAAATTGGTTAGTATGTATTGTTTGGGGCCAAATCCCAAAATGAATCTCCACTCTGATTAACCATAAGAAACACACATGTACATTTTATATATTCCCACATACATACACAACACACCAAAGATTTTGTAATTTAAATGTAAATCATCTGTTCAACCAGCAGCAATATTACCTGATCATGAGAATCTAGCTCGAAACATAGAGATATCCGTGTCGGAATGTACAATTAATTCATAACTATATGATTATATTAAGCTGTATAATACTTATTATATTGAGCACTGTTCATAATAAAATCAATGGCAGAGCACTCGAAACAAAAAAAAAACTAGACTCCTCTTCACCTGGAATTGTATATATATATATATATATATATATATATATATATAATTGTGTTGAGCACTTTCTAATACAAATGGGCACTCGTCGAATCTTATTATCACTAAAACTTAAGTAATTAAACAGTCTGTCTGTCTGTCTGTCTCTCTTTCTCTATCTATCTATCTATCTATCTATCTATCTATCTATCTAGCTATATATATATATATATATATAATTTGCATAAAATGCTTTAATATTGTCGAAAGGCTTTACAGGCACACACACACACACAGAGAGAGAGAGAGAGAGAGAGAGAGAGAGAGAGAACACTTACCCGTACAACAATCAGGATGTGTAAAACATGGAAGTCTACGAATTCATTTTTCTTTATAACAAGCATACAAAATATGTTAGGACAATTTCTTGTTTCAAATGCATTAGCTGATTCTTAAAAGGCAATAAATATGAAATCTTGAATATTCGATGGCTTATGTGTCTTGACGTTATGAGAAACTTCTATTGGCTTTCTCTCAAAACTAATTTATATTAATAATCTTTAAGATATTTGATTAATTTTTAAAGTGAGAATTTTCTAATACTGTTAGAAGGACAATTAGGAACATTTTAG
Source organism: Ascarosepion bandense (assembly GCA_037127315.1). Classification (NCBI taxonomy): domain Eukaryota; kingdom Metazoa; phylum Mollusca; class Cephalopoda; order Sepiida; family Sepiidae; genus Ascarosepion; species Ascarosepion bandense. Next base: position 767,704 of record JBBBDQ010000250.1, read on the forward strand.
ATGTGTGATTATTAGTATCAAATACAAATACTATTAAATTCCTTTCTTTTAAAAAGAATGTTTAAGAAAAAATACAATGCAATCAATAATCATTATTGATTAAATTGAATGCTATTGATCAGGTTTAAAGCTAGAATATAAGAAACATTTTAATGTCAATTTAATTAACTGTGTCTATAAGATATTTAATTATTTTTGTTAAATTTGACATGTATAAATGTTTATATGCTTAACTATTTAAAAAATGCCTTTGCCTAATCTTCCAAAATATATATTGCCTGGAGGCAGCAATTTTTCATTAAAACATGATTCGTTTAAAACGACCGGCAAAGAAAATGCTATTCACTTTTTAATTAATTTTTCCAATATTCTTACATGTTCCTGTTTTGCTGGAGATTAGAAATGTAAGGATATTCCAAAATGTTCGTCTTTCTTTTCGCTTTCATCCACTTCACAGTCCATTGATAAGGAAGTTATTTTTCTGCCTGTTGTTATATCCTCAAATTTGACTGAAATGAAATTTGTCTGATGTTAGTGTTTTTTGTTTTGTTTTATTTTTAAAGGATAATTCTTTAAAGCTGTCACGTGATGCGCGGTAAGCATGTTGTAAATACCTGTTTAATATATATATATATATATATATATATATATATATATATATATATATATATCGTCATCATTAGATTAAAAAGAAAACAAACAGTATGTCTCATTAAATAATTAATTAAATACATAGCGTACACTGGCACTACATCCTCTCATAGGTTGAATACCATCTGTCGAATCTCATTGCAGTTTGGTGAAATAGCAAATGGCATACCAAAATAAACCACCATACGACTTGTTGGAGCATTGATGATGCTTATTAAATTGGCTTAGTGCCAGACACAACCGATTTCCTCGCAATTTAAAATATCAGAATGTTGAAGAAATTCTTGGAAGAATAAATATGTTTTGTTCGTACCTAAAAGTAAAATCTTTATTATCTAGACAGAAATAACAAATTTGTAAAAAAGTTAAAATGTATTTACAAAACAAAATAATATGAAGTGTAAGAAAAAATGTTCAAGATGAAAATGCTTGCAGTTAATTGTTCAAAGAGAAAATGTTAGTAAATAAATATTCCACAAAATCAGAGCTTATAATCGATAGAAAAAGAATGTGTGTGTACAAAAAATTAGATATGTTACTAATAAAAGTCTGTGTTCTTTTCCTTTTTATGGCCGGACAAAAAGAGAAAAGGAATAAAGGTGATAGAACTTAACGGAGTCATTTGAGTTATCTTGTTGTTGTTTTCTTTGACGGTGTGAGAGTGAAAAATAAGAAAGAAAAATTGGAAGGACACGTAGAACGAATGCATGTCTATGACACACGACAGGATCAGCGTCATGATATTTCTTCCTTGCATTGCTACAAGTCCTTCACATTACTCCTCCCATGTCGGACAGATTTGACCAATCATGTGACGTGAATAAGTATTGAATTTTAGTAATGCTTCGAACAGCATACCCATTTTCTAGGTGTGAAAAATTTGGCTGTGATTATAGATCAATTTTCTATTTGCTGTCCAATCAAGATCCAGAATTTCAAGTTTCACACCTACTTGTTAAATTTGCATTGGTCTGTGCTTTTGCAAAATATTTTCAATCGTTTTGATCCGATGTTACGGGGGTAAAATTTTACTTTTTTCGTTTGAGTTCATTGAAGGGCGGTATAGGATTTGTATTCTATAGTTTAATATTATACTACAAATGTAAGTAGATAATTTCAATTTACTCTACTACACCCAAATCTGAGGAGTCTAGAAGGTATGATTACGCACTAGAACAAAACATTAAATAAAATATCTGTATTTTCGAGTCGCACTTCCCTTAGGCATTATATATGATGTTATCTTTTGTTTCTATCTGGCCTCCCTTAACAGTTAAATGTAACGCTATTTTGTTTTTTTTTATTTTTGTTTAATTTTCCTTAACCGGTACATACGACGTTTTATTTGATTTCTGAATTTCTTCCTTAACCTTTACGTAATATGTCATTTTTTTTTATTTCTGTTCATGTTTCCTAACCTTTTTATATATATATATATATATAAGCGTTTCACCCCGAGCAAGGCATGTCACTGCCACTACTGTGCAGGGGGCTACGTAGAGTGGAGAAAGGCTGATTAAATATAGGAAATAACAGAGGGTGGGTGATAGGCGGGTGAGGATACCGAGAATGAGGGTTGGGTAGATGAGAGTGTTGTGAGAATAGTTGGGAGTTAGTGTGATAGGAGGTGTCTATTGACCCTACATTTAAACACCTGGAGATTGTAACTATCGGGAAAGCAGACTTGTGGAAGGGAGTTCCACAGGCGGGAAGCGCGAGAAAAGAAGCTGTTGGAGTAGAATTTACGGTCGGTTACATCTTATTTGTTTAATTGTAAAAGGGTGGGACCTAGTTGCTAATCTAGTATATCGTGTAAATTCGTGCTTAGGCGGCACCAGTGATCTAAGCTCATCGGAGCAGAAGCCATGAAAGTACTTGTAGAAGAGGCACAGGGAAGCTACATCACGCCGGTGTGAGAGCGGCTGCAGCCGGTCTGCCAAGTCAGTATATCTGCCGTTGTTTTTAATTTGTTTACCTCTCCTCTTAACCGTTACAGATGATGTTATTTTTTGGTTTCTGATTCGATTCCCTTAACCCTTAAATATAATGTTATAGGTTTGAGTCTGATTCCCTTCCAGTCACTGTTACATATGACGTCATCATTTTTATTTATGTTTCGCATCTCTTAACCGTTACATCTGCCGTTATGTTTCTATTTCTGTTTCATTTTCCTTAAGCGTTACATATGACTTTGCAGAAAAACTAATTTATAGCTATTGCTTTCAGATGTATATCACTATTTAGTAAACGGTACGACGCTTGAAACAGACACACCACAAAGATGTTTATAATCAATAATAAGGTTGAAAGTAGTTAAACAAAAACAAAACAAAACAGGCATGAATTTCTGACAGTCTATGTAAAATATCTATCTGAATATACAAGATATTATTTGAAAACTGGAAAATAAAATTAAATATATCTCAGACTTGTCTTGCCGGTTGTGTTTACTCAAAATAGTTTGGATAAATATTTTCATTAGGCAAATAGACAAAATTGAGCAAAATCAGAAAATTGAAGACCAAAAAGTAAAGATACCGCTAGGCTCACGACCGTCACTGAGTATATACACCAGGCCCTCGACAAGAACGGAAAACCCGACCTGTTGCCTTAGATATTTCCAAAGCGTTTGACAGAGATTTGCATGCTGGATTTCTATGCAAGCTGCTGTCCTGCGGTAACAGGACAATCATTCCTCTCAGATCGCACAATAAAGGTAGCATTGAACTGACATCCCCCCTAATGCGAACACACGAACTTCCAAGCTCTATTCTAGGTTTCACGTTTTTAATTATCTATATTAACTATCTCCTCGATGTAATAAAAGAACAAGTATGCATATACGTTGATGACACTCCGTTTTATTCTCGCCTTGATCAAAATCTTCCAAGGCTGATAAAGCAAACCTCGTTGCCGAGCTCGAAAAGAACATCCAATCCGTAGGGGAACTGGGGTAAGAAATGTCTCGTGAATTTTGAAGCTGCTATCTATTAACCATCACAAAATTCGTTGCTACCCCCCTCATTAGCATGGATCAATCTAGTATCCCTGAAAGTAAAACACTGCGCCTCCTCTGGTTAAATCTACCATCCACCCGTACATTGAATACTGCTGCTATATCTGGGCGGTTGCTTCTGCTCTCCACCTAGTGGACTCCACCTGCTCTCCCCCTAGTGGACCTTGACAAAATCCAACGGAAAATCTGTAATGTGATCGATCACGACTTGGCAGATTGGATACAGTAACTTTATCACCGGTGCAATGTGATGTCTCTTCTACAAATACTTTATGGTTTTTGCTCAGATGAACTTAACTCACTGGCAAGCCACATACATCAACTTGCTCAAGCCACAATATTAGAAACTAGGTGAAAAAATAAAATGTAAGCGCAAATTCTACTCCAGCAGCTTATTTTCTCGCACTTCCCGCCTGTGGAATTCACTTCCGTTTACTTGCTTTCACGAAAGGTATAATATTCAAGAATTCAAATGTAAAGTCAATAGTCATTTCCTATCTCACTAACTTGTATCCTCTCTCTCTTTCATGCTCCTTTCTTTGTCCACTCTACTTTCATCAGTTTTCTCATCCTTCTTCTAACCTCTTCCTGACACCAACTGTATTATGTCACTATTTATCATAACATTTCCTATGTAATCAACGGCTCAACAATGGCAGTAAAATGCCTTGCTTAGGCGAAATGTTTATAAAAAATACTCTTTTGTAGTGAATATGAACTAAATTGTCTCTTGGAGGATCTTAAACGTAGTTTAAATATATTTATCCCCTGCATGCATATATTGAGTGTCACAATTTTTTATGCTTGGGGCGACAGGATTATAAAAAAGAAAAACAAAATATTATCATTGCTCTTCGACTTTTCTATTGACCTTATATATAAAATATATAATAAAAATTGTCATACTTTTTTATAACAAATAATATATATATATATATATATATATATATATATATATTAAGTATGGTTCTTGCAAAATGTAAATATAGATTAAAAGTTTACTAATTTGTAAAAGTATTATAATTTTTATTAGATAATTTTTATATATAAGACCAAGAGAATGATCGAAGGGCAATGATCATATATATATATATATATATATATATATATATATATATATATATAATGTAAATGCATATATACGTATGTATAACGCTGTATGCGCCGTTACAAAACAACATATAAATATTACTCAGGTGAAATAGAACAGTGGTTAATGTGGTATGACAGACTTAAGATTATATATTAATACATGTGCACATTATTCGTCATTTTGAAAATAGAAAAACGTGCACTTCATAATATTATCTGATAAAAATCATATATGGAAGTATAATTATTATTGGACGCCCCTACATAATCGGAAAATGCATATAGCTATGTACCTCCAAGTACAAGAAAATATATATATAACAATACAGTGAGATACACGTTACACAAAATATTTCTATTAAAATATATTCACAGCCACACAATGCAAAATAGGACACTCTTAAATTCATACATAATACAGAGTCGTTGCATACATGCACTGGCATGTCTACCCATTACATGGTAGATCTTTACGTTCAATTTATCAATCCATAATTTCCTCTAATGAATAATAAACAATTTTCCTTAAATTTGTGAGTGAGCGAACACAATAGTTACATATAGGATATGGATGGATCGATGTATGTATGTAGGAAAAAATGTACACATAGACACATTTGTATGTACACATATATATAGGTACAGACGTGTGTGTGAGGATATTATGTATGTGTATAAGTATGCAAACATATGAGTATTTTCAGAGTATATGTGTGATTTGCTAAAATACTTGCATGCCTTAATATTAATTATGCTCGTATAAATCCGGTTTTCATAAATATGTCAGTGCGAACAGAATATCTATATGTGAACAGGGGTGGATATTTGTTTTTCAGTATATGTAGGTGTGCGAACAAACGTATTCATGTGTCCATATTTGGAAGTATGTGCATATGTGCATGTTTATCTAGGTAAGTATACATATTTGTGTTACTATCCAGTGCTAAATATATATACGTATTCATGTGCTTGTGAGTGGCCGTGTAATGTGTTTATGGTCACTATCCAGGACAATAAAATCTTCTTGCCGCTTTAATGATCCCCAACCAATAGAAGGCCGATCTCTAAGTTATATATCATGTTTCTTGTTTTCAATTTCATATTAAAGGAATGACTATTCCGTGAAAAATGTTATACCGAATGAAACGCATATACTGTGGTCTGATAAAATGAGCCAATTTAGCTCATAGAAATGAATTATTATTAATAATCAATCTAAATGATGTGTTGATTTCCATCCTTTTCTCTCTCTCTCTGCATATATATATATATATATATATATATATATATATATATATATATATATATATATATATCTGTGTGTGTTTATGCAGCAACTTAGACATGTCATATTAAATATATGTTATTAGCATTCATTTCTCAATTTTTCAATTTTCCCAAGTACTTTCTGTTTTTTTCTGAAATCATCTTCAGTGGTGTGAGAAACTCTGTTGATTATAATTACGTTTATTAGGCCGTGGATGTTATCGAAAATAAATATTTTGTATGTTTTAATGTCGTGGTCATGCACGTGTTAAAGATTGAAAAAATTATTCTTTTTACATAAATTTTAGAACATTGCTACATTATTCATAACTGATTCTATTGATTGAATGTTTCCTCTCGAACCCGTGGTTAACTTTCGTTGTTTCTTGATATAAGATAGTTGTATTATCGATCTTTTTTTCATATTTTGAATGTAAACGGTAATGTTCTTGTAGATCTCTAGAAATAAACGAATGGTCAGACAAGTGGAATGTAAGAAGTCTGTTAATAACAGTTGTTGTATATCCAAATTATTCGTTTTTTCTCGGATATACTTTTTCCCAAGGGGCATTTAATTTGATATATACTGTTGGTTTTACGTAACACATCAGTTGGTGGGGAGGGGATTCACGAATAATGAAATTACTAGTATTGTTTTTTTATAATATGTTTTTTTATAATATTCTTAATTTTATTTTTTTATTAGGATCCTCGGGAGATGTAATAGTACGAATGAGATTTATATGTTTTCATCCTGTTTGTAGTTATCGTGCATCTGGTTGCAATAAAATAGTTTGATATGTTTATTTTGTTTGCTGTGTGTTGAGGTTTTTGAAACACTTGATATCAACGTATTTCCAAAGTATTTGGTTAATCACTAGATTCTATCAAATTTTACCGATAAAGAAAGCAAAGACAATGGTAATAATAATAAAATAAATAAGTTCTTCAACCAAATTCATAGCAATTATAAGGAGGACAAATTTTAACTTCAAATACAGATCCGAAAATACGCAATTACTCTCAATAAAAAATAATACATTAATCACCTATTGTAAAAACACCTAAACTCATCAACAAAACATTTATTCACCGCCATATCCAATCTACGATAAACCAAAACGTTTTAAGATTCCAGTGAAAAACTGCATTCCTGATCGTAATTTCGTAAATAATTACATCAGACATACAACTAGAAAACTGATTTGATTACTCTCGAAGCATCTTTCTTGAACGGTGCTCAATTCGATCTGAATTAAACACACAAGGAGACCAAAAAATCCTATCCGAACTGGCACATATTAAAGCATCATCCACATGCTAAAAAAGAATAAAAAATAATGGAGTCTTTATAGATAAAAGAAAATTCAATAATATCAACTACGAACACGCTAGCAACACGCTTACCGTGCTCGGTATATAGCACGTACACACAACTCTACATTATAGATGGCAACACTTCTATTCTGTTAAACGTATATATCGTAAAACATTGGGTCCCATTTACCTGGATTTATATATATAAAATGTAACTTCAATGCCAAGTAAGGGCAGTTTCTTACATTTTTATACGCTAAATTCAAGCCAGGTGTCTTCAACTATGCGTTTTCTTCACACACTGTAGAGTTTGATTGCGACACATTTAAGCAACTACATCTTTATTTTCTAAAATTATTTAATTCTTATATTTGAAAGAAGAATATAAGTTTTTATGTTTGTGTGATAAGATACAGAATACATTAAAAACGTTCATCTGCTATGGGATCTTCCCTTTCTATGAAATAATGGACTCAACTGATGTGTACATATAATCCTGCCTATAGAGAGAACGGTAGTCCTACAGTTATAGATTTTAACAAGGAGTCAATTGGTCAGGAAGTTGGTGGAGAGTTAGCTGGAGATGTTTGGATATAGATTCATTACGCGGACATACTATTTCACTCCAAGTCTGTATATATTGATTTCTACAAATAGTATTCGTGATTTGACTAACCCATGTTCCAATTTGTATTTTTTGTTCAATATAACTTACATTTTCTTTCTCTATATCTGTTTTTGTTATTTATTATTTTACATGGTTTTCCACCCTGGCTCTACAACATTATCAATCTAACATCTTGCACTTTTAAAAAAAGAGAATCAGATGTAGAGATTAAAGCATAATGAGAAATAGAGAAAAAATCTTATTATTTTTGTGTTCTATTTTCATAATACACATTGTACAGGATACAAGTGAGGAATACTAGGTATAGTAAGCTTTGATGTTTAGGTGGTTTAGTGGATAACGGCTTGACATTGGAATTGGAAAATCCGAGTTCTAATTCCAATCTCGTTTTTTGTATTCACTTGCACTGAAATTTAATTGGGTGATTTCAGAATCCATCTCTTCTCCACCAGCTATGTGTCAGTAGTAGAGTGTGTATCAAAACATTATTTTCTTAAAAGTTTTTACTTACAATATAAATATACTTTCTGCTTTTAAATTATCTATATAAGCCTTAGAAACCGTTCAATCAAACAACACCCCACCAAAAGTATAAGCCCTTTTAGTTCTCCATTTAGTTATTGAATGATGTTTTCCCTTTACATCATATTGCTACCGTGTGAAGCGTAAACGTTGAGATTTCCTTTCAAAACCACTGGTTGGCACTGCGGAAAGGGCATTTTATCATTAATCAGTATTGCGTCAACCTTGAAAATGTCCATCTTTCAAATATTTCGATAAGGACATGGAATATTGGAGACAAGTGGATGACAGGTCAGGAGAGAGAATGGTGCAATGAAGAATTATTTTCTCACCAAACATTCGTGCTTCGATTTATGCGACATCTTAATGGAAATTGTTTCTAGTGTTTCGCGTTTTATATGCAGTTATCTGATTGCATTTATGGTTCTGAACTCACCAATCGAGACACCATTCTGTACACGTTAAACTGGGAAATTATAATACTCTGATAAATTAAAGATATACCTTTTTAGGATGGGATTGTCAAAAATACTATTAGATCTGTTTTCTTTTACTGATCTTTAATAAGGAGATATATTTTTTAATAGTTTCACCCCAAAAAAGGCGGCACCGCCACTGGTTGGTAGGGGGCTACATGAGAAAAGAGTGAAAATTTAAGCAGGGGGAGAGCGAAAAGAAAGATGAACCAGTTACTGTGGGTGTTGTAGAAAAGGCAACAGAATGATGGGAATAATAGTGTGAAGACAGTTGCAAGGGTAAAATGAGTGAAAAAAAAGATCATTACTCTCGAGATGATGTTTAAAAGACGAGAGACAGACTGGAGCCAATTGGACAATAAGATGGGAATTGACGTTGCATTTGAATATTTAGAGATTGTAACTGTCAGGGATGCAAGCATACGGAAAGGATTTCCACAGGCGGAAAATGCGAGTAAGGAAGTTGTTGGCGTAAAAGTTGCGTTTGTATTTAGTTGTCTTAACTGTAAAGAGTGGGGCATTGTTACCAATCTGGATACTCGAGTACGTCATTGTGGAGGGGGTATCAGTGAGTTATTCTCGTCGGAGTCGAAACAATGGAAATCTTTCTAGAATAGACAGTGGGAAACACATTACCCGGTGAGAAGGTGAATGGAGTCGAGCTGCCAGTTTGGGACCGATCACGTTACAGATTCTTCTTTGGAGCTTGTCGAGAACACTGAGATGAATGACTGGAGATATTAAAAGAGCTTTGTAAGTATGACTTCTGTTCTTTTGAAAAATATCTATTTCTAAAACTGGTGATTTATATTCATCCTCATTTATTAGTAATATTAATTCAAACATTGATATTCAAGGAATAAAAACGAAAAACCTGAAACACACACACACACACACACACACACACACACACACGCACACACACACACACGCACACACACAGGAACTCATATATATATAATTGTGTATTTGGGTAGTAGTCTTTATATTTCATGTAATTACAAAAAAACGGTTAACGTACTGCATCGACTCTTTTGTTTTTATTTAATATTTTTATATGTTTATGATGTTATTTTTTCTGCATATAGATTATGTACTGTATGTCTAAGGCATTTCAGTTGAAATTTTATCCATTATCAAGGATGATTTTTATTTGTAACTTTTAACGAAAATTAAATTCTATGTATGTATTTAGCGTTATAGAAGATTTATTTTCCAAATGACGTCAACATATTATGACCGATTTGAAAGTTAATGTCATTCTCAGTTAGTGTGTTTTTTATTTATTAATAATTATTCCATTATTGAAGCATTTTTATATGTGTGTGAGTCTATTATATTTTTATTATCTACAAGTATTTATTTATACATGTCAGTGATGTTTTGTGGATAATTTATTGTTCTATATTTATGGAAGGTTAATATATTATTGTAACGGCTGTCTTGCTAGACGGTATCGTTTGGGCTTTGAATTATTACTTTTAAGGGAGAATAATGCTATATTTTTGTTATTTATTGTGTTCATTGTTAAATTTTATTTAATATTGATTATTTTATTGTTGTTACAAAGTTTTTTGTGTGTTATTTGTGTGTACGTCGTTTGTTATTTTTTTAGTAATTTGCTTAGTTTATAGATTTGATTGGAATAATTTATTTTACTTGTATATCTTTTTGGTTATTTCTATTTATTCTTGTTCGTTTACAGTTTTCGTTTTTTCAGAGTCGTAGTAACAATGTATATTCTTGCCTACATTTTAGATAAGGTTTGATCGTTTATGTAATAATTTATTTTAGTCTAAGAAGGCAGTTATAGTTATTTTCCTTCAGGCTGAGTTCACAGGTTTTGAAACAATTATTATTGAATAATATATTTTTCGTCCTTTTCCATGATATGTTTGGTGCGAATACTTTAATCTGCCAGATATATTTAGATAGCATTGTGTTGTTCACCTATTTATTATTTGTAAAAGATATTTTGTGCACGTTGCTTCTTTGTTTTCAGGTTCTTTCTGTTATTCTTAAGTATATTTATATTGGTTATCTGCTGACTTTTCAATGGTTGGGTATATTAAATTGTTCTGTAAAAAAATGCAATTTTATAGACCATTCGTTCTTTGTTCTGCAGCTACACTAGAATATCACTTGTTCAGGTTGCTTTTTGGTTGTTTATTTTTGTGTGTGTGTTTTTTATTATTTGTGTCATGCTCTCGGTGCAACTGTAGCTGATTTTTACTGTTTTCTTTTGTTGAATGTCATATTTAGAAAATTTAATTTGTTTAGGTTTCTTTTATGTCTATGTTGAATGTCATACTTTGGATTTTTCATGATTAAATGAATATACCATACAGTAAAATTATATGCATGTGTGTGTGTCTCTATATATACGTGTGTGTAAAATACTGTAACATATATTTTTTAATTATGTTATATTTATTTAATCAGTACAGTAGATCTAACTTTTAATACTAAGATCAATATTCGTAATTAATTGTTGCACACATGTAAAACAAATTTATTAAGGCGTTTCAAACTTTTACTCAACTCTGTATTTCTGTAGCATCACCCAGCATTATTACACCATTTGCAAATATTTACCTATGATATGGAAACGTTAAAATTAGTGACACCACCCAGAATTTCAAAACTTTTCCCTTGTGTACCTTATATAAATTCTCTGAAAATTGTTATATTTCACTGTTTTCTTGTTCTGACCTGGTTTTATTTCTTCCAAAACGTGCATTATTTTTCAAATAACTTTCTACACATTACGATACTATTTCAGGATTAAAAACGTATATGTTTAAAACTTACCATGAAGAGTTTTATTACAAACTGTGCCCCTTTATAGTAAAATTCTGGAGTTCATTCCTATTAAAAAAATCAAGATTTTACACTTGTATTGAACAAAATATAGATATTTATAAAAGTGTTTTTTGGTAATTTCAAAATAAAGAAAACATACCTAAAAACTGGTGCAAATTTTAAATATATTTTGTGAATCAAGGTAAAGTGTAGTTTTCTAGGGTTAACTAAAGGACACTTATACTTAATATCCGAAATAGAGAGATGAAATTTTTATGACACATTATAAGGATAAATATATTTTAAAATTTGATACTCGGAAGACTGACTGAACGAAAAAAATTGGACCGTAACAAGTCATAAACTAGATAGAGAGCTTGTGTAAACAGATATAATAACATTGTTTTTGAGATATAGCAACAATCAGTATATATTACGAGATAAAAAGAACAGGATATCGTGCAGAGCCATGATCGCTGACATCATGTACGAACGCAGCATATAGAAGAATAATTGTTATATAACGCTCTAGTACATAGGTTTCGAAAATTTTGCTGCGATTACTCCAAAATACAATTTCAATATTATCCATTAGCAACGAACATATACCCGTTATATAAGAAAAGAAGTAATTATATTTTCATACATCAAAAGCAAATTAATGGAAATTATTCTATACAATAATACCAATTTATGATAATCTGGGGTATAGTAGCCGTAACCTGGCCGGGATTCTTACTGTGAGTTTTGAGGTTGCATTGACTGTGTCATTGCCGCTTTATTTATTCTTGATTTTGTGGCTGAAAGGGCAATTCAGGCGTCGTTTGCCACGTTGAGTCCACTACGTTTCTTGGTCTTTATTCCAAGACACAGTGTGAAATTATAAGCTGATTGTCTCTTCCCAAACCAAACATCCATTAACCACAAAATATGGGTTCATTATCCCACTTGGGTAATTTACCCCGAGGTTGGGCCACATCACTCTAGTATATAGTAAATCCGCTTTAAGTATTCGTTTAAAATCAATATACCGTTTTAGAGTGAACATGTTAACCGATGACTTTGAAAAAAAATGACCATTTCATACTTAGCTTAAAGTTTTCAAATCTATTTAAAATTAGACATTTAAAAGTTTAATGCTGATAGACTAAAAGAGTTCTTTTAAAACATGTTTGTTTTCTAATGTATGCATTTAATGAAGGATAATTTCTTTGTCTAGTGCTAATACGTTGGAAAAGTCTGTTTCGATGCTCAGCTGCGACATTTTAAATAATTCATCTTCGTCCTAAATGAAATTTAAAGCTGAAATAAAAAAAATACATAAATACTAAAATTGAAGTTATCTTAGCAGAAATTTATGTGACCTGATATAGTGTTTTATTTCATTTTATTGCAATAGATTTATGGTTTAAAAAATAGACCTTCAAGATTTAAATGCAATATCAATCGTAATCTTCTGTTGCAAGGGTTTCTGTTCTGTTATTGTCCTCTCTACTTAACATTGTTTTCTTTGGAGATTTTTCAACACTCCATATTTCTCTTGACATTTAGCGATTTCATTTCCTTGCTACAGTTGAAATTATAAAATATTAATAATAATAATAATAATAATAATAATAATAATAATAATAATTACAAAAAGATCTACGTGTTTTTCTGGAGCTCTTGAAAACTGTGTTTTTATTTGAGATCCGATCGCGTCACTGTCAATTATCGCTTGCCAACCCATTTAGGAATAGGAAAACATCGAATAACAGCCCGCAACTCACGGTATTAATCATGCTGAGAAGTTAATGGCTACTACTCAATGTCACAAAGGATCCCCTACAGGCTTCGGTACCCTGTTTGTAAAATCAGTTACTCAACGTTCCGGACAAGTTTGGGTGAACCTTTAGACCCTTGCACCACTCATGGGAATAATATGAGAATTAAAAATAGAAATTAAAATATCTGGTATGGATAAACAGGGAGTCCGTCCTTCAGGAGGGAATCTACCGGAGGACAAAAAATCTGCCACAGGAAAAAAAACTCCTACAAAAAGAGTGAATCTGCAAGTCTCCACAAGCAGGATAATCATAATGACGGCACTGAAATTTCTCCAGATAGATCTATAATAAAATATTTTAAGAAAAAAGAAATAAAATGGTCTTGTTAGGAGTACAAAGTCGTTATGACTGCATTTCATGCTGCGTTACTCAAACCTCAAAAAACATCACTCGTCAAATATATGATATTTGGCGAGAAAAGTTTGGACAAAAAAATTGGAAGTACATTGACGAAAATAAATTGGCCAAGGTATGAAGGTACATCATGTGAAATAACCAATTGACAGAGGCTGAAATTATTGATTCTGTAGAAAATGAAAACAGAAGCCAAGAACCAATTATTACGGCAAAAAATATGAAAAGATTAACCATCAATAAAGCTCTTGAACGGATGAAACAACGCTGGAATGACAAACCTCTGCATTACCATTTTCCAGAACGTGCTTATAAATCCAACGTTGATAAAGTTAATACTTTTCGATGGTTACCTGCATTTGGACTAAAGTCAGAAACTGAAGGCTTTATTCTTGCCGCGCTATACAAAAGTATTTTCACTAGGAACTTTTAAGCAAATAATATACATAATAATGTGGATCCAAAATGCAAGAAACAATAGACCATCTAATATCAGGATGTTCTGTACTTGCCCCAAATGAATATAAAAATCGTCACGATGGTGTGAAGCAATGTTTACATTGGACAATGTGCAAGCACTGCGGAAAATATGTAAACAAACACAGGTATGAACATCACCCAGTATCGGTTACAGAAATAGAAGATGTTAACATTCTATGGGATCACACCATCTAAACAGACAGAAAAATTAGAGCAAATAGGCCGGACATTATTGTTAAAAAGCAGAAAGAAAAAACTCGTCTATTAATTGATATGGCTTGTACAGTGAATTTTGACATAGCAACCGAGTAATTGGAAAAACTGTCAAAATATAAAAACCAGGAAATTGAAATAGATAAAATGTGGAATTTGAAAGCAGGAGTAGTACCAGTAATGGTAGGTGCTCTTGGAATGATAAAAAATGGAACAAAAAATAGAATGAAAAACATCTTTGGAAACTCCAGCTTGACAGATATACACGAAAGTATCTTGTTATATCTAGCCCACACACTAAGACGAACATTATCCATATAACGCTAGGGATGTTATGAAGATAAAATAAACAAGAAATGGGGCCATAACAACACAGCACAAACTTCCTTGGTAGGTAGTGCGACTATAGCAGAAATAGAATGATAATAAAAATGTTGATCACTACAACAAACATCCTCAATTAGCCTAGACCCTGCTGTAACAATAAAAATATTGAAGCCAGAAGAAGCCTATAAATATCTAGATATAAATGAGAGTGAAAAAATTCACCATAAAAATGAAAGAAATAGTGCGTAAAGACTACTATCGAAGGTTACGACTGTTATTAAAAACTGAATTGAATTCTCAGAACAGAATTATGGTCATTAATAGCCTTGCAATCCCAGTTATCCAATATAGCTTCAAAATATTAACCTGGACTCTAAAGGAAATCAGGCGAATGAATTCTAAAACAAGAATGCTTCTTTCTAAGCATAAAATGCATCATATAAATTCTGATGTAGTCCGACTATGCATACCCCGCAAAGAAGGTGGAAGAGGTCTTATTCAGCTAAAATTTTCATACAAGACAACAACTATTGGCTTACTAACATAAATAGAAACAACAAAGGACTGGATGATACAATTAGTCAAGCAACATGAAGAAAGAAACAAAAAGTATTCAATAATAAAAGAAGGCAGTAAATACAAACAAGATTTACATTTAGTAGATTCTGTAGAAAAGCAAAACAGAAACCAAGACCCAACTATTGCGGCAAAAAATATAAGAATGAAGGCCAAATATAAAGCTCTTGAACAGATGAAACAACGCTGGCAAGCAAAACCTCTGCATGACCAATATCCAGAACGTGAAATGTTGATAAAATTAATACTCATCGATGGTTAGTTCATCTAGATTAAAGTCTGACATTGAAGGATTTATTCTTGCAGCGCAAGACCAATGTCTTTTCACTAGAAACAATCAGGCAACTATTGTACATAATAATGTGGATCCAAAATGCAGGTTTTGTGATAAACGCCAAGAAACAATAGACCACCTAATCTCAGGTTGATTGCACTTGCCCGAAATGAATATAAATATCGTCAGGATAGAGTGGGGC
This sequence comes from Ascarosepion bandense, assembly GCA_037127315.1. Taxonomy (NCBI): domain Eukaryota; kingdom Metazoa; phylum Mollusca; class Cephalopoda; order Sepiida; family Sepiidae; genus Ascarosepion; species Ascarosepion bandense. The sequence continues at coordinate 783,726 of JBBBDQ010000250.1, forward strand.
AATATTTACATTGGACAATATGCAAACACTATGGAAGATCTGTAAACAAACACAGGTATGAACATCACCCAGCAACAGTTACAGAAATAAAAGATGTCACCATTCTATGGGATTACACCATCTACGCAGACAGAGAAATTGAAGCAAACAGGCCGGACATTTTGTTAAAAACCAGAAAGAAAACTTGTCTATTAATTGATATGGCTTGTCCAGCGGATTGTAACATAGTAACGAAGGAATTCGAAAACTGACACAATATAAAAAACTGGAAATTGAAATAGAAACAAATGTGGAAATTGAAAACAAGCGTCGTTCTAGTGATAGTAGGTGCACTTGGAAGGATAAAATATGGAACAAAACAACACATTGAAAGAATCCCTGGAACCCTCTGCTTAAGAGATATACAAAAATTTGTATTGTTAAGTACAATCCACACACTAAGGAGAACTTTGTCTATGTAACGCTATGGATGTTAGGTGAGATAGTAAAAACATGAAATGGAGCCATAACAATACGCCACGACCTGCCTTAAGTCTTCCTGTAGAATTGGATAGTAGTGTGACCATAGGAGAAATCGAAATATGATGAAAAATGACATAATAATAATAATAATAATAATAATAATAATAATAATAATAATAATAATAATAATAATAATATACTCTAGATATACAACGAAGTGGAAATCTCAGAAATGTGATGCATACCGCCATCAATAATTACAATTTTATTTAGACAACTCTGCTACACTCATTGACTTGTTTCATCGTAATCAATGGCTTAAAGAAATGAAAATACATTTGGCTCAGAGATAGGGATCCCACATTTCAAAGAGATCTATGTTACAAAACGTTCAAAGCAAAATATCATGAACCCATTTCAGAGGTCTCTGTTTGAAAACCACATGAATGTATGCATAAAACCGAAATCAATAGAACTATAATAATAATAATAATAATAATAATAATAATAATAATAATAATAATAATAATAATAAATGTAATGCTGGAGATGATAGGGAAGATAGAAAAACATGAAATGGAGCCATAACAACACGCCACTACCTGCCTTGGGTCTCCCCGCAGACTTGGTTGGTAGTGAGACCAAAGCAGAAATCGAAATATGATGAGAAATGACATAATAATAATTATCTGTAGTTATATATATGTAAAATAATTTTATATATACATATTAAATACATTTTAGAGAATTTGAAGAAATATATTTTTTATCATAATGACATAAATGAAGGTTTATAATTTAGCTATGCTTTTGCTTATTACTTGATGAATATAATAATGGAAAACAATAATAGCCAACAAATTACCACACAAAATTTTATGTATAATTAAAATGCTTCAAATTTAAAAATATGATTTTTATATGAATGGTAGATTTACAAAATTATAAATGACTGCTGTACAGAACTGGCAAACTTGTTCATTGTTCTGCATCGGAATTAGGAAGAAACGTGAGATTCCCTAATACATAATTCTTGCTCCGAGCATAAATAAATATTCTATTATCGAAATCAGTAATCCCTTTGAGCAGCAGCGGGCAGTAACTCCATGTGGACATGGGAATAAATAGTTTGCGACCAATTTAAGATAACTGAACAGAAAACAAGAAAGTTATATTCTCAGGAGACTGCGGTTACACATTAGAATTAAACATTAATAAGCCATCGAACAATTTATGCACTCTTTTTACAATACAAGAGACCCAGACATCGCTAGAATGATGTTAGGAACAAAATCTCACTGTCCACCCAAACATTATCATATCATTGTATTTTAGTTGGAAGTCACTGCAGGGCAAATATGGATTATTTACTAAAAAGATAGTACGAAAAACAAAAAAATAACAGAATAATTTGAGTGAAGAGTAAAAAGAAAAGTAGCATTTTCTCTTATACTCTGTCAATGCAGGGAATTAGCTACATAGAATTTTACATTTATGTTCAGAAATCGATCGAGGCTATGATTCATTTGTATTTGGACGTAGAAAAGATTTAGGTCTTGGAAAAATAATTAGGGCAACTTGAAACTGTAGTATAACTAACGAAGTAATAAAAAGTGATAAAAATTAAAAAAATAAAACTGAAATGCAGAATTTGAATCTCTATACATATATTAAAAATTTCAGACATAAACAACTTTAGCTTAAACAAATTTAATGACGCTGCGCAAACGACAGTTCATGAAAACGTAATAATTATAGAGGAGAAAATGTGTATTGAAATTGAACTTTCCCCCAATTAAGACTAAAATTCAAGATACGAAAAAGTCGAATCGTCTGCCTCTACACTAATGTACATATAAACCGAACTGCGACGAATTATTTAAGAAAGTTTTATGATTTGATAGGAACAGTAGGCTCCTTGGAACTTCGCAAATTACCACGATCCGACCCAGTAAAAAACGATTTTAGATATCTATTGGCATGTTCTAAATTGAATTAAAGTAAATCTCTATCATAGTGACATCCAAACATTTCACCGTATATCTTGAGTTACTGTAAGCAAGAAAAGTATATTTTTTTAAATCATTTTACTCCAAGCAAGGCATTCCACTGTCACTATTGCGCAGGGAGTTACATAGGGGAAGCTGCTGAGAAAGAGTGGTGAGTTATAGGAAATATCGGAAGGAGGGGAGTAGACGGATGAGGATACCGACGATGGGGGTTAGGTAGATGGTTAGAGTTTTGCGGGAATGGTTGCGAGTTAGTGTGATAGATGTCTATTGACCTTACATTTAAATTCCTGGAGATTGTAGCTGTCAGGGATGGCAGGTATATGGAAGGGAATTCCACAGGCGGGAAGTGCGAGAAAAGAAGCTGTTAGAGTAGAAATCGCGGTTACATTTTATCTGTTTTATTGTAAAAGGGTGGGACCTAGTTGCTAATCTAGTATCTCTTGCAAATTCACACCCAGGGGGCACCAGTGAACTAAGTTCATCGGAGCAGAAGCTGTGAAAGTATTTATAGAAGAGGCACAAGGAAGCCACATCATGCCGGTGAAAGAGTGACTGCAGCCGGGCTGCCAAGTCGGCATCGATCAAAAAAATATGAAATTGACTCGCTCGTGCGTCAACGGTGAAAAATTAGACAAGACTGCTTTAGAATGTATATAATACAAAACTGATACTTAATTATTATAGTATGGCTTCGTACATGCCCAATAAAATACAAAAACATTAAAATTTAAAAAATTGAACTCCCTCAAATTGAAGTTTTCTTTTATATGTGACAAGGGATTATAATGTTATTACAATGATTATTTAAATTGAAAATTATGTGTGAAATATGTTTGATTAAAGAGACATTTCCTACCTTTCGTTTACTTCTATATATATATATATATATATATATATATATATATATATATATATATATATATATATATTATTCATCCACATACAAGCCTGTTTTGCTGCATCAACTCTCATCATTGTAGCTACACATGTACTTGCTTCTGGCCAGGATCGAAACTCGACATGTGTGTGTGTGTGTGTGTGTGAATGTATATGTGTGTGTATATGAAAGTATGTGTGTGTGTGATTTTGCGTGGTGTCAGAGAGAGAGAGAGAGAGAGAGAGAGTGACAGAGCGAGAGGAGATAAATGTGCATGCCCTAAAAATATGTATAGTCTCACCGAAATTATTTGAATTTACATTGAGATGATACTGAATGAATCAGAATTTCGTACAGGTTTCTTTATTATTGACAACAATATCAACAAAATATTATATGCAGACGGCATTGTGTTTCTACAAGACAAAAAAGAAACGACAGCTAATTCTACAGAAGTTAGATAACGGACGCGAGAAAAAAAAATCTAACCATCCGTTGTAACATGACATAATATATGTTTGTAAAAAAAATGAAAGAACCTAATATGGTTTCTACCATTTGGAGATACAGATATCAAGCAATTAAAACTCTAAATAATTGACAAATATTTTCAGGTCTGAAGATTTAACACAGAAAACCGAAATCGCCTTGAAATAGCTGATGAATGTCCATCATTCCCTGACAATTTCTGTCAAGGAATGCTGGAAACAGTTTGTATTAATGAAGATAGCTGGGGCCAAAGAAATGTGAGTCTACATAAGAATATTGCTAATAGCATGAACTGAACATGTGATTAGCGACGAAGTTTTCCGAAAAATGAAAACATAAAGAACACTCATGAGCAAAATCAGAAAGAATGAGATGAAACCTCTAAAACGCATAATAAGAATATTTGGATTAGAGGTTTTGTCACTTACACGGTGTTAAGTTACGGAGAACATAGGGAAACGGCGCATAGCCTAACAATCTTGTGTAAATTTTTGACAGAACAGGGGATAGTTGTTATAGCAAAAATATACATTGCAAAGAGCAATAACTGTGTAGAGCTATGAAGGAAGAAGAAAAATTGCTGTGAACATCAGAATAAAAGAATAAATTAAAAAGAAGATTGTGAGTATATTATGTAAAATTTATGAAAAATGGTCCAGAACAAAATATTTTGAATTAAAAAAATCATATGGTAGCGATAGATATATTTACATGTATTGAACTTTCACGTGCCCTAATCCTTTAATAAAGTAACAGACAAAAACATTGATCTGTAACTAATAGAGCATTCATCAATGTGGGCTGTTTAAGCAAGATCAACATGACAAATTCTAGCATCGATGTTATATCTTCAATTATCACCAGGTAAGATTTTCTCACAGCTAGATAAAACCAGATGATGAAGCAACCTAACCTACTGAATAGCATCTACATTTTTATATTTATATATGTGTGTGTTATTGTATTTTCCTCGCAGATATTTACAATAAGATGATTAATGGTTTTAACAAACCATCCCAGAACAGTCATCATTAAAATTGAACTTCGCAAAAAGAAAATTGGGGTAATGTTCTATATTTTATTACTAACCAGTTATCTGTGTCATAATTTTAATGTTATAAAATAATGCCAGATTTTGTGTAATCGATTTTCGTTTAATTCTTATTCTTTATACTATAGAATATCGTATTTTTAAATTATTAGTTATGTTTCTTTGAAATATTTATCTTCTGGCAAGTTTTCTTTTTAATTCAATCACTTCAATTTCTAATAGTAGTGAATCTCTAACGAGCAAATTTCTAAATGTATATATTATTATTCAGGTTCGGAATCTTTCTGGTGAGGATATTGTTATGAATATATGTCTTTAGATTGAAATCATTATACGAATTGTGTTTTTATTTATGCTTAAAATACATCGACCATCGTAACCTCCGGTGCTCTTAAGCCTCACGTCACATTGTAAGAATATGGAATCAAGCCATTTTTATTTGAAAGCATAATGATGAACCGCAGACAATGCAACATCAAGACAGTTTTCAGATTCTTTAAACACTATTCAATACACTGGAGTTATATTCCCCAATCCAGTTTCCGCTTTTAAACGTAGAAGGTTGCCTTACCGTTGACTTCATATAAAATCCCGTACTGGGGATCCCTGAGAAAAAGTCTGACGTCAGATTTTAAATAGTTGGAATAAAGAGAACCGTTCAAAATTCCAGTTAAAGTTCTGGTTTATTGAGTATGTTCGACGCCCGAAATTTGTTGGGTTTTACAAGTACCGAAATTTTCTGGGTATAATAAAAAGGTTAACTATGTTATTTCGAATGAAGAATAATATATTAAATACTTAGTTATTTATAATGGAAGAGCAGTTACATATTTAATCATATAATTAATATTACGTTTCTGTTTTAATTCAATAATAAGTGATATATAAAATCGTTTCTTTCAACGAGACACTGCTAATTAACGTATTTGTAAAATGCTATTTGTGACAATATAAAATGTTAGAATGTTTGTTTGTCTTTGGATTTAAATACGCAACAATTCTAATGAAAAGATGTCGCAATGTATTTTATTATAATTTGTCGGGCAAACACATGTGACGCAATGTTTTATAGAAAAGAAATAAAACTACTAAAACACAGCCTTTGCTACATAAAATATTTTTGTATGCCTGTGTGTGAATGAAATAAATGGCCATTTATAATCACCAGACTGTTAGAAAATAATGTTTTGGAGGCTTTCAAATTTGGATGCTAATTAAAAAAAGCATAGTAATTAAAGACACGCATATATTAAGCAAATAATCTGCTGATGGAAAAAGAAGGCACAACTATTTAATGATTTCAAGGTGTGAATGTTTTTTTACTCTACTGTTATTGGCTAATTCGAAAAGAAGATCTGCTAGAAAAATCCGTATATGAAGCCATAGGTGCTGCGATAAGAGACGAGCAGAGAGATGAGGAAATTATTAGAATTTTCTCCAGTTTTGTCAGAATTGGAATTATAAAAAACAGAATTATTATATGTCAAATATTTTGCTGCATTTATGATATGGCTAAACACGCCTATTCTATAGTGAATATACTCTCCCACCAGATTTAAGTAGGAGTAGTAAGCGAAAATAGGGTCAGTCGATATTGGACGATAGCAGTCCACAGTTAGTGAAATACGAAAGTAGTCAGCGACCTGGCAAAATTACTATGCGTAATACATATTTTATCAAGTTCCTAAAGTTTGTACGTCGAACCTATTAGGACCGATTTTACCATAAAATACTAGCCTCCACTGCGAAAAGAACTCCACAACAATTTTGCCGACGAAAATATCAAACCCACGTGGAGGAGATAAAAAAAAATTTTGGGCGACAAAATTCGCACTCATACGGAGGTAGACAAAATTCGCTAATCACAATAATTTTGGCGAAAAAGTCTCGGATTCAGGTTTTAAAAAATTGGCAAAGTTTCTCGCAAGCTAAGACGTCAATTTAGTGACGAAAAATCTGTCGTATTCTCAGCTGTGAAAAAAAAATTTTCTCTTTAATACAGTTTGCTCAAATAGGCCATGAATTACAAATTCGTAGGAGGCTTCCTCTACGATATTAGACATTGTGTAAACTGTTTGCGAAAGTAAAGGAATGTAAAAGTATTTTTCTGGAATTCTTTAAGTTCCAGTCAGAACAACAGAGGAAAATATTAGAGCAACAAAAAGACATTTCAGATGCAGATACAGGAGGAAACATTCAATAGACAAATGCAATTCCAACAAAAATGGAACAAATGCATAGTGCGTTTCAAAACAGAATTCTGGAAATAACTGAGAAAAGGAAAGAAAAGAATCTACAAACTGATTCTTTCCCGGAGAATACAATATGAAATTCAATTGAAATATTCTCGTACAGTCCAGATGAAGAAATAACTTTTGCGGAGTATTATTAAAAACATATACGGACATGTATAGCGAGGACTACCACTCGTGGTCTGAAGGACAGTATGTTATTCTTCCTTTAAGCAAATTATGAACTGCTGAGCATAACAAATTGGTAATCTACATTTTACCGAAAAAAAAAACGAGTTGACTTTTACCGAGCCGGTAAATATATTAAGTGATTTATTTAGTAAAAATGCATCTCGGTTTCACAACAGGTGGACATCTGAAGAAAGATGACGAGCAAGACTATATAACGTACGCAGCAAATGTAAATAAGCATTGTAACGAATTCAAGCTGGCAGAATTAAGCGCAGACAATTTTATGTGCTTGGTGTTTGTTCAGGGGCTGGTATCAGAAAAAGACGCAGAGTTGAGTATATTAGTACTGGCAAAATTGGAAAGCGATCCAAGTATTACGGTAAAATAATTGTTACTACGTGGCCTCATTTGGACCGAAGAATTAATGTTCAAAAAGTGCATCTGAAGATATATTTCTGTGTAAAAGCCAGAATCGATTATTGCATTAGAGCAACAAAATTCCGAATGAAAACATCATTCAATCCTTTGGTTCTCACCTGCAATTTTAGTCGCTATTGCACACAGAAATCTTCTTTTCCGGCTGTACTGGAGTGACATGCCTGATTACAACATAGACATTGTTATCTCTACTCGTAACGAGTGCAAACTTGTTCTAAATGAAGCAAATATATTGTTTGCTGACAGAAATGAAATAACGTATAGTATCACGCATGTTCCGTTTTACAGATTATCGACGGATCTACAAGAGGGTGCTGAACGCCAGCCAAACCTCAATGTCTCATCTATTCAATCAATTCAAAATATTTGTATCTACTGTTAAAAAGTCTTAGTGTTTTTCTCGCGAATTCTTTTCCAAATATAGAGTTGACTTGCCTGACATATCACACGTGTTCCAACCTAAAACAGGCACTCTTCTGAGTCTTGTGTGTGTAGCCGTATCTCTGACCTCGGACATATTTTCTAAAGTAGATTTTCATAAGTTATAGGATACTAGCTTGTTTGTAAATTTGCTCCCGGAGCTCATTCGAGTTCTCTCCAAATACTAAAGCTACTTCTTCTCTGCCTCTTGTTTTCCAGCTTGTTAGAACTCCTCATTTGTTGTTCTTGCTTTTAAGAACTCCACTGAAGCATCTACACCATATAAACATTGATCTAATTGATTCTTGTCGCTTTTCGGTAAAGTATTCAAGATTCTAATCAACGCTGAAGTGGTTAACATCGCACCTCTCGGGATCTATTCACTGACAAACAATATGGCTTCTGCGTCTCTACATCTCCCTCTGATGCGCTAACAGCCATAAGTGAATATGTATACCAGGCTGAAAATAATGGTGAAGCTCGGGCTGTGGTTTTATATTTCTCAAATGCGTTTGAAATCATTTTGAATGATTGCCTTATAGAGCTACGGTATGCCAGGATGATTATTTGATTTAATCCAATCGTTCCTATCAAATTATGAAAGTAAAGGCTTCAGGATGGTTTCAAACGAACGTGGATGTCCTACAGATTCAGACCTATGTCCTATATCTTCATCAGTTATCTTTCTGATGGCATCAGTTTCCATATCGTCATTTATGCAGATTTACTCACATCTCAGTCGGAAGTTTGTCAAAGGTGACAAAGTAAACCTATATAATGCTCTTGAAAATTACCTCTAATCAGTCATTAACTGCGACTAGAAATGATTTTGGTATTTTTTTAAAAATTTGAATAACTTCAAAACAAACTGCATTTTATGCCGCCATCAGCATAGTAGATGCTAGTCTTCTGGAGAGCAACACACTGAGCCTCCTTGGCTTTAATTTTTCAAACGATTTGGAGGGAAACAACTACATCGTCTCAGTAGCTGCATCTACCGCAAGTATGATGAATCAATTTTTTGTGCCCAAAATTTTTATCTATGTCGGAGATTATTTTGGACATTTAGAAATCTAGCATTAGTCCGTGCGTTGATTACTGTTGCTATATCTGGTAGTACGGTTATTCATCTTGAATTTTTCTTAACAAAATTCAACGGAAGAACTGCAAAGTAATTGATCTTGACTTGGCATCTCGATTTCTCTCACTTTCTAACCGACGTGATATGGCTTCCCTCCGTCTTTTCCAGATATAGCAACTACTCTGACGACCATTTTTGCTGGCGCCCCCATTATATGAATTAAACTGTGCTTCTTGATTGACGTCCTGATTTCACCATGTTAACTTAGAAATGGTGAAATATAACTACCATTTCTACTTCAAAATTTTCTTTTCTCGCTATTTCTGAACGTGAATCTTCCCTGACAACTACAATCCTTATAAAATCAAATGCAACATTATTCGACATCCTTCTTGAATTCCGTTCATCATTTATACTTTCCCCAATATCACTATCTCTAATATTTCACTCAATTGCAATCGCTGTAAACCACTGCGTATTGTTGTGAGTGTGCTTTGCTTGGAGAGAAAGGATTTGAAAAATGAAAAAAAAGCACATCTCTGATATGAACAAACCCTTAAAATTCCGCAAGAAAAACACCGAGCATTTACTGTCTTATAGAAGAATTGATATGAAAATACATTTGAAGATTACTTTCTTTCATGCAAATTAAATTTTCACATGTCTTCGTTTGTTTCATCGAAGTTAATTTGTGTTAATCCAATTCGCAATCCGATTAAGCCCATCACATTTCCATTGTCTGTACGAAACTATCCAGACTATTAACAACATATGAAAAAGGATGTATATCTATGTGTTATAATTTATACAATAATATTTAATAATGTACAACACAAAGAAATGTTTGAAATGTTCAGATATTTACGTTTGATTTATATGAGAATTAACTTATAATAATCCAGACCTTCTAGAAGGAGAAAATTTTAATTCAGTTAATACACAAAAAATATAACGGTATATGTTTTCTGTTAGAATTCAGTCAACCATTACAGTGAGAGAAATGAAATACCTATTATTCATTCATGACATCCACAATCATAAAAAAACAGATTTCTTAATGACGCGGTGTTGATAGCAGAGAGATAGAGAAAGAGAGATAGAGAGAGAGATAGAGTGAGAGATAGATGGCTAAAAAACACTTACTAGGAAATAAAGATACAAAAACCTTGCAAAATATATGTGACACACACACACATATATTGGTTACGGTTATATCACGTTTAATACACTGGGTGTAGCTCGATCACTGAAGTTAAGCAACGTTGAGTCTGGACAGTCCTTAGATGGGTGAGCGCTTTGAAATACCAGGTAATGCAAGCGTTTAATGACGGATGTGCGTTATGGTGCAGTGGATGTTGGCTCGGAAAAGGAAATCGGGGAGCCGAGTTCTAAATCCCGTCGAATACTGCATTCATTTACGCACTGGTAACTTTGGAAAAGTTGCTAATCCGTCCCTTCCATAAAGTTATGGATTAAATATCTGAGGTCTGCTGTTCATACGATCAGTGGCGAACGTCTGCACCGATTGTTTGTTATTAGCTGTTCCAAAAAGTGTGGATGGTGCTACACAAGCTTTCACCATGGAAAACAATTATTTGTGTCGCAGTCTGTGTTAGACACTCATACGTCGAAATCGACGGGAGAAACAATAATAATAATAATAATAATTATTATTATTTTTATTATTGTTATAATATAAAGAAAATATTTTAACAGAAGACGGAAAATGAATGGTAAGATGAAAAGAACTAAGGCAACAGAAATGGGTTTCTACAAAACGTTACTCAGAATATCATAGACTGAACATATATATAACGAGAATGTTGTAAAGAAAAATTTAACTGAAAAGTCAGTTCTACATAAAGTCAGAAAGAGACAATAGAAATGAAGTTGAAGACCCAATAAAGTAACTACATTTAAGGAATAGATGAGAAGGACTGAAAAAATGGCGAATAGATAAACCTGCTTATAAAGAGCATGCACAACGGAGAAGCGGCGTTTGGTTTTGATAACAACAATATAATAATTAACATGAGAGCGATAAATGCATCTGTACCCTATGTCAGTTCCGACACACGGATTATTCTCAAATCCGTGAAGGATATTAAAATGTACGTCGTCCAGAAGTATTGTTCCAAACCACATTTATGATATTTAAACTCAATTTAAATCGGTGTATGTCACATCAGAATACACATTATTATAGAAATGTTCAAATTGATGGAAATGATTATTTTCGGATAAATATTAAGTTTGGATGTCTAACATTCTCTTGAAATGTTTAACTTACTAGTAGGCATTTCTAGAATTATAAACAATGTATTAACTAAATAAATATACTTCGCCTCGATAACACAATTGTGTTTCTTGAAAACATGTGCTTACTTAAATCTAACAATGCATTCAATAGTCTTTCATGGTCATTCCAACGGATCAATTTCATTAACGGACAATATCTAATCCTAAAACCCGAATACAAAGGTGAATAAATAGATGCTAACAAACTCATTCAGTTCAGCATTTTGCTTTGACAAAGCAATTAAATGTTTGTTAGGTCGTCATTTCATCTATATATATATATATATATATATATATAAGTCAGTTTTGTGTCGTACTTAATACACACTTGGGCCATCATATATCGAAATAAACATTTCTGACTTAGCAGAAGATTATCTGTAATTTGCCATTAAATTGTGCGGTAGACTGGTTGCCTGCAAAGGCTATAGAATTCAATCTGCCCTGTTATTTAACCCATAACTGGAGGGAAGAGACGGTTTAATACCTTTCCAAAGGGTATGTGCGCGTAAGTGGATGCAAAGAATTCAACTTAAATTCGAAATCGGCCAAAATGCATATTTGGGCAGGAACCGTTATTTCTAAACATTTCATTAAAGATCACTGACAAGGTCATATTTTCAAGGATGATGGGTCTCTGGTACTGTACATGTATGCCGCTAATATGAAAAGTTCGCCATTATGTTTCTTACAGAACAACCAAAAATACTGAATATAAAACCAGAAATAATTCTCACATGCAATCACAACTAAAATATTAGATTCATATAAACATTAATGAAAGTGTTTTGTAATTTTTAATCTATCTATCTATCTATATATATATATATATATATATATATATATATATATATATATATATATATATGGGAAGGGCTCTATTCTTGCAGTGCAAGGCCAAAATCTTCTCACTGGGAACTTTCACGCAAAAAGCATACATATTAATGTGGATCCAAAATACAGCTTCTTTGATAAATGCCAGGAAACAATAGACCAACTAATTTCAGAATGTTCTGTACTTGACCAAATTAATATATAAATCGTCACGATAGAATGTGGCACAATTTTACTGAACAATGTGCAAACACTATGGAAACACTAGGTAAACGAACACTGGTATGAACATCACGCAGCACTGGTTACAGAAATAGAAGAGGTCAACATTCTAGGGACGACACCATCTACATAGATAGGAAAATTAAAGCAAATAGGCTGGGCATTATTATGAAAATCTACAAAGAAAAACTTACCTATTAATTTGTATGGCTCGTGTAGATGATTGTAACATAACAACCAAGGAATTCGAAAAATTATCAAAATATAATGACCTTGAAATTAAAATAGAAAAAGTGTGAAAGCTGAAAAGAAGAATAGTACACATAATAATAGGTTCACTTGGAATGATAAAAAAATGAAACAAAAAAACACACATTGAAAGAATTCCTGGAAACCCACGCTTCAGTGATATACATAAAATTCTCTTAAGTACAGCCCAAACACTAAGGATCTTATGGGAGATAGAAAAAGATAAAATGAAGCCATAACAACATAACACGAGCTGCATTATATCTTACCGCAGACATGGTAAGTAATGTGACTAGAGCAGAAATTAAAATATGATGATGACGATGATGATAATAATAATAATAATAATTTATATATATATATATATATATATATATATATATATATATATATATATATATGTTTGATCATTCGCGTGTGTGCGTACGTTTGAGGTCTGTTTGCGTGTGTGACTAATACTTATGGTCACCATTTAATTAAATAAATTATATATGCCCCTGGAGTAGACATTCTAAATTATAATTAAATTCTTCGAATTATTGAAAGGTCGTGGTTAAGAGTCACCGTAATTTCTCAAATCTCATCTATAAATGGAAAAAATAATACATCAGTTTCCCATAATAACTGTATTTAAATTAAAAACGCTAGCAACCGACGAAATTAGATCTTGATGAGCATATTAGTGTATGGATATTTATGTGAGCTCACGTGGTTATGCTTGAATATTTTAAACTACAAAATAACGCCTTTTAAAAAAAGAAAATTAATGATGTTAGGCAATTTAAATTAATTAAGAGAAATTGTTCTGACTGTGAACATTCCAAGGCATATCTTATCTAAATTGTTTTTCGCCCAAAATTACCTTATCGTCCATCAATTATTCAAAACCAGATATTCACGTTCGGATTTCATTGGATCGATTACAAAAAGGCGGCTACAATTTCTCAATGTTTCTAGCTAAAATATCTGCCTGTCGCATCACAAAATGTCGAATCAAAAAGCGCGCCGGTACGTATTTCAATGCTTTGAGACTAGAAAGATCTCATTCGTATGTATCCCAATGGGTTGAGATCAGAAAGTCCAACATCTGATCTCAATGGGTCAAGACCAGATATTTCCACGTTAAATCTCAATGTGTAGTGCCTAGATAAACACCCGTGGCATCTCAATGGGTTTAAACCAGAAATAGTAGGCTGGTATATCTTCATGTGTGGTGTTCAGAAAATATTCTGTTTTGTCTGAATACATTCAAGCTCACAAAAAAAAAACACAATAATGTTGGAGACCAAAAATGCACCCTCTTCTTTCTCAGTGGGTAGCAAGAGATTGGAGATTTTTAGAGACTGCGGCAGAAATATGGTGTTTTATAATTCTTCCTATTTATATATATATATATATATATATATATATATATATATATATATATATTCTGAGATTCACAGACATCAATGCCAATCGTCGACTTCTTCATTATTGAACAAAATCTTTATGTGTATAAACCATGCTTATATATATATATATATATATATATATATATATAGTTTATAAAGGAAAACTCAACACATCATTCTAATTCGTTATAAACTATACCTCACTTCAACGAGTTAAAATGGTCATTTCATCAGACCTTTCAATGTTTCTTTCATTTGGTACATGGTTGAAATGTGCTATAGTTTATAATCAACTGGAATGATATGTTGAGTTTTCCTTTTTAAAGTTCATATCGCTCTGGTTAACATCCATCGAGCTCTCTATATGGATTTACCACTTAATATTTTATATTAAGGTAATCTTGATGGATTATCCTCACCGTTTACAGACTGGACACTTATATATCATTATTCGAATATATTAATTTACTTATTACTTAATTTGAAATTTGATTACTTTTAAATGTTAATATTCCGTGTGCATTAACGTCAATATCTGTTTCAATAAAACATAAAATGATACATTTAAGCATAAACACAACCCCCACATAAATTTTGGGATTACTAAAATGTATGAAAATATTATCAGGTTTTTATAAAACAGTGAACGACACAGTATATATAGACCTCTTCTTTATATATATATATATATATATATATATATATATATATATATATATATATATATTAATGAATATAAATATTATCCTACGTAGATGACATGGCTTATAATTTCATGCCCTACGCAATCATTATAAAATTGACCATTTCAGACAGTTGAATGTAAGTTCATTCAATGTTAATGGCGGTTACATCTTATAATACTACGTAACTATTTTGAATTTATCAATATTAAAATATGAATAAACAAAGTTAAATAGAGATAAAAATATAAAATTAAATTTTAACTTTTGAAAACATATATATATGTGTGTGTGTGTGTGTGTGTGTGTGTGTGTGTGTGTGTGTGTGTGTGTGTGTGTGTGTGTGTGTGCGTGCGTGCGTGTACTACTAAAATGCAGGGAGATTAATTCAAATTGACGTAATTCATAATCACAAATAATAATATTTGAAGGGAAAAATTAAATAATGAAACAAACAAACAAACTATGACCAAATTAACCGAGTGAGAAAGAAAGAGGCAGATGTATAGCGCAATCTGTATCAATCAGGATATAAGTACTTAACTGATTATTTTTCTGTCGCAGCATGTGTTCATTAATTCATATTCGGTTTAGTAGATTATGGTCACTTATATGATTTAATATGACAAGATGTGTTATGTGTTTTCTAAACGATATAATTTACATCTGTCTCCTTTTCTACCGTACGATTTTGTTTTAGCAAATATATTCATGGGTTTTTGTTGTTTTTGCTTTTAAATTTCCATTATTATATGGATAAAGCAGTGATTTTATGTATTTAGTGATTTTTTTAAATACAACATATGGTATTTGAAACAATATTTCCAAATGTCAGCAGTTACTTCTAAATAAAAATTTAAATCATTATTTTTCGAATAGATATGAGCTCTATAATAATACTTTCAGCCATACACTATCATTCAAATGGTAGATATTATTTTTTTGATAGTTGGTATTGGTTTTGTTAATATAATTACTGATATTCTTCACGCTGGTCCGGTATTATTAAGTAGGAAATATATTTATCTATGTTCTTAACGCAACTATACCTAACTTTAACATTGATTTATTTGAAAATCTTGTTTTTTGTGAGTAATTGGTAGAAATGTTTGTGAATTAAATGTAGAGATAATTTTCCAATATTTTCTTGCAAATTCCGGCTTTAGGATGACTTAAAACAAATACGGTTACGTTTACTTAGTTCCTTCTTGTTTCTGCCTACATTCTTTTTAAAATAGTATAATAAACTAGTGATCAATTTAATTTTTGTAATACCTTAATATATTTAATTTTAGAACTGTCAAAAAGGTACTCATTACTGGAGTAATTAAGGGAAATTGGATTTATCAATCAAGTAACTATTATCTATATATCTTGAATCAATTCGAATTAAGGTAATATTAATTTCTATTTTGGAACAACTTTTAGAATATTTTAGAAAAAATGTCATCTTATATCTTATACATAATCCTAATCTGGTTTACAAAAAACTGAAATATGACCACATGGAGTCATAGAAACACTACTTGCTTAATGTTTGAGATCCTTATTCACACAGATTTCTCTATGCGTTTCTCTCTTTCTTTCTCGCTCGTTTAATTTGTCTTTTCGATCATTCTTTCTTTCCCCGTAAATATTACCATTAGTAATCATGAATTAACCCCTTAGAATTATCTCCATGCATTTTAATATTTTTTAATTTAACATTTTAATTTTAATATTATATTTCCGTAGATGTTTCGTCGATTTAAATTTTAATCTTGACAAATTAAAATTATTATCATAAAACATGATGTAATTTGGATGGACATCGAGTGAACTAAGATTCGAATCTCTTACACTGTCAATTCGTATTATACATCTGATCATGGCGTAACTCATAAAATTTCTAAGTGTGATATCGACAGACGTTAACACCCCCCCCACACATATATATATATATATATATATATATATATATATATATATATATATATATATATACTACTGACCAAAATATGAAGATAAGTTATTACAGTAGATTTTTGTAATATGAAAATAAAGAAGGAACGTACGTACTCATGCAAGAAATATATTACTTGGTGTGCGGCCTGGCCCCGCGCAACAATCTTCCCAAGCCCATAACCCAGCGAAGTGTTTCTTTTTGTTGTTTGTGGATGAAATCATCAATTCAATTTTGCAGTTGATCAACCAAAGTTAAACATTGAAGCAGCAACATAAAAGCCTCAGAAGGTCACAATACAACCTGCAACACCTGAAGAGTAACGTGCCATATTTGGCGGGTCATCATTCTTCGTGGCTGCATGATAGACAACCACCTCTCTACTAAGGAAATACGAAGCATTAACGTTTGTTCCAGTTTCAACAGCGTAGCTATGTCTGAGGGTCACTTTGCTTTTCTCCTAACTGCTTAAGCTTTGATGACTCTAATACCAGAAACAGCGAAAAAGAATCTACAAGTTTTTTCCAATCAGGAAGGTGTGTAATATTTTCTCCGATGTGTGTGGCATCCATTATATCCTACAGGAGATCCTGAGTGCTGATGAGTAGTTGACTGCCCTCCGTTGCCGCTCAAATAAACCAGCAAAGTATGGCATCAAGATCGTCAGGCAAATGATGTCAAGGCACGTACCTCCTGTCAGGGATCACTTATCTTGGGAACTAGTGGACACTGGCGATAGACGGGCAAAACATTGGCCACTCCTTTACCGAGGATCTGACACAGCGCTACCACAACCCAAACAACAACAATGTGACAACCAACTATTGGTTCACCTCTGTACCTCTCATCTAGGATATGCTGCACAATTTTGGGATGACGCTGATTGGGAAAGTCAAGGCAAAAAAGTCAGAGATACCAGAAGAGAAGAAGAAAAAACCCACACGGGCTCCAGGTTCCAGAGCCTTCCTTTTTTAAAAAGGATAAGATTTTGGCCAGTAGTGGAAAGCCAACTATCATCGAGAACAACAACAGGACGAAAAAAGTGGTAGACACGTTTGAAATGTGTGGTTAATATTCATGTGGCAGAATGACAAACAAGTGACCAAACTGTGTTCAATGGCATGCTGAATGCTGGGGTCATCACCTCATGGACCATCCATGGGAAAAACATGCAAAAAGACAGGTGGCAGACAGATGAAGAGGGAGCAATGGAAGTGTTGGCTGAGGAACTGGTGAAAACCAGGGCAGTGCATCGCCTCTCAAGTCACACTGAACCAAGGCAGCTCAAGGATCATATATGCACTGGACATTTAAGCGTTTTTACCTGCAGTAGAACATGAGGTAATCCATGGTTAGCTGTGTTTTCTATCCTCCGAAGGCTGACCAAAACCACGCTTCTGGGTTGTCTCTTGTCAATGGGATATGTGTCCCAAACTCTATTACACCATGTGTAGCAAATGTATATGAGGCTGAGGTAAGTAGAAATTTACCTGAAGGTCCTATTTACATGCACGTGACAAATAAGTAATCAGTTACTACAGT
The DNA here is from genome assembly GCA_037127315.1 of Ascarosepion bandense. Lineage (NCBI taxonomy): Eukaryota > Metazoa > Mollusca > Cephalopoda > Sepiida > Sepiidae > Ascarosepion > Ascarosepion bandense. The sequence continues at coordinate 802,140 of JBBBDQ010000250.1, forward strand.
TATTTTAGTTAAAAAATTATTAGTTTAAAAATGTGATTTTCGTGGCAGATGAAATAAGGTCTTTTTCCACCTCTCGTCACTGCAGAAGCTGCAGCAGCCCGGGACTAGAAAGTCATTTGAGGAGTTTGAAGATCATCGGAAAATAATTTTATTTTTTATTTTGAAAAAAAAGTTCAAATATTGAAATTACTGCGTGTGAAATATTTCAAAAAAAGATTTATATTTAGTAATATTTTTATAATTTTACTCGGGTATGAGATATCCATGGTTAGTAGTGGTGTAACTTTAATTGATTCTTAGTGTTCTAGGGTTAAATAGGACAATCTTAATAATAGGGGATTACTAAATAATAGATTTTCAAATGTTTAAGACCATAACTGAATAAAGCTTTAATTGGTAACCACGTAACAAAATTTTGGATTTGCTTTCAAGCATGTACGCAGTTAATATCACCCACTGGAATCACAAGTGCTTTATTAGGTAAAAACATATCAAATGCATGCTAAAATGCTGATAAAGTTTGAACTTGGCAGAATTATTCAGCTGTAACTGCAAAATCACTTTCAACGTATAATCGTTGGTGGGATTGGATATTGTAAAACTGTCGAGGGATACGGAATGAGAATTTCACCGGTTGTCTGGCAAGACACCAGCCGATCATCGTACAAGATCAAAACCTTTACATACTCAGAATCCAGCTCAAGATCAATAAGACGACATTTTAGTGAGAAATATTTAAAATCTTTAAAAGTTTCAAATTTCTCATTTTCTGCCATGCGCCAACCAGACTGGTTTATCTTTGCTGTGGAGCGCCAAACATTGGATGAAGAAAAATGGAAGAATCTTTTGTCCTCCGATGATAAAATATAAACTTTTCAACGTTCTTGACGATAAAATGATTTCATCAGCGAGTTGTTCTACACAACACATTCTGACCTTAGGTCTTCTTTCAAGTTACAATTTAATTTCAGTTTTTTGACAAACAAGGATTGTTACATTGGTATATTAGAGAAAACATTGTAAATTTACTGAAGGTCTACGCTTGTGAAGAATTTACTGAGATTTTCAGCAAGATAACACTAAAAACCATAAATCCCAAAGGAAAAATCAAATTGTTATGACTTATAAAATGTTATTTTGCACGAACAATCTGGATCATCGAAACTGAACGCCAGTGAAATGTTTTCAGGTGGAATGCAATGGAAGCCTATGATTATGGATGTCAATTTCAAACTGTGCATTATTTTCTTGAAGATATTTTCATCACTTGAAATCAAATACAACCAACTCTACTGCATATATATCGACTATTTTCTTTTTATTTTCATGTATTATCAAGTTCTACTCAAATGAGAGTTTGGGTGTAACAACATGTAAATTATATATGTTTACATTTTTTAGCCAGAAATATATATATATATATATATATATATATATATATAGTCACCAGAGACAGATCTGTTTCGCTGTATTACAGCTCATCAGTACGGTTTAGACTCCGGTCGCTTCCTAACCCAGGATTGAAACCCGACGGAATTGGCGTCAGTCGGCGATTCTTCCCCCAGGCTACGAGCGTCCAGTAGAAGAAGGCAGGCTTTTTAGTGCGTATAAACACGCCCAACAGCTACAGTGATCCAAATCATTATCGAATGAGGGGTGCGTAACTGCCTGAATATTGCAAGTGAAATCTGGTGTTGCAAAATTTCAAGTGAGTCTCATCAGGGCCCTCAAAATGAAGCGCCAGAAAAGGAAGGAGCGCAAAAGCTCAATCCACCAGCTTGGATCTGCCTCTTGCATCACATGTCTCTACTGCAACAGGCTCTTCAGTGCAAAAATTGACCTCCTCAGCCACCTCCGCACCCACCCAAATCCTTAGTGACTAGGTGTCATCGTTTTCTTTGCATGTGGAAGACGAACATTATCATCATCATATGACAACTCATAGTTCTTTGAAGAAGGAGCTCATCACTCCATAATTAATCTGTCTGAGTGTTCATGTGCACACGCACACGGCTTTAAAACGTCACCCCTGTATATATTTATACGTAGCTAGCACATATATTACTCACTATCTATATCTAATAAATAATAAATTATGCAGTTCATATCAGTAAAGAAGAGGAAAACATATATCATCGAAACTATTTGGAGCGAGTAAAAAATAAATAAATATAGAAAGAATAAAAGAAAACAAGTATTGATAACACTCCAATGTATTTAATATCTGCGCCAAGAAAAACAAAAAACAAAAAACTTAACAATTTGCAATATTATAATTTGTCTAATTTTCTATCTCTAAATAATGGCCTGCATTCATTATTATGATTTTATTTCATTATTTGCTTAAAATGGTAAGTTAAAATACCTGACAATATTTAAGTTTCATATTCAGTTATTAACTTAAGGAATAGAGTTTCTCATGAAATTCAAATAGGAAAACTAAATTTTTAGAGATATCTTTGGTAGAAAGAAATACGATGTTAGTAAAGAAAGAAAGGACTTTAAGCCTTCAGTCTCTGTAGAAAAGATAAATCATGGTGAGTGTGATCATGAGAGTTTCAAAGAGATAATTACTCATTTACTAAAAATTGTCAAACGGAAAAACAGCTTTGGGTACATTCACTCTTGTGCGCGAATTTTGTAACAAACTGATTGGGAGTTCAGTTCCTGGGGCAGTATGCAGTTGAAATCTGTAGAAACATGGCGAGTAATAACTGAGCAGTAGTAATTAAGAATTAGACCTTGCAAGCGGAACGAAAATTCGCTTCGTTTTAGATTATCGGAAGGTTAGGAATCTTTCCGAACGTTACTCGAAGGATACAATGACGAGTACAATAATCCGCATGTAAATAATATTTACTACAGATCCCGAAAACTCAAATAGAATTTAATGTATTTGCATATGCGTGTTTATATACGGACATGAAATAATATGATTTTACACGTTTAAAACTTATACATGGGGAGAAAAATAATCCTTTTTGTAAATATCAGAATGACAATTTATTCTCTATGTTTTAAGAAGAAACCGAATTTCTACAAAATATTTTCTATTCGGTTTTACAGTTTGAGGAAAAAGAATCCAGCTTCATTCCTACGTCTGGATTCTATTTGCTTTGATTTCTTCTGTTAGGTCTATTTGACCGAGCCTTATTACGCTTTGCCGATTTATTTTTCTTCAAGTAACGTTTGACGGAAAAGTCTACAAAAACACATAACTGACAAGATAGTTTTATACATGTTCTTTTATGCAGTTTGTCACATCGCTACATGTGCCAGCATGAATCTCAACTACATAGTTCCGCTTAAAGATATTGCCTCTTTAAATTCTTTCCTTATCTGTGATCTGTCATACATTCAAACGAGGTTACTTCTTGTTTATTTCTACCAATCTTTTTATTACTATGGGCTGTGAGTATTATAGACTACAAATGCTATGTCATTCTTCAACCAAAATAAATTACACACACGCAAAATCGGCTTCAAAAGATTTAGGAGAAACCCAAAGTAAAATTGCACACCCAAAAATGTGGATTCAAACGACTTTGAAAAACCAACTAAGAAAAACTCATAAGTCAGTGCGAAAATCAAATTCTGAATCTTGGATTAAAAAGAGCAAATTCATTTATGACACCTAAGTGAAAGGGCCTGCTGGAGCCGGCATCATGAAAATCTTCACCACGACGCTAACCTGTCAAAACCAGCTAGTCAGATGAATGTGGTAGCTGATAGCATCACTCAGTGTAAAAAAGAAACTTCAAGCTGACGCACCTTTGCTGCCAATTTTCTTTTCTGCTTTTCCCTCCACGCCAACCCGGACATAGGTCACGGCACAGTTTTGTTTGACCACTAATTTCAACGTCTTATTCTTCATTTGTACACCCTGAGGCCAAAGAGAACAACAACAAAAACAAAAGGGACGAGTTAAGTACAACTTCTTTACTTGTTTTGCTTTCTCTCTCACTCTCAACCTGTGGTGACCAACCAAAAAGAGGAAGGAACGAAGATTTTGCATTCTTCTACTACACAACCATTAACTCTAAACTTCGCCGGACATTGTAAACGCCTATATTTCTCTACAAATAATTTTAACTACCAAACTGCATGCATTTTAGTAATTAACATTTTTCTTTTCGCAAATACATTATACTGTTCAGTTAACAAAATTACACTCATATTTTCTTTCTTAAACTTTTGCTATTCTGTTATGAAATTATTGCTTTGATGTACACCCGAAGTATTTTATCCTTTCACATTTCAACTTTCAGCCTTCTGATATTTAAATTCAGGGGACTTTGGAAGTTTTTGGCGCAAGGGCAATTTAACAAGCAACACTGAGGCCTTTATATTATTAACCCCCCTCTAACAATTATTCAGCTTTGCGTGCAGTACGAATTTCAATTTTCTCATTGTAATTCTAAGTACAGAGATCGGCAGATATACAGCTGATATATAACTCCAAGTAAACCATTAGCTAGTGAACATACCATTGTGAAAAATGTTTTATCATTATGTCAGACGTGATTCCTGGAGGTATTTGTCGGACGTATATCTGTCGCTCCTTGTATAAGGGTATTTCATGTTATGTTAAACATAATAATGTGAATTATCATTACTTAATATATCAGAAAAAAGAACATGAATAACTGAACAATTTAAAGTATTTATATATTTGTGATATCAGTTTTCAACATGTAATTCGGCTTTATCTTGCAAATAATCCTGTATAATAATCTGATTAAATAACATTTTGTACAGTCGAGCATTAGGTCTTTAAAAACAAAGATTTTAAAAGAATATTAAATACAAGATAAAAACCCTCCATCTTTTATCAATAGGTATTTTTGCTATAATCACTAAGTACAATCGGATGACAACCTGAGAACCCAAAATAATGTTTATATTAAATCTAAGCAGCCGTCTCTCTGAATGCAATAACAATATTTGCATGGTCTAAATGTAATATATCTTAGAAGTACTACTGATTATTTTTTTTTTGTGTTTATACACATATGCGTAACCTTTTGTATTCATTGTAGCTGGTGAGACATATTCAGTAAATTCTTTGTTGTTTATTTATTTACGAAAAATTTTTGATTATTCGTAATGTTGTTATATTTTCTCATATTCCCTTGGCTATATATATTTAGTATATATTTATAAACAATGTTTAAATATTATTTTATGAAGCCTAGTAACATAATTATATATATATATATATATATATATATATGTAGCATAATAATAATTCACGTATACTGTCTTAATATGTATAGGAAAATCTACTAAAAAGTTGTAATTTAAAAATGTATTTTTTTACAGTGTTTATTTATTTCTATTATTATATATATATATATTTGATATTTCAGACCGGCCTCGGCCTTTCATCAGAAAAAAATGATTTTAAAATTTAAACTAGAAGCGTCCGTCGCGAGATGCGTCCGTAGAAGGAAGCGTCCGTAGCGAGATGCGTCTGTACCGAGAAGCGTCCGTCGCGTGATGTGTACATCGCGTGATGTCGAAAGCAATAGAGTTTGAATATTCTTAAACGTAAACCTAAATGTAATAATACTTTTAAATGCTGTTTTAAAGAAAAAAAATTTAAGTGTATCTAAGAAATGTTTAACTATTGAAATATTTATAAAGATTCAAAATACCTCAGTCTCTATTTAACCCTAACCTACATATATTTAATTTTAAAATCCAGTATTTTCCTTTCTTAGCTGCGTGAGTATGTGGAACTAAAAAAGGAATCTATCAGTAAGCATTTGCAGTTTTCTAAAGTGAGTCCTGGTTGATTGAAGTGTTCAGCTATGGGGGAATAACGGTTGTTTTGACGTATATTCAAACTATATTGCTTTTTACATCACGCGATGTACACATCACGCGACGGACGCTTCTCGCAACGCATCTCGCGACGGACGCTTCTAGTTTAAATTTTAAAATCATTTGTTTCTAAGGAAAGGCCGAGGCCGGTCTGAAATATCATATATATATATATATATATATATATATATATATATATATATATATACTGTCTAAAACATACATTTTTAACTTACAACTTTTTAGTAGTTTTTCTTATATATATATATATATATATATATATATATATATATATATAGTAATGTGTTGTGTTGTAATTATCTTTAGTGACACGGGTAGTTGTTTTATCATTGATTTACTGATAAAAGGATATTTAGGTAACCGGTTTTTTTTTTGTACACTATATGATAATATATATATATATATATATATATATATATATATATATATAAGCATCGGAGTCTAACCGTACTGATGAGCTGTGATACAGCGAAACAGTTCTGTCTGCGGATGACAATATATACATGTGTGTGTGTGTGTGTGTGTGTGTGTGTGTGTGTGTGTGTGTGTGTGTGTGCATAATAGTCTTAATTATTGTTCTTTTAATGATCTCTATAACCTTGAGAGTATTTTCCTCATAATCTTTAACATTCCGTAACCGATTGCCTCTTGGTGGCGCGATTGAGTTTTTAGAGATTAATAGAACTATAATAGAAATCACTTCATTAATTGACATCCATATATATAATTCCGCGTCGATACATTAAAAAGAACATTTTCTCTCTCTCTCTCTGTCTCTCTCTCTCTCTCTCTCTCTCTCTCTCTCTCTCTCTCTGTCTCTCTCTCTCTCTCTCTCTCTCTCTCTGTGTCTCTCTCTTTTTTCTCTCTGAATCACACTTTTTCTTTTCTTATATTTATATTTGTTTCTATTAAGAATGGATTATTCAGATCTGTTCATTTCTAGGTTGTAATTTTTCATACAGAAAAACTTACGATTGAATAATTGTCTCTATAGATATATATGGATATTCGGGATACCGATAAATATATAATTTGGCGCCTAGGGATATGATTCGTCCACTTCGAATCATGAATCCCAACCGTCTGATAAGTTATCCGTTTAGAAGAATAAAACACTAAGAGGTAAGATCCAGTCGACAGTAATCCGGATAATCCTGTAGCTGCTGATATCTAGAATTCTTATCGTTATTGGTGTGAGTAGTTAGGCTGCCGTGATAGCCATCACAAACTATAATCACGTTCATATTGCGCACTTCTTAGCATATAGTGATGAATGTGCTGAGGATTACATGGGCACGATCTTGAGAAAAAAGCAAGCCAAGTTCAAACACTTGCCGTTCGTCACATTCAAATACATTCGGGAAACGTATAAGGACTTTTCTCCAAGCCATGGCTTGCTGGTCTATTTAGCATTGGTTGGCAAAGAAATTAGAAGTAGGAAAGCTTAATTCCAAAATCAAGTTAGATGGAATATTTGTCAGTAATGGTCATGTTGGTTTACCGAAATTACACATTGTGTATGCATCTAACTAATGGTCATGACAATCTACACATTGCATATAATTAAATTTTCCATCATGATAGAAAGTATTATTTTATATTTAGCTATCCATCTGACAGAAATGCAATTTTTAAAAATAAAAGATTAAATCACCGATACCTACATAACTTTGGGAAAGGTAGTAACCTCTCACTTATCTCTACATCTATGGGAAGTATCTGTTAATTTCAAGTTTAAGTAATTTAAAAAATTACAATACAAAGTTGTTTCTGCTTAGAATATTCTCATCAGAAATTTTCATCACAACAGTCTGTCTATTGTAGCAGATGAATGACAGAAGATATTGTCGAATAATTTAATACTATGGAAGAGGAAATTTATTTTCTCTCAAGGTTGACCATATAATTCTCAGCTCATCTTAGCTCAATACACCAACTGAGAATACTATAGGATACAAATCCTATACATTACATCAACTAACTAAAACACACAATGTAAAATTGCACACCCACAAATTCGGATTTAAACGACTAAAACTATTTATTGCGAAAAGGAAAATCATGGATCCTTATTGGATGGTAAATGGAGAATCGACATGTGACGTCGATCAAATGTTTCTTCACACCTAAAGTGAAAATGCTTGCTGTAACCGGTCACATTATCAGATACACTACTTAAGGACATTCTGCTACCGGTAAAAGTCAAAATAGAAGCTGTCTCTGATAGCATCTCACAATGTAAAGAAGAAACTTCAAGCTGACTCGGTCACATTCCGCCGACATCTTTTTCCAACATTTTTCCGCCAACACCTTTTTCCAACATTTTTTCTTTTTTTTTCACTACACGCCGCCAAAGGGAACAACATCAACAACAACAGGACAGTCTATCTGCGATGAGTAGTGTTTCTTTATTTCTTCTTTCTCCTCCCGTCTCCGACCTACCAGAAAGAGAAGCGAACATAAGACTTTACATTCCGCTACTACACAATATTAACTCTAAACTTCTGTGGACATTTTAAATACTTACATTTCTATTTGAACAATTTTAACTACAAAGTTTTACGTACTTTTCAATGCACATTTTTCTTCCCGCAAATATGTTATAGTGTTCAGTTAACAAAATTTCAGTTATAGTTTTCATCTTAAACTTTTGTCATTCTGTTAATAAATCTTTACTTTAAAGTACACACAAAATATTTGTGGACCTGAGGAAGACTACCACCACCTTTAATTTAGTTGTTTTTTGTTTTTTTTTACTTTTTTCAGCGCAGTTTTATCGATTATTACTTAATGTTTCCGATTATCAAAATAAAATTTGGAAAAATTTCAATATTTATACAAATTTGGTGGGATTAGTTTCTTAAATAAAGTTATAGTAAATAGATCCTCCGTTTGGAACCACTCGCGTTGGGGACGCTTTGTTTTTGTTTTTGTTTTTTTTTTTTTTTTGGAACGAGTGGTTGCTCTTCTTTTGGTCTTTTTCTTTCAAGTTTTCTTCAGTTCTTACGATGGCATCTTCCTCGGAAACTCCAAGAATAACTTTATTCAAAAATTTCGCAAAGGATTCAGTTGTTGAATATGCGCAAGCAAAAAAGTTAATTGCACATGATCGATTTTAATGGTTGCATGAAAAACTGAGGCCCGCAAGCAAACTGTTAAAATGTTGAAAATTTTATATTTTCGATTTTTTTGTCAGTCAGAAAGTTTAGAGTTTAATCGACAATATTGCACTAAAAAAGTAAAAACAAAATGTTGAAAATCAACAAATTTACAGGTGGTGGTAATTTCGTACCGGCGAGTGGTTCCAAAATGGATGATCGATTTACTATAACGTTGTATGAAAAACTGAGCCTTTCTTAAACTGTTTAAATTTGAAATTTTTCCAATTTTCTTTTTTTTGTCAATCGGAATGCTTAGGGTGTAATTGATAAGAGTGCATTGAAAAAAGTAAAAAACAAAACATGAAAATAACAAATTTAAAGGTGGTGGTATTTTCCTTCAGGTCCGCCGAAATATTTTAATCTTTCATATTTTAATATTCATCCTTCACACTTCTGATACTTAATATGTGTGGATGTTGGATATATTTGGCACAAGGATAATTTAAGAGGCATATCCAAGGGCCGTGCAATAGCATTAATTCAGTGTTTTTCAAATTATGTTCCCAAGCTAGTTAAACGCTAATTTTTAATCATGCGCAGTTCATTCATATTTTGCTCCGTATTGATTAAGTAAAACACTTATCACACTCTACCAAGTGTTACAACTAGTAATACTAAATATTAAATTTACCAATACAGTAATTATAATATGGTATTGAAGTGAATGCAGTGATAGCACCTCTTTGAAAACCATTTAAAATTGTAGGATCTGGTACTTGTAAAGACTAAACAATTTAAACACTTCGGTGTGTGGATGACGTGATATTAATTTAGTATCAATAACAATGAATTTGCATATCAAATAGGATAGTCTCACCTAAAAAGCCTGTTGCCATAAACTCAATAAAACGAACTAAAATCTAAAGATATGTACTTTAATTTTTTCGTCACATTGAAACATTGCTTAACGATAAGATGATTTAGATTTTAGAAATAAGTAAACTTGCAGTTACATCCCTGATAATGTTATTTAAAACAAAACGAATGATATTTTCTTAGAATCTTTCATATATTCCTTGATCACATGTGCGTTGTCTCTTGGTGTCGATTTTATCTTCCGAACGTCTAGTTTGTTTCTTTGTCTTGATGATACGACTGACAAGTGAAAGGCTGATACAAACAATATCTACGATTTCTCTGTAAGGCTTTCCTGTATTTTCGTACAACATTAAAAAGTATCCAGTCGAGACAATAGTCTCTGAACGTGATAATGATCTGATGCAATCATGGATGACGCAATATTTTTCGAGTTCAAATAAATGTTATCAAACACCACAAAAATAGATTCAGGGCAATATCTGTTAGTGTATTTTTCAAAAATAATCTTTCTAATACTGTTTTAAGAGCAGTATTTTATATATATAAACCAAAATTAACATGACAATTACCACTGATTTTTTTAAAAATTTTCAATTTTGATCAAGGAGCAAAATTCGAGTGATATTGATATGTATGTCTACGCAAGTTTATTTCCGTTCCGTAAATTGCTTGCGTTCAGTTAAGTTGTCTAGCTATCGGCACTGATCTATAACAAAAATTGTCCTTCTTCTGAAAAGTAATTGAGTGGGTAAGACTTATCAATATGAAATGCATACTTTTATCTGAAAGATAAAAAAATGTGTTACTGCATGTCGACATCTATGTGTCATTTCACACAAAAAATATGACTACTAAGGTTCTCCACTATTTCTTGGTCTTTCCAAATAGTAATAAGTGTTGTCTTGTTGTTATCTCTCCTAAACACTGTTCTGCCATTTATTTACACAAGCCTTTTATGTGTACCATGAGTTCCTTTCGTTTGTCCCTTTTGTGAAGGTCAAATGTGAAGGTCCTACATGTGAAGGTCAAAAGTCCTCTTTACTCATAATCGTCCTAAACATTTTCAACTGTGACTTTGTTATGCTACGTCTAAGTATCTCTTCAATTTCCTTTTGTCTAAAGTTTCATCGTTACTCATATATTCATTCTATGGTATTGTTAGAATCTTGATTTAGAATCAAATTTTTATTGTCAGATGTTTCTTCTTCATCTTCATACCCAGCATTAGGTTCCATATAAGAATGCTGGACCAATATTGCATTTCGATAAGTTCTATATATATATATACTGGTCTGTCAAATTATTAATGCAAGCCAATTTACATGTTATCATCTTCAAAGGAGACATTCAGAAATTGTTTATGTATCAGTTAGAAATATATATTTTTTACTTACTACGAAGACACCTAATCACGCTGAATTAACTACGTAACTGTTGTTATGTTGAAGAATATATTATATAGAGTTGGATAATTTGAATATAGTGTACTATGTTCTATAATTCGTGTGGAAGGTAATTTATTACTAAAATATTTACTTGAATAATATTAAAGAACAAATACGCTAATTAATGCAAAAAGTTTCTGATTATGTCAGTGATATTATTCAACATTCAACAATCCTGTTGCAGAGAATGTCGAGATTTTGAGGAAAGAATACTTTTCAGCCTTCAACGCGATTTTACTATTTCTTCAAAACAAATGAACCTAGATATAATGTAAAATCAAGGATGAATCTGGAAGTTTATCGGCCTTAATGTAGCATCTCGATTTCAGGCGCTAACCTATGGCTTTTTTGTGCCTGTCTTATAATACCTTTATTGTGGTTGTTCAGATGAACTGTCTTCGTTAGAATCTCGCTGTAACGAATTTCATCCCAGCAAAAGATTGAAATCTATATCAAACAGTTTTACTATTAAACTTGACTGTAACCAGGAATTACTAATATTTATAGTAATACTATCGTCTCTCGCGCTTCTCGCTTGTTGTAAAATATTTGTCCGGGTTTATTTTTGCTTTCAACTACGATCTTCCAAATATTAAATGCAATATCAGTTACTATTTGCTTTCACACTTCATACTGTTTGTTTATTGTAATTTGTGTTTTTTGCATTCAATGCAACCCCGCTTCAATGTAAAGTGATTAAAGAAGGGCTGTTGGGCTAACTAGCCTTGCTTAATAAATAACCTAAGTTAAATACATCCCTACGGTTAATACATATATGCGACAGAAACTAAAGAGCAACCCATTAGCTGGGTGGAGCTTTGTCCCTTTATATAACAAGTTAATCTAATGCAATTAAAGTGGATGGATGTTGCTATCTAAACTTATTCATAAATGGAATTTTGTCTGTGTGTGTATGTGTGTGCGTCCGTGTGTGTGTCCGAAACGGCTGAACCAATTTTGAAAATTTACACAGTAGTACTATAAGCGTCTGCGAGTGTTCCTAGTTAGGTTTTGTATCGTGGTACCCCCAATAAATATCAAAATCAATAATCGAAATGTCAGATTATAGAATGAGTCGTCCGAATTTAATCAAATTTGATTCACTCATAGACAAAATCATAAGAAACGATAATCAGAAGTTTCAAGGTTTCAGTTCTTACAATAGTGCAATATATATATATATATATATATATATATATATATATATAAGGCAAGATGTCTGTGCCTGTGTCCTTTTATCTGCCGGTATGTCTGTATTTTTTCAGCCCGTTTGGCTCTAAATCGGTATAACTGATGTTCTTAGTCACAGCCATGATACCATTTACTCAGAGGACTTATTTAGCCTTCAAAGTTCAGTTTACAACGAAAAAATTTTATTTGATATTGATACCAGGAAATCAAAATTGACTTATATCAATTCATCTTTCTTTCCGTCTATGGTTTCGCTTTAAATGGAAAAAAGACTATTGCTTTTTACTCTTTCGTGTCAACGTCCAAAGAGTCTGAGCTCCATGGATTAGTTTTAAAGATTTCATTACACCCGAGCAACGCCGGTCTCTACTGCTAGTTATATATAGCTATGTAATTTTGTTGAAATAAAAAAATATTGCATTTGTTATTAGGATGCTACAAAAAATAACAACGATACGTCCTTGTAGAATAAGAAAGAAAGCAAAAATGAATTTATAAAAACATTTGCTCGCTAACCAATTTGCATTAAACTGACATAAATTGTAGGTTCTGACATGAATAAACTTAACACTGAGTTCAAAGTCAGCTAGCAAATGATACTGTTTTATTCAGCTATTTATGTTGCAGTAGTGAATACCTAAAATAGAAAAAATGTCTTTGCTTAAAATTTTTAAATTGACTTTTGACTGATATTTAAAATTAACATATGTGTGAGAATAGTTTAAATGGATTTAGGACTGAAGCAAAAAGTGGGAACTTGTAGTGATTGTATCACTACAAATCTATCGTAACAAAAAAAAAATCAAATTCTTTGCGCAGATCTTAAATTGCATGTTGCAGAAACAGTTTACTTACAGATATTGTGCCTTACTGTGAGGATGGATTTGCAAATACCAAGGGTAATGTCTTTGCTTGATGCAATTTATATTGCAATCGATTGACTCTCGCTTCGAATACGCTGGGGAAAAGGAAGCAATTGATTCGTGTGGTCAGACTAAACGAGATTGTTTGCAATGGGAATGAAAAGGATTCGGCGTCGCTTATTGGATTCAACACAAACGAATAATAAAACACTTGAATGACTGAGTAAAGAAAGTGAAAGCTAAAATTTTGTACTAGAAGGAAATGACAGATTTTACAAGTATATAGCAGTAATAGAATCCGTTAATGCAAGAATTTTGTATTTTGATCTTTGTTGAAGAGAAGATAATATAATAACTTGTAACACGTGAATGCGAGGAAATCAGTTTATGTCTCTCCAGGTACTTAGTAGAGATATGAATAATGGTTGTCCATTGGGAAGAGGATGGTATAATTTGAATTATGTTTTCTGTAATAGTTAACAAATTTATTTAGGTGTGCATCTCTTTACTATTCTCTGTAGAATAACTTCTAGAAATAACTGCCCACATAGAAAATAGCTGAACGCAAAAATGCTTCGCTTCTGATTTCCTTTCAACTTGAGACTGAAAGACCAAAATCAAAATCAAAGAGGAACATTATACAAAATCTCTGAAAAATATAGGATCAATCATATATATATATACATATATATATATATATATATATATATATATTCATATATATATATATATATATATATATATATATATATATATATATATATTGTTTGTTTGTTTATTCGGGGAGCAATCTCTCTTTTATACAGGTTTTATTGAAATGTCAGAAAGGTTTTATGCTCAAATATTTTGTTTATGCAATATTTCATGTCATTGTTTCTTCATAAATTTTATAGAAATCGGCCGAATGTTTTCTTTATCAGAGCGCATTCTCTCTATTTGTTAAATACGAAGACATATCTATACCTGTGGTTGGAAACAATTCTACAACAGAAGTAATGGCAACATATTGCGGGATAATGTTCTATCCTGTCAGTCATATCTTCTTCGAGATAAGATCACCAGTGTAACATGTATAGCACTTAATTGACTGACTGATAATAATTTAACTTAAATTTATACTGTATTTTTCTTTTTTCGAATAAGTTATTTTAAACAGCAACTGCTGTGCCCTTGTTGGGTCCAGAAATAAAGACACATATATAAAGATGTGCCGAATATATTTAACAAATACAGTCGTACAAACATATACCAGAGAGATTATTAGCGCAACTGTTATTCTGGCTGTCCGAGTTGTCAGCTGGAATAAATTCAGTTCTTACTCTCCAGTCTCTACAAAGCAGAACTGCTGCTTATATATAGTTTGGAAGAGTTCTTGTGTTATAAGGATAAGCCACCATAATATTAAGCCGGAATATTTATACAGGGTGCGAACTTTCTATATTCCTTTTTAAAGCACATGATTCTTTTTATCCCAGGTAATATGATCTTTAACGAGTTCATGCACAAGTTTGATTCCAAAGTAATCTTTTTTTAATGTTTGTAACTAAAACAAATATGAATTGTACATAATCCCTAAGATTGACGGATATGCAGGGATGCCAATATCTTGAAAAATTTTGTCGTGCATTATAGACATCTAATTGAATTTATATACTGAAAACAAAGTAATCTTTTTTTAATGTTTGTAACTAAAACAAATATGAATTGTACATAATCCCTAAGATTGACAAATATGCAGGGATGTCAATATCTTGAAAAATTTTGTCGTGCATTATAGACATCTAATTGAATTTATATACTGAAAACAAAGTAATCTTTTTTTAATGTTTGTAACTAAAACAAATATGAATTGTACATAATCCCTAAGATTGACAAATATGCAGGGATGTCAATATCTTGAAAAATTTTGTCGTGCATTATAGACATCTAATTGAATTTATATACTGAAAACAAAGTAATCTTTTTTTAATGTTTGTAACTAAAACAAATATGAATTGTACATAATCCCTAAGATTGACAAATATGCAGGGATGTCAATATCTTGAAAAATTTTGTCGTGCATTATAGACATCTAATTGAATTTATATACTGAAAACAAAGTAATCTTTTTTTAATGTTTGTAACTAAAACAAATATGAATTGTACATAATCCCTAAGATTGACAAATATGCAGGGATGTCAATATCTTGAAAAATTTTGTCGTGCATTATAGACATCTAATTGAATTTATATACTGAAAACCAGAGAAATAGTTTCGATATTGTTATCGGGGAGTTACTCACATAATAACAGACTCGTCTTTGCCTAAATCAACCGAGAAGTAATTACTCTCGGGGAGGCGTACAGGAGTGAGAGAGTCTCTCGTCAGGACTCTGGTGTGGAGTAAGCAAGGGTGACAGAGACTCTGGTTCCCAATTTGTCCTCAGTTCAGCGCAAGCTATTATTACTTTCCTCTTTATATCTCGTTGCATTTGTTTGTATTTCTTCTTGACGTAATATATTTTCTTGAACCTACCACCTTGTTGACTTATTATTTTATGGACCCATAGCATGTCCATATCAACTGGCGACGAAAGATTCGGACAATTCACGCAGGGAAGGAAAACGTTTTCCTTTGAACAGTCGCCATATCAACAAGCGACAAAGATATAGGAATTTACCCAAGAAAAGCAAACCTTTTCTCTTTTACCACTATCGCCACATATCAACTAGCAAATACATAAATTGCGAACATCAGCGGTCGAACGTGAATATCAAGTAACAAGGGATAGCCACCCCATCATATCTAATCAGTTGATAAAACGTTAAGCATCAAGAAAGGAAAAATATTTACTCCATCTAAAACAACCTGCAACTCATAAAGAAATAAAAAAGAGAAGGAGAAATTTAGTATCGAAAACAGAAAATTCTCTATAAGCCCGGAACGCCGTCACAAAAAAATCTGTATGTAGATCCGTTTTGAGCCGATCTTTTTCTTTGGACCTACGTCTTACAAAAAAAAAAAAAAAAAAAAAAAGAAAAAACTGTAAATACAGTTAGTGTTTTTTCTCTCGTGTTTACAAAAGATTAGTCGTGTTGAATTTGAAAGAAAAAATGGAAGACTTACGAAAAGTGAGAATTCAAATAATGAAAACTCATTTGGATCAATAACAAAAAACGACGAGCAAATTCCAACAGCAACAATAATTATTTATGAGATACATAAAGAAACAGATGGATTTGCAAAAACAATTGTTTAGAAGGACCGAGGAACGACAAAATAAAATTGAAGAGTTACTTTTTAAATCATTAAAAGACAAACAAACTGAGAAACAATACAAAAAAACTAGTAAGTTTCTGGTATGAGAAAAATCCAGAAGAACAAAAATAAAATAAGACAAAAGCTTTTAAGCGATAACGTAGACGGAAATTTGCGAAAATATGTAATAGTGAAAATATTAAATAAAACAATGAAATTCCAGCTGGACGGTGGAGCTGACTTGTCTATCATAATCTTGCGTGGAGGCGACTAAAAAAGCCAACATTATTGAGAACAAACAAAAAGGCAAAACGGTGACAGGTGAAACAATAAACATTTTAGGAGAAGAATTTGTTACAGTATTTTTAAATGGAACAACTAAAATATTGAGGGCATACGAGATGAAAAAGACTGAGAATTTGTTCGGTACAGATTGGACCAAAATGTTCAATTTGTGAGACAGTCCAATGAGCATGTTTTGTCAAAAAATAGAAACTACAACGACCAAAATTGAAGAACTGAAACTGGAACTAAAGGAAAAATTCCCGAAAATGTTTTCAGGCGGCTTGGGGAAATTAACTAAAAGAAAAGCTAAATACAAAAAGACAATCACACTTTCTTGAAAAACTTCTTTTTAAGTATACAAAAATAATAGACGTTTTGTGTAGTAGGCACAATAAAACAAAGAGTGGGAGACCTAGTCTACATGATACAAATTCCCAAGAATAAGCATAAGCGCCATCAAAATTAAATAAGAAAATATCGGACAACTGACATAAATGATACACCACCACCATTAAATGAAGAGCCAATAGATACCATATTCAAGAATTTTGATTCCAAGGCACCTCAGGTTTCACCCGAAATAAGGCGATCTAGCTGGAAAAGAAGTACACAGATCCCTTGATCGTCGACCCTAAACGAAAAAATATTAAAACAGCTTTTCGGAGGAAAAAGCTCTTGGAAAGGGGCTATTGTGGGGTAGTTAGCCACTTAATAATAGACTCTTCTAAGCGTATATTAACCGAGAGTTAATTATACGTGTGCAGGAGTAAGTGAGACGCTCGTGAGGACTCTCGTGTGGAGTGAGCAAGGGCGACATAAACTCTGGTTCCCAGTACGACTTTAGGTCAGCGCAAGCTATTATTACTTTCCTTTTTATATCTCTTTGTATCTCTTTTTATTTGTTTGTATTTCTTCTTGACGTAATATATGTTCTTGAACCTACCACCTTGTTGACTTATTATTTTATAGTCCCATACCGAGTCCATATCAGATATATACCTCGCGGATAAGAGTTAGATATTACATAGATCAAAACACCATTACCAATAACGTTCTATTATGCTTAAAGATATTTTTAGTACGTCTAGGAGGGAGGAATTCTATGATTCATAAAGCCTGCATGTCAAATGTTTTCGAGATAATAAATCAACACAATGATGGTCATTATTGCATCAGCATTAAAGCTGTCGAAACCGAATTCGTATTGAATATCAGAGAGAAGTTTGGGCGACATGAGAATGGCTAATTGATAATAGCCTCGAATAGAATGCTGCCAAAAAAGTGTTAAGCTGCTAACAGGGTGAAAATTAGTGGGGTCAAAGAGCTATCTATTGTTCTTAAGAAGAGAAGCTACAGAGGATAATTTCCAACAAATACGAAAGTGGGAAGAATAAGTAAAAGTTATAAAGTTTTGAGAGGACTGAAACCAACTCAAAGAACAATGTTTGTTCGTACTTTCACGATAACAAATACAACTTCTCTTTGTGTGCTGGTATTTTGAGTGGGGGATATATTTTGTTTTTATATAATTTAGAGCTTGATCTGCCCTAATTACTGGAATTTTTTCTAATTCCAGGCGTCTTTCATGAAATATACAATCCTTTCTTTAAGAATATTGTTTTTAATTTGGTGAGTGATTTCATTATTTTCAAAGGTCAGTGTTAATTTCAAGAGTCACTTTGTTACTCATTTGGTTTTTATGCCTTTCCTTATTTGTTCTTCATTAGTTGTTTTTTATATTTTTTATTCCTCGTATGTATATTAGCTTATGTTCTATTTCGGGTGGCATCTTCAACTTAATGGTCTAAGCATTGAACTGTGATTCAAAGGGTATTTTTTCTGTCGTTGGCATCTTTTCTCTATTGGTTCCGATTGCATTAAGTTATGGTTACTTTTCGCCATTTCCTCACATTTCAACACAACGTCTATGCTGTTCGGCTTTGTTAATTTAGTTTCCAATTTTCAGAGGATATTGGTTTCTTACAGTATTCACCATTTTTTCCTTTTTCGTTAATCGTATAGTATTCTTTTGTATTGTATTGTCTTTATTATTTTTTGGCTCCTATCTATCTTTTCAAATGAGGATTGTCGTCCCAAGAGTGTATCATTTTTAGTCTAGATATTCTTGGAAATTGTATCACGTGATTCAGGTAAGAAATCTAAGTTTATATCTTTTGATTCCTCTATGTTGATATTGATAGTTCGGACCCTAACTTATCACAGAATATCACTCTTACATTTTCGTTTGAAAGTGTTTATGTATATTTAGGGTGTATATGTTTGATAGCGTATTATTATGGTTAGTGTAGTTATCAGTATTGTGACAAGTATTATATGATTAGATTCAAATTATGAAATATTAAATTTGAAACCGGTCACAATTTGTCTAAGCCTATAATCAGAATTATTTTTGCTCTATATGCATGAGATCATTTGTATATTTCTATGGTAAGAAAATGATGAATAAATAATTCATACGCGTTTTTCTTTGTTGTTTGAATTTTCTATTTTAGAGAGGTATATATTCAACACACAAAAGGACAGTATAATTCACAGATACAATATCTTACATTAAAATCCGTATTAATGCAGACTTTTTTTCTAGAAAACCCTATTTAACACACTTTTTTGTAAAATGTTTTTTCCCAGTTAATTCAGTCCGATATTGTATTTTAAGTGTGTAAATGCGTCCACAGCAATTCATGTTTCGTTATTTTGCCATGTTCTAATCCTTCCCGATTGGAAATAGACGTAGATATTTATTTTATTCTATTTGTAAACTTAAAATGTTAGTCTATTTATAAGTGGTTATACTTTAAGTTTCAGATTAAAATTTCCCTACCAGTATCAGCTTTACAACCACATGCAAACTATTGTGTTATTGAAGGTCGTCTTGTAGTTCTTTATTCAGCGTGATGGCCAACGTATATATATATATATATATATATATATATATATATATATATATATATATATATATATATATATATAGCTATCCGCAGACAGATTTTTTTTTTTTAATCATCTCACCCCAAGCAAGGCATTCCACTGCCACTATTGCGCATGGGGCTACATAGGGGAAGGTAAAGAGAAGGAGTGGATAAACATAGGGAATGTCAGGAGAAAGGTGACAGATGAGTAAGGATAGCGAGGATGAGGGTCGGGCAGATGGGAAGAGTGCTTGATAGAATGGGAGCAGGTTAGTGTGTTAGGAGGTGTGTATTGACCTTACATTTAAACTCCTGGAGATTGTAGCCGTCGGGGAAGCAATCGTTTGGAAGAGAATTCCACAGTTTTGCTGTGTCACAGCTCATCAGTACGGTTAGACAGCCGATTGCTTTTTACCTAGGATTGAGACCCGACCGAATTGGCCTCAGTCGGCGATTCTATATCTGAGCTACGGGCGCTCGGTAGAAGGAGGCGGACTTTAGAGCGTGTATATTATCATTATACACGTCCAATGCTGAATGATCGATGCGTAGATGTATATATATTCAGAAGTTATAACATAATTGTGTTATAATATCACTACAAAAGTAACTATTTTGTTTTGACTGAACATGTGATGAAGTTTATTTAAAACTGAAGAGTTTTCAAAGCTTACAAATAAACCTATATATATATATATATATATATATATATATATATATATATATAATTGCATATGAAAATATTTAAAATTTCTAATATAACGATCATTTGTGAAAATTGAATTCGTTTCTACGTCGACATTAATATGATTGAAACTTCTGAATTTTTTTTGAGTGTGTGTGTGAAGAGAAACCGGAAGTCAGCTTGCCAAATATAACAAAAAGGAAAAGCGTGCCGAAGAGAAAGTGGAAAGAAGGTGGAAAGAAAGGAAGAATGAAAGAAAAAAAAAGAAAGAATATGTGGAAGGGGAAAAAAGAAAAAGGATTTAAAAATGCATGTTCAATTTGCAGACTAGAAGAAACGTTGGTTAGGAAAGTGGAGGAAGTGTTGCTCCTCTCGGTAATTTTCAATATAAAATTCATTCAAAAATTAAATTAAAGTACAGGAAAAAAAAACATAGCACAAACAAAAGGGAAATGAAGGGAAGAATAAAGAAAAAGAAGAGAGAAGAAAAGGTGAAAATAGAAGAAACAGGGAGAAGGGCTGAAAATCCGTCAGACTGGAGACAGAAGTGGTTTGCTGAAAGATAGATATATTGAAAAAGATAAAATTGAAGAAGAGTAAGCGTTGCTTGGCTTTGTCAAATTTCTTAATTTGTTTAAACCGTTTTAAAATAAAACCGTGCCTGACTATTGATGAGATAATAATAATATACGTTACAATTCAATTAAAGGATTTTCTTAAACCGTTTCAAACTCAAACTGTGCATAACTTTTGATGCGATAAAAATAATTTACGTTAAAATTTACTTCAGGAATAAAAGGAAACCCAACAAATGTATTATTAGCAAAATAAAATTTATACCTAAAAAAACAAAAAGGCAAAAATAACGAATAAGAAAATATTCAAATAGAATAAAGGAAAAAATATAATTTAGATAAAGTAAAATTAATTTAAATTCAAGAGGAATTCAAAAGTTTATTACTTCTAATGTATATAAGTACATAATTAAACAATTAATATAAATTTATGTAAAATATATAAAAAAAACAACCCTGGTGTGCAGGGGGCTACGTAAGAGTGAAAAGATTGGAAAAGAGAAAGCCGGAAAGCACATACTAAACAGGGAACAAGGGATGAGCCTCTACACCTGTTCAATAGACATGGGTGGAGTGTGAACCGGGCGATAGTTCAGTCTATCTACTCCAATTGAAAAAAACAAATAAACAAAAAAGTGAAAAGATTGGAAAAGAGAAAGCCGGAAACCTCATCCTAAACGGAAAAACTTCATGAAACTTAAGTTATGTTGATGATAAAAGAAAAAAATAATTTAGGATTATTAGATATATAGAAAATATTAAGTAGAAATAACTGAATTAAATAAAATTAGGAATGAAAACTTAGAGCTAACCTAAATTTATAAATTAGATAAAATTAAATAAAAAATATACATCTATATACTTATAACCCTAAACAAATAACGAGAAAGCAAAAACCTGGAACTGAATTGAAAAACGTTTCTCTTATAATCAGGAAAACCTATATTAATTATTCAATAGTGATATGTACCGGAAATTGATATATATTTCAATAAGAGGTAGGGAAATGCAACCAGGTAGGTCAATCTAGTACGTACACGTAATCGTCGTATGCAGTACACTGAGACGTAAGCGTAGTAAGTAGACGTATTAGACATCTATTGGAAGATCTCTAGATCTCTCTCACTCTCTCTGAACGTCATTGCATTTGTCTCTATTTATGGCTGACACCAGCCAGTCACATTGCAATGGTGGGAAACCAAGGTGTATACATTCTCATTATTGATTCATTACATCACCTCCCCCGAGCTAAATTTTCCGTGAAATTTAGCTTATTATTTCCATTTTTAATGTCTGGAGATAAACTATCGATTTTTTTCCTCAATGTTTTTCGCCTCAAACTCTCCTGCTCTGGTGGGGTTTGACACACTGGTACTTCTGGCCTTGAGGTTGGGAATACTTCCATTAAAGAATGTTTACTTTAGTGAACAGGAATTTCATAAAGGATATACATTGGAATTTCTTCGGTGTTTTCAGTAACGTATGTAGTGTGTCTAGGTCTCGATGGATTCCAATGTCTTTTACACCAAAATTGTACCCCTTTTATATCATCTATGACCTGTCTAATTCTTTTGGTCATAATTCCTTCATCTCATAACATTTTCCCAGCCTCTTAAAGATTTTTTTCACCTGGCTTATATGCTATAGTTTTCATGTTTTCTTTTTTCTCAGGTTTTTTCGCCGGAGTAGACAACAGCCTGTGAAATACAAATCGTATTTTCCTCGCAAACATTAACTCTGCTGGCGATAACCCTGACGTCGTATTAGGGTTTAGCGTGTTCCTATATACTGCTAAAAAAATTTAATATTTCTTTCATTCATCTCCACACGTTGACTTTTGTTTTACGCTTGTTTAATGGTGTTCACGAAGTTTTCCGCCTGTGCATTCGATCTTGGTTTCTATACTTGCGTTTTCACGTGATCAATGGACAATAATGAAACTAATTTCCTGAATTCTCTTCCCGGAAACTACCTTCTGTTATCGATGATTAAACTTTTAGTGATACCAAGGCGACTAAAATTTTGTTAAGTGCGTTTATTGCATTTGTTGCAGTTGGATTTCAGTACTTAACAATTTCTGGCTACTTAGTGAATCTGTCTAAAACAATGAGATAGTAAGATCCATTTATGGCCTCTGCATAGTCGATATGCAATCGAGTCCATGGGGCATCTGTCTATGGCCATGGTTGAATCTTTACAGGTGTATCCCTTGCTGCCAGTCGGCATCCTCTGCACTGTTTCCCCATGTTTTTTATGTCTTGGTCCAACCTCAGCCAATAGGTGTAGTTTATCATTAGAGATTTAATTCTTGAAATCCTCGGATGTCCAGTATAAAATTCTTTTAGAATTTTCTTTTGCAGAGTAGCCGGCATTACCACTGAGAATATTAATACCTGATCGCAAATTGAAAATGTTGACATACTACTTCCTTTATTAGACTTTTCGATTAATCCAACTTGATTTTTCATTTTTCTAATGAAATCATCGTTATTTGCCGTTTTTTACATCTTCTAGAGCAACTGGTATTTCTCTAATAGTGTTGCATAGCAAAACATTCACTTTTGTCGCTTAGCGACGCTATTACTGTTTCTTCCAATGTTTCCGTATATTCAAATATTAATCTCGATAACCCATCGACGTGACATAGCTTCTTTGAAGGCACATATTCTACTTTGAAATTGTAATTCAATAGAATTAAACTCTAACGCCCAACTCATTTAAAGGAGCTCACGTATCATGTATTTTCGAGATATAATTGCTATTAGCTTACTAATCACGACATGCCCGGAGTTTAGCCACATTATCACCAGCTGGCATATTTCTGTAGCGTTTGCCCTTTCTAGATCAGGTCTTCTTCCTTTAGTGTCAATAATCTTTCCTGTATATTTTATCTTTCTTCAGAAGTACTCACAATTTTCAGCACTCAATTTGAACCCGTATTTCTCAGTTCTCTGAAATACGGCTCTAATATGCGTTTAGTTTTGGGCTTCATTTTCACTTTTAATCAAAATGTCTTCTAAATATGCGATTGCATACTCCAAACCAACCATCGTTGTATCCATTATTTGCTGGAATAGGCTTGGCGCTACCGTCAATCGAAACAGAAGTCGATTTAATTTAAACATTTCTTCATGTGTGTTTATTGTCAGGTATTTCGAACATTCTTCTCTGTATTGAACCTGAAGGTAAGCCTCCTACAAGTCCAACTTTGAAAACACTCTACCTCCGTTCAATTTCGTAAATATATCCCCAGAACACGGTAGAGGGTACGCATGATTCTTCAAACAGTCAGTAAAGACTGTCAAAAAATCAGCACACAGCCTGATTTATTGGTGTTTCTTTTTTTATATATTCGGTTGGGGACGCCCAATCCGAGTAACTTTCAAAATTATTCCACTTTTCTCCAACCTTTCTAATTAATAATTCATTGTTTTCAGTGCAGTCAATGGTACCTTTCTCTTCGGTATAAAAATGGGTTTGACATTATTATTTTTACTTCGAAGTTGACTTCTTTTTTTGTACCTAGACACAATCCTTCTGAAAAGACGCCGTAATTTTTTTCAAACATGTCATATATTTTTTCTGTTTTCTTTCTCCTATCGTACTCCATGATGTTAACTTAGTTACAGAAATAATTTACTGGTAATTCCCACAAGTTTAATAATACAATCCAGTTTTCTGAACCAAGGATCACATATACTTTTAATTTGTGAATTTTTCCCATGATTGAAATGTTACATTTTAATTCGCCTTTAAATTTAAGTATTTCCTGACACTCCCCTTGCAATATTTTGTGTTAGTCAATCGTGGGTAACCAATTTTTTTCCATGATTGCTTTTTTATCACCGAAATGTCACTCCCAGAATCGAGTAATAAAGTTATGGTTTAACCATTTATTTTTACATTGAGGTATTTCATTCTTTTACTCTCCTCAGTTTCGTTTTTCAAGCAAACTACGTTTTTTTTTGTTCGCTCCTTTTTCCTTTTCTCTGTTTTGCCCAGCAATGAGAACTTCTATGGCCTACACGATAACAATTAAAACATATTTATCCTTAAAGGAACAATTCTTCTTTATATGTTGTACTCCACACGAACTGCATATCATTTTCCTTTCATTATTTTGTCTCCACTTCTGTTATTTTACCGTTTTTACTCGCGAAATGATCTTCTCCTCGATTCGAGTATTGTCTTTCTTACTATTAATAAGTCGCTGACATTTTTCAGTTAAATTTTGTAGCATAATCTCCGAATCTTGTTCCATGATAGTAAAGGTTCGTGACCTAATATCTTTGTTCTTCGGCGTCGTTAGCCCTTGAACAAAAATTAGATACTTGAACATATCGCTTGACAGTTCATTTAATTTAAATGTCTCACACAGTGCATTAACTATACCCGCGTACTTAACAAAAGCATTCCCCTATTCTTTCACGATATTCAGACACGTATATAGCATGTGGAATATACTGTCACTTTTATCAAAAATTTTCGATAAAATTTAAACTATTTTGCTGAAGGTAATTTTTTCTGGCTTCTTTAGGAGGATAAAGTAAATATATTTTGTATAAATATATCCCAAATTCTACAACAATAGTGATATGTTTTTCTTTGTCCGAATATTGTTTGCAACTTTTCTTAAATACTGTTTCGAATCTACGAAAATAAGCTGGAAACGTTGAACTACTGTTGGGGTCGTACTTAAAATAGTGAATTTGCAATATCTTCAGCAGAAAACATATAGCACCCGTTTTTGATAATGCGTCTTTAAAAAGTAATTCATTATATTTTGCCTGCTATTCAAATAATTTTTCGAACGTTTGTTGACGTTGCATAAATTGGTGTTGAAATTGTAATTGCTGCGGAATAAGTTGTTGTTCTTGGTGTTGCTCTAATTTGCCATGTAGCACGTTAATTAATTTAACAAGTTGCTCCATTTTACCAATGTTTTCAATTTGTATGTACAAAAAATCTTCCAAATTCAAGATTTACTTTTTGTAATTGTTGCGATGTTTTTCCTCTTTTAACGTTCCTCGTTAAAACTGTTCAACAAAAAACTGAAGAAAAACTTACTTCTTGTAAGTGTTACATGTTGTCTAACGTTCTTTAGTACGTTTTTCTTGTAAACGCATTTCGAATTATTCATCGCCTACTGATATGTCTCGGAAACAGATATATATGTCAATACCAGGTAGTTAAATGGTTTAGGCAAATGTAACCGGGTAAGTCAATCTAGTACGTAGACGTAATCGTCGTATGCAGTACACATAGACGAAGACGTCGTCAGTAGACGTAGCAGATATCTATTGGATGATTTCTAGATCTCTGTCACTCCCTCTGGGCGTCCTTGCCTTCGTCTGTATTTATGACACCAGCCAATCACATTGCAGTGATGAGGAACAATGGTGCATTCATATTCACTATCTATCCATTCCATTAAATAGTAAAGGGCTAAAAGAGAAAATAAACAAATCTCATTAAGGGAAGGGAATAACTGATTCAGTTAGTAAAGTGGAAATTAAGGAGCCTACTAACATCAAACGCTGTGTCTAAAAAAAAGGCATCTTTAGCGAGTGTTAACATATATGATTTTTGTAATAATTCTACAATAATTAGGAAGAATGAAAGAAAATAACTGTCGAAACGGAATATTTACATTTGGTCTATATTTAATGAGGTTAGCACCTATATTCAAAATTCAAAATTTAAGGTTTTGGATTTATTAAGTCATTTCTTTATGGATTCCGTTCGTAATTTGAAAAGCGGATTTTCTTAGAATATTTTATTCCCCTAAAACATAGATTTTCATCAGTCCTAAATGTTATAGGAGGTGGGGTTAATCCTGTTTTTCAGGGGTTCAGTTTCTTTTTTTTATTTCTCAAGATCTTTGTAAAAGAGACGTCTGCAACTTTAGATAAGGGTTGAAAAAAGTGTTTATGCGTGTAATATCGTTGTCGAGATTCTCGCCCAGGAAATGCCAATGTAAACTTTATAATTCCTTTTTTTTATTCATGAGGGAAAGGGGAGCGTGGTAGAGTAGATCTACATTTATCTTCCACCGGACAATTGTTGATAAAACTACAATTGCAAGATGGTATAATATAATTTAGTATAAGCCTTTTTTCAATTCTTTTAAATTTCTTATGAGAATTTATAATATTGTCCATATTTTGTGTGCAGAAATAATTAAGTTTAGGCGTATTTCTATTAACGATTTTATGTAGTGGTTCTTTGGTATGAAAATCTTTGCGTACTAATTTTAGAAAATATTTTCTCATATAGATTTTAGTCTATAGAAAGGGGTTAAATTATATTACGTCTATTTCTTGCACTAGATGGCCGAGAATAAACAACAGTTTTTTATGTACTAATCTATTTTGAAGGCTTTTTTGTAAGCCTTTATTATATAATCTTTTATTTTCATTGAATATTTTGTGGTTGGCAGATGAAGGTTTAATTCTAGTGTTAACAACGTTGACGTTTTGCTTTATATTTATGTTAAAGCGGTTGGAATGTATGTTAATATAATTAGACGTGCCATTTTTTTGTGGCAAGTTTGATAGAAACCCTCATTACACACGCCACACACACTCACACACTCACACACTCACACATACACAGAGTTCAATATGAAAATTGTCGCAATATTTTATTTTTAATTTGATGCATTCGTATTGTTTGTTTTTGATTTTCTCGAATGCACATTTCAGCAGACTTAATTGGACACCGTCAGTGAGAAAAATAGCAAAATGACACTATTCTCTCATTCATGAGTTGATCTTTCCAAGCAACATAATGGTGTTTAGTGTTATTATATTGATGACGACGTTATGTGTCCACCTAGGTTCAAACAGAGCCTCAGTTTCAACACGTATGAGTAAAGTAAATGCCTTGAGAAGGTTGTGCTGTTCTGGGTCAAGATGGTGGTTGATGGGAGACTATGTCTGAAAATATGAATTAGCATCATGCCACAGAGGCAGTAGAAATCAGTCATGGCTGTCAGACAATTTATGCAACCACATAAGCCTTTTTATCTCGCCACTTAACTCCCCTGTATACCACCCACTTGATTATTATGTATGAAGCGCAAGTGAACAAAACAAATATAACTCTTTGTAACTTCAAATATGAACTGAAGGATAGAATTATGGCAAAATTTGCCAGTTTAATCAACGGGAATATCTAGAAGCAATGCATAATATATTGAAGTCGTCTGTAGGCCGAGGTTGAAGCTTATGGTAGGTTTATTGTCTTGAAATTAATCTTTCTATTGGACGATATTTTTGTGTGATTTTGATAAATATATCTGTTAAAATGCTATGTCAGTGTTATATTTGTTTTTGATTAAATTACGTTTCCATAGCACACGGTATAATAATAACCGAATTAACGCATGACTATGAAAACTTTCCTTGAAATGTTTCGCATTTCATTTTGTATAATACAATATAATTTTAAAGCCGCGTGATTTCAAATTTAGGTAACATCGTCTCTAAAAAAATATAATGCTCTGCACCAATAAATATGGACTATGTAAATATTCCAACTTCATAATTTAGTACGAGTTAATTAATTTCGTGTAATTATTCAATCCATTAAGTGGTTCAAAATGTTGGTCTATATTGTGTGTGTATGTTTGTGTGTTAAGTATATTTATACAAACCCTGTGTAAGCTATTACGGATATGTATTTAGTTTTAATCATAAAATAATGTTCATTTTATATATTAAAATATGTAAATAAATTCTGGCTCTTTTCTTCCAGTGTATAGTTCAAAAGATAAATATACACATTTACACATACAAATCTACTTTTACACAGACACACATACATG
Organism: Ascarosepion bandense; assembly: GCA_037127315.1. NCBI lineage: Eukaryota > Metazoa > Mollusca > Cephalopoda > Sepiida > Sepiidae > Ascarosepion > Ascarosepion bandense. The sequence continues at coordinate 831,007 of JBBBDQ010000250.1, forward strand.
GAAATGTGTATGTGCATGCATTTCTGCATTTCTGCATACGTGTATATGGATGTCATTACGTATTTTTTCTCTTTCTTTACTTGATGTAGTGATAGTTTGTTGAATTGCTTTATATTCCTTGTTATCCACATGTTCTTTTTATTTCTTTCATTCTACTACACTTTGTAGAGGCATTTAGAAAGATGGTGACAATAGGGTTTAAATTAGATGAGATATTTGTGGATGTGATGTGGATAATTTTTTGTTTCCTTTTGGCTTTAAATATCCGACTAACTTTCTAATTACGCATCTGTCAATCAATCAACGGATATTATTCTTAAGTCGACTTGAACTTTGCATGGGGTGGTTGTGGAAGCGCGTACAGGATCGACTACTCACACGCAGTAATGCGCATTTGCCCAACGCCAATAAAGCAAACATTGAATCGGGTTTAAAAACACATACTTGGAGTCTTCACATGGTCACCTTGTTTGTCATAAATATTTTACACATATATAGCCAAATAAAACTACTCGATGTAACATGAATCATTATTATTTAAAAGTGACATGAGATTTCTTAGAATGATTTTGTTATAATGATGTACAACTCACAAGAGTTAATCGAGATAGAGATTTCAGAGTAAGTAGTACGACTCCAAGGAAGGATATAGACCACCAAGAAGCAAGGAGGTTACCGGAAAAGAAACGTAAGGAAAACACTTGTTGATTTAAAAGTAAACATAATCCTAAACAGTAAACAGGGGTAAACGTCCACTTATTGATTTTAATTAAATTTTAATGTAAACTATATATAGCATATGTAATTATAAATAATAATGTTTCATCTCCGGCATTTTTCGTCCATTGCAACAAGGACTATTCGTGTAAATGAACTAAATATAATGACAATTTTTAAAAATGTGTTACCAGGTTGAGCCTTTGTGGATTAATCAATAGGCTTTTATAATAATAATAATAATAATAATAATAATAATAATAATAATAATAATAATAATAATCTAGGGATAATGGGGAAGATAGAAAAATCATGAAATAGAGCCATAAAAACACGCACGACCAGTCTTAGGTCTTCCCGCAGACTTGGTTGGTATTGCGACCATGGCAGAAATCGAAATATGATGATAAATGACATAATAACAATCGTATTTCAAGAAAATTTTAATCCTTATTTTTTCTTGATAAGTTTTGGAAGAAAAAGCAGCCTAAAATAAATGTTACAAATTATATCAACAGCTCATTAACTGATTTTCAGCTTGTAAGAAATTCCAATATATATATATATATATATATATATATATATATATATTAAATGTGTTCGAATTCCCCTGTCTGATACGTTACAAAACACAATCGCGTAAAATTACTAGTTAAGATCTAACCAGGATTTTTTAAACAACAGAAACATATTTTCTGGAACACGGAAATAAGTAACTCAGACATCAGAACTTAATCTGCGTAAAAATTCTGTAAAGTTTGAAAGACTGAAGGTAAAACGAGTCTTCATGATTTATTTAAATACATCCTACGGACAATACATTCTTAGTAATAGGAAATCATTTTGTAATTATAATTAATTTTAAATATATATTTCATAAATTATATAATCTGTTGTTTTCATACATTTAGAATTATGATTTCTACAATCATCTTGCAAATTTCAACAACAATTAAATTTACGCTTTATTTGAATAAATTTATTAGATATTGCCGTCAAATTCAAATGATGTAATATATCTTTTATAAAATAAATGAGATGAATTTTACATATGTATTACAATAAAAAAATCTCTATTAATTAACAAGAGATAATATATCATTGATTCAAATAGAAGGAAAATCCGTTCTGTTATATACATGAATTGCTAACTGCTATCGGGGCAGTAGTTTGAATGAACAGGCTGTGTTCAAATTTTGACCGAATGTGTTTCGTTTATTTCGACTTAATGACATTGGGTAGGTTAAGTGTTAAGTCAAGGTTCTGTTATCTTGACAAACATCTCTATAGAAGTAACATTCTGCAATTCGATTCATCTTGGTGAGTAAGAGGCTACATCAGGTACGAACGAACTAGGCACACTCATGGATAATAAAGCTGCCATAATTAGGTTGACCTAGTCCCTAAACAGTTTATGCGCCTCTTGATCTGGATCGACTAAACATTCGATCAAACACATACGCAAATAGACACACAGAACAGAAACACACAAGTTTTAAACATACAACAAGTGGAAAACGAAATTAAACTAGTATATATATATATATATAAAAAATGAGCAAATACCATGTCATATTTGTTTGTTTTGCTGTCTGTTTCAATAACATGCAAAATAATTAGATCTCTGATGACAAAAATATAGGAGTTCTAAAGCAAAAAATAAAGAAATTGTCTATTTTTTACATTAGAAAAATAAGATTTTACAGATAATCCGCTTTCTTTGTGACAGAAGTAAGGTATTTAACAAATTTCACTCCACTCCACGTATTCAGTAAACCATCAATAAAAAATAAAGTTGTATGAGACGACAAGTCAACAGAAATCTGGCTGAAAATGAAGAAACCTGCATATTCAAACAAACACAAAAAAATACATATATATATATATATATATATACTCATACATTTTGAACGATCTATTTTATGTAGTCTTGTGAATAGATTTAACACGTGTTCACGTCATAAACTGAAAACTAATAATGATTTGTTGATGAATGTAAGAATGATATTAAGTAAATAGGAAAACAAACAGAGAAAGAATATCTACACGTAAAGTACGTATTCTGTTTATCCCAAATCTTCTAACCCCACTTTCTCCGCTGGTTTAGGCAATGTTATTAACATTGAAATAATACAATTTTAATCTCTCTATTGTAAGTATTCAGTATTTAAGAGTACTTTATAAATGATTACATAATTATGTTATACATACTATTATATTATTTATATTTGATATGATATATATATATATATATATATATATATATATATATATATATATATTCTAATATATGTATATAGATCCTGATATAACATGGAGCGTAATGATAATTTACAAGAGATACTGTAACATGACAATGGTGGTGGTGTATGCTATCAGTACATCAGAAAACATGGACATAATATTGTTTCCAGGAAAAAAATGCAAAATCCGAAATGATGTCCGGATGTAAGCACACTAGAAAATATATTTTCGAATCATACAACCACGAACGAAAATATATAAGATATTTGTAAATATTTTCCCTAATTTTGAAACTTCAAATATTCAAACTTTCAGTTTTGCGTTCTTAAAAATCTGTGTTGTACGTTTGAAAATATTAAAATAATTGGGGAATCACCTTTTATAAAATACCTGATGATACCGAAAGTTTTAAACGAAGCTGGCGTAAGCAGCTGACTTACAAATGAATATATATATATATATATATATATATATATATATATATATATATATATATATAATCATATCTCCCGAGCAAGGCGGTAAAGCCAATGATGCGCAGGGAGTTACGTAAGATTGAAAAGAGTGGAAAAGAGAAAGCCGGAAACCACATCCTAAAGAGGGAACAAGACGTGGGTGGAGTGTGAACCGGGCGATGGTTTAGTCTATCTACTCCAAATAAAAATGAAAAAAGAAAAAGAAAAGAGTAAAATGATTGGAAAAGAGAAATCCGGAAACCATATCCTAAAGAGGGAAAACCGAGTGAGCCTCTTCACCTGTTCAATAGACGTAGGTGGGGTGTGAACCGGGCGATGGTTTAGTCTATCTACTCCAAATCAAAATAAAAAAGAAAACAAAGAGTAAAAAGATTGGAAAAGAGAAAGCCGGAAACCACATCCTAAAGAGGGAAAACCGGGTGAGCCTCCGTACCTGTTCAATAGACATGGGTGGAGTTTGAACCGGTCGATAATTTAGTCTATCTACTCCAATTAAAAAAAAGAAGAGAGTAAAAAGAAAGCACATCCTAAACAGAGATATTTGTGTTTGTTTAGTC